>JAMZEH010000002.1:675000-1375000 GCA_024699665.1 Ostrea denselamellosa
TAGTTAGATATACGACATTGTCTATACATGACTGTAGTCAGATATACGACATTGTCTATACATGACTGTAGTCAGATATACGACATTGTCTATACATGACTGTAGTCAGATATACGACATTGTCTATACATGTCTGTAGTCAGATATACGACATTGTGGTCAGATATACGACATTGTCTATACATGTCTGTAGTCAAATATACGACATTGTGGTCAGATATACGACATTGTCTATACATGACTGTAGTCAGATATACGACATTGTCTATACATGACTGTAGTTAGATATACGACATTGTCTATACATGACTGTGGTCAGATATACGACATTGTCTATACATGACTGTAGTCAGATATACGACATTGTCTATACATGACTGTAGTTAGATATACGACATTGTCTATACATGACTGTAGTCAGATATACGACATTGTCTATACATGACTGTAGTCAGATATACGACATTGTCTATACATGACTGTAGTCAGATATACGACATTGTCTATACATGTCTGTAGTCAGATATACGACATTGTGGTCAGATATACGACATTGTCTATACATGTCTGTAGTCAAATATACGACATTGTGGTCAGATATACGACATTGTCTATACATGACTGTGGTCAGATATACGACATTGTCTATACATGACTGTAGTCAGATATACGACATTGTCTATACATGACTGTAGTTAGATATACGACATTGTCTATACATGACTGTAGTCAGATATACGACATTGTCTATACATGACTGTAGTCAGATATACGACATTGTCTATACATGACTGTGGTCAGATATACGACATTGTCTATACATGACTGTAGTCAGATATACGACATTGTCTATACATGACTGTAGTTAGATATACGACATTGTCTATACATGACTGTAGTCAGATATACGACATTGTCTATACATGTCTGTAGTCAGATATACGACATTGTGGTCAGATATACGACATTGTCTATACATGTCTGTAGTCAAATATACGACATTGTGGTCAGATATACGACATTGTCTATACATGACTGTAGTCAGATATACGACATTGTCTATACATGTCTGTATCCAGATATACGACATTGTCTATACATGACTGTGGTCAGATATACGACATTGTCTATACATGACTGTAGTCAGATATACGACATTGTCTATACATGACTGTAGTCAGATATACGACATTGTCTATACATGACTGTAGTTAGATATACGACATTGTCTATACATGACTGTAGTTAGATATACGACATTGTCTATACATGACTGTAGTCAGATATACGACATTGTCTATACATGACTGTAGTCAGATATACGACATTGTCTATACATGACTGTGGTCAGATATACGACATTGTCTATACATGACTGTAGTCAGATATACGACATTGTCTATACATGACTGTAGTTAGATATACGACATTGTCTATACATGACTGTAGTCAGATATACGACATTGTCTATACATGACTGTAGTCAGATATACGACATTGTCTATACATGACTGTAGTTAGATATACGACATTGTCTATACATGACTGTAGTCAGATATACGACATTGTCTATACATGACTGTAGTCAGATATACGACATTGTCTATACATGACTGTAGTCAGATATACGACATTGTCTATACATGACTGTAGTCAGATATACGACATTGTCTATACATGACTGTAGTCAGATATACGACATTGTCTATACATGTACTAAAACAGCGGTAGCTCAGTTCTAAGAGCGTTCGCATCATAACCGGGAGGTCGTGAATTCGAGCTCCACTCATGCCATGGCCGCGTCAAACCTAAGACATAAACATAGGTAGTGATTGCTCCTTCGCCAAACGCTCGGTATTTAGAAGTGAGAATCACGGGTCTTTTGGATATAACCTTAAAAACGGAGGTCCCGTGTCACAGCAGTCATTGGCACGTTAAAGAACCCTCACTACTACGGCCCTGAATGCTAGGCATAGGTCTAAAGTTGTGGTACTTCACATACAGAGAGTGACGTCTCAATATATGTGAAGAATTCTCGACGGGACGTAAAACAAACAATCAACAAACACAATCGAAGAGCTTACATAGATATATACAATTACATTGTGTTCACAACAGTAAAACTGTGGAATGCGAGTAGCAGAAAGGGGGAAATGCAACTTGAATCCAGTCCGGTCCGTTGCATTTTCTTCCTTCGAGTTACATGAGATTTAGTCTGAATGTAGATATATAAACACTGCTTTTTTTAAGTTAGGAATTGTTTGTTTGTTTGTTTGTTTGTTTGTTGTTGTTTTAAAGATATAGTTGCTACCTAATAAAACATCTGAATTATACATGAATGTTTTGCTGTACCCAGGGAAATGATTTGCCATCCCTGTGTCATTTGTATCGCTTAGTATCACTGACATACAGCCAGGCAGACAATTCTTATTCGTTTGTACTGGCACATGTATATTTCATACATATATGATCAAATGCATGTAAGAAAACCTTTTATATATTCCTTGGTGTATAATTTTATCAGACAACATTGATGCATGATATGAATATCTAATAAAACATGCATAATACACTCATATATTCTTCTTCTTCTTCCATTATTTCGCAAACCACCATCTGGTGTATTGTCGCGAATTTTTTCACATAAAAAATATTTATGAAAATTTGAAACGTTATTTGTTCATATTTTTTTTATTTATAAATAAAATCTTCAAGAAACATGTCAATTAGAAAAAAATATATCATACAAGATTTTTTTTAAAGAAGATATGGATTCAGAAATGAAATGATCAAAATCCAGGAATATTGCGATTTTTCAAATTTGAACCAAACCCGATCGAAATTACAGAAACGTAGTCATAGAAAACACTGTATTCAGAAAACTATGTCCGCTTAATGTAAACTGGCTGACGAATTAAATGAATTTCTTGATGAAAAGTACATACAATTAACAAGAGTATGATTATTTTACTAATTTTTTATCAATTATGATCGGGATTGATATTGTTTTCTTGGTTTGGTTCAAATCTAAAACAAACAAAAAAAATCGCAAAGTTTCCGTATTTCGTTCACACGGCATGTCGATCTTTTGATAATTCAAGTCCAATAACTCTAGAATATGCTCTGTTGGTTGGTTGGTTGTATATTGCTTACCATCCCTTTCGATGATGGAAACGTCACCATTGCAGGTGAAGGGCTGCAAAGTTTAGGCCTATGCTCGGCGCCTACGGCCTTTGAGCAAGTGAGGGATCTTTATCGTGCCACACCTGCTGTGACACGGGACCTCGGTTTCTGCGGTCTCATCCGAAGGACCACCCCATTTACTCTTACGACAAGCAAGGAATGCAGAAGATCTATTCTAACCCGAAACCCCACAGGGCAATATGCTCAATAAATGTATTCGTTGCTGACGTAGATTTATACAAATCGTTGATAGTCGGATGATGTTAGTATTTAAATATATCGTCTGATTGCTGTATGCTTTTTGTACATATCAAGCTCATAAATATATCATCTTTTAAAGTATCAGAGGTTTTCGTTGAGGCTCAAGACATAGCAGATTACGATAACTGGTTGAAATTGAAATTGTTCGATTACTACCTAGGACAACAGTTTCAAGTTTATTAAAGAAGTATAGAAAATAGACAATGATTTGGATGTAACCCAACATTTTCTGTACGTGATGCAGTGCTACGTTTGAAGACTGACGAAGCCATGGAAAGGAGACTGCGGATAAAATAAAACAAATCCAGAAACAGGGAAAAGGAGATATTGTCAGGAGAAAATCATTTTAAATGAACTATAGAGACGAATAGCGAAAAAAAAGATGATGGTGTGTGATAGTGCAGTAGTAAAAATGGGAGCAAAGTCAGTAATGAATGAAAATTCTTGAATGTGGAGCAAAACTGGAGAAAATGGATACCGATGTTCTTTATATCATTGTTAGAAATTACTGAACAGCGAGGCAGCATATACGTAGGATTAGTATACCCACCCAGTAGTATATACACAATGGTTAAAGCAGTTGTGTGGAGTTAACTGTCATTATAGCCATGACGCAGTTACTTGTGTACAAGAACGCATGTTGACTCCCCTGTTATGAAGCGAATGCTCATATATAGCCCTCTCAGAGATTCCCACTTTGTCTGGCTTTTTGTTTATTGTCCACATTGGTCAACCACTTTGACATCACAGTGCGATGTCCCACCAGATACAAGTACAGAGATGAGGAATATGTTCACGCTTCTTGTCCAATAGATATAAAATATAATTTTTTACCAGCCACTTCTGCAATGTGAAATAGAATGATGGATTCAAATGACACCGTCACTCTCCGTAGACCCAAATGAATGTGAAATGTGAGACTGTCTGGAAAAAGCCAAAAGTTATCCATTACCAAAACCTATTGAAAATTCCACGAGGACCAAAAATACCGGAGCGCTTCTTCTTAGTTGGAATAATACTGAAAACAATACTGCAAAGTACACGCTTTTTTCATTGGAATTAGACAGGGATGTACGATCAGTCAAGGAGTTTATGTAATGTTCTTGTCAGGCAATTCGTCCTCCGCATACAGAAGATGCGAAGGAAGGGTACTGCGATGACGTGAAATTGCAATATTTTTGTCTTTACTGATCTGAAATATTAAAATCACTTCTAAATAAAAGTCATATGTAGCATTAGAATGGGGGGGGGGGGGGGGGGCAAAAGATTAGTAACCTCACTGGCATCGTTTTAAAACTTCAGGCGATGTTTTCAACCTTTACTCCAGTATCAAATAATATTGCTACTAGTCTAAAAATACAGTCTCATAACATCACAACTTTATTGCTAAGCACCAGTGTAGTCGCGGTGGCTCAGTGGTAGAGTGTTCGCGTCGTAACCGGGAGGTTGTGAGTTCGAGCCCCATTCCTGCCATATCCCCATCATACTTATGACGTAAACATGGCTAGTGATTGCTCCTACGCCTAAAGCTCAACAATCATGGGCCTTTCAGATATGACAGCAAACAGAGCTCTCGCGTTTATGACCTCCCAGTTACGAAGCGAACGATCTCACTACTGAGCTACGAGTTATATTTGTTAAAATACTGTGCAAAACAAACATGAAACAAGCAGCACGTTTTCTAAGCCTTATCGAATGTTACCCTATCCTTATTGATCAATATAACCCAGCATTAAGATCAAGTTCAGTTTTGGGCATAAAAGACTCCACAAAGCACCTTACATACGCTCAATAAATCGTATAACAACCTTTTCCCAATACTCAAATAGTAAAACCTACGTATTCTGTGGTTGCAGACAATGGACTCTCCCTCCAAATGTAACCCATGTCATTTGTTTCCTAATTTCTATTTTCATAAGGTTGAAACCACAATTTCATTAGCTCCGAGGTCGAAATTCCCCAGGTCGAAATAGCCATCTTCTGTATTAATACAATCTTTACTACCAATCACACGAAAAGGACAAATCCCTCCGCCCACAACCCACTGATAAATCACTTAGGTATCAGTATTCCTCGGATTGCAAGACAAAAGAATTCATGCCACATTCGACATTCATTTTTTTTTACACACGAACGAGTGACATCACACAGAGAAAGCGGAATAACTCTCCAACGTTTCAGTTGTTCACTTCTAGAACGTGTGCTTCTTGATCGCGAGTTCAAGCCCCGTTTGTGCTATCATCTAAGACGTATGAAGAGGTAGTGATTGCTCCTTTGCCAAACGCTCGGCATTTAGAAGCGAGAGACACGGGTCTTGTGGATATGACCTTAGAAATGGAGGTCCCGTGTCGCTGCAGGCGTTAACCCTTACTGCTACCACAGTAGTAGTATAAGTATGGATCTAAAGGACTGTGAACTCTGAACTACGACAGTAGTAGTATAAGTATGGATCTAAAGGACTGTGAACTCTGAACTGTGAACTACCACAGTAGTAGTATAAGTATGGATCTAAAGGACTGTGAACTCTGAACTCTGAACTACGACAGTAGTAGTATAAGTATGGATCTAAAGGACTGTGAACTCTGAACTACGACAGTAGTAGTATAAGTATGGATCTAAAGGACTGTGAACTCTGAACTACGACAGTAGTAGTATAAGTATGGATCTAAAGGACTGTGAACTCTGAACTACGACAGTAGTAGTATAAGTATGGATCTAAAGGACTGTGAACTCTGAACTACGACAGTAGTAGTATAAGTATGGATCTAAAGGACTGTGAACTCTGAACTACGACAGTAGTAGTATAAGTATGGATCTAAAGGACTGTGAACTCTGAACTACGACAGTAGTAGTATAAGTATGGATCTAAAGGACTGTGAACTCTGAACTACGACAGTAGTAGTATAAGTATGGATCTAAAGGACTGTGAACTCTGAACTCTGAACTACGACAGTAGTAGTATAAGTATGGATCTAAAGGACTGTGAACGGTAGTGTTGTTTTGCAGATTACCTTTCTGATCAATTTTTAAAACTTGTCGGGTTTTTTTAATATGAATTTTCGTAAACGTTTATTCATGTGACAAAACAAAGAGATAACTCTGTAAATTAGCTTACAATTACGTATTTCACTATAGAAATCAATGGAAAACGGAAAATATTTTAAAACATTCCCCCTCGCGAAACACAAATTCCTTTTCTCAGATATCATTTACCAACTTTATACCAAATGTTTTGTTGTTTGACGGGGTAGGGAATATTTTTACAGACCGAAACACGGCGAAAATGTTCACCCCGAGATCAACTGCAAAGGAGTTAAACTATGAAAAATTAATATTAGCCATATTAAACATATTTTTTCCACCTCCTTATCAAACGGAGTTGTACCCAAGAGCAATCAATTAATTAACTCTGGTATTAATGTTAATAATCATTGACTAATGAATTCTACTTTGCATTAAAACAAATGCTCATTAGCAAAGTTACAAAGCTTTTTAAAATACGAGTTGAAAATGAAGACGGGAATCCAAAGTTAACGTGTGTAGTTCTTTGTGGTTCTTCAACAACTGTGACGTCTCAGTGCGAGAGAAAAATTCTCGATGGGACATAAATCAGAAAGGTCAATCAGTAAACGAATGATCATCACACCGTCTCTTTTTCCAGGCAAACTAAGCCCATTCAGGAAATGCATGTGTAGCTTCCACCTCGAACACACTCAAATACTGAAAGACTACCACAACTCGCTAATGAAAAAAAAAAATCGACACCATGGCTCGTATCATCACAGACCTGTTATTTCCAAGATCTCCTTTAATACAGTGTTTTCAAATTAAAAAAACAAAAAACAAAAAAAAAAAAACAGGCCACCTAGGCCTCAGAGGAATCCCAACGTCCAGTCACCTCGGCTGTGAAGTGAATTAAGAGTATCTTTCCAAAATCCGAAGACCGGTTAAAGCACCGCAAACAAGATCCACAGGAGAAAACGTGTCCTTTCACGTGCATGAATGACTGAAGAATAACTTATCTGTCACAAGAACTTCCGCTCGGATTTTAACTGATGCGGCTGTACCAATGGAAGTTGTCGAACCCTATAAATGACTGCCAACATCCACAATAAATCAAACATTTCTCTCAATATCGGACAAGGGGCCTCCGTGGCCGAGTGGTTAGAGGATCGGGCTCAAAATCACAAAGCCTCTCACCTCTGTCAGCGCGTGTTCGAATCTCGGCCGCGGCGTTATGTGAGAAAGTTTGCCAGTTTACTTGCGGAAGGTCGGTGGTCTCTTCCCAGTTACATTGTATCTGGGTTCTCTCCTCCACCAACAAAAACTGGACGCCACCAGATAACTGAAAAATTGTTGAGTGTGGCGGAAAGCAATAAATAATCAATCAATCAATATCGGACAAAACACAAAGTCATGCGAAACCAATTACCACTTGTTTAATTCTACTTAGCTCCAGTAAGCACATTAGTATAAACTCTAAATATATTTATAAACCAATTTTCTTCCTCTCACTCTCCGAAAAATTGATG
Organism: Ostrea denselamellosa; assembly: GCA_024699665.1. NCBI lineage: Eukaryota > Metazoa > Mollusca > Bivalvia > Ostreida > Ostreidae > Ostrea > Ostrea denselamellosa. The sequence continues at coordinate 682,977 of JAMZEH010000002.1, forward strand.
AATTGTTGGACGGAGTTTCATAAAACGGATTATGAATCAACAAAATGCTCTCGAGAAAACACATTACATTACAAAGGCACGAAAGACAGGTGTTGTTTTTGAAATACAATTATTACGTTTCATTGCTTCCAGCACTAAATTACCTGAAACAGATTTATCTATCATGTACAATGATAAAAGGGATAAATTGACTACTTTTGAAGTCTCATTTACATAAGTAAACTTAATCACATATCAAAATAAATTTTTTAAAAAAAACATGTCTAGCTTTACTATATATACAAAATAAACAAAATGATGTCGCTCCAAAACGACCGTAATTGAGCAACATGTTGGAATTTCTACGTACAAGTTAACAATAATATTAATGGGCAAAAATAGTATTATCACAGTCTTCAAAATATGGCTGGACCGCAGTACATCCTAAGTACACTAGCAATCCGCTGGCGCTCTACAAAACGGTCCAGATCACTACACATGAATGTACCTATTCTACATTATATGCGGATCCATCGTGTGTCCAACCTCAACTCATCGATTCGCTACCGTTGAAAATTATCTTCATGGACCACTGAGGTCAACAGCATATTCTACAGTCACCGACTCAAATGTCTTTTATGCACAAATCAATCATGAAATACCCCTTATATATTGTGCAAGACTTCTTTTTTCAAACACATTTCTCAGAGAATTTGAGATTCATGGATATGATATACACAGTTATCCCTTAGCTTAATAAATATTATTTACCATGGTTACGGATATTGATGAATTTCACATAGAGATGAATTTCAAATCTGCTTAACGACGACAAAAAAATATACTTCCCTCATGAAAACTACATTCAGTACAAAACCATGCTGAATTATATGAGTAGTATTGCAATTCTGGTTTTCGTGAAACATTATTGAATATATGACCATTTCCTGTATCGAATATGAAAGTAAGAACTGAAATAAAGTACCAGTGTGAAATTGTGTGCACTGAGATATTTCTGATGAATTCTAAAAATCATCGTCAAGACTAGATGTGACATAATCCTTTTCATAAGAATTGGAAGAGTTATCAAGACCAGATTTGAAGTTTTCTTCATCTGGTGTCTGAGTGTCTGTACTCCAATCTTCCGTCTGGAACACTTCTGGGTCTTCATTAAATGACACCCTTTTGCTGCTACGAGTAGTATTCTCTAGATCCAAATTCAGAATGTCTACATTTTCGGGACTTTCTTTTTCCTTATCGTTTGTTTCCGCATTTGGTGTTTCACTGCTTTCGTCTCCGATTTCGTCGCTTTTTCCATCATCAGTGGCTTTTTCGTCTGTCAAAGTTTCTTCCAGAGTTTGCACAGATTCAATCTTTTCCCTTACATCTTCATCTTTTTGATCACTATCAGTCGGTCTTTCATCTGAATCAGATACCTCATCTCTCTGTGGGTTATCTGCGAAATTCAGATTAAGTTTTTCTATGCTTGGCTTTTCTTCTGCTTCTTTTTCTGTTTCTGTTGCTTCAAGCTTGCTAGTTTCCATCCTATTCAAATTATTCGTTGAATTAAACTGAGTCAAAAATATTTCTCCAGTATCCTCTGTCTCTCTTGCATTTAGTTTTTCATCAGAGGCCTGGTTTTCCGACTGCATTCCATTATTCTCTGTATTGTTTGTTTCTGTTTTCACTTGCCCATTATCACCTATGTCTGATTCCTCAAGTTTATCATCAGAGTTCCCTAATGGGGGACTCCCCATCCCTATACAAGTAGCAGGCTCTGGAACATCACTACCCTGTGGTTCAGGTCTCTCGTCACTCTCCAACCTTTCCCAAACTTGCTCTGCAAACAGCTGTCTTTGTCTGGAAGCTACATGCTTTGGAACCCCTTGTTCACTGGGAAATGGCAGTTTGAACGGATTAGAAGTGTTTTCATCATTCATAACATCTTCGAGCTTTGGAACTACAGCCTGTCGAGGGGAGCCCGAGGATTTCTTGGGAGGTGGAACCCTGCCCACTGGAGCTGTTTGAGGTCGTCTTGTTCCAGAAGGAGGCCGTTTTATTGCGGTCCCAGATACATTTATTTGACCTGAAGTACTTGATTTTTCAGTCCTGTCAGATTCCAGTCGATAAGAATAACGAAGTTTTTCACTACCTTCCTGTTCTTGTTCTTCCGCCTTGAAATTTCCACCTCCAAATTTCTTGTTTAATTTGTCATCGATTTTTTTCACCCCTGTATCAATTGTTTTTTTCCCTTCAAGAACATTATGAACTCGTTTTTTGGCAATATCCGGAATAATCTTGTTCAGGTCTGGATCAGATTTAGACATTTGTTCTTGTTTCTGTTTTTCTTCCAGTTCTTTTTTCTTTTGATCTTGTTTCCGTTTCTGTAACACCCACTGATCATACGACATTCTGTTGCCCTCAGCACTCCTAGATCGTGACGATGACGCTGTTTTCGGTCGATCTTGATTTGCATTTTCACCACCTGGACCGTGTCCGTTGACTGCAAGCTTTATTCTTCCTGCGACAGGTCGCTTGTAAATGAATTTTGAAGTGGGTGGATGCGGAGTAGCCAGCACCGTTGAATCATTCGTTGATTTCCTTGAATTTCCTCTTAAATTCACATTTGTTTTCGCAGTTCCCTCCACCTTAATGCCGCCTGATGACGAAGGATCTTCACGCCGTAAAGGTGCAGACACTGGACGAATGTTTTGCTTTTCACTTTGCTCTTCATACTCCTTCAGAATTCGCTTGTTTTCCTTTCTTTCTTTTCTGCTCTGCTTTGCAATTTCTTTATTTTTCTTATCTGCCCACTCTTTGTATATTTTTTGAGCTTCTAGTCTCTTCTCAAATTTCTCATTGGCTTCCAGCACCATTTTTTCTCGCTCAGCTCTTTTCTTTGCTTTTTCCTCTTTCACTTTCTTTCTATGAAGTTTGTCTTTCTCTTTCAGCCACTTTCTGAGATCCTCTTTGCTAGAATATTTGATGTGGTAGTTCATCCTTTCCTGTCCTTCTACATCTCTCGGTGTGTTGACCGTAGATCCGTCCGTTTTCTGTGTAGTCCCAGTTGTCTGTGAGTGAAAAGACAAATTGTCTAAGTTTGACTCTGAATTTTTGCGCTTTAATTTTTTCTTTCGTGGTTTAGTTGGGAGATAGTCATGCGTTGGATTTTTGCTGGAATGGATGACGTTTTGCATGGATCGGTACGCCATATCGGTGGATTGATTGGACAGCTCGCCTGCAACGAATTCCAATGTACACTGTACTCTCACAATGTTATCAAATATTGGAACATTTTATAATATATATGATATAGCATGTTTGTAATTGTTTTACGTCCCATTCGAGAATTTTTGTCACTCATATAGAGACATCACCGACTTTTTAGGTGAAGTGCCACATATTTTGACCCACGAATGGCACTGATGTTTTTAAATATTATATCTGAAAGACCTTTAACTTTTAATGCCGGGCTCTTGGTACAATAACTGTAAATTTACTGAATAAGCGAAAAACATATTTTTGTTATCATTTAAAATATATGCAAAAAAACAAAAAAAACAAACAAACAAACAACCCCCCCCCAAAAAAAAAAAAACCAATAGATAACAGCCATACTTAAAAGAAATGAATTTCTACAACATGAAGAAATAAAGAAAAATTTATTTAGCGAGTTATAAATGGTAAACGTGAAGACAAGCGAGGACAGTGAACAGGGATTAATCTCATAACTCCACTCCCTTCCAAAATAACTCCATTTCTACAAACTTTGTTTTGAATAATGATGTTTCAAAAGTTCCAGTTTAAGAACTTGTGTATGACCCCTGCCTGAACATTCAAGATCTATGTCAATATCTCACTTAGCCCTGTTTGAACTGGACTAGCTAGAGATAAAGTACTAAGCGAAAGCAGCCTGACAAACGTTCAAACTTTAAATCCATAACACCCAAGTCTTACAAGAGAACATGTCATTTTCTGCATTGGCAGTTTTTGTTTTCCTTGTGTTTACTTTGAAAGTTTAAATGGTTATTGCTTGTAAGAAAAGATCATTGATTCAATGTCTGACTTACACTTGTATTAACGTGGTCATTTAACCATTTGTTTAGATTTGTTTTAAAGTATAAAGTCACTAATATGCATTCAGAGAGTTCACACTCCATTGCATTCTTATGTTCATTTTGAGCAACATCATCCATGCCTTAAGTTTTACATTACAATAAGCAGAAATCCTTACTCAAAAATTCAACAAAACATGTGATTGTGGATTTCATTCTTATCAGAAATAAACTTGATATCTCCCTTTGTCTACCAATTTTCTAGGAATCTGATCATACCTGTTTAATGGATGGATTAAGCAGCTATCCCAAATATTCCCTCTCAGTGTTATGAATGAGTCACACAAAGTTTAATTTAAAGTCAGTTTTCAAAACAAGAAATAGCATACACCCTGTAGAGCCTTTACTTTACTTTTTGTCCTATCTCTATAAGCCCTGTAGAGATTTTACTTTACTTTTTGTTCTATCTCTATAAGCCCTGTAGAAATTTTACTTTACTTTTTGTTCTATCTCTATAAGCCCTGTAGAGATTTTACTTTACTTTTTGTTCTATCTCTATAAGCCCTGTAGAAATTTTACTTTACTTTTTGTTCTATCTCTATAAACTCTGTAGAGCCTTTACTTTACTTTTTGTTCTATCTCTATAAGCCCTGTAGAGATTTTACTTTACTTTTTGTCCTATCTCTATAAGCCCTGTAGAGATTTTACTTTACTTTTTGTTCTATCTCTATAAACTCTGTAGAGCCTTTACTTTACTTTTTGTTCTATCTCTATAAGCCCTGTAGAGATTTTACTTTACTTTTTGTTCTATCTCTATAAGCCCTGTAGAGATTTTACTTTACTTTTTGTCCTATCTCTATAAACTCTGTAGAGCCTTTACTTTACTTTTTGTTCTATCTCTATAAGCCCTGTAGAAATTTTACTTTACTTTTTGTCCTATCTCTATAAGCCCTGTAGAAATTTTACTTTACTTTTTGTTCTATCTCTATAAGCCCTGTAGAGATTTTACTTTACTATTTTGTTAATTATACCTACTATTGTAACTTTCTCCAGATATTGGTCGTCTCTGGCTCTTTGAACTCTGATCCAGATGACCTCTGGTCCTGAACTCCTGTGATATGCTCCGTGGTAAAATCAAACCAGGGGGAGCTAATCCATGACTCACCATGTGATACTGTTCTCGTAACATTTCCATCTGGCCAATGTACTGTCTAGTTATAGTGTTTGTCTTTACACTCTTGCCTTTCACTATTTCTTCCAGTTCCCTGTATTTCTGTTGTAATCTTTCCTCAATAAAAGCATCTGGATTAACAGTTTTAGACTTCCGCTGTCTTCTCTTCAGTAGTTTTCCTTGTCTGTGCCCGGTGGGTGGCTTTCTCGTCCTGCTACCAGTGACGATATCGCTCATCACATCTTTGTCTTTGGTTTTCACTGATTTAACTGGAAGGCTTTTGGTTGTAGACTGTGATGGTTCCTCAGACGATTTGGATCTTGGTGTTTCAAGGGAAGCTGACCTGGACCTTGACCTCGATCTGGAATAAGACCTTGACCTCGATCTGGAATAAGACCTTGATCTGGATCTGGAATGAGACCTAGATCTGGATCTGGAATAAGACCTTGACCTAGAATCAGATCTTGATCTTGAACTGGAACGTGACCTTGATTGGGAGTTTGTCCTGGACCTCGACCTTGAACTACCTCTGGAATCCTTCCCATTTGACCAGAAGCTGGAAGAACTTGATCGTGATCTTGACCTGGACTGCTTCAGTGAATTAGCTTTGATCACGCTAATTTTCTTTCTGTCCTTGCTTGATTTTATGACTTTACTACCACTCTTTGACTTCTTGGTTCTCTCTCTTCCTTTTCTCTCAAAGCCATTTTGATGAGCATTTCCATTGATCGTTGCTTCTCTGAAAAAATTTGATCGTAACATCAAATTACTATTGGGGGGGGGGGGGGGCCTCCGTGGCCGAGTGGTTAGGGCATTGTGCTCAAAATCACAAGGCCTCTCACCTCTAGTCGGCACGGGTTCGAATCTCGCTCGCACCGATATATGTGAGAAAATTTGCCAGTTTACTTTCGGAAGGTCGGTGGTCTCTTCCCGGGTACATTGTATCTGGGTTCTCTCCCCCACCAATAAAAACTGGACGCCACCAGATAACTGAAAAATTGTTCAGTGTGGCAGAAAACAACAATCAATCAATCAAATTACTATTATGCATATAAGACCTGCATTAATTCATCCCAGCAAATCTTCCATACATTCATGAGATGCCAATGATCAGAAAAGTTGCTGAATATTGATGATACTGATTCTTACTTGTTCAATTTCCCCTCCGTGTTGTCCATACTTTCTATGTTAGCTGTCACGTGATCCCTTATAACCTGTTCTAGAAGATTGAGCGTTCTCTTTGATCTCTTTGACTGTGCTTTTTTTCCCACATTGGACATTATCTGATAACAAAAACTCAGCTACCTGAAGGAAATAAATAAATAACACTTATACACAACAGAACCACTGTACATCTATTTCAATCTTCAGGTACTGGGTAAAATTAATTAACATGATTCATTAAATCCAACAGATTGTAAATTTATTCTTGAATAATTTATGATGAAATTAGATTTAAGGTCTGACATTCATATGGACTTTAACAAAAAATAAAAAAAGAATTAAGTATCACTGTTCTATAATGAAATAGCACCGATTTATTATCTTAGAGAGGATACCTCATTCATAATTAACTTACAGTGGTTGACAAAATAATACCCAAAGAATTAGATAATTAATTTTGTTAAGTCTTTTTTCAAACAGCATTATCATATTGCAAATTCCAAATTAACATTTAATTCTTTTGGCAGTTTAAAAGCCAGATCCATTGATAAGGTGATACTGTCAACAAATAGTGCAGAGTAAACTGGTTCTCGATACACCCATTAAAAAACTTAGCTAGAATATCACCAAAGCAAACTACTCTGTCACACATAAATATTCCTAGTTTTTCTCTTCGGAGTCATCATGCACACAATCCCTTTTAAATATAATCATGCAAAAAATTTCAAGATAAAAATTCAAAGGACATTTATGTAGTAGTTAGGGCTATATGAATCACGCACATCAGCCTGGGTAGCTCGTTGGTTAGAGCACTTCACTAGTAATGCAGAGATCCCAGATTTTCTCCCTTCCTGTATATTACGATGTAGACCACCCCTGAACTTACAGGTACTACCTGGGGCAAAGGAATCTGGGATGTGTGTCCTCAAGGTTGAGACAGTTTAAGGAGGAAGGAACGTAGAAGTCTGGGCCATATTAAACTGTCGATATCATCCTGGATAGGCCAGTGGTTAGAGCACCTGACTAGTAATGCAGGCTTGATTCAGGTCCAGGCAAAAATTTCCTCCATAAAATCCTGTTATGTCTACTATTAAACTTCCAGAGACAACTAAGTACTGACTCCTTTACAGGAAAATGGCACTGTAGTGTCTAATGTCCATCAGCAGCTCCTTCAGACATTGCTGTGACTTCAGCATTAGTCATCTTATTACAGATTATTGGAGATTTTGTACCTAGATCCAGGATCATAAAAATTAAATAAGCTTAATCTTAAGTCTTATTTTCATAAAATGAAAACAAAAAAAAATAGTGAAAAAGTGAGAATGAGATCAAAAGCGAGAATAAGATCAAAAGTGAGCTTGAGCAAGTTTTATGGCCTTCTATCCTGTTCTGACTAGTTAAGATTCTCTACCAAATGAGCTTTCTGGCCACTAGTGATTGTACCCATCTAACTACCACATTCCTTCCTCTTTAAATGTCTTCATACCTTACAGAAATACAAGCTGTAACTGACGGAATTTTCAACTATAGAATTATGCACCAATTGACACCTATCAATATCACTTATAAAGGAAAAACTGCAACAGACCAGGATTCAAACTCGGGCCCCTGAATCTCATTAGCTGTGCTTTACCAACTGAGCTATCTTCCACCAGCAATCGAATCCATCTGACCACAACAAGTATAAGATTTCACATTTATTTGTGGTATGTCAAATGTGAAGTAGCAAAATGTGCTTTTAGAAACATTATAAAACATTATGACACTGAGTATGCATGCATGGCCAAATTCAAATGTGGCAAATTTTAAATGACACTGACCTTCAGACAACACATAACTTGACCTTTACCTGCAATTCAACAAGTCTGAAGACTCTTATTTTATATACATTAAACATTTTAATCAAGGTTAATTTTGCAGACAGACAGATAGATAAAAAATAATACCCCCACCCCATTCTTTCCATACTAAGATACAAGACTTTGCACCACCAACACTAATCTACTGAAAAACTGAGAATGGTCCCTCAGATATATGAGTTTATAAGAATTAAGTATGACTATCTGCACATATATGCAATATATTACAAATGAAGTTGTTTAATTTCAAACTCCAGGTTGAAAGTGATATCAAGTTTGAGAATGGTACCTGAATCAAGTTTCCTATTTCAAATGTCCACCTGTACTGCAATTCACACAAAACCTTTAGTGTGGCTTTGAACTACATGTTTCACGCCAATTAATCACCTAATTTGTTCATATTTCATAATTAAGGTTAATTAACTAACAATAATCAGTCAATAGAAGTATATAGTTAATCTGTATTTAACTTACACACCTGTTTAATCCTGGCAAAAAAATTCTACTGTAAGCCATTACAATCAATACACAGTCTCTTCATCCCAAAAATAAAACTGTCACTTAATTCAACCAATCCATGTAGTCACTTCATCACTGAATTATAGTTGCTATGACAACCACAACAAAGTAATTCATTACACACATTAAGTCTTCTGTCACTTACTGCTCAGCTGTATACTAGTAATCAATATCAATCAAAGAGTTCATGTGACTACGACTATACACATTTTTTTTCCTGGGTAATCAGTTTGGAACAAATTGAAAAGTGAGAAAATACACCTGATTTATCAATTTACTTTACCAGTAATGAAGTCAAGTTTTGCAAGACTGCCATCTATACTACAGGATGTGTGTACCTGTAAACAGAACTCTAAATTCACGCCTCAATAAAAAATGTTAACAAAACCTACAATATCTATAGTTTAGAAAATACATGTCTTTAATGGAAAACCTGAGAATATCAAGCTGTTAGCATCAGAGATCAGATGTCATTCTACGGTTTCCTATATGTTATTACATATAATAATTGGGTATAATTTTATATGTATGGCTATGTGTTATCAAAAACCTTCCATGTGGCTCAAACCCTCCACTTTTAATTCTTTAAACCTTTTTTTAGTATAGAAGTTAGTATTTACAATAGTCAAGAAGCTACACAACATACTTATAAATATCAACAATATCATACTGTATTGAGAAGATTCTGCAACAGGTGCCCCAGAACCTGTGAATGTTCTACCAGAAGCTCTGTAGAATAATCTGCATGCATCTGGTCACCAATGATTGAACTAATACATTCCTTTTCTTAAAATGTCTTCCCCATAGTCAATCAGTCTCTCTCTCTCTCTCTCTCTCTCTCTCTCTCTCTCTCTCTCTCTCTCTGAGTGATATTTTCTCTCTTTACATTACATTTCATGCCATGGCCTGTTCCTGGAACTGACAGGCAAATATGTCTGGCAGGAGAGGGTCTGATTGTCTTCAGGGGTGAAGACATTTAAGACTTAGGAATATGTTTAACACTTAAACTTGTTCAATCACTGATGACTGAAGTTGATCATACAGTTAGTATTAATACCACTTGACAAGACACTCATATGTCCTAGGTTAGAATCCCAGTCTGCCCCATTGTATTTTCTCTCTCCCTGTTACAACACATAATGTACTTCTGCATTATTATTTTCAGTTTTCAGGTTTTATGCCATTTTCATTTTTACAAACAACTGGATACAATTTATTTCATTTTTGTTCCGTAATAAATACATCAACAATACCATTATGAAACTTTTCAAGGTCATTTAAAATAAAGTACACATTTCGAGAAAATAAATGCATATAATTTTCTTATCTTGCTGGATTTATAATGATTGAAAAACGGGGAATGTCTCAAAACCAAGGTTGTCTAAGAAGATCTCAACCACACCCCTCCTAGATTTTTCAAAAGAAAACCTGATATTACATGTTATTAGCAGCTATATATCAGAATTACATAGTGTTAATTACACCACTAGCTTCTAAGAAAAGACATGCACAGACTCACAATACACAATAACAACCTTTTATTGAACTGATTGTTGGGATTTCCAAATCCTTCCTATTTTCTTGATTTTTATATCACATCAAAAATCTTACACAATCCAGCTTATATCAATCCTACTAGAAGATCTCTGGAAATAAAAAAGTCATATAACGCTTAAAGCAATATTGCTACTGTCATTTTGTAAAATTGTGATTTTTCTATTTTAATGCCAGAAAAACAAACCTTTTGTTTTTGATATTCATGTTAGAAAACCTATTTAGGGGCAAAATAACATTATTGTGTTCCCATACAAAAATTGATTTCTTACATAATACTATGATATTCAACAGAAGAGAAATTTTTATTTTGATGAACTTTAACTTGGTTTTTATTTGACTAATTATCTTTATTTTGAAAAAATCTTGTTTTATTAATGACTATGATTAAAGTTACATACAAAACCATCATAATAGCACATTTTTACAACAAAATAAAGATTTCAGATTTAAAGCTATTATTGCTATTATTATGATGGAATCATCAATATTGTATGAGGACTGATAGGTTACTCAATACTCCACTAAATCACACTCAACTCGGAAGCAATCAAGGGTGACTACTCTTGGAGAGAGAGGGAGAGAGAGAGAGAGAGAGAGAGAGAGAGAGAGAGAGTATGTGTGTGAAACTGAGGATCTATCAGTGACACGATTCAACTATACAAAGGATATTTAACATATACTTGAATTTTACACCTCTGTAAACATATAGCTATAGTTTATATGGAATTACTGATGTGGTTGAATTAATCATTTACACCTGATTCATATCATAATGAATGACAGCAGCTGTATTAACACAACCCCACGTGAATTTTCTTATTAAGGCTCTTTGCCAATCATGTTTCAACTCGCGGTTGATCCCTTGAATTTATTATGCGACAATGTTTTACAGTACAAGACACAGACACAATTTTCTCTCAATGTCCCAATTCTATCCAATACTTACATCTTGCTGGTCTTCTTCCCCTCACATGGTTACAATATTAGACTGTATGTAAATAATCCATTGCAATACCGACAGACCCGTGTTTACAATGCTGCCGTGTTATACACCGTTATCTTTACACACGCCCTGTATTTATGAAAAGCAAATTCTGTAAGTTCAATATATTTTGGCATCCATTATCAATATCAAAATTTGACTATTAATATTGAATTTGTTTTCTACATTTTTGTTCGTAGTAAATTGGAATAAGTATCTCAAATCTTGAAGTTTTTGTAGATTTTACATTGATTATACGAGGGAGGTAAAATGAGTAGAACAGCCAGGTAAAATGTCTACGAGAATGCACGAGACTGTTCCGTACCATGACAACGTTGATACAAACCAACATGGCTGACTATATTTACATATAAGTACACAGGTAACGTAGACATTTTTTATATGTGACAATTTGTTTGCATGGCAGATTACTTTCTGTGAATTTTTCTAAATATACACCTATACATAGAAAAATGACAGGTGTTTATTGTCTGGTGATTTATTTATATCTGCTTATTTATTCATTATAATTAACTTCTTCACGCAGAACATCTTTCCTGTTTTCATCTGTTTATTTATTCATTATAACTTCTTCACGCGATCCATCTTTCTTTTTAATAGACAGCGCTGTAATTGGAATATAAATTATTCAATAGGAATTTTAAAGTCTACAGTTTTTGTTAATTGAATATGCAGACAGATCAAACACATTGATTTGTAGAATTGTTCATGCTCTAGCAATAATAATAATAATAAGCGTTCTGATTTATAATACCGATTTTCAACAAGAAACTTATATGAGATTTTTATATGGGATTACCTTCGTGAGCGGATCTAGAGGGGGGGGGGGGGGGGGGGGGGGGGGGGGGGCTCCTCAGATACTGGATACTGATCAAACAGAATCATTCCAGGAAATCTTCATTTTAATTTGACGACTGACAAAGTACGTCACAATTACTTATAAGTCAGCACATGTTGTACAGTAGCCCTCAGGGGGTCGGGGTGGGGGTGGGGGTATTAAGGTTGTATATTTAACACCCCCTCCCCTTGAATGCTACAGTTCGACAGCTCGTTAACATGTATACATATGACTTTATGCCATCAAGGTTTTGTCAGTAGAAATAAATTGAACTGAATGAAAAATAAAACCAGTCAAAAAAATCCAATTTAGGTGCAGTTACAAATCATGTTTTTCTTACGGTTCAAAGTTCATGGCCATGGTTAAAGTTGCAAACAGAAAAATCAAACATAAAATATCCTGATCGCGAAAGTATGAAAGAGAATTTGAAATTATATAGCAAAAGAATGAATGGTCATTTTATAAGCAACCAAGTTTAAAAAGCCAAAAACATACACTCTATACCCCGGCATGAAGCACATTTAATTGTAGTAATTATGTCGTTCTTTAAACATTGAAATATTAGAATTAGTGCTATGTCTTTATCTTCTTAAGACAAATTGATTTACATATTTCTTTTTTCATGAAATGATTGATATCAATGAATATCCTCTGGTTTTCAGTAGGTATTGAATGATGTCATCAGCAGTACAAATGCCTACCATAGAGGAGCGGGAAAATATCATCAAGACCCAGAAAGTGCCCCTATCAGGATTCAGCCCCCGCCCGATCCAAAAATTGGCCACACGGAAAAAGCCCAGATCCGTGTTAGATATAGAATGTAATCACTTCCTGCGGACGGAGACTAAAGATTTCACGCACGGACACGCCCCCCTGACGTATAAACTGTGGATTGAGGCGGGGAAACACGATCCACCTTATCCGAACACTCCAGACCCCAATTTCAACAGCAACGTGTGGAGAAACTTCAGAAAACAGTATGGATTTAACACAACTGCTGAAGGAAGAAAAATTTCTGAAGTATTATCTACAATGTACCCACTGAACATCCCCCCTCCTTCGCAAGTTGGGGAACACACATTTGAGAAATATATTAGAGAAACAAAACTGTTTAATAACGAGAAAATAGCCTTTCTTGCAATGAACAGGACAAAGGCAGATGTTCAGGAATTCAAGAGATTACGATGTCGCAGTGAAGCCAGGAACCCGCCGCTTGACGAAAGTGGTGAGAGTTTGCAAAATTAATGACTGTTCAAACGTAACATATATTTACATAACACAAATATAACTTGCTTACTTGGTCTTGACGACGTTCGTCTCGGTTGGTAATCCTTTTGGACAAGTTAGGATCAGGAAGTTTACACAATGTCTGGGAATGATTGCATTTTAACAATTTCGCCCGAAACCACCCCTTTGGACACATAATACAAGATGCAATGGATAGGATCAACTTCACTTAAATATTCATCATATCAGCTCAGCTTTAATTATTGTGCTTACTTGATTTATCCTAACTGTGAGACATTCCGAATAAAGCAAAAACAAAAACAAAACAAAACAAAAACAAAACAAAACAAAAAAAACCTCCAAAAACAAAAAAAAAAACAAAAAAAAAACCCCAAAAAACAAAAACAAATAAGAACCCCATATATATATATATATATATATATATATATATATATATATATATATATAAATCGCTGTTTCATACGGTTATCTCCTGGGTGAATCTATCGCAAAATTGGTTCTTTTTCATTTCATTTTATTTTTTCTTATATATATTTTCTTTTGTTACCACTGAAATCTTTATATCTATTTCTATTTGCAGGAAATATTTTACCCCCGGAAAACTTCAAGAAATACGAGCATCGTTTTCTACCACCACCCCCTCTGCCACCAACTCCCCCACCGTCTAACCAGAAGATAGACTCTTTGGGCCAGCGGTATATTCCCCGTTCCGAGCCCCACTTGTGGAAGCTTTCCTATAAACTGTCCCACCCCCAGTACGAGAGTGTTCGAAAGGAAATGAAAAGGCGGCAAGAACTGATGAAGAACAAACCCCCTGGCGTATCCCCTAAAACTTTTCCCTCTCCACTGGTGCCATGAACTTCTTTCATGAATTGGTACCGAGTTGACTACTTGTATGACAGCTACAATAGTTTGACTTTCGAATCACGTTTTTATTTCGACGATCCATCTGCGTGGTAGTTTTCGTGAATTCGTTTACAGTCCCAAAACTGAATCTAAGAAAATTGGAAGTGTGGTGTGCAGATACACCATGTGACCCATGCTGACGTTAAACTTGTACAGTATTTAATCAATTCCACCCCCGACATTTGTCTGGGCATCTGTTTGTGAAAGAATGCATACATTTTTTATTCAGTAGTCAATTGGTACCGAGAAGGTTGAAGCCATAATATTTAATTCCATGTGACCAAGAGGATGGACTGAGTGAACATGTTTCAATGATTATATATTATATACAAGTCACACGTCACAGAGCAGTATTTCGCGATTGCCAAACGACAGAAAACAATCATGATGCAACACTAGAGGGAATAAACCCTCATTCACTTTGTTGAAGGGTTTTTGTTATCAGTATTTATCAATACAAACAGTTTCTATAATAATACGTGCATGAGTTGTTTTCTATAAAGATACGTGAATGTATTGTTTTCTGTACTGATAAATGCGTGTATTGTTTTCTGTACTGATAAATGCGTGTATTGTTTTCTGTACTGATAAATGCGTGTATTGTTTTCTGTACTGATACGTGCATACAATGTTTTCCATACTGATACGTGCATACAATGTTTTTCATACAGATACGTTCATGTATCGTTTTCTATACTGATACGTGCATTATTTTCTATACTGATACGTGCATTATTTTCTATATTGATACGTGCATGCATCGTTTTCTGTAATAGTGATACGTGCATGCATCGTTTTCTGTAATAGTGATACGTGAATGCATCGTTTTCTGTAATAGTGATACGTGCATGCATCGTTTTCTGTAATAGTGATACGTGCATGCATCGTTTTCTATAATAGTGATACGTGCATGCATCGTTTTCTGTAATAGTGATACGTGCATGCATCGTTTTCTATAATAGTGATACGTGCATGCATCGTTTTCTATACTGATGCGCGTTTGTTTTGTGTACCGATGCGTGCATGTATCCAGGTTTGTGCACGGATCGTCTTCATTGCCCGTTATCCCCTTTGTTGTGCAATCACAGTATGTGGAATAAAGTATTTGAATTATAACATTTCGTTGAATTTGATTAAATCAAATGTATATTAATTTTCTTGTAAACGATGATGCCCACAAGAATAAGTGCATCGATACTGAAGCAGTTGTAAAGAAGACTTTGTAACATTAACATTGGGTAACGGTGGCGAGTCCAGGATGTCTTTGTACATACATATTTTACCATATTTACAACCATTTCAGTATCCATTTCTACATCCCTGTCACTTTCCGTCCTACTCTTTCTTTCTTATGTGATCCCATGAACATTATGCTCTGATTAAAGTGGCGTAATTTTTTGACGTTGTTTTTGTTGAAAGAAAAAAAAGAAAAGCTTTCAGAATGCAACATTTTTGGTCTTAACCAAAAAAAAAAAAATCCACCACCTTGACCCCTACTGTAGAAGGGGTGGTCCCCAACCTCAAATGTGGACCTGCCCCTGCTTTGTGTAGTCTCATTAAATTGAATGCTTACTCGTACACCACATTCGTCAGCTTAATCCCTTATTGACAATGTATCACTGTTAGTATTTTGTATTCGTTACAAAACAATATCTGCAAAATGGTTTTCCCTGGTGGATGTCAAACGTTTTAGAACCGATATACTGATATAACGATTACTTCCGTGTGGAGATGGAGAGGGTTTCTCAATACATACATTTAATATTGAAACAAAGACTTGTGAAAAAAATGCTTTACTTATACCGTACGTAAAAGTACAGTGCACTAATTCATAGACTTTCTTATCTCACGGGGCCTCCATGGCCTAGTGGTTAGAGCATCGGGCTCAAAATCACAAAGACTCTCACCTCTGTCGGCGCGTGTTCGAATCTCGGCCGCAAGTTTGCCAGTTTACTTGCGGAAGGTCGGTGGTCTCTTCCCAGGTACATTGTATCTGGGTTCTCTCCTCCACCAACAAAAACTGGACGCCACCAGATAACTGAAAAATTGTTGAGTGTGGCGGAAAGCAATAAATAATCAATCAATCAATCTTATCTCCCTGTTAAAGAATACTGAACTCCATCCAAGGAATGTGTAGTTTGCTTCTGAGAGAAATATTCTCGACGGGACGTAAAACAAATAAACTATCAATCTGTTCTGAGGGCGCTGAGAATAAGGAAAACATATTGGGATAACGTACAGAAAGGACTGGGCCTATTACCTACGAATTATTCCCTTGTTTCGACGTTTTTACACTCTATAACACGAACTAGACACTTTATTCCTTATATTCATATTTTGCGATAAAACTGCTAGATTATTCTAGTGAACATGGTTTATTTTTCCAGTAAAATTATTCATGGACTTTGGTCTACACAAATAAGCTATCTCATGAATATTCACCTCTTCTTCACAGGACATCTACTCTATAAATATTTGATTATCTTGATTTTACCCGTACTGAATTCGCCAACATACAAATTGTCGTTTAAACCATTCACTCTAATGTCTCTTGGGTCTTCAAGACTGCAGTTATCAATGTACATAACAAAGCCGCCCTCTTCGTCGATAAGATGAATGCAATCATTCTCTGAATCTGCAATTAAAATTTGACAAAATCTATCTGTTGCCACACCATTCGGAGAAAATTCTTTGAATTCTCCGGCATTGCTGTTTCCTTGGTAACTAAATCGGAATTCTCCAGTTCTGTTTACTACCACGATGCATTTATTCTCAGTCAGTGAAACACAAATGTCCTGGTTTCCATTTTCAGTTAGGAAAATATATCCACCTTTGTAGGAAAATATGGACTTTCCGTCTTCGCCAAACTGAATTTCCTGTTTAATGGATCTTGCGTTATACTGAATGATTTTGCACTGGTCATCATAACTGGTTGTCATGCAAACCAACACGTCACCTGCCTTTGTGGCACAAATTGCGCGCGGTGTCCATTCCTGCAATTTGATCAGAACTTCCAATTTTCTGTCATTTAGATTGTACTTGCAAACAGTTTTATCTTTCCAATCACAAAAGTAAAGCTCTTCTTCTGCAGTTGACAGATCAGCTGAATGTTCACCGGAAGTGACGTTTACGCTATCTTTCACTGCACCGGAAAAGTCTGAACACGAAATGGTGCTTTCGTACAGGACAGACATCCACACTTTATCTGACTGACATATCTCAATACGATCTAAGTCTGTGTTGTTGGTATCCAACTCTAAAACAACAACGGGATTTGTCGGAGAGACGGACGTCTGACCGGGTATCTCGCCACAACTGACCCTTCCCTCAGTCACAGAAATGGCTTTCACATCTTTTGGTTCATCATCAATATATTTTAAATCGTGATTCTTGTGATCTCCTGAGACAATGCATTTATTACAAACAGGCATTGTGCACTGCTGACAATGAATCTCGCACATTTTTCCTGGGTGTAACTTGCAGACGATGTGGGGTCGCTGGGAACCACGATATCCAAATCCCACCAAATCGTGTGACCTCTGACCCCGAGGCACATGTTTTAACGTACATGATCTACAAAGTTTGACACGACACGTGTTGCAGTAAACTTCCACGACTTCTTTAAAATCGGTACACAGATCACACCTAACAGGGTCTTGTGCCATTACCAGTGAGCTTGAGTGTGCCATGGCCAAATCTGAAAACAGGGAACATATGATTATATGATCATCTCTCCCCCACCGAAAATCATGACGTAAATTGTACATGCGCTACATATGGAGATAGAAAACCATCAAAATAGTGTGGTAAAATCTGTGTATTTATTATTTTCCCCAAGAACATTAAAAACCACTTTAGATATTGATCTTAATAATAATGTTTTATTTTGGTAAATTTTACAGATGTAAGGTTTTATGTCATCCTGTCATTTAATTGTTTTATTGGGACATTCTTCATTTTTACCTTTGTAAAGCGCCTTAGAGTGATTTGTTTTCAATAAGGCGCTGTATAATATTACTATACAGCAAGACAAGGGAAAATTATTATCAAGTATTTGACAACTATTGGTGGATACAATGTATGAAGGGGGATTGTTTTACTATTTAGTGTTAATTGATAAAGAAATTATTCTTTGTTAATACTTATATGATCAAATAATTTCGTGCTATCCATTGGCCCAAATAGTTACATGTAGCATCTTCAGAGGGAAAACAATATATATATATATATATATATATATATATATATATATAAGAAGAGTTCCGTGTGTTGTAAACAACACACCACCATCGCTGCGAAATATGAGGTACAAAGGCGCAAAATATCGACCCCACTCGGTAATTATTCAAAAACAATAAATCATCAAAACCAATAATTTAATTGGTGCCATAAATAATCGGTGTTCTGTCTGTAAAAGCACTGGCAGTGAAACGAAGAATTAAAACACAACCTTCTGAAAGTTCGCGAAATTTTGCTGCATTCAAATGGGTAAAATACGCAAGCTGTGTACTGTAAAAGAAACCCCGTGGGGATCCGGGTTGTTAGAATAGATCCTCAGTGCCCCTTGCTTGTCGTAAAAGGCGACTAAATGTGGCGGTCCTTCGGATGAGACCGAGGCCCCGTGTCACAGCAGGTGTGGCACGTTAAAGATCCCTCCCTGCTCAAAGGCCATAAACGCCGAACATAGGCCTAAATTTTGCAGCCCTTCACCGGCAATGGTGACGTCTCCATATGAGTGAAAGATTCTCGAGCGGGACGTAGAAATAGAGAAAAAGGATCTTTTAAGCTTTAATACATTTTCACAATATAGCCACATTGGCCCCACCCTAAGTCTGAGACCCTGGCCCTGCCTGACTGGGGCTACGCATTTCACAGTTTAAGTACAAGTGGATACAGGCTTCGTGGACGTTATAACCATGTATTCACTTTATCTGTGGAAATCAATTAAAGGATTTTTTTCTAAGATTTTATGTATTTTAACTGTATATGGCCATATTGGTTCCACCCTAGGCTCCTAACCGTTAATCCAGGTGCCATGAATTTCACAATTCAGGAAGAAAGCTTAACTGACATCATAACCATACATTTAATTGTTCTCACGTATGCCCGAGAGTAGAGAAAACTTTTCCATAATTTGATACATTTTCATTAGAGAGCCATATTGGTCTCACCCAAGGGCGTGAACTCCTAGCCCATGCTTTTTACAATTTAAGCAAGGGATCTTGGTGGACATCATCATAACATTTAGTTTTTCTCACAGTCACACATGTCGAAGAGTAGAGAAGAAAAGTTTCTAACATTTAATATATCTGTATTATATAGCCATACTGGCCCCACCCTAGAGACTGAACTCCTGACAAAGGGGCCATGGGTTTCTAAATTTTGGTTAAGGGCTTCATTGGACATCATAACCATGCATTTGGTTTTTCTCCTAAATGTGTGGGAGTTTTGAAGATTTTTGAAAATTTGGTATTTATTTATTTATCATTATTATTATTGTTATTATGTGCAGTTTTTACCCCACCTATGAGGCCCGGTGCCTCCTAATGGAGGTCGCTCAAAATCAGCTCGGTGACCATTCTTCTGTTCTATGCACAACTGGGTCTACCAACAGTCATAATGCCTTACCAAACGATACCTTAAACGATGGACTATTGACTGATTTACTACAGTGTCAAAATTCAGAGGAAAACAACGAATTTATTCGTTTGTTCACCAGTGATCTGGATACCGCGAGTAGTATTTTTGAATTCAACGAGTCTTCCGATCAGACGGAAAATTCATCGGCCACTTCAAATTTAGATGATTTCATTCTGAATCAATCCGATATTCAAAGATTAGACAATGAATTGCATGGTCTTCCTAAAGAAATCTTTGTTACAAAACTGTTGAATATGTGCTCAGATGATGAAAGAATCATATTCTGGTATAGAGATGTTTTTTGTAAGAGAGCCAAAAGACTTGAGGGACGTCCAGAAGGAAAATTGTTGAGTAGGAAAACAACTAAAAGTGGTTCAAGCTCTAAAAAGTATGCTTATGATTGTCACACTCTATACTTGTTTATTCAAGGGGATAAATATGGGATTGATGGTATATTTGACAAAAAGAAATGCCAAACGAACAATTTAGGTGTTCACAAATTTTCGATGATCGATATCAGAGTGTCCCTCCAATCGTTATTACAAAGAGTAAATCAAATTGAAGATACTCTACAAGACAAAAATAAAACAATTGATACTCTAATGCAGGGCATGAACTCGCTCAAAACACAACACGAGCAACTACAACGTGATTACGAAAATCTGAAATCACATGCAGAATCAAAGTTCTCAAAATATGACTCTGCGCAAAAACTGTGTACCCAACAATTCAAACATTTTGAAACTGAAAATAATGAAATCCAAAGTCATATAATATATACAAAACAGATTACTTCAAACATGTAAAAGCAAATCAACTCAAAGTTCGCATCCATGTCATATGCTGACGTAGCTCCAACACAGATCACAAATGCATCAGCATCCTCTCCAAACACGACCCTACAAAAACCTGCGGTGTCGCAGCCCCCGTCGAGTACCCCAGTGTCTACCACCATTCGCCACGCACAATCTACCCAAGCTTCAGTCGGGTGTACGTCACGGTCTACCAAATCTTCAAGCATGACTACTCAGACACCTGTAATTTCTGAAGCCCTGTCTTGTTCCTCTGTGATTCCCGTCAATACCAAACAATCTGTCCCTGACTCAGTCCGTAGTACGAAACGTCGAATTTCAAACGACCAAAAACATAACGGTACTACCGAACACACAAGCAAACATATTACATCGGACAACAAGGAAGCTGAATCTAATGTCAGTTTACATTCCGTCCGTCTCAACGACAAATTTGATAGTACGTGCGGATCTAAAACTACAGATATCTTCCGTGGCGTGACCTACAAGAGGAATTCCAGATATTATCTCTCGGGAATCGACCCCGAATCTTCGAGACAAGGGGTTATAAATTACGCAGCAAGCAAAGGGGTTAAAATTACACATATTGTCATATTTTCCGCACAATCACATCGGCGGCAACTGACGGCAAAGATTAACGTATCACATGATCACGCGCAAAGCGTAGAAAACAATGGGTTTTGGTTAAAAGGAATATCGTGTCGCAAGTGGTACAGTCATCGTGAGTGGGATGACATGTGTCGAAATCGAGACAAGGACCATGAAAGCAACCAACAAGATCAATGGTGGTCAGAATACGATTAAGTAAACATTTGTTGTATTGTTTTCCACACACATAGAAGTACATGTACTATCAACATATCATGATTGCGCTAAATTTATTTCTGTCAATGGTTGTTTTATTATCATGGAATGTTCGAGGTATAATGTCGTCGACAATGTGTCTGTCAAAACTGTTAGACGACTCAAAATGTGACTTAGCAGTTGTATCTGAACATGAGCTTAAAGACAGCAATATTTGCAAAAACTATCTTAATTCCATTCACAAAGATTACTTAAGTTTTATTAAGGTAGATACAGATGTCACCTACAGTTCTTATCCACAATATGTTGGTAAAGGTGGAGTAGGTATGTTGGTTAAAAAATCACTTGAATACTCAATCAAAGAGATACCATGTTACAACTCAAACCGCATAATCGGTATTGAACTTACTGATACTAAAGGTAATGTGTTGTATGTATTTGGTGTATATCTCCCCGCAGATAGCAACATAGATTCATACATTCAAGAACTCAATTATGTTGAAAGTCTTTATTGTCATTATAGATCTTATGGAAATGTTATTATTGCCGGGGATCTTAACAGTAGTGTTTTAAGTCACTTCAATACAAACGCTACAAAATCAAAATTATTGTCAGAATTTATTGGAATAGGCGAATTTGGTATACCCGGTAGAGATTTTGTAACAACAGGAGAATCATTTTCTTTTGTCCCCACTAGGACAATGCTTGATTATATTTTGTTCAACAAATCAATGCTGGATTCATTAGTGTCATATCATATTTTTCAAGAAGGTGATTTTTGTAACACCTCAGACCACTTACTCATAGTTGCCACCTTTATATTTCATTGTTCTCGACATTTTCTTCAAACATCAACATTAAAATTACCAGCATGGCATAGAGCAACCGCTGACGCAGTAGATAGTTACCAATCAACTATGTCAACTGACCTCAACAATTTATTAGAATACCACATCCAATCAACTGCCGATATCAACGACTTCTATGAAAAACTATGTACAATTATTACCAACACTTCAAAAAAATGCATCCCTCATACAGGCTATAATCCACATACTCATCCAGGCTGGACTAAGGAAGTTAAGGAACTTCATACCTCTGAAAGGAATCTCCGTCGCATCTGGATAGGTCAAGGAAGACCACGTGGCATGCAGTTTGAATTGTACAGAAATTACAAACGTGCTAAAAGGCATTTTAGAAACGCACTTACTATCCAATACGAAAACTATATGCGCAATGTCTATCGAGATTTAGACGAAGCCGCTGAATGCGATATTCGCATGTTTTGGAAGCTTGTTAAAAGACAGAAGGTTAAAACTACCCGCACTTATCCTGAAATCATTTCAACAGACGGCAAATCTCATCGTGACCCAATGGGTGTTGCACAAACCTTTGCTACATATTTTCAAGATATTTACACTCCGTCCCAAGACTCATCGTTCGATGAAAACTTTTATTACGAGACAGAAACAATACATTAAAATAAAAACTCAATGTCAACAATCTCGTGATAATCTACCTGGAGGCCCAATTACAACTTGTGACATTACAGAAGTTTTTAAAAAAAATTTAAACGCCGAAAAGCTCCCGGACCAGATCTGATCACTTATGAACACTTGATTTTTGGTGGAAACAACATGACGCTCGTCAAACTCTTTAATTCTATCACACATTTTGGAAAGGTCCCAGAGTTCTGGAAACGTGGATTTATTGTACCCTTATACAAGCGAGGCGACAAATCCAAAACATCATGTAGTAGTTACAGACCGGTTGCTCTGCTGTCATGCTTTCTAAAAATCTTCGAAAACGTTCTTAATTCAAGGATAAGTACTTCTAACATTAGTAAAAATAAATTTCCCTGCAAACAACAGCAAGGTTTTCAAAAACAATTAGGATGTTTAACCACTTCTTTTAATATACACGAAACTATTTTCCACAATATTGAACATGGTAACAATGTCTATATTAGCTTTTTCGACAGCTCAAAGGCTTTTGACACAGTATGGAGACATGGTCTTTTAACAAAATTATATAGTATAGGCAATCTTTGGTCAGTTATTGACGACTGTCATACAAGCACATATAGTGCTATAGTTGTAAATCAAACCCAATCCGATTAGTTTCCTGTATCACAAGGTGTACGGCAAGGTGGAGTTCTGTCATCTTTTTTATATCTTGTATATATATAAATGAACTTGCAGTTAAACTTGAAAACTCTTGCCCAAATACTGGTATATTTAATATAACTAGCAACTGTCCATCACTTGCAGACGATATCGCATGTATTGGGATCACACCAGCTGTCTTGCAACAAATGCTTGATATCTCATATCAATATTCTAGGAAGTGGCGCTTTTCATTCATTGCCCAAAAATCGTGCATACTACAGTTTCGTGCCAGAGGTTTTAAAATTAACAAGGATTGTTCATGGAAACTAGGTGATATCACAATTCCTTGCTCTGACACTTGTAATCATCTAGGAATCATTATCAACGACAAACTTACACTCTCTGACAGAATTTTATCAGCATGCCGGAAGGGACAAAAATCATACTACGCCCTCAACGATATAGGATCAAACCATCTGAACCCACTAACCTTATCACACCTCTACAAGTCAGTAATTCTACCCACAGTTCTCTATGGTTGTGAGTTATGGAACAATCTTCCTGCATCTGACTGTAAACGGCTTAACGTCTTTCAACATTTTATTTGCAAGAATGCGCAAAACCTTCCAACAACGACGAGATCAGATATTTGCGAAAGTTTCTTCAATGTAATTCCTATCCAATCAGAAATAGATGTCCGCAAGCTGTTATTTCTCGGACAACTTTGTCACCTAGATCCTTGTTCTCTTCCAAAGAAAGTCTTTTTGACACGTTGATATTCGTTCTTGGAGGGCATATCTAATAAACAACGTGGATTCATTCCTGATATCATTGATGTCTTATTGACCTATAACCTTACCGATGACCTGCAAACTTGGCTAGTGAGCAGTTTATTCCCATCAAAACATGCCTGGAAAAAATTGTTAGATCTACAGTTTCATCACAACATAAAGCACAAAGCGACCTAAGGATGTCAAGCGACAGTGACTTTCGCCGCTTCCAGTCTATTGTCCAACACCAGAACCCCATTTTTATTTGGACTATTCCGTCGAATTCCTACGAAATCTCATTGTGTAAATTCATATGTAAACTCATAGCTAAACCTTCCGAACAAACTCCGAATATCTGCAGATTCTGTGACGCCATCTTCCTAGATATTTTCAAACATATCACATGCTCGTGTTCTCTAACCTTCAATTTACGCAGCTCCTGGTTTGACGAGATTACGAACAACCTAGATATATTCCTCTCTGCTGAACTATGTGCCATGACAGATGATGAAATATTTCTCTTTCTTCCAGGACGCAACTCTTTTACATCCATTCCAGAAACACATATAAGATCTCTTCAATTGTTCAACTTTAGGTATTTAAGACACGCAGCTACATGTTATAACAAGGCTCTCAAATTTGTCATTTAAAATGTGTCAGTAACATATATCTAACAAAAATGTAAACTTCATCCACACGTCATAGATCTGTAAATGTATATATACATATGTGTGTATATATGTGTATAATTATATGTATATATGCATATGTGTGTGTATGTATAGGTGTGTGATTGTGTATGTATGTGTTGAATTATTGTATTTTCTGTACTGTTTGTATTTTTTCATTATTTGTAATTGCGTGTCTTTCATGTACATTTGAGTAATTATGATCATATAATCCTCATATGAGGGAAATAAAGTAGGAATGAATGAATGAATAAGGACGCATGAAGACCAGTAATAATAGGTCACCTGAATGACTCACGTGGCCAAATTAAAGAAGGAAAACACGTATTTGGTAACCACCCCTTAGTGGTTTGTTCTCGTAACATTAAGAGATGGAGTTCAGCACAGCCACCCGTATGAAATCTAATCATATACCACACCCACACACCCCCACACACACACACACATATATATATATATATATATATATATATATATATATATATATATATATACATACATATATATACACACACACACACACACACACACACACAAACAAAATAGCGGGTACACCTCACCTTGTCAATCGTGTATTTGCTAAGTCGAACTTCTAAGCTGGTGATTCACGCCGCACTCAATGCAGTCCGAGATGTTTTACACTCCACTGATTAACACTGGATATCAAAGGGCTTCTACGAACTTTTAAAAAACGCAGGCACAATGTCGTAATAGTATGAAAGCTTAGTGGAGTCATATTAGGAGAGGAATAAAAAGTCGTAATATTAGCGGGATAAAAAGTTGAAATTACAACTTTAAGAAGATAAGAGACAACAAGACGCCCATAGGCCGCATCACTCACCCGAGTCACCTTGTCCAATATTAAAGATTCCCTCTATATAATTTGATCCCATAATGTGTCCCCCTACAGTCCCCCCGCCCCCTCTCCCCGGTGGCCATGATTTTAACCAACTTGAATCTGCGCTGTGTATAGAAAGTTGTCATGTAAAATTAAACATTTCTGACTTAGTGGTTCTTGAGAAGAAGATATATAAATATTTTTTTTCTTATGCATTTCAGCATTTAAACCTTTGATCCCCTATTGTGGCCCTACCTTACTCCTGGCGGTCATGGTTTTGAAAAAATGGAATTTTTTTTATTATTATACTATTTTTATATAGCGCCTTATCTAATTATATAATTACTCTAAAGCGCTTAACATGTAAAACAAGGGCAATATAAAAACGAACATTATATAAATTGAAAGGTCACAAAAATAATAATCATCTAAAGTCGAAATGGGAGGTATTAGTAATATTTTTTTTTTTTTTTTGTATTATCATTTTTGTTAAAACAGAAAACAACTGGATACATTATAAATCAAAAGCAAGTTTAAAAAGATGTGAATTTGCACAATGTCAGAAAGCTGCCATGTAAATCTTAACTTTACTGGCCCAGTGGTTCTTGAAAAAAATATTTTTAAATGACCCGACCCTGTTTGTGCATTTTTGTGATTTGTAACGTCGACCCATTTGTCGAAACAGCCAATACACCCTTTGACCTTAACGACGCTCCATACACGCGCAACCGTCGCGGGCAACCTTATCATTACGCAATTTTCAAATTCCATGCATTTTAAAATTCTTTTGCATTTCAGTCGCAGACTAGGTATTTACGCATACTGCTTTTCGTAACATCCCCGATATGGCGACGCAAAATGTAATATTTACATTTGTCAATGATTTGCCTTATATGGCACTTCTGACGAAATTGACATTTGATTGGCACTTCTGACGAAACTGACATCTGATTTTCCATAACATGAGGTCAGTCATGTGATTTAACTGTTTTCTTGCGTCTGAATACAGTCACCGCTTCAAAAAGTATTTGGGTGAATTGTACTGTATTTTCACCTGTCTTGCAATCATAACAGATGACAAAATACATAAAACGCATCAGAATATTTACATAAAATTTAATTTGTAAACAGACAAGAATTTCATTAATGAATAAAACAGAAACATTAAACACACCGTTCAGTTGTTTTATCTTTTAAAAATACCGTCTACAACTTCTGCAGTATGGCGAATTCATACGATGTCTTTGATATTTATATTATGACAATTTGATATTACATTCACTTTATAATGATGGTAACCTGTTGTTTCCGGGCAATAGCCATCACCGCCACGAGCGAGGCTGTTTTCGAGCTTGAAAAATTGTTCAAGTCAGGGCACAGGGGGCTCGTCATGAATTGGCCTTTTCTATTCTTTATTTACATAAGGGAGGAATCCGGAGTCCCAAAATTCGCTATCTCAAAAAATCTTCATTCGTCTCGTGTTTATATTTTACAGACATTAAATTTTACAATCCCGGTCTCGACTGATCGGAGAAAGATACTAAATTGTAGAAATACTTAATATCTGTTTGCACCGGGAATAAATATGAAGAAGCAAAGCATTTTCTGTGACTTTTGCACCTGGTTCCATATCCCCAATCACCCAAAATAGAATACGCGTTCTCATTCGTCAATTCAATTCGCTCTTCTATTTCGATCAAGTTAACTCGTATGCGAAAATGTTTTCGCGGAAATCTGTCAACGTGGACAGAGAAAGTGCTGTATTATGGGGTCACAATGTTTTGATACTTAATATATATATCATTCTAATACTAAATGAAGTCCTACTTCCTTCTTACCTCGAAACACATGCGTTTCCCTCTCTATCTCCGACAGCCCACCTTACCTACTCTCGCACACAATGTACGAGCTAACTTGATTGATTGATTATATGTTGTTTAACGTCCTGCTCGAGAATCTTTCACTCATATGGACACGTCACCATTGCTGGTGAAGGGCTGCAAAATTTTACTCCTATCTCGTCGCCTTTGAGCAGGGAGGGATCTTTATCGTGCCACACCTGCTGTGACACGGGTCCTTGGCTTTTGCGGTCTCATCCGAAGGACCGCCCCATTTATTCGCCTCTTACGACAAGCAAGGGGTACTGAGGATCTATTCTAACAACCCGGATCCCCACGGGGAAAATTGAAGAGCGAATGGAATTGACCAATGAGAGGGGATTGGAGAAAAGTTCCCGAGGTTTAAAAACAATAGAAAATGCATTGCTTCTTCATATATTTTGCCGGTGCAAACAGATATTAGGTATTTTTACTATGATCTCTCCCCGATCAATTGAGACCAAATTGAAAAAAATTAATGTCCGTAAAATATAGAAAGGAGACGAATGAAATGTGAGATAGAGATTTTCAGGATTCCGGATTCCTCCCCTGTGTAATTCAAGATACAGGTATAAAATAAGACAAAAAGTTCGTGACGAGCCGTGGTCAGGGCACCGCTACGAGCCTCCATCTAAATACTACAACAGAAATTTCTCAACAGAACAAAATGTCTCTTTCATTTTGTGTTTATCTTTTCCTGCACACCCTAGAAGCAAAAAATACAACGTACCTGTAGCTGCACTTAGTCTCACTCTGTCGATACATGCTTCAACCACGAGTCCTAACGATGAACATGCCATTGTCCCCTTCCAAAAACCTAGAGCTTAACGTCAATTTAATCCATTTATCCTGTCATTTCTCTTAGATCCTCTGAATTTCTGTCGAAATCTGTGTTCAGCAATTGCGTTTACAACTAAGTAATATAGGCGACTGCCACCGTTTCTCCATCACCGATTGACCGGATGTAGTTTACTCCCCCGTTTTCAATTGAGTTGACGCTCTAAATTATCTTTATTTTACACTTTTACACTTGTTTCATCTTTTTTATTCCTATTAACATAAATATTCATATTTTATATTCTAGATATTGTTACCTATTATTTATTCCAAGCGCGGATCTAGAAGTTGGGGGGGGGGGGGGGGGGGGGGTCTGAACCGTTCATCAACTTTATTCGCTGACTTTAGACGATTTCCAAATTCAAGGTCATAATATATGAAAATTACCGTACCACAATTTTGGGTACATAGTCTACTATCTGTACAAACATGGAAATTCCGGAGGCTTCGCCCTGGAACCAGGTCCCAGATCCCCGGCCTTTTGGAACACCCCTTCCTGATGAAAAAAGCTGGATCCGCGCCTGTATTCGATTAAAATTTAACGAACGAAATCTTGTGTTGTGCTATCGTCTGCCTACACAAGAATGGAAGCTTGACAAGACCAACACAAATCGAAACAAATATAAATATAAGATATCATTTTTTGAGTGTTTTTGGAATATGACATGAAATTGGTGATCAAATCCCATCACGCCCTAAGGGCTTTGTTGATGAGTGAGTTCATGGACCCTAGCATTTGACCACGTGAGAATTAATGGAAAGAACGTGTACAAAATACATCCAAGAACCAAAAGGTACCAGTCAATCTCTTCCTGTAAATTCATAATGTTTGCCAGAGCACTCGAGTTCTCTTGTATTGTTTTTACGGATTCATCTGCAACATCGATATGCTCCTCGTTCTATTGGACATACAAAATTCCGACAGATGGCGTACCAGTTACTTTGCATATCTATACGCTCTTTGTAACACCAGTAAATTCCGACAGAGGGCGTAGCAGTTACTTTGCATATCTATACGCTCTTTGTAACACCAGTAAATTCCGACAGAGGGCGTACCAGTTACTTGCATATCTATACGCTCTCTGTAACACCAGTAACTTTTGTTGTAAGAATCCAACAAGTCTTCATTGTTTTCCACAACCGAAATATGGTAAATGGCGAAATCCGCTAGGTTGCTCAGAGCCAATGTAATCAATTGTATTGATTTACGTGTTCCCACGACAATTGAACAATTCCCCATGCAGTTTTAAGGGCACTGAGATATTATGAGGAGTCTTTAATGACAAAAATCCAAGAGACCATATTCCGTATTCCACAGGTCCGTTAATGAACACTAGTCCTCCATGGGGACCAGGAAATGTCCACTTATTTCCCTGTAGGGCACTAAAGGTTTCATCGTATTTCATCTCTAAATAAAGTGTGCCGAAGTCGTACTCCCCATGTCTGATGATCCTGGGCAATTTATGTTTGGTTTGATCTAATACAGATAAGTGGCAGTTGACGTCCACGACGTTAGAGTATAGATATATCGTCCCCCACGAGGCACAGAGAGGATTCGAACCTGTTGGGATTGCCGCTTTATCCTAGATAAAAACAAGATACGACTCGAGGTAAAAACACAAATGACTATCAACACCATTTCAGCTGGTGACAGGAATGCGTTGTTGAAGAAGTGCTTTTTATACAAAAATAAGCAACAAAAGGCCCTTGGGCCACATTGCTCACTCAGAGATGTAAACAATCTAGTCAGTCAGTCTAGGCTTCCTTATGGGGCTTGCTTATCAATTGAATAATTTAAACTTGTATATATTGAAAAAAAATAATTCAAAATATAAGACCAAGGTTAAACTTTAAGTCCCTTGTGGCTCAACCATGACCCCGGAGAGCATGGTATGATTGATTGATTGTTGTTTTCAGACACACTCTTTTTTAACAATTTTTCAGTTAACTGGTGGCGTCCAGTTTTTGAAGGTGAAGGAGAGAACCCAGATACAATGCACCCGGCAAGAGACCACCGACCTTCCGAAAGTAAACTGGCAAACTTTCTCACATATATCGGCGCGAGTGAGAATCGAACCCGCGCCGACTAGAGGTGAGAGGCCTTGTGATAGCATGGTATGAAAAATATGAAGATGTTAAAATGTCAATTTAACAATCTGCACCCTTGTTGTTGAGAAAGATGTTTGTTGTTTTTTTTCAACAGTTTTGCTGACGGGGACTATTAGCTTACTCTTGGTCTGTCCATCATTCCACTTGAGGTTTTCCGGACTTTTCCCCGCATTGGAAGAAGATATTCAACTGAAAATTTATAGATCAAGTTTGAGTTTCGTTACGTTCGACTTCCTTTTGACTGAATTGTGACCAACTTTTGACTGAATTATCCTACCATTATGGGACTTTGTATTGCCTGCAATATACTCAGAATGCTTGTTTTATCTTATTAGTATTAAACTTTGCTTTCTATTAACAAATTAAATTGAAACAATTAAATAAATCATAAAACGATGTTTTGTTGGGTTTTTTTTTGAGGGGGGGGGGGGGTGTGTCTCACCCAGTCCATTACATGTTCATACTGCAATGACAATGATATTTTCTACAAACAAATCTAAATTTCTACAAAACTCAAGAAAGAATTCCGGGGGAGGGGGTTAGAAAAATCTGTTTCATGAAATCAGGCTTTAAAACATCATATTGTTTAAAATTCTTATTGATATAAATAAATAACCGTTTCACTTCTCAAATTACATTATATTATTTGAGTAAAGTGTGATTGATCTCCATTTTTTCATGACCGGTCGCGGTAACTCAGTAGTTAGAGCGTTCGCTTCGTAACCGTGGGGTCGTGAGTTCGAGCCCCGCTCGAGCCATAGCCGCGTCAAACCCAAGGTAAAAATAGGTAGTGATTGCTCCTTCGCCAAACGCTCGGCATATGGATATGACCTTAAATACGGAGGTCCTGTGTCACGGTAGGCGTTGGCACATTAAAAACCCTCACTGCTACGACCCCGAGCGCTAAGCATAGGTCTAAATTTGTGGTACTTCACCTACAGCTGGTGACGTCTCAATATGAGTGAAAATTCTCGACGAGATGTAAAACAAACATTCAATCAATCATTTTTCAAAGTTTAAATCATTTGCAATTTCTCTCAGAGTGAACATTTTCACCGTGTTTCGGTCTGTAAACATATGTGCCCCCCTCCCCCTGTGAAACATCAATAGATTTGGTACAAAATTGCTAAATGACAATTTATAATACCTGCAAAAAAGGAATTATGAGTTTTCAAGGTGGGGGGGGGGATTTAAAAAAAATCCTTTTTCTTTGATTTCTATAGTGAAATACGTAATTTTAACATAAGATATAGAGTTATATCTCTTTGTTTTGTTAAATAAATTGATTCAACATTTATGAAAATTCATATAAATATCTATATTGACATAAAAAAAAAATCATTTAAAAATGACAACTTTTAAAAATTGTTCAGAAAGATAAGGGCGAAATAATACTATCGTTCGCAGTTCTTATCGTCAAATCAGTTTATGACCTTGTACAATTGTTCCTCCTTGTTTACTGGGAAGCTCAAACCACCTTGAACTTCCGATTAAGGGGGCATGAATATATAGCAGTCAAAATTCCCGTTGCGTGTGAACTTAAAAAACTGACTTAAAAAGATGCCTCTGCTGTTTATTATGAGATTTTCAATTGTACTCGAACCCCGTGAGGACTCGGGTTAGAATAGGTCCTCAGTACCCCTTGCTTGTCGTAAGATGCGACTAAATGGGGCGGTTCTTCGGATGAGATCGCAAAAACCGAGGTCCCGTGTCACAGCAGGTGTGGCACGATAAAAACCCTCCCTGCTCAAAGGCGACGAGTATAGGAGTAAAATTTTACAGCCCTTCACCGGCAATGGTGACGTCTCCATATGAGTGGAAAAAATTTCGAGCGGGACGTTAAATAATATATAATCAATCAATCAATTGTGCTCGATTATCAAAATCATGAAAAATGCACCGGTCGCGGTAGCTCAGTGATAAGAGCGTTCGCTTCGTAACCAGGAGGTCCGGAGTTTGAGCCCCGCTCGTGCCATGGCCGCGTCAAACCTAAGGCGAAAAATAGGTAGTGATTGCTCCTTCGCCAAACGCTCAGCATTTGAAAGTGAGAATCTCGGGTCTTTCGGATATGACCTTATACACGTGTCACGGTAGGCGTTTGGCACGTTAAAGAACCCTCACTGCTACGGCCCTGAGCGCTAAGCATAGGTCTAAATTTGTGGTACTTTACCTACAGCTGGTGACGTCTCAATATGAGTGAAAAATTCTCGACGGGACGCAAAACAAACAAACAATCAATCAATCATGAAAAATTCAAGTCAATTCAAATGCTAGATTTTTTTGGAAACTCATTTGCACATGCATATAATTTACACATAATTTCCATTACTTATATGCTAGAACATTAGTGTTGGAGCCACTTGTATGTTACAGTTTTTTGTGAATTGAAGGCGAACTCGTATGCGAACATATGTACAACACCTGACAGACTGAGGGTTGGGAGCTGACCACTTGACAGAAGTTACTCCAGTGTGAATACAGTTTATATACAGAGGACTCCTGCCACTTTGTGAGATTTTACTTGTATCCATCACTAGATTCTGTCAGGAGCTTCTTTGGTTATATATCAAAAGGCTTCAAATCACTCTCACACTTTAAAGTGGTTTCCCAAAGCTAAATTGCCTGCTTTGAACCTTTTTCTTCACATCTTTAATCCCTTCCCCCACCACCCCAAAAAGGTACCAACGTTTGAAATCCAAGAAAGAATTCCTGCTTTTTTGTCTTTAAATTTTGGTGTAGTTGGACTGGAAGCATATTTCACAATTTGTACAAATAAATCGGATATACAGACATGAATGAGCAATTACAATCAAATATTATACCCCAAAGCAACTCTGTTATGAGGATGCAATTGCATGAAGATGGAAAGCTCTGTTGAGAAAATGGAGTTTTCAAGATTATCAAACCAAAATATTATCATTTCTGAGGCATAAATACTCTCTATTATATTAACTTATTGTTAAGAATTGAACTCGCTATCTGGTATTGTGAATTTTATTGATAACAGAATCTGTGGAGTAAAATTAATGCTGAAAATCAAGCAAAGGAACCAACATTTTCTACTATGATAAAATGCATGTTACACAAAATGAATTGGGTAGCCTAACATGGGTTCAACTGAGATCCAGTCTATGGAAATGTCACTTTGTACTTAAAAACCTTACCTAATTAATGCTTCAATATTGATTCAATTAACATTCAAATGTTATATTCACTTATAAAGATAGATCTGAAAATAGGGAATTCAACATCATTATTCTTAGCCTTTTCTGAACTAGACAATTAAAAAAAACAAAAAACATATGCCACTTTATCAGCTAAGTAAGGAAAAAGGAGGCAACACTCTTATCATATTTTCTTGCCTAGCATTTTTTAAAAATACACAAAGGCTGAAAGCACATCATTTACTGCCTAGCATATATAGTACAGAGCCACATAGTTGAAACCACTTTCTACCCTATCACTACTAGCACAATACATTGTATTTACTTCATTATAGATCCACACTACATAAAAAAGAGCCCTATTTTCAAAATAGTATACTACATAACAGTGCATCAGTAGACCAAAACTGAAACAGTCCCTCAGAAAAGTTCAAAGTAGAAAACATTCTTCATCCAAACCAAGTTTATTTACCCGTTCAATGACACAATTCACAGTTTATATGCAAGTAATTCATCATTACCAACATAGATCATTTTGGCACTTTTAAAAATTATGATAGCTTTGCAGGTATTTTTCTTCTTTAGGAAAAAAGTGAACATTTTCATTTGATCCCTGAATCTGATCAATTTATACATAGACCCTGAAGAAAGCTGAAATGTGAGATGATGAATGATGCAGATTGTGATGAACAAAGAGGTAGACAAAATTTCAGAAAATTACAACGCATCTGTTGACATTTATCCCCAAAGGTGTGTTTATTCCACAGGGCATCATCTCATCTACACCGAGGTGGAGAGATCAAAAGGATAATGCAACAGGTACACACATAATTCTATCAAATGCCACTCCACCTTATGTATTACACTTTAGAGTACTCAATGACAATAGCTTGTTGCCTTTTAATGTTGTATTGGCTAATTTTTGTAGATTGTCATTGATCAGTTCTATTGGGAA
Source organism: Ostrea denselamellosa (assembly GCA_024699665.1). Lineage (NCBI taxonomy): Eukaryota > Metazoa > Mollusca > Bivalvia > Ostreida > Ostreidae > Ostrea > Ostrea denselamellosa. The sequence continues at coordinate 717,879 of JAMZEH010000002.1, forward strand.
GTATTTTCTTTACATAAAAGCATGAAACGAATTATGCATTTCGTTGACGACTTAAATTCATGACATAGGTTCTTGAGAACAGAGACCTCACAAAATTTAATGATTCTACTGTATTCAAAATTGTGCTAATTGAAATTAACTAATCCATATTCTTCACACATGACATTTGGATATTGGATACTTTATTCATCCAACATTTATCTTTCAATCTCTTGACCATATGCTTGGTAATAAACTTGTAACGTTCTGTTTTTTGCAACTAGATTTTGATAATTTTACACCCTTCTGTAACGCATCTATCTTCATTAATTTAACACGTTTTTAAAACATGAAGTATAATATATGATAGAGGAGGTAAATATGACCTTCCAGTCAACAAAACAAGGGGAATAGACATCAAAATAAGCCTTGTTTACCCCAAGTTATTTGACTTCTCTATTATAGTTCACAAAACTCAAATTCCATTTTTGAAATCTAAATAATGACCACTGGAAAACACATATACAAATATTGTATACTGATATACAAATATTGTACACTGATATACAAATATTGTACACAGATATACAAATATTGTACATTGATATACAAATATTGTACATTAATAGAGAAATTGAAAAATATAAAAAATGAAAGCACTAATAACAGGTCTACTAACTCCCTTTGAAAGAAGCATTCTAGCCAATGAACATAGCCTCAGCAATATTGAGCTAAATGTACTTAAACGTTTAATCTTCATATAGACAGACACAGACTAACGTATAAAATTCATCAAAAGGGTCACGCTTGTACATGTATATTCTTCATAAAATAAAAAGTGTACTCTATACAATATATGGCACAGTCTGGGTTGCAAGTCCCATTTTATCTGACCCACAAAAATATATACACATTACAATGTACTACATGATAAATCACCGCTTCAAATAACTCTCATCATGGATGTTGTCACACATGAAGGTTTCAACAGGCTTCCAAAGCATATCTCTAGTCTCAGTAAAGGGTAAGCCTTCCTTCTTTTGCACACATGTTGGAGCAAATCTCATTCATTACAATTTTTTATGCAAGCAGTGATATTACTTTAAACAGACACAGAACTGTAGTATTTATAGATGGATTGAAATTGGTACATACCAAAAAAAAAATGTGGCAGTTACCATTTCATCTACAACATACATAGGGCAAACAACACAAAACATAGAAAATATACCTCCAGTTGATAATGTAATTTTTAATAAGTTTTGAGCATCAAAATTATGAAAAAATGCAAGCATATCTAATGAAATGTTAAATGAGGTAATAAAAAAATTAAGTATTAAATTGCATTTTTCCCCCTCCCAAAACATTTCAAATCTTAACGATTCAAAAACTGAGCTCATATTTTGCTCTTTACATTTCTATGGTTGCATGACAGGCAGCCAATCATCAGAGACCTAAGATACGTCAAGAAACATAATTAAAATAACATACTTATAATAAAATTTTCAAAAATTTGTTTTCTCCTCTGTAGAAGACAGGCAGTAGGACACGAGGACGTCTTTGTGAAATAATGGCCCCCGTAATCAGCTCAACTCTCGTTGGATCCAACAAAATGTTGAATAGCACTTCTCACACTTTGTGTACATAAAATTAGAAGTCTTTTTTATCTCTAAACAGTTGCAAGTTCAAATGATACAAAATGATTTAAAGACTTTAAAAGTCCCCCCAATATATTAACGAACTCTAAAATTCTTCAACAAAACCTCAAGAAGAGTCACTTACAGTCTATATATACTGCCATGTACATCTACCATGCAAAAAAAACAACAACAACAACAACAAAAAGAAAAAAAGAAAAAAAGAAAAAAAAAAGAAAAGAAAAAAAAAGTTGACTTTGAAGTCTTGTCGTTCACAGGTATTAAAGCTGTCATGTACTTGTTCCATGTTAGATGCCTCCATCAACTAGAGACATGGTAAAATTAAGGGTTATATACATGGCAACTCTATGTGTAGCAGATTATAAGGGGAAAAACTTAACAATGCATAAAAACGTAACTGGCCTGGCCTTTTCTGGGATAAAAATACGATGTACACTAAAACATCATTCACCATCAAACCAATATTCACCGCATACATAGTCAAACATATCAGTGAATTCATTTGATAATAGATGTTCAAAAGAGACTAGTTTTCATGGAAATATTTACACAAATATTCATTAACAGTTATATTCATGTTGCCATACAGCGAAGCTCAACAACTTTAAATAGATCAGGATGGTGATAGGATATTCAGTGCTATTCGCCCTCTGTCTGGAAGAAGCACTGAAAATCGTCATTCATGAACACGAATCACCTACTGAAAATTGTTTTCATGAAGCAATATGTTGTGGCAAGCCAAAAACTGCAAATAAATGCTTCGAGAGAGAAAAAAAAAATCACATGCTCAACCTTCCAAACTTATATTTCCCAATGCTTTTTAATCAGAGCAAAGTTTAAATCCATTCCAAAACTATGTTCCCATGCCTACTTTATAATTATTCAATCATTTGCTTCACTTTCTAATTCCATATTTCTGCATGTACATCTTCTCTGACCTAAAATATTACCACCTGATAAATGAAAAATTCAATGTTCCTAAAGCCTGACAAATCTTGGAAAATTATATCATGCTCTCAGTAATTTCCACAAGTTACCCTTGATTTTGAAAACAATATTAGGTAATATGAATCCAACATTAAATTCTGATGTTTTACCTATTTCATTGCCAAAATTTGTCACCCACCCCCTAATTTTATTACTGTCATGTTAAGTTTATGCAAAACTGAATTCATCACACCTTAAAGTTTTCTTAAAATTCCATTTATCAATGAACATCAACTCCTGTCCATTACAGGACTTAAAACTTTTATATCCATAATTACGGTAATCGTGTAAACAATATTTTCTTTAACAACAAACATTTACATAAAAATCATTTAAAAAGCAAGAATGATGAATCAGATATACATCCCATGCAACAGAGTTATTACAAACGTTCATGTATTCAAATGAAGTTCTATTTTCAGCATTATTCATTAACCATATTTCTCATACTTATGTACAAATTTTGCATGTTTTATTTAATCATGAAATAATTTATCTATTTTCTTTTTAATACACAGAACATCTAGATACTTCACCAGATTTACCCCCCCCCCCCTTTTTTTTTAAACTGTCTTTCATTAAATCATCCTAATATAAAAATATTGATGAAGTTTTGGATCTGACTTTTAAAAGTATTACTGTACAACTCACTTATAGGAGCAACATTACAATGTTTAATGAAAGAATTTTAAAACATCACAATAAAAGCTTTGTTGAATACACATTAAAGACACTAGCAATGAAGCTAATAAATGCAAGAGTGAAACATGTAAACTATTTCCTAACAAGTGTCTAAGACCCTTTCACAGGAAATACATGTATAACACAAAACACAGTATAAAACAAAAAAACAAAAAAAAAAATTTGATAAAATTTCCCCGAGTTGAAAGTGTTGTCACATGTCTTCCTCATGTTTGCTGATGTCATAAATTTCTGAGAACAAGGGAGGTAGTCTCACTCGGTTCCACTGAGCGCGATACCATTCCAGAATCTCGTCATGTTGAACCCCCAGTGTCCTAAGCTGTGGAAGTTTCACGATTGTAGTTCCGAACAAATTTTCCTCTGTTGAATGATTCCGACAGATCTGAAGCTTCAGGGCTTCAATCAAACGATCTTGAATGGTTTCCACAGCTTTAGAATTTTCCAACCCCTTCCGATCTGTAAAACATCATTAATCATACAATTTTGAGAATGTTAACAAATAAACCCTCTTTCATTACGTGTTTTGAAACACAAGATACCAGTATTATTTTATAAATATTATGGGAATTTATTTTCTTTAGTATTTAAACCATAATAAACAGACTTGAAGAACACAGCCATGTGTTTCTGAAATAACATTTAGTTCAGATAACAGATTTTGTCCACCTTGTTAACTTGTGTGATGATATTGGATATGCCTTACATCATTACAACGCTTTCAACCAGACATATTTTGTATTAAATCGGTGTTTACTAACAACTGTGAAGTTTCTCATCTATATGTAATGTATACTCAGAAGTCAAATGACATTTTTAACAACAAACATGGATACTAAATTACACAGATGTACTGGAGACTGCACAAACTTGTGTGTAAAACAGAACTATTCCATGGTCAATCCATCACCACACTGAGACAACAGCGTTTTGTCTTTCTTGACTTCATGCTTCACTGGTGGTATCAATTCGGTGTGCATGCACAGAAGTTCCAAACATCAACAACAAATGTATTTAAGGCGTTAGCCCACAATCTCTATTTTTCAGATAATACTCTCACCATTTTCTTTTAAATTGAAATATCATCAGGCATATGATATAATTTTGGGAAAGTTGATGAATATTTTAACTAATTCAGTGGCAGTAAAATAATTCTTCAAGCTTTGAAAGGTCACAGAGCATTAGGGAAAAAGTATTTCACTGTCATCCACAGAGTAATCATTTATAATCCCCATTAAGACACAACATTTATTTACGATATCAAAGCAAAACTGTCCTATGGCAGTTAACTGAATTACCTCCCCTTGTTTCTGTTGCACACTGAAAATACAAACCTGGAGTTGCAAGAACAATGGCACAAAAGAGACCGATCTCGGTATCATTCAGGTTTAACTGGTTCAGACTCTGGGCCAAGTCAAACATACAGCTCACAAAGTCTGGCTGCAATCAAACAAAGGAAATGAATTGAATATACCTAATAAACACATATCAATATCAAAACAAGAGCTCCACAAAGTGGGACATCCCCTTGCAAAGTAGGCAATCAGTAAATTAAGTCCTGTACTGACTGTAACCTTTGGACCCCAAAATCAATATGGCTCTTGCTCTCAATACAAAGCTAAATGTGAGGTATCAAATCATTCAAGCAAAAAAGCTGACCTGTCGAATGTCTGCAAGCTTTTTTAAGATACCCTAAATTGACCTTGACCCTTTGGACCCCAAAATCAATATGGTTCTTCATCTATTGATAACAAAGCTAATTGTGTGAAGCATCAAATCAATTGAGCAAAAAGTATGGAATGTACAATGTCTATAAGCTTTTTTCTATGAAGTCTCATAGTGACCTTGACCTTAAGCCCCCAAAATCAATAAGGATCTTCCTCTCTTAATAACAAAGCTACATGTGAAGTATCGATCAAAAGAGCAAATAAAAAAAAAAAAATCTGGCTGTAAAGTTTCCACAAGCTTTTTCTACTAAGTCATAGTGACTTTAAACTTTTACACACCAAATAGGATTCTTTTTCTCTTGATAACAAAGCTACATGTGAAATATCATATCAATGGAGCAAAACATATGACCTGTAGAGTGTCTACAAGCTACTTCTATGAAGTCCAGAAGTGGCCTTGACCCTTGACCTTTGATTCCACACACTTATCCCACACATACAGTCCCATTACTGTATCCCCACTCATTATAACCATTGATTCATAAAAAACAAAGTATATTTCATCCTAGTGTTTATCAGTTTTTACGTCCCATAATTCATGAGCCATTCTTTGTTTCCATTTTCCAAGTAATGTTTATGACCACATTGGCAAGGAAAAGTACGAGATGCTGAAATTCTTTTTTGTGAAGAATATTAACGGAACACAGGTGTGTGACTTACATTCATGGACTAACCCATGAAAATGGATTTTATGTTACAAAAAATCAGCACACTAAGCGATAATGCCCCAAGTGCTATGGATAGGTCTAAATTTGTGATGCTTCACCTACAGCTGGTGACATCTCATTATGAGTGCAAGATTCTTGATGGGATGTAAAACAATCAATCAATCAAATATGTATGATAAAGGTCAAGGTCATTTGCCAATGTAAAATAGGTCGCAGTGGAAGACAGTTTACTTCCAGAGTAGTATGTTTCATATATATAACTTTTTATAACTGTCACAGGCTTAGCCTACTAGTCTGGTGCCTCCTTAGTGTGTCCCACTCCAGGCCCGCGTTTGAGTAAACTTTTAATTTACACTGCATGGGTAGTTAGTTGCATGCAAACAAATTGTTGCTCTTAAATCTACATTTCATAAGGAAATATTACTGTCCACTTCGTTTTATTACAGGTCATAGAAGAATGTGATCTGTTCTGGTATGGGTTTTTCAAAACGTACATGCGTTTCTGCAGAATTAACGTTTAATGCATTTTTCATGATATTCCCAAAATTAATATAACTACTTCCTCGGGGGTTGAAGCTATTGTTAATATTAGCATTTGAGTTGTATAATCTCTAGATATAAATCAAGCATACTAAAAACCAACTCTAAAATGCAATAAATATTATAGTTGTCATTTTGTACTGTGTTTGTTTTATGTTCAATTTATTTCATTTATATGAAATACCAAGAGGGTGTGCAGTGTTTTGCAGATTTAAGACTGCTTTTGAGGATTCTCACAACTAGTAATATATCCAAGAGGTGATACCGGGAGTTGAGTCCATGAAAACTCCACTTAAAGTCGTTTATTCCTTTCCAAAAGTTGTTACTATGAAAGAATTTTGCTTACTGAAGCAATTGATATTCTTAATTAAAGTATGATTTCACCATTAACTCTTCATCTCAAAGGGGTGTATGTACAAAATGCATATCGTCAGTGTGATCTGATCAAAATAATAATAATTATAGGGTACAGACTTTGTATGGGAAAATATGATGACCGAGTTTTTTGGCGCATAGAAGGACCGAGCCAGCGAGGTCCGTCCTCGACATAAAATGAGGTAATCACATTTTCCCATACAAAGACTATAACCTTTTTATTATATACTTTCAATGTCATTTAGAAACTAGCAATAATCTTATTTTTAACAATTTCTTGATTTAACTGAGTAAAGGAGTAAAAACACTAAGAATTTGAAGATTAACGGCATAGTAGTTCCACTTATGTCCTATGTGAGATCATGTTTGTGGCCAGGAGAGTTTCCACATATATAACGTGTGATACATGCCCGCACACTTTTAAAGGAAAATTAAGAGATGAAATTGAAAGTATATAATAATAATAGAATATGATTTCTTTTGTGTCTTCTGCAGCCTGATACCTTTGATGTTTGCATCAAGTTGATTTGTCATTTTTTTTGGGGGGGAAGGTAATTTTTTTAATTTCCACTAGTTCATGACTTCCTTCCCACTACAGGGACATGACTTACAGTCTTGATTAACTTGTATCTATAACTCTAAGATGCCGTGTACCAAGCACATTGTCCAATTATTTCTGGGTTGAAGTTGGAATCAACTTCGATACTCACCTGACCTTGCAAGTTCAGTCTAGAAAAAATCTCAAACTTAAAGTTTAAGTTTTTCTTTTATTTGCGCATTCAACCTTTGAGTAAAATCTCAGACTTAATTTTGAGAAATCCAGGCCTGATGAGCTAATATATTTTTAACAAAGGTGGAAATTACATTTATCAATAACATCAAAAACAATTTCACGTTAATCCCCCTTCATTTTTTCTGCCATAGTTTGGCATGAATGTGTACCAGGAAGTTGGATCACTTCAAGTCTGGCCTGTTAATTTCACTTGCACACATTCAGAATTTATTTCACTGCATTTGAAATTTGCCCAGAAATATTTTCGTATTTCCTAGAGATGTGACATAATTAAACTGTCCATGGTTTTGAATCGCAAAAAAGACTGATACAAGTTGGTTAAAAATATACTAGGGTAAAACTTCTCTCTCTCTCTCTCTCTAACTATATTCCACCATCTCTCGCTAGATATTACCGAGAACACCACTCCTAGCTCCTCCTTCTGGATAATGCTCCCATCCTCAAACGTCAGACAGCCCTCACCTCTGTTGAACATTCGAGCCATTCTTGTTAACCACACTTCAAAGAATCCACACTTTATCAGAATCAGCTGATCATCTTGATTCAGCTCAGGAAAACCTGTCAAATGGGAAAAGAAAAAAAACAACCCATTCATTTAATGTTCTCCCTTATATACAATAAGACTTCATCCATGTGATGACATCACTGGAACGGTCATGTGGTGCAACTTAACAGCGTCGCACAATATAAGAATGTTGATAACATCAAATGAACCCATCAAATTGTGATCTACAAATAAAATTATTTAAAAATAAAAGATTTTACTTGTTTCGGACATCATCGTCCCATAATTGCACATGGCTCACAGTTTTGAAACCTAAATGGACACATGTGGATGTCTGTTCTGTCGTATTGTTCTACAGAAGGTACTGGATTTTCCCCTTCACAATTCCTATCGTGACCTCACTTTGGCATGGAGAGCCACGTTTCAATAAATTTTTCAACAGACAAACCCGTAACATTCTGCATTGTTTTTGTGGCCCCATCAGGATATCCCTGGGCAATGGTTTAAACAAATCTGAGTCTAGCCTACTTAATATGAATACTTGTTTATCAATATGCAGTACATTTCCCGTTTGTAGAGCTTCAATGGCTTTCCCTTTGCATCATAGTTTGTTTTTTAAATGACTCCACTCTATTTTCATTCTTGTCTTCATTTCAAATCAAAAATGAAACAAATTTCATTCTGCTAATGGACAGAAAATAATGAATCCATTAAATCTTCTTTTGTAAAATTTTGAATATTGGGATAAAAAAAAAATAAATTGATAACCATCATTTATAATACTGGGAAAAGAGTTAAATTACACACGCCATGACACAGCAATGACTGGTCTTGAGATATGGGCACTGTTTAAAGTAACGACTGTTGCATGAACTCTTTACACTGCTGAAGTCATTGACTCAGGGTGGCCCTTAACCTATTTGTACTGAGAGAAATTAAACTCGTGTCATACAGTACCATACAATATAGAATTTTGGGTATTCCTCATCTCAAAATATTACTACAGCAATCAATATTTATGGATTTTGTTAAAAAAAAAAACCCATGATCAAACTTTGGGACTTCCTTTTTCTATTGACTGGTGGATACACATTGTTTATAGATACTACGTAAATTGATGTAAGAATCTTTCACTTTATAACTTTACTCATCCCTTTACTCCATCAGGTCCACAAACAAAACGCAAACATTCAGGCTGACGTAATTAAGTAGCACAAGTTTAGGTGGCCATCAACTAAATATCATACTGGGTTCTACATGCATTTGTCCACAAAAATTGACAGCCATGATTGTGTTTTGTGTGTAAATTCTAATTAATTTCACTGTTATCTTCAATTTCATCAATATGACATTGATTCTAAATTATGATGTCATAAAGGTGTCACCTGTATTTTTACATATCAAAATGGCTGTTTTTCAAGCAGTTTCTCTTTTAGAAAACATCACCAGAGTGAAGACTTGGACGAACTTAGTTTTTATGAGATAGATTTATATTTTCAAGTACATGTACATGACAGAAAAACTTGTGCTCTCTATGTGCAGAAAGAAACTTGTGCTCTCTATGTGCAGAAAGAAACTTGTGCTCTCTATGTGCAGAAAGAAACTTGTGCTCTCTATGTGCAGAAAGAAACTTGTGCTCTCTATGTGCAGAAAGAAACTTGTGCTCTCTATGTGCAGAAAGAAACTTGTGCTCTCTATGTGCAGAAAGAAACTTGTGCTCTCTATGTGCAGAAAGAAACTTATGCTCTCTATGTCCCGACAGAAACTTGTTTGCAATAAACAAGTATCTAACCTAATGTTTGAGTAATTCTTCCAAAAAAAAAAAAAAAGCTTTAATTTTCATGCCAAGTACACCAACTGACCTTAAAAATTAGATAAATTGTAAAACTAATTTTGGACATGGCCTCTTAGTCTCTCTTTAAAGCTGTAAAATTCTGGAGTTAACATCTTATATGGTCCATTTAAATGTATTCTCTGTCACCTCTTTTTTCTAAAAATACTCCTACTGACTATAAAACCTGTCTTTTTCCACCCATGTCTTGATGTGGTCTTTCATGTTCATAAAATGGATAAGAAGATTATTTCATATAAAGCAACCCCCCCCCCCCCCCCAAAAAAATTTAAAAATCAGCTGATTTTAAAAGGCCTGGCCAGAGTCTTCTCTATGTTCTTCATACAGAAATTTTCATAATACTGGTCACCCTGTAAACAGGACCTCAGCCACTTTTTTGATATTTCCTGTTTTAAAAAAGCATCACCTTTGCAAATCCAGTCATATATTACCATAATAATCTTGAGAACAAATAACACACCAGCAAAAACCACTATGGATGTAAATTGGAGAAAATATTCAACAATATTTTGAAACGAAAACTTTAAAATTTATTTGATTTGGTGAGAAAAAAAAGTACCACTACTAGAAAACAACCTGGAAAAAAACATAGAAGCACCTATGAAGTTCAAACTCCTGATCTACAGACTCGACAGCCCTGATGTTAGCCAAATGAGTTGACGGGATGGTAAACAAGAATAAAATGACAAAGAATATGTTACCGATATTTATTTTTCCATTTCTCAAAAGGAAGGCTGCCATTATGATGATGTGTCAATTCCTTCTTAAAATGCCAAGCAGTTGGAGGTGTGAAAAGTACAATCATGACTATTGTTTATGCACTGATGCTGGTTATCTGCACTAATGATGGTTTAATTAGACTACGTCAAATCATAAAATGGATAGCAACACAACATGGGATTTTTCCTCATTTGTACTGTGTTAGGTATTGAGTATGAAATGAAAACTCCCAGACTTTTAAATAGATCTGATGCAACACAAATGTCAGTAAAACCAGACAAAAATGACGCAAGACCATTCAGCATATCGAAAAATACATTTTCATATATAAACAGAAGAGGGTGAATTGCTAGCATTTGAAATAGCTTTGATATTATATGTCTATCAATTAAACCAGAATGTAACAATATGTTAGCACCATTCTGAAAATTTGGCATGTGAACTTATGTCACACACAAATAAAAATATCTGGGGTGTACATTTAAAAAAGAGCATTCTGAGTGTATTGCAGGCAATAAAAAGTCCCCTGCTGGTAGGATAATTCAGTCAAAAGTAGGTCAAGAATAATGGAAGTCAAATTTGATTTGTAAATATCCAAGACAAAGTCACACATTAAAATTTCAAATGAATATCTTCATCCAATGTGGAGAAAAGTCTGGAAAACTGATTCTTTCAATTTACCAATGGGCATAATTCAGTCAAAAGTACGTCAAGCATAATGAAACTCAAACATGATCAGTAGCTATTCAAGACAAAGTCATATATAAAATCTCTGTTGAATATCTTCATCCATTGTGGAGAAAAGTCAAGAAAACTGACTCAGAATGACGGAGGCCAGAGAGACCAAGGGCAAACTATTAGTCCCCTTCAGCAAAGCTGGTAGGGGACTTAAAATAACTACTACCCCATGAACTGCTGCCAGTAATATCACAAAACGCCTACAACTGGAGTTGATACATGCAAACTGAAATATGAATATGCAAACAATGGTAAGTTTCATATCTTTTATAATTAAACAGTTTGTTTGAAAGCTTGTGGCCAAGTGGTAAATGATTCAGTTTAGTTATAATTATATATGGCATTTCAAACTTTCTCCAAGGAATGTGAACAACCTTCAAGTTAAAAAAAAGTTTTAAATTTTCCCTAGACTTTTGGATTTTGCATTTATACAGTACTTGCAATGCATGTTTGTTTGTTTGTTTGTACGTCTAATTGAGAATTTTTCACTCATACTGAGATGTCACTACTTGTAGGTGAAATACCACAAATCTAGACCTGTGCTTAATGCTCAGGGCTGTAGCAGTGAGAGTTCTTTAACGTGCCAATGCCTGCCGTGACACGGGACCTCCGTTTTTAAGGTCATATCTGAAAGACTCTGCATGATTCTCACTTCTCAATGCTGGGCGTTTGGCGAAGGAGCAGTCACTACCTACGTTTACATCTTAGGTATGACATGGCCATGGTATGAGCGGGGCTCGAACTCACAACCTCCCAGTTACGAAGCGAACACTCTACCACTGAGCTTCCAATTGTTAAGTGAAAATGTAAAGATAATGAACACTGATAAAAAAAAATCCTAGCATAAAGAATACAAAATTGAGGACAGAGTAAAACAGCGAATAAACATGGACCCCCAGAAATATTGATACTTCTTCATTTTGTCACTGAGCTGACAATTGCCACCAATGCACAATGCACATTAGGTGTACAACTTGCTTGTTCCACGATATGATACATATCATGATACAGACCTGACAATATATGTATCACGATACTTTTAAGATGCTATGAATACTAATAAATGAACAATTACACTGACTTTGGTATCATTTAATTGCACCTTACTGTTACAAGTGCATGTTTTTCCTTAAAAAGATCAAACCATCAACATGATCTACCGTTTTCTTCCATTTCATTATCTAGAATGCTCCCATTTTGGAGATTTATGGTTGCATGGGGAAAAATTACTTCAGCAGCATGTTTTCCATTAAACTGGAAGCCATTTTTCTAACATAATTTTAATGCCCAATCAGGCAGCTAAAATTAATCCAGACCGAGAATGCCGAACCACAGTACAATGTAAAGTATCACGATTCAAGCATATTACCATGATATACTGTCTCACAGTCAATTGTTGCACCCTTAAAGCATATTTGATAAAACGTATTGAAGATCTTGAAGTGGCAATAAAGTCAATTTGTATGTAATGTTGGTCGGCATTATATTATCGGTCGTACAATGAATAATGCGTTTTCGTTTGCCTCACAATTACTAGCCTAGTGGGCTAACACTGATTTTTGCTTGCGCAAATCTCTAAAATCGGTAGCCCTGGGCATCAGTAATTGAACACCCTTGAATACTTTGATGATTATACTTTCCTAGGTAAAACTTCTTGAGTTCCTGCTCTGAACTTCGGAATCATGGAGTGTTCAACCAAGCAAAATGACGGCATATTAATTTAACACATAAACTTGCAACAACAAAAAAGATATTCAAAACAATTCCCTATATATTCCTAAGCAGCAAATCCTTATTTTGGCCCCACTCAGACCCTAAAAGTCCTAGTGTGAATAAACATGAATCTACACTATATGAGGATGCTTGCATATTAATTACATAAATTGCACATTTGTGGTTCTTATGAAGAGGATTCTTAAAGAAATTTTCAAATATTCCCAAGTAAAACATTGAAATACGACTGTGGACCTGTCTTGGCCCCAGGGCTCACACTTCAATCTTGATTTCTGTAAGTGTATTTATTTAAACATATCTAAAATTTAGCATTATTGGAGCTTACACACTATTCAACATGATTTAGATTGATTGTTGTTGTTTTCCGCCACACTCAACAATTTTTCAGTTATCTGGTGGCGTCCAGTTTTTATTGGTGGAGGAGAGAATCCTGATACAATGTATCCGGGAAGAGATACCTTCCGAAAGTAAACTGGCAAACTTTCTCACATATATCGGCGCGAGCGAGATTCGAACCCGCACGATTTAGTATTTGTTCCGAGTTTAATAATGGATGAATAGAGATTTTGATATTTCTGTGTTACCTTAAGTAAATGCTCTTGTTTCACACAAAAGGCACTTAAAATTTGAATCCCACTAAAAAATAAGAATACATACAGTATGTAAGGAAGCTATCACACATGTTATGGTTATACTGATTTAGCAGTGCTTGATAAGATTTTTTAAATACCCACTAAAGGTCAAGTGAGATAAAATGTTTATGTCTACCAATGGGAATATTGATATATTCATTTATTTGATATATTTCTTATAAATTCATTTATTTGATATATTTCTTCAAATTTTATTCATATGAAATTCGGAAAATCGTGACTGCAGGTCACATTTGACTATACCAATAATCGATAAATTTTTCGTCATCTTTCTGACAGTAATAGCTTTATGATGTCATTACCAATGTGTTGTTAAATTAGTTGTACCACCAAAGCATGCAACCTCTATTCCACAAATGTTACACTTTGTTTTTTTCAAGCTAATTTATGAAAACTGAAACCAGGTACCGTCACCATGGCATGTTTGCATTGGTACACGTGAAATCACAGAACAAATGACATGTAGATAGTTCATTTGTATATTTTCAATTTATTTGTCAACTCATTCATGAAATTTTGCTGTAAAATGTGTTAATAATAACTCTTAATATATTGAACAATACCAGGTTCACTGTATTGGTTATTGTATTGCTCAAAAATACTGATATTGATTCAGTCCTACCTAAAACATAGCATATCCATATAAAATAAAACATTTCTTACATTTACTTTCCACTTTCATCTCTATCAAAATTCACAGCCGTTAAAATACGCCTACCATATTTATCAAAATATACGAGTGCATTGTTTACGATTGCATAGTGTTCACGGAGAAATTATTACAATTTGTAAAGACATCAAAGGCAAAATCACAGAAAATGTAAATATACACGTATGTATTATTTGTAATCATTTTCTCTTGGAGTGGTGCATGACATTTGAGCAAACTTGAATCCTCTTTACCTACATGTATGGATGCTTTGTGGCAAGTTTGGATGAATTTGATCATGTGGTTCTTGAAAAGATGAAAAGTTTAAATGCCAGATAGATAGATAAAACAAACATATCGACAAAACTTGATCATTACAGCACTTGAGCCATCAACTCAGGTGAACTAAATAAAAGGTTTTGTAATAAATATATATGGAAAGATTTATTTTCAAACTTGCTCTCCTCTACTGTGCAATTCGATTGAAAATCTGTTTACCTGTGACCCGTTTTGCGAACTCAACGACACTGTTTATGGCCGGCGTTATGAAGCTAGCCAGACATTGCCACATGGACAGCTTCTGCGTCTCCAACTCCTCATCACTAAATTGTACTGGCGTGGAGGGAATGGAAATCTGCTGCATCTGAAACAGACATACGTATTACTCAATAAAAAAATCTTTAAAAAATTAAGAATCAAAGACATTTCACTGTATGAGGTGATTGTGATTACTTACTGATATTGTCCACGAAAGACAAATTTACTTAATGCTACAATCAATCCCTTATAAAATTTATTTATAATCCTGCAGTAGATTTTCTTATCCTTATTATCATTCAGCAAATTTATTCACAATTCCTCAGCTAATTTAGCTATAATCATTCAGCAAATTTATTCACAATTCCTCAGCTAATTTAGCTATAATCATTCAGCAAATTTATTCACAATTCCTCAGCTAATTTAGCTATAATCATTCAGCAAATTTATTCACAATTCCTCAGGTAATTTAGCTATAATCATTCAGCAAATGTACTTATTATCCCTCAGTAAATTTACTTAAAATAATCCCTTAGCAATTTTACTTATAATCCTTCAGCAAATTTATTTTCAATCCCTCGGCAAATTTACTTATAATCCTTATAATCCTTTGGCAAACTTACTATAAAATCTCTCAACAAATTTACTTGTAATCCTTTGGCAAACTTACTATAAATCTCTCAACAAATTTACTTGTAATCCTTTGGCAAACTTACTATAAATCTCTCAACAAATTTACTTGTAATCCTTTGGCAAACTTACTATAAATCTCTCAGCAAATTTACTTGTAATCCTTTGGCAAACTTACTATAAATCTCTCAGCAAATTTACTTGTAATCCTTTGGCAAACTTACTATAAATCTCTCAACAAATTTACTTGTAATCCTTTGGCAAACTTACTATAAATCTCTCAGCAAATTTACTTGTAATCCTTTGGCAAACTTACTATAAATCTCTCAACAAATTTACTTGTAATCCTTTGGCAAACTTACTATAAATCTCTCAGCAAATTTACTTGTAATCCTTTGGCAAACTTACTATAAATCTCTCAGCAAATTTACTTGTAATCCTTTGGCAAACTTACTATAAATCTCTCAGCAAATTTACTTGTAATCCTTTGGCAAACTTACTATAAATCTCTCAGCAAATTTACTTGTAATCCTTTGGCAAACTTACTATAAATCTCTCAACAAATTTACTTGTAATCCTTTGGCAAACTTACTATAAATCTCTCAACAAATTTACTTGTAATCCTTTGGCAAACTTACTATAAATCTCTCAGCAAATTTACTTGTAATCCTTTGGCAAACTTACTATAAATCTCTCAACAAATTTACTTGTAATCCTTTGGCAAACTTACTATAAATCTCTCAACAAATTTACTTGTAATCCTTTGGCAAACTTACTATAAATCTCTCAACAAATTTACTTGTAATCCTTTGGCAAACTTACTATAAATCTCTCAGCAAAATTTTCTTGCAAGGTCTAACAACTTAAGAGTAAAATACTTTCTGCATTGTATATCAATGCTGCATTTTTTGCAACTGCAATTTTATGTCATGTCCAAGGAATAAGAAAGGATAACTACACACAACTAGACATTCACAAAGTTTATGCGCAAAAGAAATGGCCAATCAAAATCTGGACTTAGGTCTTTTGATGACCTGTTGATATTTGAAATTGGGCCCCAAAGGTATAATTTCTTTTACCCAGTAACTAGATAACTGTATAACTAATAGCAGTGTATGGGAATGATGTGTGAAATACACTGAATACGCCATGAACATTTTGTGAAATACATGATGCATACTTAGTGAAGTAACAATGAAATGTAACACACTGTGAGGTCACAGTGCAATGTGATCTATGATATATATAGCACTGAGGTCACAGTGAAGTGTGATACACGGTATTTATAGCACTGGGGTCACATTGAAGTGTGATACACGGTATTTATAGCACTGGGGTCACAGTGAAGTGTGATACACGGTATTTATAGCACTGGGGTCACATTGAAGTGTGATACACAGTATTTATAGCACTGAGGTCACATTGAAGTGTGATACACAGTATTTATAGCACTGGGGTCACATTGAAGTGTGATACACGGTATTTATAGCAGTGAGGTCACAGTGAAGTGTGATACACGGTATTTATAGCACTGGGGTCACATTGAAGTGTGATACACGGTATTTATAGCAGTGAGGTCACAGTGAAGTGTGATACACAGTATTTATAGCAGTGAGGTCACAGTGAAGTGTGATACACGGTATTTATAGCAGTGAGGTCACAGTGAAGTGTGATACACGGTATTTATAGCAGTTAGGTCACACTGAAGTGTGATACACGGTATTTATAGCAGTGAGGTCACAGTGAAGTGTGATACACGGTATTTATAGCACTGGGGTCACATTGAAATGTGATACATGGTATTTATAGCAGTGAGGTCACATTGAAGTGTGATACACGGTATTTATAGCAGTGAGGTAACAAAATAATGTAATGCATGTTAAATATACAAGTGAAATAACAAGGAGATGAATGTTCAGAAAACTTGATAATGTAGTAAGGTGATTTGTCTTATATACCTACATGTATGAAGAAGCATTGTAGTGTGATAAATGTTTAACACAACAGTGACCTGATAATGCAGTGTGATATATATTTTATACAAGTATGTTTTACCCAGTGAGGTGACAATGCAGTGTGATAAATTTTACACACCAGTGAGGTGACATTTATGTGTTATTATGAGTTATTATGCGTTTTCATCTCAGAGATATTAGAATACAATGTAATTATGTGTTTATGTATCAGTGATGTTACAATAATTTAATATTACTTGTAACACGCAATTTGATTGGCTGAGCACACTGAACAAATTTGGTTTATATTGTATCTTGTAACTTGGTATGGGTAGACGCCCCCTTGACAACGAATACGGCACTACTTTTTACAGTTCTAGCTCTGTTAAGTTGTAAAGCTTCTATGAACTGAAAATTAATCAAATGTGTACGATAAAATACATTTTGTTTATACACATTTTTTTGTGTGATGCAAGCATTAAAATTGTATTTTACATTTAAATTATAAACTACAACTTATACAATGTAGTTTGGCTTTTTAAATTAAAAGAAATGAAACTTGGTGCAGTTTGCACTTATTATAATCCGTTTTGCAGATTATAAGGCATACACTGCACGAAGTTAGATTATATCGTATGACATAGGTCAAAATTATCTCGTTTCCTTAAATAGAGTGTAATTATGTATTTACATACCAGCGACGATGGCTTCCTACTGAGGTTCTTGACCCGGTCCTCAGTAACCATGCAGTTAGTATGATGAGCCTGGGAGATGTTAAGGATGATGTCGTAGATGGCAAGCTGTTTGTTCTCCAAGGCCGACTGATCCATATTGGAGTCTGTAGAGCTCACACTGCTGTCATCCTGACTTTTTGACCTTTTCGGAACTCGACCATACCGAACAGCTAAAACAACATAATATCAATTGTAATTTAAGACTTTTTTTTGTTTTTTGGTCATTTAAACAACACAAGGGTATTAAAAGGTGTTAAAGAAAGCCTTAAATAGTCAGGAAAATTAATTTTTAGAAGTGCACAATTCACAGAATAAACTGCACAATTCAACTACAGGGTGTCTGAAAAGAAAGGTAACACTTTCATTCTTTTGGAATGCTGATTTAATGTGGAAGAATTTATATCAAAATATGTCCACATATAAAACAAAGATGTAAATTTTTTCTGGTAGCATAATTTACTTAATATATAAAATAATGCAATTTTAACAGCATCGCACACCAAACTGTTAATTTTTCACTGTGCAGTGGTCTCTCTGTGTAACAATGAGGCTGTTCATTTCCCCAGGATCTCATGTTTTATTTGGATATATGGCCAGATATGAGGAAATGTGATTCGTCTGAAAATCAAACATTTTGAAATGCGTCTGCGTAATTGTCAGCAACGTCTGCTGTCCAACGACAAAAATCCAGTCGTTGAACCTGATCCGAGATACTCAAACTCTGCATTATCTGAATCTTATATGAAAAAAGTTTGAGGTCCTTCCTAACTATGTCATGAACACAAGTTTTAGAAATTCTGGTCTCTGAGGAGGAACGTCTAACTGATTTCTCTGGACTATTAGAGAGCATTTCTCAAAGAATACTCGCATTTTCATCGCTCTGACATGACCTCGGTCGACCTGCTTTTGGAGCATCTGCTACTGATCCTTGTCGTTTGAATTTACATATAATCATGTAGACATGTTTCCTGCTTACATTACAGTTCTTGAAATAGGATCTAAACTTTCTCTGAACATCTGTAACGCATTTTGTTTCATAATATTGCTTGACGATAAAAATACGCTGATCTGACGTGAGTCGCGCCATATTGAAATAACGTTTAATTTGAATGATGTCATAGTGTCGGAACATCATAATTTTTGGCGCATTATTTTTACAAACAGTAAAAACTTTCATTTGAGACCTTTCGAATGATATGAATTTCATAAAAATAACATGATATTCAGCGAAGTTATTATAATGTTAAAGTCTTACCTTTCTTTTCGGACACCCTGTACTTTAAATGAATTATATCATCTACTTGGTACATTGCTTCACAGTAATCAGAATCCATAAAAAAAATAAGTTTTTCTTTAATTCCCATAGATTACATGCAATTGTTTGGCACAGCTGAGACACGTAGTAAACTTAAATGGTAATAAATTTTGATGTGAGCACTGACTGAGTTTATCTGACATAAAGGGTTTGTATATGCCCCTGCAGCTAAATAACTATGTACTTACAGTCTCTTGACATGCCTACGGCCAAACATTTCTTAAATCGGCAGTACTGACATCTGTTACGACTTAGGCGGATCACCATACATTTTCCATCCCGTAAACACCTGTATTCAATTTGTTTCTGTATACTCCGACGGAAAAATCCCTAAAAAAAAAAAAAAAAGAAACAGGAAATCAAAAGTCAGCCTTTGTGTACACAATGTTTATGATAGAGCATGTCCGTACATTATCCAGATCTCCTTCTTTTCATGAACAAAGATTTTGTATACAACAAAACACCTTTGAATCATCAGATCGATGATCATTCTCGCAAGATGCAGAGGAGGCCAAAATATCATGAAACGTTCAACTGTGGCATTCCATCCACATTTTGTTAGGAAAATTAATTTTATGTCCATGTAGCTCTTACACACCAATCAGTTCTGTGATTACTCTGGGAAGGCACTGAGAAATCAAGTAATAGAAAGTTTAACTCCTGTATTCAATCCAAGGGCACCACTTGTAAGGAGCAATGCTATACAGTGCACACAGACACCAGATGCAAACTTATTTTTACGTCTTTCAAGCAAAATGTTCATATTTCACCCCACAAAAATAATTTCATATAAAAATGTCATTTACTCTGAAATCTAGCCCCTTACTTTGCATCCCTCACAAGATGTGACTCCATAGTGAAACCCTGAGGCACGATCTCCGCACACTTTGCATGGGACAAACTGTTTCGGACTGTTAGAGTCTGCAGCAGCCTGAATGTTACTAGAATCCTCTAAAATAAACAAAACAACGCTTACTGAATTACAGAGTGTTTACAACAGGACATTTAACATCACTTCCACATAAAAACTCTTAAAACCTCTGCATCACCAAAAGATTGTTGAAAACTTTTAACATATGGCTATAAAAAAAAAATTGCAATTTAAAAATCTGACTCAAGTGAAATTACATGGTCACGTGTCACAGAAAACAAAGACAATATTCTTGGGAGTCTGTATACTGGTATATAATCTTACCAGTCCATATAACAGCAGTTTATTTTGAAATTCATTAAATTTCTGATATATATACATACATATATATATATATATATATATATATATATATAATACATGTGATACAGTTGTCCAGAGCAATGTCTAGCTTCTTTGTCTACAATCTTGTGACCTCAAACATGATAAAGAGAGAGAGAGAGAGAGAGAGAGAGAGAGAGAGAGAGAGAGAGAGAGAGAGAGTAGAGCTTATTAAAAGGATTATGAAAGTTATGCTAGACAACAGAGAGCAGTTACTGGGTGAAAAAAAGCAGACTTAAACCTCAATATCAGTTGACACCACTTAGAACCTTTAGAATTCTTTCCTTTGAAGTTCAAGTGAAAACTTAGCAAATGTAATATGCATTGAGCATAATGCTTTTCCTAGGTGACAAAGGCAATGTCTAGACGTCTAGATATTTCTATTGCACATATGTATAGGTAAGGATGAAGGTGGCTGGTAAAATACGATCATAATATAAATCCATTGAAGCTAAAAAAATAAAAAATAAAAATGAATTATTCAATCCCATAAGCCTACTAATTTCCAGTGTGGTGATCAGTTAAATCATAAGTTCAATGGCCAAATGAACTATTTTTTGCGTACACCAAGTTCAAAATTCTATCAAAAAGCAATTACTTGGTTTCTCAATCTGTAGGCAGTGTATTCAATAACCTCAACAAAAAAAAAAAAAAAAAAAAGAAAAAATGACATGAAGACAGGAGTGGAATCCAAAACTGGAGGCATGAAAGAGAAAGACAAAATTAAGATCAGTCCAAAAATCTTTAAGACAGTTTGCAGACTGTTTTTATTTTTCTTCATGACTGGTTGTTCATGGGAAATTATGTCAGCACCTGCATCTTTGGCAAGCACATTTTCCATTTAAATCCACACATGGCACCCAGTCAGTTGTATCAGCGACAAAAAGCAACAAGCTATGTTTTGTGAAACACTATCTTCCTGATCATAGCCATATTCAAATTTGAAAAAAATCTTACCTTCAACATAATCATGTTTATTTACTGTTTTACATCTGTTTGAGAATTTTTTACTCAAAATTGATGCCAGCTGTTAGTAAAGTGCATGATGCTCCAGGACATAGCAGCGAGGGTTCTTTGAGACGTATTGTAACTACACTTCCATTGTTAAGGACATAGCAGTGAGGGTTCTTTGAGACCTATTGTACCTACACTCCAGGACATAGCAGTGAGGGCTCTTTGAGACCTATTGTACCTACACTCCAGGACATAGCAGTGAGGGTTCTTGGAGACCTATTGTAACTACACTCCAGGACATAGCAGTGAGGGTTCTTTGAGACCTATTGTAACTACACTTCAGGACATAGCAGTGAGGGTTCTTTGAGACCTATTGTACCTACACTTCCATTGCTATAGTCCTACCCAAAAGAGCCATATCTTTTGCTTCTAATCTAAGCAGGGTTCTTACCTATGGAACAGTTACTGCCTATATTTTGTCTTACAATTACATGACTGTCAGGAATATGACCAAAATAAAAGACCTTGACCTTTAGAAGTTGTACTTTTTCTTTTTACCTTGACCTTTCTGTTCTCCAAGTAAAAAGTTACTATCCTTCCTAGTTCAAAAGTTGTGAACAAAAAAAAAATAAAGCTGTGAACAAAGTGACTGACAGAAATGTAAACAGTCCATGCACAATATATGTCTGGGCCGTCAATCTCATAAGGCAAAATAAAAAAAAAAAAATCATTAAAACGAAAAACTTTCTACTGCTGGAAAAATAACCAGATCATGATGCTATATGTAATCTACAGTATAATTTTGTTTTTAAAATCTTATTTCTTTACTTTAGTTTTTGTGACCTAAATTTGTAACTGGTATAATTAGTATGAATGGCTTAACATCCTTAAGGCTAAAACGATAGGAAAATTTAATGTTCTTAATTTTTTTTTTATTTCTTAAGCAGCTAATGGCGTTTTCATTAATGAGAATATCAATTATAGCACCTCTAAATTAAAGTAGCTATCAGACACAGAATTCCCACACCACTCCCATGAGATTTTTCACATTATCTATTTCGAATTTACCAGTACTAAGAACTTTATCTCTGCTGCCGATAGTTCTGCTTTGTGACAAGCAGCAACAGTAGTTTCCTTTAAAGTAATACAATCCACTCAGGTTATTTATGACATTTCAAGCATCAAAACAATTATAAACATACTAAATACGCAAAGATAGCTATCACCAGAATTAAATCATACTGTATTTAAACAGGGGGTGGGGTGGGGAGGAGAGGCTCTTAATTTTTGAGAGTTGAAAAAAAATTCAGGGGGGGGGGAGGGAGGGGGGTGGGTTACTTATACATGTAGTGGCACCCAGTAAGATGAATATGGTACAATTTTTCATCACTACAATTTTGTTGATTATCTGGCTTCTGGTGACTCTTCATTAATGTGAAAACTCACAATTAAAAGTCTGAAAAAACTGAAAAAAATCTCTTCAATCATAAATTGTGACACACTCAAAAAGCACTTACTAAACCAGCACATCATCAGAGTAGTTAATTGCCACGTAATGTCATTGACCTTCTAGTAAGTTCATGTTGATTTTAAAAGAAAGATAATTTCAACGGAGATTTGTTTGACGAGTGACAAAGCCTTTAGATTAGCACAGGATAAGATAGAAAACATGATTTAACATCATCAAATTCAAAAATGAAAGCCATCCTAATTAAAAAAAAATCAATTCATAGCAGCAGCTGATCTCTCCCTCCCTCACTCTGTAGGTGTAAACAAAGAGGTCAATGCCCTCTGCTACGCCAGTCTTGTCTGAGGTTGTGTGTTGCAATGTACATTAAATTTTTTCTCTTCCTTTTTCACAACTACAAGTTACAACTTATTGATTTATTTCATATTAACGAGGAGAAATCCTTGCAATCATGAAGATTTTATTGTTCAGCCCACTGTGATCACACCCAGTAAAATAGTGTACTGAAGTTGCCCTGTCTAGTTGTGTGCAAAGTACTAAGAGTATCACTCTATCATCAGGTTAAAAAAAAAAAAAAAAAAAAAAATTAAAAAAAAAAAAAAATGATAACGCTATCTTGCTGATGAGAGGTATTTGCTTTCACTATACCTTATTGTAAAATAGGTCATGTCTTGACAATTTAAACCAGTTTCAAGACAAGTTAAAAACCGACAGGGTCTCTCCACGTCAAATAGAGGTACTGTACAATGGCTCATGTACAGCAATGTCGTGATTGTTATGGTGGCCCAACATACGAGATCGATATTCAAAGGAAACTTAAGTAAACATTTAAGACACCTTATCTTTGAGTATGCTCCTATCATTTGCCATGAAGCACTTGATCAGGTTCATAAGATTCCAAATAATTTTGTTTAAAAATACAAGCAGTACAAATGGTGTAATGCAATTTCTTAGTGCACAAGGTTCAATAACACTTCCTGGTGCATATATATATATATATATATATATATATATATATATATATGTATATATATATATATATATACACACACACACATATACATACACACACACACATATACATACACACACACACACACATAGAATAGACACACACACACGCACACGTACTGCTTTAAATTATATAGTATTAAAATTTTACAGCGCATTTGAATAAATTATTCTTCCTTATCAACACACTTATATCGTATTTATATCGTGTAATTTACCAGTGCAGCTAAGTCAAGGAATTTTGATACGTGTATAATGAACACACACAACACAAGCAATATTTTGATGGGGTGAAAAATGCCACCTTCTTTTGGGCTAATTATCGGGGTCCTTAGTCATGGGGGGGGGGGGGGGGGGGGGGGGAGAGAGAGGCATATTATACTGTCATTATTAACCCTGAGAGCTGTGAGTACTAAGAGGCCACATGCAGTGAAATATGCGTTAATTTCTGTGCAGTGTAAATATTGACAAGGGAATGGTTACTTCATAACATTCTGTATCTTATTTTAAGAAGTTATAGGTTTACATCTACACACCTGAACATGAATGACTTTTTCATTACAGTTTCCCTAAGACGTGGAGTGAAATAATAAAAATTTGACGATGTGTACATGGATTGCTGATCTTTCACTAAGTCACTCAATGCACCATACAGAATTGACTTTATCTGTGAGCTGGATTATAAAGGTACTTATACTTTTAATTTGTAACCAGACAATCATTTGAGTGGTAGGAAGCTGTGATAGGGATACCTGATTTCGCTAGCATTGACTGTAGAGGGTTACCTAGGTATGCTGCTGTCACAGTTCACTTCTCTTTATTCTGAGCAAACAGAACAAATTCAAAAAATTTATTATCAATTTTGACCTACTTTTCCCCCATACTGAATGCCATTATGACAGATAGTCTACACGTCATGTTCACCCCTTTCTCTCTCTCTTCCTCCCTCTCCCTCTCTCTTGCCGAACAAACCTGTGAAGTGAGGACATCCTCACAATTTCTACATTATAACATTATTTTACAGGCAATCAGGTACTAGGTTATATGTATAGCTATAGGGACACCTATAAAAGTTTATTTAATACTCTCTTTCAAATTATGAAAATAGTGGTTTTGGGAGAGAATGTCAGCAAGGACATGTCCTCATACCACTCATTTTCACTAAGCTAATACTTTGTATTTACATCTTTCACATGTCGTACTTTGCTTTTATGATTTTATGAGGACGTAATTGTGAGGACAGGATTTCTGTCCTCATGGAGCACTTCTGTCCTCACAACTTCAGTCAAATGGTGAAAAAAATTGTCCTCACTTTACATGTTTTACTGCTCTCTCTCTCTCTCTCTCTCTCTCTCTCTCTCTCTCTCTCTCTCTCTCTCAGAGAGTCTCATAATTCAATAAGTCTCTAAAAATCATTCCGTGACCACCACATCTTGCAGTATATAGACAGAAATTCAATGCCTGATGGGTACCCAACAAGTTTAGGTACATTTTCCCCAAATTCTTGTTGTAATTACCAGGTAATTGTATATTTCATTCCAGCTGTATTTCTACTCAATGACTACACTGAACTTACAGAAACATACCCCTTTATATAATACACATTTTTATATAATAAGATCACATCAAAAAACTCACTTCTATTCATGACATTCAATAGCATTACAGGTGCTCTGAACACGCTAAACAAAACTACATTACTTTCCACCTTTTTTTTTAGCTGTGTAATTCACTTTAATTAGATTCCCATGCAACATACACATATTATAATAGCAATCCAGATCAACATTGAGAATCTCAGCAATAAAATCTCTAACAGAGAGGTGAGATATCTTGATGATCAATATTATAGAATTTCTTTTCACTCCTATAATCCACATACAACAAATTCATACTGATGCAGTGAGAATCTCCTAATAAAAATCTCAGTTGGGAGTTCAGAAATATCTGCTATCAAAATCATAGAATTTCTATACACTCCCGATAATCTACAGGTAACAAATTTATAAGATGCATCAAATACTCTGCACTACCTCACCTTACTTTAAAACCCTTAAACCTCTATATGAAATCACATTTCATAATCAAACATCGCCTTTGTTACCCTAGTATAGTAATCTAATAATACACACACACATATTTTAAACTTTGTACACAACAGTTGCAATTGAGTTTTCATACATTATGAACTCGAGTTAGTTCACAAATGTTAAGCAACAGATGATATAACTGATACGCCAATCATATTTATATAACAGTTTATAAGGGCATGGATACAATTTTGGTATATAAAAAAAATATTAGAGATTTAATTAATAATATGATAGTATTTGATTCACTTAAAAGATGGCCACACACCTAAATTTCAAAAACTGACACAAGGATGCATCTTCACTTTCAAAACAATTATAGGCATGATCTCTGTTTATGTTTACATGTCAAGTACCTCAACCATCAGTTGACAGCTTAGATGAAAAAAAACTTTTACAATGAAAATTTTCTGTTCTTTCTTATTTGTGTTTGCTCTGTAACTTGACTTATCAATCATTAACGTATGTCGAAATGTTGTCCTACTTTTAGAAATCTTGGGTGTTCTCACCTCTGCACATGGTTTTCTCGTTTTGACAAGCCTGTTGACAAAAATGATTCTGAGAACTGGATTTTACACAAGTAATTCTAATCCACTTATTCATAAACAATCTAATTTTATACCAAAAAACTGTCAATTTCAATTCATCAAAACCGTGCCCATGCACTTTAAGGACATATATGCAACATTTCCCAATGTATTATTTTTTTGTGATGCTTGTGCCATCTGTTTAGATGAGTTTTGCTTTATGGGCATTTGCAACATTTCTGACATTTTCTTTTAAAATCATGTTATCATCTCCTCGATATGAAGATTCTTGTATGATTTCTAAAATTCACAAACTTTTAACATATTCCCAAGATTTTTTCGCAGAAACGAGACAAAAGTCACATGATACAAGTGAATTATGACAACGAAACATCAAAAAAGCAGATAATAGGGTCATACGGTCAGCATAACACTGAAACCAAAAAACAACAACAAAAAAAACCCAACAAAAAACCAGTTGTCAGATTGGACAGGGTTGCCTTTAACAGTATATCCTGGTCACTTCTCACACATGCACTGACCATACCAACTGCACTGATTAGTAACACTCCATTGGACATGAGGGCAGATTTGGTACAAATATAGCTCAGTACAACCATTTTCTTTAAAGACAAGTAATACTTTTCATGTTTAAAATATTCATTTCTGTTATGAATGTGTGCAGAAGGACTGGGTATTGAACAAGAGACCCACAGGCCATATCAGTAACCTGAGTGTTAGTTTAAAGTATCACTATCCCAAGGGCTATGAAATCTAGAAAAAAGTTCCTGTTCTGCATATCTAAGCTAAATTCTAATATTTGGCAACAGTATAAAACAGAGTGGGTTCTTAAAACTTAAATGCCTCCCAAAAGTGCCTAAACTGATGATCGACTTTATTTTAATATATGTAATACTGTATAGTGGGTTTTCTTTAGCGGGCTGCTAATTTTGGCTTATTTTAGTGGTTTAAAAATAGTCCGCTAAAATTTTAATCGCCAAATTTGTACCCTTTAGTATTTTGTTGTTGTTATTTTTAGTGATAATGTACATGTGTAAATATTTTATGTATAAATGTCTAATGATTTTCTATCCTCTCATTTAATCTGTCTGTAAATATGTTTTTATACAGGACCACAATGTGAACTAGTATGTAATACTAATTGTGCAATCCTGTCTAAATAAAGAATTTATTATTATTATTATTATTATTATGTACTGAACGCAAGAAAGATAACTTCAATCATTTGCAGTGGCTTTAGTGAGGCAGGGATTACAAACGTACTGTAAACTCATCTTGAAGATGAACTTCCCCTGTCTACACTTACCGAAAAACTGAAGCCACATTAAAACACTTCTGATGATATCAGGGTTACTCCAGATCTGAACTTACTTTGATATTAAAAAAAAAATCATTGAAATTTCTTGTATTGGGTTTCTTTACATATCTAAGGTACATGGAACACTCTCCTATTAAGGAGGTAAAAATAGGATACTGTATGAAATGTCTTGAAAATCTGCATCCGTCAAAATTATTGGCATACCTGTGACCAGGAAAAAACATCAAATTTTACACCCACTAAAAAATCCCGACTATACGGTATTATGTGACTAATTTGGACCTGTCCTTGAGTCAAAACCCTGGGGTCGCGAAATTTACAATTTTGGTGAAGGACTACCTATTCCATCTAAGTATTTATATAACGTAAACGATGATGGATGCGGATCAACTGCAATAAGCCACCTTAATTTACTCAATTCAACCTAAAAATACTTGAGGACTATTTCAGAAATGTGAGGATTGCATCATGGATTATAATAAAGGAAGTATGGGGCAATCTGTAGTATAGGAGCCACTTGTCCAGAAATGACTTGTCCTGATACTTCCATTATGTATTCCCGTACTGCAAACAGCAACATAAATATGGTGTGTGTGGGAGTGTGTGTATGTGTGTGTGTGTGTGTGTGTGTGGGAGTGTGTGTGTGTGTGTAATCCAAATATAAGTAAATATCTACACAAGTAGCTGAAATAGAGCAAGTAATATATTTTGTTTTGTGTGTCTCTGTGTGTGTGTGTGTGGTGTGTCTGTGTGTGTGTGTAGATCTTTATGGTTGGAATAACTTTTCAAATGTCAAATTATTGACAAAATGTCAGCAATTTATGAATATATTTTTCCGTGCTACAGGCGACAGAGTAACGCTATGCAATGCATGTAGCCAATACCAATTTTTACTACTTTTCGGTGTACTCTTCACAGTGCAATTGTATTTTACATAATAAATAAAAGCAATTAATTACCTACACTATAATTAGCAATGTTACAAAGCTGCTTACATCAGAGTAAACACCTAATCAATAACAAAGAGTTCTAAACAAAGAAATGTGAACATGGCTGCTTAGCTACCCATCGCATTGTGTTGGTTTACCAAAGCATGGTGGTACAGGTATAATGTATAATTCCTTTGTAGTCAATTCCAATGACGAAATATCAAGATGATTTTTACCAAGTTTTGCTGCAGTCTGAAGATTTGCGTGTTTTAATTATCTTGCATCCCAAATAATTTTCCTGCATCCAGGACACAACTTTTTGTGTTACCAAAGCCTCATGTTGCAGTTCAGCTTGTCAATGTTTGGTGCTGCAGTTTGAAGACTTCCATAATCTTTAACCAACTAGCAATATCCCAAATAATTTATAATTTGACAAGGGTAAGGTATGTAGGATTATCCGAGTCCTCGTTCAGAGCTAATATGCAGTATCCAGTGTGCAGGTCATCACCGAACGCAAGAGAATGAAGGATAATTTTGTTGTATTCAGGATGAAAATTCTTGTGTTGCTGTAGGGAACCCTGTGACTGCCTGTGTTGCAGTTTGTTTGGTGAACTAACTTCACACTTTTGATATGGTTAAAGAGTAGTGAATATTGACGGTAATTGATACACATATTTCTCACTCTGTGGTGATGATCGTGCACAAAATCATATTTTGATAACTTGTTCATAAAATAAATTTATGAACAAATTGTCTGTATACATGTTAACATGCCCTATATGGATATCAATGATCAATATGTTGATGAAGCAGTTAACCCTCAAGTGTAGATTACAATTACCTACAATCAAATGCCCATGAGAAAACAGAAGATTGATGATCACAATCAGTGATTATTGTGATAATTAATGTCTGCTACAGAACGTGATTCAAGTTACTGTTAGTCAGCACTACAAGCTCTAATGACTTGAGTGCATGAAAAAGTCTGAGCTGAGGCTGAACATTCATCAAGAAAAATTCTTTTGACACTATATATCCCAGAAGTCCCTCTTGAAAAGTACTGTAGCAAAGATTTGATCTGTAATTTATGAACTTACATAGATTATCTCAATTTCATCCTACTCTTGTGTTCTCCTACACCATGCAATACGTCACAATTGGCCTAGAGAATTTAATGGAATTTCCATTATCCATCAAAGCCAGGGCAAGATAGAGAGGGATACATGATATATATACTTTGACATCATAAAATTTACGCAGTGTTGGATGTAAAGTAGAAGTTTAATTTATTTATTTTCTGTGTAGGAAAATAACAACCAATTACCAGTCTCAACTCCTTTGTGAATGACTGGTGATGCACAACACTGTTGCCCCCCCCCCCCCCTCCCCCAACTCGGTTTATGTTTAGTTTATGAAGCAAGCAAGCACAATATGAAAATCAACTATGCCAATCATTCGATCATTATCATAGTCATAGAAATTCATTGTACTTCTGTCTTTTTAATATATATACACATATATAAGTTCAACATAAAATGACCATAATCAACTTGATTAAATCTAAGCTTGTGAACATGGTGAATGGATCACAATGTCAATGAAATTGTGATTTAAATATTTCCTATTCTATGCAAAAGCTGAAATATTTAATATTTAATATTTGTATTAAAAATTAGGATTCTGATATGTACAATTCTAATTGTCATTAAAATTGCTATGTGAGGATTTAATCTGATTATTATATATATATATATATATATATATATATAAATCAGTATAATAACCATCTTGCTTTTAAATTATTTTTTTTTGAAGGTTCCTATTATCTTACAATGTGATTTTCATCCCAATATGATTTTTCCCACTTTTTAAAAAAATTATATATATGTTAATTCCATTGGTACAGGATATGCCAGACATGTATATGAGAGAGAGAGAGGGAGAGAGAAAGAGAGTCTTAAGAGATCCAAACTCAACACTACCTGACCTTGCCAGAAAAGAAATATATTTGCCAATTTTTATATACTATTCTAGTTATTCCAGTCAAACCCTAGTTTCTATTGGACCCTAAAAAAATTGCATGGGGCGTAACCCACAACTATTCCTTGAGATAATTTCTGAATCCACCCATATATATGATATGCACATGTAGCTGTGCTCCTTTAATGGTAGCATCATCAACAAACATTAAATATTGGTGAACATTATTATTTTTTAAAATAATACTTGAAAATATATTCTAAAAGACAAAGCTTTCCAGACTGCTTTACACCTGTGTGGACAGGCATAATCTGATGACCGTCAAACACAATCCACAGTTTGAAATTTATTTTTTTGAACAATGAACCAGTCAGCCTACTTCAAATAATTTTTACTAGACCCAACCATACATCCATTACCCTTGACCAAACTCTCAAAAAAAAGAAAAGAAAAAGAATTAAGACAGTCTGATGGTTTCTCCATTTAATAAATGACAAACAACACTTTCTCTGTTAAGTTTGAAAGTGAACATATTTTCCTTTACCCACAGATTTAGAATAAACCAACATCAACCATTTTTCATAAGTCTGTTTTGTTTCTTTCCTACGTTTTCTTTAGGACAACTTTCCTTCAGGACGAGACACCATATTCCCATACATATGTCAACACCAAAACACGACTGTTTATGACACAGTTTGATAAATAAAAAAAAACCTTTCTCATATTTAATTCAAATAAACTTTTTTTGAATTAAAATGAATTCAATTGATATCTATTTATCCAAAACAAAAATTTTACACACAATAACATTTTTAATAGCAACAAACAGACATTTCCTCAGACTGCAACTTATCTATTATGTGGTATCATCAAACATTTAAGATTGTTTGCAAAGATTGCAAAATTTTTTTTACACCTTTGTTTTTTTACTTCAAAATAAAATATCTTATGGTTTAAAATAATGTTTCTTGTTTACTTTTTCAACACGACCAGTCACACTAGTTTACAGATATTTTACCCAGATGGACCTATCATTTAGTAGACTAAGTCGGACGCGCCTTTGCGTCAAACCCTGCAAAATCTTTGACAACTTCGATGATCATGCATGGCAAATCAAGTACACAAATTTTTTAAATAGATCGTACCTTTACTGGCTGTTTTCAATATGGACGAACTTGGAGTGGAGCTCACAGATGCCCTCGTCTCTGTTGTCGCAAGTCTGGACGATGACACGTGAAGCCCATGGACAGGAAAGGTCCCATGGTGACCCTTAACCTGTTCCTGCTTCAGAGACTGTGAGATCTGACCCGCCAGCTGCTCCAACTCAGCCGGACTGTAATACGCCGGCAAGTCGTCAATGGACATAGGGCCCGACTCTCCTGACGGTCCACCAGCGGCTTGGTCCCCCTCTCCTGCGTCCATCGCACCTTACGACCGTTAGCCAGATAAGGTTTTGTCATCTATTATCAACAAAATTTAATATTATCCATTTAGCATTTGTCATAAAAACTTCAAAAGCTCAAGTCCATTATTAGGATCAGCTGATTCTGTGTATTGAAGTAGGTCGACGTTTATGAACGGCCCGATTGCCGCCATACACCGACGACACAGAGTTTAAACTATCAGCATTTTCATTATTGTCCGATCTTTTGTAACTTCTCCAGTTGCATCGCATTCAATTGTTGTTTTTAGATGTCATTAACCATTCGATATTTCACCTCAAAACAAAAAGTATGCAAATTATTTTTCATCATGGCGTCAAGTTCATTATGTACCCAGAATGCATTGCGAAACTTATCACTATTGCATCGGGTTCTTCGTGTAAAAAATTCCAAATGGCGGGAGATTCGAGTTCACTGACGTGCAGACGGACGGTGCATGCTGTAATGTACAAATCTGAACGTTCATCTATTCATGATTATGCGTAGCGTTGCTCATAGTGTCGATGTGTAATTATAGTTGTAGATCCTACCGTAATGGGAGATCTATACTGTAGCTTTTTGGGAAATAGGCATATAAACGATTTCCAACGCAAAATCTTGAAAATTTCTGATACAATTCTGGCATAATACCGTTATTTGCACCTCGGTGCAAATTAGTTTTTAGGTTTATTCCGTGGCTTATTCCGTTTTTTTAAAACGTAAGCTTGTCCCCAAAAACCTTAAGCTTGCTCCACCAATCACCCCAGATGGTTCCTTCTTTTCACCTGCACGTACAGCATTTTTAAGTTTGGAAAATTTGCAGATCGTGAACATTCCTAATGGAATAAACCAATAAAGTGTAAGAGTTATTTGCCCATTAAAACTAATATACACTGCAGTGCAAATAACAGTGTAATGCCCTAATTAAAATCAGGTTGGTAATTGTTACATTCTCCAGTGTAACTTTTAGAGAAGTTCTGATTTTAATGAAATTGTTCTATGATACTAAGTCAGTTCTTAAAACTCTGTATTTCGACATGTCCACCTTGAAGTTTTGATGGCCAAAATTTTCTAACATATTCATAATACAAAGTTTGTCAGTATTTATTTTCAAACGTGTTCAAGCACTTATTCGAAGTGAAAACACAGCTTCATTAAGGTTTGCCATGTGAAGTTGGCAGTCAAAGATTTAATAGTTGCAGTAGTGTAGTTGTTAAGGTTCTTATTTTACAAACTCAAGCTCCTGTGTTCAATTGTTCATCCTGACGCTTGTCAAACCTAGCTAGTTGGTTTGCCAAGCACCTGGCTATATACACAATAAGAAAAAGTGAAAATCAAGGTCTTTCATCCTGATGCTTGTCAAACCTAGTAGGAAAAGTGAAAGTCAAGATTTTTCAGAAATTACTTTTAAAATGGGGGACCATTGTCTTAAAGAATGCTCACTTCAAAGGATGTAAGCAAGGTGCTTTATCATTTATTTGACATGGTCAACACTCAGATTAAAGTAAAAATTCTGAAATTTATTGAGCTAATTTATTCTTGTGTGTGTGCTCATAAACTTACTAAATTTGTTTCCCTGCAGTGCAGTTTATGTAGTGAAGTAGTTGGTAATAATCCTATAAGCAGTAAATATATATGAACACAGGAATTAGCATTTATATTAAGGACATATGTTTCTAACATTTTCTCTAAAATCATTTTTTCATCTTCTCGATATGAAGAGTTCTTGTATAGTAAGTTGGATTTTGTTGCAGTATTAAATAATATTACCTATTCTTCTATATCAGGCTGGGTAGCTCAGTGGTTAGATCACTTGTAATGTAAGGGTTGCAGGTTCAATAACCCATTCTTACAAAGATTTTTCTCTCCTTCTTTACTACAGTAATGCCCATTTATAAAGTAGAGCCAAATTTACAATTTTACTTGCAACAACCAAAATATGCAACTCTAAAACAGGCAGGCAACACACTCCAATTGTTTTATAGAAATGAGATAGAATGCAATGGGAAATTTCACAAAAAGTTGTGTATTACTGAGAAACATCACATTTGCCCTTAAACTATATTTTTCATCTCACCCTAAACATGCAGCTATATCAATGATATATATGGCAATTTGGAAATTGTGTATTGATATATAGGGCATGTTCTGTTATACATTGTCGGTAAAATCATATATTGTATAAAATAAACACAATGCTAAAATGGTTTTCATCTGATTAACAAACTAATATGCAGCTTCATTGAGGAATCATTTTATCAGAGAGAGTTTACAAATAATTCCAAGCTAGTGGAGTTTGATCACTAATTTTTTTTTATACATCAACACTCGGGTTTCATTTACAAACATTAGAGATAAGGGTGTTTCCTATAACCTTGTGTTCCCCAATTTTACAAATTTTCAGTATCGCTAGATGTGAATTAACCGAATTGAGCTTCATTGCTTGTGTGCCTTTTTACTATAGGTCATTTCTGTTGAAATTGTCATTTTTTTAATTTTTTTTTTTGTAGATGTGACATCAAATTTATTGCACCATGAGTCAAGGTCATTATTCTCAAGGACGAGGACAACATCAAGGTCATAGACAGAGCCAAGGCCATGGTCTGTACCGTCCTTGGAGAGGAAGAGGAAGGGGGAGGTACTACAATCATTATGGCAACAGGGGTAGAGGAGGTAATAGTTTTGAATTAGTTTAGATAAAGCCATTGTTTCGACAATGTTGCCTTTTACAGATTAGCATTTTTTGTGCCATAAACATGTAACATAATTGTGCCTTTATTTTTATAAGTTTACATTTAATGCAAGACACCTCACTTTATAAACACATTATTTCCCAGTAAATTTATGAATAAATGAATTTATTGACAACACCATTATACTTGTCGTATAGTCGTAAATACAACAAATAATCAGCAATTATGTAATACAAAGAATGGGAGGGACACAGTTAAAGTTTTGACAAAGTTAGCAAAGTTAACACAGTTTTTGTTGTTAATGTGAACACACATGTAAGTCAGTCGTTCTTCATATTTTGTTGATAAAAATTAGTATGAAAATCTCACATTTTATGAGAAGTGTTTAAGAATATATTTACTTGAAATCTGAAGACTTAGATTAAAGGACAGCTAAATTCTGTGGTTTTACTTTGAGTGTTGGAGAGTGACTTGATCACAGTAATACAGAACATGCTGGAAATTTAGAAAAGTCAATGCTGGAACAGTCACTTATGGTGAAAACGGAAATTTGAAACTTGAACTCAAGAAGAAAAAAAATTCAGTGTGAAAATTCTTGAATTTTATTTGATATATATCATCAATAAAATATTTAGGGTTGGCACTGAAGGCAGCAGTAGGGTCAGGAAACCAGAAACACATATTTTTATTTTTGCCTTTCAAAATGTCGGGGTTCTACATATCCAAGTTGCGTCCGTAGGTGACCCTATCATTTTATAGGTATTTCCTAATTCTTAAAATCTGACACATTACATACAGTGATAATTTCAGGATCCCTGCCAGCTAGGGGAGGGAGAGGTGGGGCTCTGATGGCTGACCCAGCGCCCTCTAGACCGACTCTGGTCCAGACGAGAATAGAAGTACAGTCTCCATACAAAGGATGGAAATTATACTTCCCAGAGGAAGGTTTGTAACTTCCTTATTTAAGAACTGGGAAATATGATGAGCAGTGTTACAAAAACAAGCATATTGTGAATGGGGATGTGGCGTTTCTTACAAGGGTATAAGCCATAGCATGTTCTGCATGCTTTGTCAAAGGGAGGTAAATCTTTGTTAAAATGTTACCTGAAGCATTTCATGCGGTACATACACAGTTACGTATCCTGAAAAAATTACCAAGGATTGGCAATATTTATAACATTAAGTGTAGTTTAATACTTAAATCTAATGATAGGAATCGATGAGAATTTCATAATCAATGATTGTTTTACTGTAACTAACTAATTATGGAATATCAGACATATATAAATTCACTACTCTGAAAGTGGAAATAAATATTTTCTACATTTAATTTTGTTGTTTCTATTACTAAAAAAAAATGAAATATTTTCAGTGTATTTGTTTAAATTCTTTTACTATTTCAATATCCTTTAATTGCATATATAAAGGCCAATGCAGTTTTTAGAAGGGTTTACATGCCAAAAATGGATGTCATTTGCTTCATTTAACACGGTGATATTCCCGTATATGAAAGTTACATGTCATTAGCTATGATCTGGCGGAATTAAAATTCAGCAAAGAAAATTAAGGAAAGAAATTAATTATATAAAAAAAAAATGAAAACAGTGTATGTCACCAGCTGAAAACAAAATATGCAGAAGGTCATGTAGAGGTCATGTAGAGAAGCACTGGCCTTTAAATGCATAATGCACACACAGCTTTGCTTGTATCAAAATTCTCTTTGATGGATGACTCGTCTTTTATATGTTTGAATCTAAAATTCATCTGTGTGAACTTGTGAACATGATTTATTCTCCAGGTTTGATGTGCACCACATGATATTAAACAAAACTTTAGATTATTAACTTATTAAATAGGTTACTGTAGGAATATTCTTCAAAAACTGCAGCCATTGAGAAAACAAAATGTAAAAAAAACAATTAACTGGAGTAAAATTTTGACAATCGAGCACTTGAATGTGCCAACAATTGACTTGGAACAATACGACTGGAATTGTATGGAACTTACTATTATAACATGGTGGTCTTGTGCTTTAAAGTCCAACAAGTATGTTCTAACTCTTCCATATTGTTTAGGCATTAGTCTTTGATAGTGGTTCTGGAACTCGATGGATAATTTTGTAACACACACACACACACACACACACACATATATATATATATATATAAATACAAAAAAAAAAAAGTAATAATTTTTCAAATTTATTTATCAAATCATTGTAAACTTGAATTCTAATTAATTAGGAATTTGTTCACAATTCAATATTACTTCGATCTATTTATGAGTCAAATTGTATCGTGTTTTAAAATTGACATGGACTTTGCACTGAACTTTGATCAAATCAATAAATACAGTACCTTTCCCGGAATTGAAAACTGGGAAATGTGTGAAATCTCCTTAATGCAATTAATCTTTTTTGTAACTTTGCACCATGCGTAGTCAAATAAATGCTTTATATACATGATTTAATTATAAAATGCAATTATGTATAATAATTGAGAAAGAAAAGAAGGTGAGTTTTGTGTATGTTGATGTAGTATAAAGATATGTATATTACATTACAGTTGATGTAGTATAAAGACATGTATATATATATATATACTTTACAGTTTACAGTGATCAGTCACCTATTGTTCATAAAGTCCAGGTGTTTGAGAAATATTTCACCAGGTGGTATGCAGCTTATAAATGGGTGAGTCCTAGTCCAGTTTTACAGTCTGTGTTTGATGTTCAGTGATTGTATCAGGGGCCCTCTAGGGCTGAAATAAGACCCCATTTCCAATTGAACCACCACCAGTTTTTCCAAAGTTGTCCATGAAATTCCCAAAAGAAAGTCGTATCTTGAAATAAACTCATTTATACCATCATTTCCAACAAGAAAACTTTGAATATCCTCTATTTACACCAGACTTCATGTTCAAATTCTGATTATTTAGTAGATTTATAGGACTTACTAACTTTACTTAATCCACTCTGTCCCATGGGATTAAATTTTGCAGTTCATGTATTAAGGAAAGGCGCAGGCCTTTTCTGTTCAGGAATTAAGAATTGGCTGTAGCAGAAGAACTATATCTTTTTCCACTGAATATTGTTTAGTAGGGAGTTTTGGTGAAATGATGTATATTCATTGGAAATATAAAACGAAAAAGATAAGAATTGCCGAAGACTGAAATAAAATGTTCATTAATATCATCAAAAAATGCCATTCATATGGAGCATCATAACATTGATATTATTATCATTCATATGTTCATGAAAACAGATAGTAAAATAAAAGGATACATTAAGGACCCTTTTTATACACCTGTCAAAGACTGGACTTACTACGGTATGGGGTCGCCCATCTGTTTGGACCTGGTAAGCAAAATGAACCATAAGCTCCAAGATCTTACAGCTTGGTACATTTGATCACTGTGATGAGAGAAAGATGCCTATTGCTTATCAAGGTCAGTGGTCAAGGTGATAGTATCAGTTAATACGAAAACCTTAGAGGCAGGATACAGACCGAATCGTTGGTGTTAGGACCCTCAAACTTGGTACACATACACCTTATGCCAAGTGGAGGATGCCTGTTGTTTCTCAAGGTCAAGGTCGTAGTATCATTTAGAGGTAAAACCTTGTTTGCTAATCAATGTCACAAAGCAATCATCTTATAGTAATTACACCTTATATAACCTTCTCATAGATATACTATGTACTGTTTACTGTGCTTTTGTTTTTTATTTTCAGGCAGATATAGAGGAAAAAAATGTCATAGTTGTGGATTTCAAAGAATTGACTTCTGATGAAGGTAAGCATTTATTTGAATGTTTTTAGCAAATTAACAAATGATCACTATCAAAAATGAAGAATGTCTGAGCAGCAGTGTTTGAAACTGAGAGCAGCTGGGTCCTTCCTAAGCACAGTGAGCCTAGACAGTAAAATTCAAATGAAATGAAATTTAGAGGTTGTTTCCTTGTGATAAATCCTTTTCATCAGTGTCACATTTGTTGACCTTTTGACCTTAACATTGCCTTTTGACTTACATAGAAAAATCTGATGTTGACAAAGCTTTTCTGACAGTGCCATGATTTACAACCTTGACAGTATATCGACAAGTAGGTATTCATTTATGAAAAATACTTTGTATTTGTGTGAAAAAACAATGGAAGCCCACCACAACATGTGATATGCTATTGCATGGGACTTTCTTGTTTCACAAATACATCTCGATGGACCTCTTGTTACGGTATATTTTATTGTATGACTATCTTTTCACATTGTCAGGAATACTTGGAAGTCTGCCCAATATAAACTCGGAACTTCGAGACTCACCAGAACAACTGATTGCGTATATAGGATTAGCTGTTCACCAGGTCAGTCTTTTTCTAGACTTTTAGGTTATTTTTACCTTCCACATGTGGTTTACACATTGAGCTGCAGTCTTTTTATTTTGTTTTATATATACTCCATGTAACTTTTCAACTTGGAAAAAGAAATTCTTCAAAAAATATTTAAGGCCAATGTGAGCAGACGAGAAAAGATTTGAATAACAAATGCCACCAATTGACTTCCTTGCAATAAAAATCAATGGTCAGTAATTTGAACATTGTTAAAATTGACATGCTTTAAATATATATAATTGAGCTGCCCATTACAGGTTATCACTCGCCATCGACAAACTTCACAAGTGCCTGAGGAGGAGGAGGAGCAGAACGACTACGGTCCACCCATGATTAATGTGCGACTTATCAATGCATGCCAGCCAACCGCATTGAAGAATCTGAAAGCAAATTATTATGGTAGAAACTACAGAAATATCACTGCAGTTGAACTTTGGTTTCCCAAACCACGAATATCATGAATTGTTGGAAGCCCGTACTGTGTTTTCTCTATGTAGCTTACTCTCAATATTTCAAACCCTTGGATATTTCAAATTTATTTTTTCTTGGCTACATTGATTTGAGATAACGAGGTTTGACTGTGCATATATCTATTATCACCTGGTTGAGTCTGAATTTTATTAAATTTTTTTTTCAATTTTTCGTGTAACATAATAAATATAAGAATCTAAGTCACTGTTTAGTTTTTAAACAGTCCTATTTTTTGTAACATGGATGAAGTTTAGGTATGCTAGTTTTGACTAATTTCAGGTAAGTTTGTGTCTGTGAAAGGAACCGTAGTGAGAGTGAGTAACATTAAACCGCTGTGTACCCACCTGGCCTTCCAGTGCTGCACCTGTGCTGCTGTACAGGTATCCCACAAGATTACAATAACATTGGGGTTTTCCATTCAGATATAAGGGATTTACTACATACATGCTAAAATTCAAAATGAACATTGGAGTCTTCCATTCAGTAATTCATATTTATAAATTACAATAACCATTAGAATTGAGCCTGTTATAGTTATGTAATGGTACAGGATTGCATGAACCAATTATTGGGCTGCTTTACTGTGCTTTCTGCAAGTTTATATGAATGTCCTTCATTCTTCTTCTTTACAAAAGAAAGGAGCACTGAATAATCTTTTGTCCTTACAGAGTATAACTTTGCCAGATGGAAAATTCATCCTTCCGACTAGGGTAAGAGAAGGTTAATACACAGTGTGTGGTAAAATATTTACATGAGAATAACTTTAATCATGTACCTCTTTTGAATACAATAATCTGATACATGTAATTGCATAGGGTGTTTTGCCTTTTGTAGTGCCCTGTACAAGGTTGTAGAGGAAGAAGTTTCATTCCATGCCGTAACTCTGAGCTAACTCAAACAATTGATTGGCAGACAGTGAGAATACAAGAAATCATGGGGGACGGAATGAAGGAATCGGGGAGGATTCCCCGTACCATGGACTGTGAACTCACTCAAGATCTGGGTAACCTGAGAACCGTGATTTGTCTTCTGATAGTGAAGCTGAAGGAGACTAATAGCTTCCTCTCTGTCTGTCAGTCACTCTGTCAAAACTTTGTTTTTTCTGGACATTTTTTATAAACCCCCACCCCACCCCCCCCATAGTATGTGTTCCATAGAAGTTACTGGAAACTGTTGAGTAGATGGAAGGTTATTCTCACAGAATAGTAAATGAATGACTTAACTTGGTGCTGGTGGGGGAAATGAATTGCTATGCAATATTTACAGAATGCTTGTTTTGATGTAGTTTTGATGAGACGCATGTTCTTGGCTATTTTGAAGTCCCTTCATTTAACACTAATTCAAATCTTCAAACAGCAGTTGGGTTGATTTACAGTGAATGTGTACATTAGTGTTCTTGGTTCATGATAAGAAATACATTTCTCACATCATTCCTTGCAGAATGGATTCTTCACAATGCCATGAAATTTCTAAAAGATCAATGCTGCTTTGATAATATGCTTGTGATAAATTGTAAATCATCCTTTACTTGCCTATGAGAAATGTTTGTAAAGTTCATGAGAATCTTGTCGTTGTGAATATTTCTCATAACAAACCAATTGTTTAATGTCTCTCATATTTGTTTAAGATTATCATAATTAGTCACTGAAATCCACTTTATCACAGGTAATTCACAAAATGAAGTTGTTGCAAATAAAAGTTGGTTTGCAGTAGATTTTCACCTGCTGATTATAGATGAAGTAGGATTTGGTTGGTAACAGACAGATGACTTATTGCTTTCAGTGGACAGTTGCGTACCAGGGGACGTTGTTACGGTGTCAGGTGTAGTCAAGGTTAACAGCACAAATGAAGGTTAGCAGCTTGCCACGCTTTGATATATTTTGACCTTTGATTTACAATGTCATGTATTTTCTAGATACCTCAATGAGAATCTGAATATGGTAATTTTAATTTGATTATAAATTATTTCAAAACACTAAATAGACAAAAGATTGTAGGCACTG
The DNA here is from genome assembly GCA_024699665.1 of Ostrea denselamellosa. Lineage (NCBI taxonomy): Eukaryota > Metazoa > Mollusca > Bivalvia > Ostreida > Ostreidae > Ostrea > Ostrea denselamellosa. Next base: position 759,847 of record JAMZEH010000002.1, read on the forward strand.
TACATGTAATTTAATGTTGGAAGTACAGATGAAAAAAAAAATTATACTGACAATTGTTTTTTATCCATTACCTGATTGCATAATTCCTATATCTAATAACAGGAATAGACACTTAGATATTATTCATCTTCACAAACCAAGGGTTTCTGTTACTATAGGATATGTGACAGGAGGAATGTATTAGAAACCGTTGGCTTGCAGAAGTCTCATATATATCCCTGAGACTGTCAGAGGTGTTATGATATCTTGTTTTGATATTTTGCTCTGATATCTTGTTTTGATATTATGCTCTGATATCTTGTTTTGATATTTTGCTCTGATATCTTGTTTTGATATTTTGCTCTGATATCTTGTTTTGATATTATTCTCTGATATCTTGTTTTGATATTATGCTCTGATATCTTGTTTTGATATTTTGCTCTGATATCTTGTTTTGATATTATGCTCTGATATCTTGTTTTGATATTTTGCTCTGATATCTTGTTTTGATACTCTGTTTTGACATCTGGTTGTGGTATCTTGTTTTGGTAGGACGAGGGAGAAACAAGGACAGGTGCATGTTTCTGCTGTATGTTCAAGCAAATTCTGTAAACAACACCAAGGGAAACAAAATGGGAGACAACTCTGGTCTGGCCCTAGATTTCACCATGAAGGAACTGTATGCTATCGAAGAAATCCAAAGTGAAGAAAACCTCTTCAGACTTCTTGTTGCGTAATTATGAGATTGTTTTTTCACTTCAATTTCATATTTTTAAAAACAAAATCAAGGTTGCCAATGCATTGAAAACTTGTGATCACAATTTTGGCTCCAGATAGAAAAACTGATGAATGCCCACCGATAATATATACGTTTTTGTTGATATTAAATTTTGTGGTTTTTGCTGAAAATACTACTTCATTGCTTCTTTAATTCATGGACACTTGAAACCCCTCTATTCACTCCTTACCTAAAGATTGTGTTTGGTTGATCACTAGATCAACCATTATCATGATGATAACAGCAAAAATTAATGTTCAACAAATTCTGTAATACTAAAACCAAAGTATGCTAATGCTTATTTTCATTAATTTTGCTGAATAAGTAAGGGAAAAAAAAATTTCATAACAGACTCATTTCTTGCTTTTTTACTGAGATTATTATTTCAATGATATTCACAGTAAACTGGCCACTTTTTCTTTGTATATGAAATGATGAAAAATATAAGTTTCTATGTGCATGATGTGAGTGACTACAGATAAAAAAAAAATTAAGCATCCACATGTGAGATTCATATAAAAATTTGAAGTGGGGAATGGTTATTTGCAACCCTGAAAATGGTATGTAAAGAATTCTCTTTTGAATTTTAAACATTAATCCCACACTTTGGTATTTTAATCAGAAATTAACCTTCCTACACTGTGTATATTTTACTTTATTTGTCTGAAAAGGGAAACAAAATACATGCTGAATTTTCTGTGTGTTATATTTTCTGTTGCCTCTTGGAATTCTCACAGGTTATTACATCAGGACTTGAATTCTTGGGTTTGACTATGATTCATGATTCTCATTTTATATTGACTTGACTGCTTGTTTTCCATTTCGACAAATGCTCATAGACGACATAAAAGAGTTCTAGTGAAAGGAAACTATTCTTGTCAGTAGGGTATGCAAGACTAGTATCAATATTATTTTTCTCACTGTGAAAATCACGCCAATGAAAAAAAAAACAAAACAAAACAAAAAAAAATAAAATAGCACATTTGATGTCTGAAAATGTATTAGACTATTTTTATATTACAGGTCACTTTGCCCTTCAATATATGGACATGAGGTAAAAAAAAAAAAATAAAGTCTAACTTCTTTTCAGTCGAGTTGTATTGCAGTTTATAATCTCTTGATTTTGCCTGATAATGGTCAGTGGATGTGTGTGCATCAATGATGCTTTTTGATTTTTGATTAAATAAAAACAGCATTTAATGTAAGTAGGATTGCTATTGTTTTCATAGTAGGTCACTGTTAGTAAAGATAGACTTGTAAACAATTTGAGTTGCAGATGTTTATTCAACTTATTGCATGTTTATTCATGTGAAAATAAGCACATATAGATGTTATATGAAGAGGATGCATATTATTAAATTAGATCGTTGCTGTCATAAAGAGACTGTATACATTGTGTATGTATATTGATGACATAGAATTACACATGTAGTGTATTTCGTTTTATGTCCCTTCAAGAATTTTTTCACTTGTATGGCGACGTCAGCAGCTGTAATGATGTGCCACAAATTTAGACCCATGTTGATCTGGGGCTGGACCTCCGTGGCCGAGTGGTTAGAGCATCGTGCTCAAAATCACAAGGCCTCTCACCTCTAGTCGGCGCGGATACGAATCTCGCTCGCGCCGATATATGTGAGAAAGTTTGCCAGTTTACTTTCGGAAGGTCGGTGGTCTCTTCCCAGGTACATTGTATAAGGGTTCTCTCCTCCACCAATAAAAACTGGACGCCACCAGATAACTGAAAAATTGTTGAGTGTGGCGAAAAACAACATAACAATCAATCAATCTGGGGCTGGAGCAGTGAGGATCTTTATTGTCCCACTGCTTATGCCTATAAGGTTTCATCTGAAAGATCTGTGACTTTTACTTGTAAAGGCCAAGCATTTTGCAAAAGAACAATCACTATCTATTTTCTTACCTTTTTTTTTTCCAATTCTAGGTTTGATACAGCCAAGGTACAAGTGGTGGTTAAACCCACAACCTCATGATAACAAAGCAAACACTTTAACCACTGAGCCACTGTGACCAGTACATACAATGTATCATGTGACTACAATCATTGTATCTCCATGTATGTACACAAAAGTCATTATTACTATCAATATCAATACCACTACATCCGAGATAGAGAGGTCAATAGTGCTACCAGTGAGAAGTAATTTGTCTTTTACACACTTTGTTTCAGAGTTGTAATTGATAAAATGTCATTTTGTTTATAGTTGGTGAAGGCAGGCTTGATTCTTGGTTTGTTTGGAGGAAGTCAGAAGTTCCTGAATGACAAGGTAATGTAATGTGAAGGTGTCTTACTCTGATTGGATGTTATGTGAAGGTGTCTTACTCTGATTGGATGTAATGTGAAGATGTCTTACTCTGATTGGATGTTATGTGAAGGTGTCTTACTCTGATTCGATGTAATGTGAAGGTGTCTTACTATCAGATTGCAGACTGCTGATGTTCATGTGTGAACTTTACGAGATCTACTGTAGACTGTCCAGTCCTATCCATATTTAAACATCGTAAACCAAGAAAACTTTCCAATAATACTTAAGATCAGAGGCATCGCTAACTTGTGGAACAAGACAATGATTTTTCACAAATCATTACAGTTGCACCGTTTTCTTTCAGAACCGTATTCCTGTTCGAGGGGATCCGCACATCCTGGTGGTGGGAGATCCAGGATTAGGAAAGAGTCAGGTAAGGATACACACAAAGTTCTATTGTGTGGTGGATTTTTTTTTTCATGCTGTTCGCAAGGACACTCACAAAGACATCCTGATGTTATGTGTATCAACTTTTATTCAGCTATGTCAATTTGGATCTGGACAGTGGTACATTAGAGATTACAAGTTTTTTCTTACAATACATGTAGGATTATTTTGTCCAAAAAAAAAATTTCCCTTCCCTTCCTCATTAGAACCAGAAGGCTATACATTTATGAATATCCAATGTATTGTAGAGTCAAATTTGATTATACTCTAAAACTCTAATCACTGGAGTATTCAGGAAAATTTTCTTTTGAGGACTACAATATAAAATGGATATTGAATTACTGTTGGTCCCAGACTTTACCTTGTCAGAGTTCAAGATAGCTTTTGAAGAAAATACATACATACATAGATAGATAGATAGATACACACATGTATATAACACGCTGACATTATATCTTACAATCTGTAGATGTTGCAGTCGTTGGCAAACATATCCCCTCGCAGTGTTTATGTATGCGGTAATACAACTACCACTTCAGGACTGACTGTAAGTGCTTGTACATACATGTACTAATAGAGACTTTTTTCTCCCAATATGTAAAGGTAGTACATTGAGACTGAGGAACCTATACCGTGTAACAAAATTATGTTTAAACATGTTTATTAAATTGTACAATACAAATTGCTTTGGGTTTTTTGTTTAAAAGGTTACTTTGTCCAAGGATGGGGGCTCTGGTGACCACGCCCTGGAGGCTGGAGCTCTGGTGCTGGCTGACCAGGGCTGTTGTTGCATTGATGAGTTTGATAAAATGGGGAATCAGCACCAGGCATTACTTGAAGCAATGGTAGGTACACAGTATGGAATGGGACGCAGTGGTAGGTATACAGTGTGGAAAGGGATGGGGGTCTTGAGTATACATCCCAAGAGAGTGGAAGGTTCCTAAATTAATGAATTCCAGAATATTGATGTTGAACTCGGTATATTGATTTGGAACTCAAGACTTAAATTTTGTTCACTTTCTCCATAATGATGATGATAGTATCATGTTTTCAGTAAATCTGAGGTTTTATGTCCTTTAATTGGTACACCCCACATGTGTTTGTGGTTAGATATATTGACAAGATTGAAGATTCACAATTACTTGTTTTAAACAGTGTAAACAAGGTACAGTCAGCACTTGTTACAATGGCCAAGTTTGTTTCCAAACATTTTGCCATTATAACAAATCTGCTGTTGTAACAATATGCTGATATTACTGGTACGAGTTATTCCCCTTTGTTTATTCATCATCACAATAACAATGGCATTCTCTGTGCACATTCATGCCCCCCCCCCCCCCCCCCCCTTTTTTTTTCCCCCATGTTTCTATTTGAAATAAAGAAAGAACTTTGTGATGAAATTAAATTTCTGTTTGATGATGACTTGACAATCCAATGTTTGTTTTGTATTTGAACAAACACAATGATGCATTATTGTGTTCATTTCCGTGTGTTGTTTCCAGCACGCTACAGAATAGATAACCCTCACCTTAGTTGTTTCAATCAGTAAATATGGTTTTATTCCTGAGGTTGCTGAAATGACTGGCTCTCTGATCTTGAGATTGTTTGGGATTTTGGATTTGAACTCAAATGATATCATGTTTTACACATTTAAATTGGTGAAGAAGACCAATGTGCATTAAGAGTCAAACTATGTGTAAAAATTTCTTATTCTACAATATTCCAGCCATTTTTTTAATTATTCCCTTGCATTTTAAGAGGGGATATAGTAATGGAACCGTTCGTGTGAGTAAGTATGTGCATAAGATTAGAGAGCGTGTGTGTAACACAGAGATGGTAGACATTCTACAGGCCACAGTTTTTTGCTCAAATGATTTGTTACTTCACATAAAGCTTTGTTATCAAGAGAGGAACCCTTTACATTCTGAAGTCAAAGTCACTACATTGTCAACACTCATTGCAAGGGGATCTACCCTGCCTTGTGGAGCTCTTGTTGATAATTATTCTGATTGATGGTCCAAAAATTCTGTTGGTCAGGGTCTGCAAATATGGCAGGGATATTCAAGTAAATTTGGAGTGCTTTAATTCTTACATACTGACAAAAATAATCTGAAAGATATAGGTAATGGATAAACATTTGCAGAGTTTTAGAAATATTGCACCAAAGAAAAGACCAGAAACGTCAGAATATTTAAAATCAGGGAGAGCTTATTACAGCTTGACTTCTACATGTCTCAGAAATTGTTTTTACATTTATTGCAGCTTCACTGTCTGAAAAATACTTGTTAAATTTACAGGAACAGCAAAGCATCAGTATTGCAAAAGCAGGGATCGTGTGCAGGTAAGGTAGATTGTTAAGATGCTGGAATACTAACACAAAACCAATAAGAGTCACAAGCCAAACATCGTATGTGAAATTAGCTCATCACCAAACGAAACTATAAAACTTGCTGCCACTTTGAATTAAAATATTTGGGCCAGTAATCAAGCGATTAATTTTGCCTACCCTGTCAAAGGTTTAGCACCGAAATGTAACCTGGAATCATTTCTTACACTATGTGACCTTGACCTTTGGACAGGGCTACCATTTAGTCATTATCAGATAACCACAGTTGGTTATGCTTTTATTCCACTTTCCATTAATATAGTGGATCCACACATGCATATTATATGCCATCAAGATACACTATATATCATTACAATGTATATTTCCACCGACTTCAAGTTGAAGTTCATAATGAACGAGAGAAGAATGAAGCTTATTCAACCATGGGCATCTGTCCTTGACCATTAGCATGTTTCATTGACGAATGAAGCTTCATTACTAAATATATATGTAGCTAAAACACTAAATGTCCCTGCCGTCAAACACAGAACCTTTGCTGCTAGATCGTTTGCGATTTCAGGACCAACCGTGTGGAATGAACTGCCATCAAACTTGAGAACCATCACGGATTATAATATTTTTAAACGCCAACTGAAATCTTTTTATTACATCAGTGCTTTTAACTAACTTAAAATTCCTTTGTGAACACTTGTGATGATGATGACTAGACGTTTTATCATTATAATGTTTTAAATCATGTGTATGTATGATTTATTTTTACTTGTACAGCGCCATTGATTGCATGTTTGTTTTGTAAAATTGTGCGCTTTTATAAATTTTAATGATAATAATAATAATAATATAGTATTTGAGATATTATATGGAAACTGTTTCTAATAATTTTGGGAGTAGAAAGATGAGAGAGCCGTCCTTTAGTCATAGTGACTCCTTTTAAATTTGACACCCTGAAATCATGTATGTTTTAATGACCCACTATATACACAGTGTTGACACCAGAACTTCTGTATGAAGACATTATTTATGGTCATATCATCCTTGGTATCTACCCTCTCTTTGCTTATATAAAATTCCCCAAATAATCATATGCATTCTTCTTTCTGTCATAACTCTTCCTTGTCTTCGCATTCAATGTATTTATGATTATTGATTATATATAGTTCTACGCCCTGCTCGAGAATTTTTCACTCAAATGGAGACATCACCATTGCCGGTGAAGGGCTGCAAAATTTAGGCCTCTGCTCGGCGCTTATGGCCTTTTGAGCAGGGAGGGATCTTTATTGTGACACGGGGCCTCGGTTTTTGCGGTCTCATCCGATGGACCGCCCCATTTAGTCACCTCTTACGACAAGCAAGGGGTACTGGGGACCTATTCTAACAACCTGGATCCCCACGGGGTTTCAATGTATTTAATGTTTCAAACTTTAGTAATCCTTCCAGAATAGTACAAGTATCTCTTTGTTCAATTGTGAGAAAGAAAAATAAATTTATTGGAACTCTTCAATAGGCAATATAACCCAACTCAATGTATCTTATAGGAAATATAATTCAAGTTGTTTCAAATGAAGGTCAAAACCCTTTTTGATGTGGAGATAAGTTTGAAAATCAAGATCAATGAGATGAAATGTGGTTTGGATCTGTCTGACCTTAGCTTTTAACATTTGTCATAAATTTGTACTGTTCAAGCAAGAGAAGTTAACATATTGTCAAATGAAAAGTCAGGATCAAAGATTTATGTCAGAGATCAAAGGTCAAAGCTTAACCTAAACCATTACAGTAAAATTCGATTACAGCAAACATGCTTATAATGAATTCATGCATCAAAATTGTTAGTCTCCAGCACTTCACTATAAGCACATTTTAATGTACTTAATATTTAGTCATGTGAATGTCAAGGTCCGCTTGCTGCAGCAGGACTTGATTATGTTCAGGAGCATTCATGTTTCACCAACACGTCTTGTGTTTGTGTTGTTTTTTTTCCTAGTTTGCCAGCTCGAGCCTCTATCATCGCGGCAGCAAACCCTGTAGGCGGACATTATTCCAAGAGCAAGACCGTCTCAGAAAATCTCAAGTTGGTATTTTCTTGCGCTATTTTGAAAATTTTCAAATAAAACTATGGTTATTGATGCAGTTTTTGAATTATTGTTGACTATCCAAAAATGAAAAAAAAAAAGCCCAGAATTTAGTTTAGATGTGATTTGTAATTGACAGAATGGGAAGTGCCCTTCTCTCCAGATTTGACCTCGTTTTCATTCTTTTGGATAAGCCAGATGAGGTATATCTTTATGTATATGGTATTCATTAGAAGAAAAGTGATGCACCAGTTAAATTTATTCAAAATTCAGATGAGGTATATGTTCCTATACAGACATGTATATTGTATTCATTAGAATGAAAAATGGTATGCAAGTTAACTTTATTCAAACTTCACTAGAAAGGGATATTAATAATCTTAATGTAGGTACTTTCAGCAAGTTTTAGTGATGTGACCACAAGATCATTTTTATAACTTTATTGCAGGAAATGGACAGTATGTTATCAGACCATGTGATGGCTTTGCATGCTGGAAAAAACAGGTATGACTTGGGGGGAATTCTTATAGACATAGATTTTACAATATTTTATAGCCTTGTTTTATTAATTCTGTGTAATTTCAGGTCAATGGAAGCTACTACAGTCCGACGACATAGCTCTGTAAGTTATACTGATGTCAACGGTGAACTACTCCGTCTAATTAGATGTCGCACCTCTCACTACCATTTACACATGTCTGTTTATATTATTTGGAAAGATTCTTGTTATATTCTCTCTATGTTCTATAGAATACCAGTGCAAACTCGTCTGTACTCCTCTGTGAAGCAGATAAACCTCTGTCAGAGAGATTGAAGACTTTTCCAGGAGAACACATTGATTTCATCCCACACCAGCTCTTTAGAAAGGTACACTTAGTCTAGTGAAATATACACTCCATAGAAAGATGCACTTAGTCTAGTGAAATGTACACTCCATAGAAAGGTACACTTAGTCTAGTGAAATATACAAACTATAGAAAGGTGCACTTAGTCTAGTGAAATATACACTCCATAGAAAGGTACACTTAGTCTAGTGAAATATACAAACTATAGAAAGGTACACTTAGTCTAGAGTAATGTACACTCCATAGAAAGGTACACTTAGTCTAGTGTAATGTACAAAACATGGAAAGATGCACTTAGTCCAGCGAAATGTACACTCCATAGAAAGGTACACTTAGTCTAGCGAAATGTACACTCCTTAGAAACTATAATTTATACTTAGCCCAATTCCTTAGAGGTGTAATTATTTCAATCATTGAAACTTTCCTCTGAAAAGATTGATATAAAGAAAACAAACAAAAACAAAAACAAAAAAACCAAACAAACAAAAGTGGTCTTTTGACTTTTATTTATCCCCTTGCAATGTACTTTTCTGGTGACCTTTGATCTTTTGATCCCCAAATCAAGAGGGTTTCTTCCTCTGTTGAAAACAAAGCTATATGTAAAGTATAAAATCAATCAAAGGAAAGTGAGTATTTACAGACATGAATGGTCCTGTAACAAATTGATGACAAGTGCTCAAAACCAATACTTTGTACTCACTTTTCCCTGTCATTCAGAGCATGTTAGTTAACTGCCCAATGGTCAAGCACATTTTCTTCTCGTCCTGCTCAATTTACTAACCTGCTCAGACATATATACATTAATTTGGAAATGCAATGTACTTTTAATATCTTTTTAACGCAAAGGAATTCATTTGTCACCAAGTGATTTCCAGGTGAATGTTTCTAATAAAAAAAAAAAAGCAGAAATAAATGATTTTTCATAATATTAAATGCAATAATAAACCTAAATTAATACTGCCTGTATACCCTTAAATGCACAACATTTATCTACCATTAAGTCTTGTGTTAGAATAAAGAACTCCAGACTAGAGTTTTGTTTTTGACTTAATTGTCTCTTTCATTGCTCATTTATTTTTAATTCTACAGTTTGTTGGCTATGCCAGAAAGTATGTCTATCCAAAAATAGGACCGGAGGCTGCCAGAGTACTGCAGGTATGCTTGTTTCACATACAATGGAAAACGGTTCAAGTTTTAGCAATATGGGTAGATTTGATAATTGACTAAGTTGGGAAGTTCTGGTTGGATAACACATAAATATTGAAGATCTCTGCTAAAATATTAAGAGATGTTTCTGTCATTTTCTGTGAACCAGGATTTCTACATCACTCTCAGAAAGCAACATCAAGGGCTGGATAGCACCCCCATTACGACCCGACAGTTGGAATCACTTATTAGACTCACAGAGGCCCGAGCCAGACTGGAACTCAGGGAAAGTGCTACCAAGGAAGACGCAGAGGATGTCATTGAAATCATGAAATACAGGCAAGTACATCTGTGCATGTACTGTAAGATGACTGCAAGGTAGAATGCCCAAAATTATTTTTGACAGTAAATTTATTGTTTGAGTTTTGTTATTCATACCCTAAAGAAATGAACCAAAACAAAAATGTTGTCAGTGCTTGTTTTCAAAAAATTAAAAAAAGATTTGTAAAACTCAACTTCTCAAAATTCGTTGAAAAAGATTAAAGTTATCTGCAGGATTTGAATACACAATGGCAGACAATGTTCCCTACCACTTGACCATCACCGAGTGGGTATTTAATTAATGAACATGCTGTAATTCTGGAACCAGGGACAGATCATTCAAATTGAAAAGTGGGTTTGCAAGGCAACAGGCCTTGATGATTTTCCATATCATAATATAGAGGATCACATATTTAGAAAGACAAAGCATCATTATTATGCTTTACAAAAGTCTGTTCACTTTCCTTTTGTACAGTATGATAGACACCTACTCAGACCAGTTTGGTAGCCTCGACTTCTTGAGATCCCAGCATGGATCTGGGATGAGTGGACGTTCGAAGGTAAGTCAAGCTGTGTGACTATAGTGTACACTAGTAAACATGGGCTGTAACAGTCGCCCCAATCTCGTACTCTAACACTTTCACTGTACAGCTCATTCATGACAGTTTGAACGTTGGGGGGGGGGTTAGGAGGGGCACAATATGGGTTCAAAGTTTTACATGGAACCTGAAATACATAAGAAAATTCTTTGACAATCTTCCCAAGAATCAGAAAAGTGTAATACATCAAAGATATGTGCAGACATATCCATCTAGTGTACAATGTCGATTCAAGTTTGGAATTCAATCTATGCAGACTTTGTTGCATAGCAGAATATCCATGGGTGAGTTTTTGTCTCCTACTCATCGCCAGGGGTTTCCAGTGATGTCTTTGTTGGGACTTAAAGGGGTTAAAAAATATAGAGATTCTTCAGAATTTTACATTAGGCATACCGGTCATGGTAGCTCAGTGGTTAGAGCATTCGCTTCGTAACCGGGAGGTTGTGAATTCAAACCCCGCTCGTGCCATGGCCGTGTCAAACCCAAGATGAAAAATAGGTAGTGATTGCTCTTTCGCCAAACGCTCGGCATTTAGAAGTGAGAATCATGGGCCTTTCGGATATGACCGTAAAAACAGAGGTCCCGTGTCACGGTAGACGTTGGCATGTTAAAGAACCCTCACTGCTAATGTCCTGAGCGCTAAGCATAGATCTAAATTTGTAGTACTTCACCTACAGCTGGTGACGTCTCAATATGAGTGAAAAAGTCTTGACGGGACATAAAACAAACAAACAAATACATTTGGCATACAGGAAAAATTATTAATTCTTCTCAAGAACCATTATAGTGCAAGATGTCAAGTTGATATGCATGTATTCTCATGTAGTATAGAATCAAAACTTAGGTTTGTTTACACTATGGCCTAGTTTATTTACAGTATGGCCTGGGATGGACAACTTCAGGGATTCAATGTTATATAAGAAATTCTTCTGAAATCCCCTTCTCTAGAATGTCATAATAACAATGAAAACATTTGTAAAATTAATATATCAAGTATCCTGATGTAGCATAGATAGATGTGTATTCAAACTATGACACCTTAAGTCTCGGTGGGGCCATTAGAGAGACATAAAATTTTTACATAGGAATATATCGAAAAAGTTTTTGAAATTTTTCTTTTCAAAGACCATCAACGGAAAATAAAACTTCTGATGTAAGCAATGTGGTCCATGGGCCTACCTTGTTTTGAAGAAATAATGCATTCTCGCAGTGCCCACCACAGTTCAGATGCTAATTAGGTTTATTACGATGCAGTCATTTTCATTGTTTGAAATCTGTGATTGGGATGTGGACATGCAACATATCAAATTCGGTAAAATTAACCCTATTTAATAAATTCTGAGATGATTAAATTTCTCAGATACTTACAGTGAAATGATTGCTATCTCTAAAATATTTAGTAACCCATAGAAAATAAAACTGAATAAATTGAAATTCAGCTTACCACACAGCTCACTTGTCCCTGGCTCTTTGCAGCCATATTGTAGCGTACATTATTACCATAACCATGTTGTGTTTGTACAAAACAACCATGTTGTCCTTGTTAAAATCTGTTGTACCTGTACACTGGAACTAGGATGTGCTGTACATGCTTTCATACAATGAAATGTAATGTCACTACCGACCGATTTCAACATATTCTTGGCGGACTTATCTTTCAGTCTAAGATTCGGCATGTAGGTGGTCATTAAGCAGACTTGTTCAACAATTCATTTATTATAGACCGATTTTTTAAAACTTCAATTCAAATGTACTTAAAATGCAATTTAATGTGAATAAAATAAAACAAAGTAATCATTACAGTCTTTAAATTTACAGCCAAAGAAGTTTGTTGGGGCGTTGCAGAAGGTATCAGAAAGAACATACAACTCCATCTTCACAGTCCAACAGATGAAACAAATAGCTCAGGTATGGTACACTATAACTCAATGCCACTACCACAGTACACTACAACTCAATGCCAGTGCTGTCATTTATATTTGATAAACACTTCCTCATCCTGTTATCTTTCATTTTATCATAAATCATGAGTTTTTAAACTGATATTCTTTTTTAACTAAATATAACACAATATTTTTTCCACAGGAAATTGGATTGAATGTACCAGATTTTGAAAGTTTTGTGGCATCATTGAACAATCAAGGATTCCTCCTAAAGAAAGGTCCAAAAGTCTACCAGTTACAGACAACAGATTACTGACAGTCATTATCAATAGAGACAACAGAGTACTGACAGTCGTTATCAATAGAGACAACAGAGTACTGACAGTCGTTATCAATAGACATCAGATTACTGACAGTTATCAGTAGAGACAACAGAGTACTGACAGTCATTACAAATACAGACAACAGATTACTGACAGTCCCAACATATACAGACAACAGATTACTGACAGTCGCAACATACACAGACAACAGAGTACTGACAGTCGCAACAAATACAAACAACAGATTACTGACAGTCGTTACAAATACAGACAACAGAGCACTGACAGTCGTAACAAATGCAGACAACAGAGTACTGACAGTCGCAACAAATACAGACAACAGAGTACTGACAGTCGCAACAAATGCAGACAACAGATTACTGACAGTCGTTACAAATACAGACAACAGAGTACTGACAGTCGTTACAAATACAGACAACAGAGTACTGACAGTCGTTACAAATACAGACAACAGAGTACTGACAGTCGCAACAAATACAGACAACAGAGTACTGACAGTCGTTACAAATACAGACAACAGAGTACTGACAGTCGCAACATATACAGACAACAGAGTACTGACAGTCGCAACAAATACAGACAACAGAGTACTGACAGTCGCAACAAATGCAGACAACAGAGTACTGACAGTCGTTACAAATACAGACAACAGAGTACTGACAGTCGCAACAAATACAGACAACAGAGTACTGACAGTCGCAACAAATACAGACAACAGAGTACTGACAGTCGCAACATACACAGACAACAGAGTACTGACAGTCGCAACAAATACAGACAACAGAGTACTGACAGTCGCAACAAATACAAACAACAGATTACTGACAGTCATTACAAATACAGACAACAGATTACTGACAGTCATTACAAATACAGACAACAGAGTACTGACAGTCATTACAAATACAGACAACAGAGTACTGACAGTCGTTACAAATACAGACAACAGAGTACTGACAGTCGCAACAAATACAGACAACAGAGTACTGACAGTCGTTACAAATACAGACAACAGAGTACTGACAGTCGCAACATATACAGACAACAGAGTACTGACAGTCGCAACAAATACAGACAACAGAGTACTGACAGTCGCAACAAATGCAGACAACAGAGTACTGACAGTCGTTACAAATACAGACAACAGAGTACTGACAGTCGCAACAAATACAGACAACAGAGTACTGACAGTCGCAACAAATACAGACAACAGAGTACTGACAGTCGCAACATACACAGACAACAGAGTACTGACAGTCGCAACAAATGCAGACAACAGAGTACTGACAGTCGCAACAAATGCAGACAACAGAGTACTGACAGTCGCAACAAATACAAACAACAGATTACTGACAGTCATTACAAATACAGACAACAGAGTACTGACAGTCGCAACAAATACAAACAACAGATTACTGACAGTCATTACAAATACAGACAACAGATTACTGACAGTCATTACAAATACAGACAACAGAGTACTGACAGTCGCAACAAATACAAACAACAGATTACTGACAGTCGTTACAAATACAGACAACAGATTACTGACAGTCATTACAAATACAGACAACAGAGTACTGACAGTCGCAACAAATACAAACAACAGATTACTGACAGTCGTTACAAATACAGACAACAGAGTACTGACAGTCGCAACATATACAGACAACAGAGTACTGACAGTCGCAACAAATACAGACAACAGAGTACTGACAGTCGCAACAAATGCAGACAACAGAGTACTGACAGTCGTTACAAATACAGACAACAGAGTACTGACAGTCGCAACAAATACAGACAACAGAGTACTGACAGTCGCAACAAATGCAGACAACAGAGTACTGACAGTCGCAACAAATACAGACAACAGAGTACTGACAGTCATTACAAATACAGACAACAGATTACTGACAGTCATTACAAATACAGACAACAGAGTACTGACAGTCGCAACAAATACAAACAACAGATTACTGACAGTCATTACAAATACAGACAACAGAGTACTGACAGTCGCAACAAATGCAGACAACAGTGTACTGACAGTCGCAACAAATACAGACAACAGAGTACTGACAGTCGCAACAAATGCAGACAACAGAGTACTGACAGTCATTACAAATACAGACAACAGATTACTGACAGTCATTACAAATACAGACAACAGAGTACTGACAGTCGCAACAAATACAAACAACAGATTACTGACAGTCATTACAAATACAGACAACAGATTACTGACAGTCATTACAAATACAGACAACAGAGTACTGACAGTCGCAACAAATACAAACAACAGATTACTGACAGTCGTTACAAATACAGACAACAGAGTACTGACAGTTGCAACAAATACAGACAACAGAGTACTGACAGTCATTACAAAATTGCTCTCTACATTTCCTTGATACTGTGTTTGTGTCGGACAAGCTCTTTTGTTTATTGTACTGTTAAAAACTATTGTGTTATATTGACTATATCCTGCCCACTAAATCACATTGTGAGATCAAGTATTATAATTAATATGTACATGTTCATATGTAAACCTGTGGAAAACCAACATATTTTTAAAAATTATGGCATTGCACCATGGTTTTCTAGTAGGAAAACAGATGAAGGAAAGTGCAGGCATGATAGATAAAACCATCTAATGAGTAAAACACTGAATGTGGATAATACATTGAACTTTTGGCTGTGGTGTTGAGGAATTTTAAGACGTTTTTATTTGGGTCCTATTTGTGAACAAATGAATTGAAAGTTACTGGTATTTGCATCTTTTAGACAGGCATAAATTCCTATTTACAGTACACAACTGAATGTTTTATAGCGACAGATAATATTCAGGTATTAAACACACATTGTTAATATTTATGTGCTAGATAAATTATTTCAACACTGTATATACAAAGTCTTGTATTTTACTGAACACAGCAAACAAATGATTCACATCTGACCTCTTACCATTCTTTGATGACAAGGTGCAGATGTTGGTTTAGGATAAGGCATTGTGATATGGAAAGTTTGATAAGGAAAGTTGAGAAAAAAATACATGTTCTCTGAAATCCACACATTTACTTCAGTATTTTGCAGTAAGTAAATGGAGAGGATGTTTTATTCAAATATGGCACAGCAGTCAGAAAAACCAACACTTGAGCTTTATGTGAAATACATTTATTGTGTAACATGAAATACAGACAGTGATGACACGTTATCAGAGTTCATCGTTTTGGAAATTTTTCATTCTGAAAAAAAGAGAAAACAAAATAGATAATCCCCCTATGCTGAAGTTCTTGACACCACGCTGTTAGTAGCAAACCATTGAGCTGCTGTGTTATGGGGACTTTTTTATGTCGGAGTATATATACATATTCTTGAATACACCATGTTACTTGCTGAAGTAATGTGTGCATAGTGATTGGAAGACAGAGTTTTTACCTTCAAGACCTGAGGAAGTTGCTGCAGTGCTGTCTTGTAGCCTTGTAGAAGACCCTCCAGATCTGAGGTGTTGACTTTAAACTTGCCAATACTGATTTTACCAGCTTCTTTTGTCATTGTCTTAAAGTGGTGAAACTGAAAATGAAACGGAACAAGTTGGATCATCTTAACTCTTTATATTGGCAATTACCGAAATAATATTTTTAAATAAGCATTTGAACTGCGTCATGGATTTTTTTTTATTATTTCATTGGGTAAAGGAAAAAATCATGTATTTCGATACAATTTTAATAACTTGTCTCTTCTGCTGGTTAGCATTTATTTGGAATGCAAGGCATTGAAAGTGATACAATTTCTCCAATTTTGTTATGTGAATGTTATTTCTGAAAGTGTAGCTTTTAGACAAACAAAATTTCTACCACATTAATAAATAAATCTAGGGCCACAAATAAATTCCTATATGACCTTCACGAATTGTTTTCTGAAGGGCATCAAATTTTAAAAAAAAAGTGAAAAGGTGTATATCTTCTGGATCACTTTGATCAGATTGATTGATTGATTATATATTGTTTTCCGTCAAGAATCTTTCATTCATATGGAGACGTCACCATTGCCAGTGAAGGGCTGCAAAATTTAGGCCTATGCTCGGCGCTTACGATCTTTTAGCACGGAGATATCTTTAACGTGCCACACCTGCTGGGACACGGGACCTCGGTTTTTGCGGTCTCATCCGAAGGACCGCCCCATTTAGTTGCCTCGTACAACAAGCTAGGGATGCTGAGGATCTATTCTAACAACCTGGATACTCACGGGGTTGATCAAATTGAAGTGGGGAATAAAACAAACGATAAAAAAACCTTACAATTTGTGCACAAAATACTCATAATTTTAGAATAGAAGCAAGACCGTCAATTCTGACGTGCAGCCAGAGCCTTTATCATTTAAACATCAAAGTTAAACATAATAAAATCAAACATAATGTGTTTTGTGAAATACTATGCTTTAACTATGGCCAAGGCGTATGGTGGTAAATTTGACCTTGTGATATGCATAGCTTTCACCTTTCTGTCACCAAAAACCAAGTGTTTAACTAATCTTTTGATCAAACATTATGACCATCCTGTGAAGGGATAGACAAACTAAAACTGAAGGTCTTTGATCTTGATGGCATAGAAAGTATATACATGTATTAAACTACAAACCCTCTTTCTCGGAACTATTTATAATTATTTTATTATATATGTACCTCTTTTTTCTGTAAAAGAGTAAGAGCTGTCCCTTCCTTCCCCGCTCTTGCCGTTCGTCCCACCCGGTGGATGTATGTCTTTATGTAGGGAGGTGGGTCGTACGAAACAACAAACTCGACGTTTTCTATATCCATCCCTCGAGCCATAGCATCTGAGCAGATCAGACTGAAAAATATTACATACATATAACTGATTCAATTGTGTACATAACATGTATACAATGTTTTCATAATGACACTGGCATCTTTTCCCCCTATTTTATACAAAAAGCCATATGATGGTTTATGACATTTTGATTTTATTTTTTACAGAAAATACTCGAGCTTTTATTGAGCACTATAAAAAGCCTGGAGAACTCCTACAATTCAATCATTTATTGTGAACATCTGCTTACAAATAATAACAGCGAAACTCAACTATGAGGCAATCATTGGGAGGGGCACACTGATTTTGAATTTGGGTGACCTTGAATTGTTAATGACTAAACATGTAATTATTGTTAGAGATTTTGATACTTTATTAAAAACAATGTACACATATAATCAGAGGAAGAGACATGTCATTCAATTGTAAGACACTACTGGGTATATTTCTTTAAATCTTAAACTGGTGTTTTGGTGAAATTAAATAATCTTAAGTGACACAAATCCTTAATCTGTTGTGGCTACAGATATAACAATATGTTGTCTTATTGACTGCTATGCAAGCTGACAGATATACTAACACACTGTCTTATTGACTGTTATCCAATATACAATATAATGTGCCATGGCCATTCACTTTATTCAACATGGCCTCCAAATACTAGTGGGGTGCCAGACTGACACAACTGTGTCTTGTATTGAATTTTATTGTAGTATTTTGCATGAATGGCTTGTTTCCTTTCCTTCTTGAACTTCATATACTTACATGTCGATGTCGCCATTTTGGAATTTCCGTAAGACTTTACTCCTTCTTGAGGTCTGTAGGTTAGCTGTGATTTCTGCCACATGGATATTCCCAAACAACCTGATTAGATGATACAACCTGGAAAATGGTTACAATATTGTAATTTCTTGTCTTTCAACGTATGCGCAAGATGTTCTAAGGATATCCTTGACCTGAGTTGCTACAGCCTTTTTACTTCCAAATGTAGACGAAGTTGTGAAATACAGTATACAGGAATGCTTATAAATCTTTTATCAAAATTAATATTCCTTTTGTAAGCAAGAATTCTCAGTCTGTGGAATGATAAAACTAGAACTTGCCTGTGAGTAGAGTCTACACTGTTGGTAAAACACAGTATGTGTCTGTATTTCAGATTGTGTAAGAAGTGCAGTATCATTAGAGGCTTCTCTGAAGGCTCCACCTCCAATGTGTATTCCTGTCAATCATACATGTCTATTAATATATCATCTCAAATGAAAGGCCCATAGGCCACAATGCTCACTTGTCCATTAATATATCATGAAAAGGCTACGATAACAAACAGTATTCAATCTTATAAGTCCAATAGAAAATAAAAATCAGAGAGATGGGCAAACACGGTCCTCTGGACATACTAGAATTGGGATCAGGTGCCTAGGAGGAGTAAGCATCCCCTGTCGACCAGTCACACCTGTCATGAGCCTTGCATCCCGATCAGGTAAACAAAGTAATCTGTAGTCAGAATCAGTGTACCAAGAATGGCCTAACAATTGGTATGAAACATGTCAGACAGCATTTGACCTAATGTCATCTCAAATGAAAGGCCCATAGGCCACATCGCTCACCTGAACTTTCTTCATTGTAAAACTGCATACCTTATTGTGACTTTGACACCACTGATTGCCCTGCTCTTAAATATTTGCTTAGAGTACCTGATAATGTATAAAAATTAATTTGCACCCTTGTTCTTCTAGTATACTCCACTATATTCCTATGTAAAAACCCACAAGCCAGATCTTAGGATCTGATTTTAATCAGATTGGTTGACTAAAGTAATGATTTCATTGAAAACAGATTTGTTGAAAACTGTTGGTCCTATCAGCAAGGCTGGTACTACAAGTGCCTCACACAAATTATAATATTACTAACTTTATCAAACACTAAGTAACCTTGACCTTGGTTCAGGATCATGAAACATCATGT
This sequence comes from Ostrea denselamellosa, assembly GCA_024699665.1. Lineage (NCBI taxonomy): Eukaryota > Metazoa > Mollusca > Bivalvia > Ostreida > Ostreidae > Ostrea > Ostrea denselamellosa. Next base: position 779,660 of record JAMZEH010000002.1, read on the forward strand.
GATCAAAAGTAATCTTTGTGCCGAAGAAGAGATACATATTCAAGAGTAAAGTTGTTTTTTTTTTTTTTAAATATTGTAATAGTTTTAGATTATGAGCCAAATAAATGTAGTTGCGCCATACAATCGGAACCCCTGACCCAGGGATTTTGTTTTTCACTACTCTAATAGAGGTCTCCAAGTTCATTATAACTTGGCATACAGTTATTCTTAAAGATTAAACACCTCGGGTCATAAGCAGTCGTTTAATTTTATCTGAACACAACCTGCACAGACAAACAAGGTGATTCCTACACACTCCATAAACTTTGTTTGCAGAGAGTATAAATGCATTTTTAAGTAAAATCAAATTCTGGATTAACATACCTTTAACCCTAGTGGTGTTGTGTATTTCCCTACAAACTGACCCTTGACCTCTCCTGCTTGTCCGTTTGGTGTGTCTTGAATGCTCTCCCCTTCATCATTCCTCCGTTGTACTCGATCAGCAAAGGAGGACTTTGAGAGAGGGTGACCATCTACCACCGAGGTGAAAAGTTTGGGTTGGAATAGATTCAGCTGCTGTAATTTCTCAGGATTCTGGGATAGTGTAGCAGAAAATAACAGTTTTTGTAGCTGAAATGTATATATAACATTTCTAAATTTAGTATACAATCACTGGCATGAACCTGAAATACACTGCAGTTAATTCATAGCTTGCCAAGCCAAACATTCTAGAAAAGTACTGTGACATCCACAGCTGTATCTGTGGACAACAGCTTAAAAGTTTCCCAAATGTAAGAAACAATTTTAAATATAATTCAAAGTCAGACATATGATGCATTTATCAAACCACCATTGATGGTTCATTGCCTGCCTGTGACCTACATTTTCCTGATGACTGATCTGTCCATTTCCAGTACACTGCTACCAATACAGGACTCAACATTGCATAGATGATTTATCAGTATGAATGAACACAACCATTCATGACTCACATGCTACATTTGACCTATATTTTCTGGATGAGTAACTCCAGCTTCTGAGTACTTCAGACTTGCATGGATAATTTTTGTTACAATTTCTAAAGTCATTGTTACTTAAAAGTTAAAACTCTACGTGATCAACCTGAAGACTGATAAGACAAAAGTCCATTCTGATTAAACTATTCTGTATTAATACTCTTCTTCACAAATTCAACATTCTGTTGTCCTGAAATAACACTTGTTTTGAATAAACCTTTTAACCATACAGTAATTCTCAAAACATGTTGGGGGGGGGGGGGGGGGGGGGGGGGCCCTCCGTGGCCGAGTGGCTAGAGCATTGCACTCAAAATCACAAGACTTCTCACCTCTAACCGGCACAGGTTTGATTCTCGCTTGTGCCAATATATGTGAGAAAGTTTGTCCGTTTACTTTCGGAAGGTCGGTGGTCTTTTCCCAGGTACATTGTATCTGGGTTCTCTCTTCCACCAATAAAAAACTAGATACCACCAGATAACTGAAAAATTGTTGAGTGTGGCAGAAAACAACAAACAATCAATTAAAACATGTCTTAGCAGCAAACTTTAAAAATTTGTATGTGGACTCATCATTGTCTACCTCCTGCTTCCAGACGCCTTTCTGAAATATATGTACAATGAATCTCTAATCAACAGAGATATTCAATTCTTCATGTTGTAAATATTGTAGATCCCTAAGTTTATGCAAGAAATTATCACCGTGTAATTTCATGAGAAACATCATTCACAAAATAAAATTACCCACTTTTATTTCTATATTGCTAAATTACAGTTGAACTTTGGTATCTCAAACACCTATATCTCGAATACCATGAATATGTCAAAGTGATTCTGAAGTCAAAACCACTTATTCTTAAGTATTTTACCCTTTATTTCTTAAGTCTTCAGATATCTCCAAGATTTTTCTCGGTTCTATCGAGTTCGAGATAATAAGGTTTGACTGTACATGCAAAAACTCTTAATCCAACAGATCACTTGCAAATTCATGATTTAACTATTTGACGTCTACGAGTCATTTTGTGAATATTAAGTACTTGCACAAATTAAGAAATGTACATCATATTAATATACTGCAGGTAAATGTGATATATCATGATATGTCTACAGACAACACTTACTGGCTTTTGGTGATCTATGGAGCTGCAAAACAAAGAAAATACTTGTACAAGTGCATGGTTCTGGGATGACGGACAGAAAAATGATCTCTTCATTTATGTAATACAATGGCTTTAATTCCAAGTCATTAAAATCTGCCCCCCCCCTCCCCCCTTCACAAACTGAATGAGAATTTAATCTGAATTTATACCAAATAAACAGTGCATCAACATTTTATAATCCTGTTCAACAGACAGTAAAACATGGCTATAGCACACCTCGACGGTCAGCGAAAACGAGCTCACTATAACCGAAGTATTGACAGCGAAAACGAGCTCACTATAACCGAAGTATTGACAGCGAAAATGAGCTGACTATAACCGAAGTATTGACAGCGAAAACGAGCTCACTATAACCGAAGTATTGACAGCGAAAACGAGCTCACTATAACCGAAGTATTGACAGCGAAAATGAGCTCACTATAACCGAAGTATTGACAGCGAAAACGAGCTCACTATAACCGAAGTATTGACAGCGAAAACGAGCTCACTATAACCGAAGTATTGACAGCGAAAATGAGCTCACTATAACCGAAGTATTGACAGCGAAAACGAGCTCACTATAACCGAAGTATTGACAGCAAAAACGAGCTCACTATAACCGAAGTATTGACAGCGAAAACAAGCTCACTATAACCGAAGTATTGACAGCGAAAAGGAGCTCACTATAACCGAAGTATTGACAGCGAAAATGAGCTCACTATAACCGAAGTATTTATATCCAATGCTATTTTTTCCTCTTATAGGGGAATACATATCACTTAGCAATAAGCATAGTTTCATTATGTTCATTATAAGCCTGTTTTACTGTAATATGTATAATTCAGTACAATTCAGGGAAACTCACTTGTGGACATTTAGAGTGCTTGGTGCAGCCCTCCTTCCTGAAAACACAGCATTTTCCACATGACTGAGCCAGTCCTGCTTGACATGCTCGATAATTCGGTCCGCTTCATCAATCACCTGTCAATAGACAAATCCAGTGTTATCAAATCACACTGTAGTTTCAAATTCAGCCAAGTTACGACTGACCTGCTTCGCTGAATTTGAGGAGCAGAAAATCTAACAGCTATGATACTACAGGATAAACACCATGTGGAATTGTGATGCCAAAATATACGCTAAGTTACAGGGCAGCTAGGTTCTTGTGGCAAATTAATAGACACCTCAGAATTACTGTCTCCACAATTTTACAAGAAAGATCAAGGGACACTGTGTTTAAGTAGACAAGCATGCAGTGACACCTGTATGTGGAGCTAAAATTTTGATAAGAAAAGCCTAGTATGGCTTTTGTTATCTGAAATATTGATTTGTTCCAACTTCAGCAATGAATCTCAGTTGATTCCACTTTAAAAGAAGAAAAAGTTATATTTAACCACGTTTTTCATTCAAGATTGTGTAAGTATATATGCATGTTCATGTATGTATTTTTTTATTCAATATTATCTTGATATGTATATCTTATGATAAGATTGTTCAGTCTAATAAAAAGTAAATGTTAGTGTTTTTTTTTATTTTTAGCACTGGCATTGATTCACAAAAATAAAATTAAAAAAAACAATATAAATCTAAAGCATTTTCTCCTAAATTTGCAAAATAAGTTGACATAAAAAATCCAGATTTACGGTAAGTTTATAACAGACAAATCGTACATCAATTTGGTAAATGGAAACATAATTATAATCATATGTGATAAAATGCTTGATCATTAAGTAATATAATAAAGAGTTTGATTTTTGATTAATTGTTTGTCACACTAGCTGTATGTCAACATCCATTTCACCCTTTTGCCTACAAACAAGTCTTGATAACTATGTAGACACTGCTATTGCATGTTTATAACTGTCTTTATGTTGAAGTAATATTAGCTCTAAATCTGAAAATTTTAATATTTTGTCGTAAAAATGTGCTATTATGATAGTTTTGTATATTAAAATATAACTTTAACCATAATCATTGATAATTTTGATATTTTGGTGTAAAAATGTGCTATTATGATAGTTTTGTATATTAAAATATAACTTTAACCATAATCATTGATAAATTAATATATAACATTACACAGAAATCAGTTTTAATATGGGAAGGCAGTAACCTCACTTTGCGTCATTCAGAGTCTTTGGATATCTTTTCTAATGCAAATATTAATAACAAAAGTTTATAAACCTCATTTTTTTCTGTCATTGAAATAGTAAATCACAATTTTATAACAAAAATTTCTAACACCAAACTGACAGCTAATATTGCTTTAAAAGCCTTTCAACATCAAAATTGTCAAGTGATGTCGATAAAATTACTCAAAAAAAATTGCCAGTTCGGATGATTCATTTGAGAGATATTTATTCATATACATACCAGAAACCTCAGATCTGAAAGACTAAATCCTGGCGTTTTGTTGATGTGGTCCACTAGTCTGCCAGGTGTGGCGACCACAATGTCCACTCTACTCTCGAAGCCTCCCAGTCTGTAAGACAAGCAGTACCCTCAAACTGACTTCATGTCACTATGTGTCGCAACAGCTGGAGTTCACAGTGAATTACTAGTCAACTACGTAATTATTAACTATCGTGCACTTTTCATAACTACATTGGACATTTACATAAGTACTCTATCAAAGGGCTGCAAGTATACACTCATTAACCTGAGTAGCCACGTTAACTACTGAAACTGCAGCATTCAGTAGCCCACACTTTGATGAAGTAATTTAAGGATTCTAACGAGTAAAAAATATAAAAACAAAAATCAATATTTATCACATTTTTGAGTGTCTAAAAACCCGTGTAGTTTTTATCATCCTTTTCTTGCCTTATGTGGCTGAGTGGTTAGAGCATCGCGCTCAAAATCACAAGGTCTCTCACCTCTAGTCGGCACGGGTTCGAATCCTGCTCGTGCCGATGTATGTGAGAAAGTTTGCCAGTTTACTTTCGGAAGGTCGGAGGTCTCTTTCCGGATACATTGTATCTGGGTTCTCTCCTCCACCTACAAAAACTGGATGCAACCAAATAACTGAAAAATTGTTGAGTGTGGCGGAAAAACAACAATCAATCAATCAATCAATCAATCATTCTTGCCTTATGTTTGAGACTATTTTGATTAATTCAGTCCTTTCTTGACTTTGATTTTTTTTTTCCAGTATATTTACTGATCTACTGAAACTACAATATTATACACTTTGCGGAAGTAATTTAAGACTTTTAGGCAGTAAAAATATAAATATCATTTAGGATCAAAACATTTTCCACCCTTTTTCTCACAAAAATATCTCAAACCTTTACTTTTGCAGAAATTTAAGAAAATAGACTTTTCTATCAATCTGAATTGATTTTTGGGGGGGGGGGGGGGTTGCTACCCCGAGAATGTAGCACATCATGCATATGCCAATAACTCATTATTCTGACGCAGATATCTAATGCTGATCTATTTGGTTTTCATTGTTAGAAAACATTTAAATGTTATACAGTTTTATTGGAAATAAAATGTATGTATGTAATAAAAAACTAGATATAATTCATATCAAGTATCTGGGGGGAAAAAAATTTTTGCAGGCCTTGTTTTACAGTCTCAATATCAATGTGAGTATACACACAAGATCCCCAGACTTACCTTGTTTTACATTCTCAGTAATGAGGTCATTCTGTGGGTGGGTACATGTATATACATGGACCCCAAAACTTACCTTGCTTAACAGTCTCAGTGTGGAGGTCTTTCTGTGGGCATATACACAAAATCCCCCCATATTTACCTTTGTTTTACCAAGGCATGCTGTTCCAGACCAAACTGTTTCTGTCCATAAACCAATCCCACCTACAAATCAAGTGCTTATTATCAAAAAAAATAATAAATTTTTGTTTGGCCTAGATAGTAAACACTAGTTTCAATAACCTATGAAAACTCGGGAACTTATTTGTAATGGGATCTTTAGTACATTTATTTGTACAGATGTTGGTGTGAATGTGACAGTGAGTGTGGAAGAAAACACATGTGTTAACTGGAGAAAATGCATGATATATGAAGAAAACATGTGTTAACAGGAGAAAATGCATGTGTTAACTGGATAAAACGCATGCGTTAACTGGAGAAAACCCATGATAAATGAAGAAAACTCATGTGTTGACTGGAGAAAATCCATGATAAATGAAGAAAACTCATGTGTTGACTGGAGAAAATCCATGATAAATGAAGAAAACTCATGTGTTGACTGGAGAAAATCCATGATAAATGAAGAAAACTCATGTGTTGACTGGAGAAAATCCATGATAAATGAAGAAGTTTTTACTTATATGAACAGTTTAACAGATACTCTCCATGAAAAAAGTTACATCTGGCCTGCCCTCTAAATATGATTGTAGAAAGATTAAACAAAGCATTTAGCATATTTATTGTATTGATTGTCTGCCAGTTTATCAGAAGCTACTGTGTTATTTTCAAGCTGATTTACATCTCATACCGACATGCTGCAGAGGGATGAAAACTGAACTCAAACACTATTACAAAAGTAAGACATCAAATATTACTTTAAAAAAAACCATTATTGCCCATGGGCCTCAAGTTTGTAATTGTACTCACCTTTAAATTTGTCCCTTTTGTGTACTGAAGAAACACTCTGTACACCTGCACTGCTAAACCTTGCACTGGTAACACCACTAACGCACGAACCCGACACAGGACGCGATTCTTCAATGTCTGAAGATAATAAAGTTTTCATTTTCAGACATCCAAACAACTGACATGCCTCACGATTCCTGCACAAAACACACCGAATTCTAATACATTATCATGAATGTCAAATAAATTTTGGTTGGCAAATGGGAGTTCTTCAGGTCCTTTACAAGTTTAACTCAGTTTGTATTTCAGAGACTGAGCTGATTGGGTTTTTACCCAAAATTTCTTTCCTCCATTATTATTTTTTCTTATTGATAAAATGAATTTTCAATTCGAGTTTGATTGTCAATGTCATTGAGACATTCAGCAATTCCAAGAGAGTTCTACACAGGATCACCTGTCTACAACATTTTGTGGCAGCAGTAGGATTTCATGAGATCGCTTGCTTAGAGACAGCCAGGAAAGAAGGAGGGGGTGACACTCCTACAAGTAAGAGCCTCCATTAATGTCCTTTCTGTTTTATTGTCACTGAACCTCTAGCTAATTAGAGAAGAGAGAGAGAGGGGGGGGGGGGAGGAATTATATCAGCCCCAAAACTGTTACTTTATCAGTGTCCTGCTGACCCGACTTTTGACCTTTTGAACCCAAAATCAATAAAGATGACTCTTGTCCCATTTCATCTCCATTGGTGCCAAATCAATTCAGCTTCAACAATGTATTAAATAATAGCTTTTAACATTTAAATCTCAACTGGAAGAACAAACTGTACAGTGATACCTCTATACCCTCAAACGTTTTGTGCAGAAAGTATAAGAAGACAACTGTATCATAGTCTTGATAAGATACTGCACCTGTACAATTGGCAGAACATAGGCCAGGGTTTTGCCGCTGCCAGTTGGAGCAGACACACAGATATCGGGAGGTCTCCGCCCAGCACGGCCCAACACGAAGCCATGACGCACTGTGCTGAGGATTTCTGGAATTACTTGTTTCTGAACTACAAAGCCAATACACATTTATCTTAGTACTGTTACTTGTATTTAAAACATTTCTTACAAGTAAATATCTCAATTAAAAACAGGACCATGTGTCTTAACGTCATCACTTGAGAACATAGGCAATTATATCGCTTGTGTTCGAATTTACTATTACTCTTTAACAGTAAATTCGAATCCAAGTGATATAATTGCCTGTGCTTGAGAAGCACAAAAATCAGAAGCTTTGAAACCATACTGCTCATCCAAGTCATTTTTTAGTATGATTAAAGTCCCATGCTGGACTGGGTTACAGAGTGATTTAAATCATTACATTACAATTCTTGAGATGTCTTCCCATTAAATTCTGATAAACATGTGTAGTAAATTTTTATGTAACATTGATAATATCGGGATTCAAACCCAGGCTCCCTAAATCTCCTGTCAGGTGCTCTACCAACAGAGCTAGCAACCGGTGATAGAACCTGGCTGACCGCTACAGACAGAAAATAGCAACAGATGCTAAAGAATTATTACAGGTCACCATGGGAACTAGGGTGACTCAAATGACATTCAGTAATCATCACAGAATTTTATTTTTACTAATATTTAACTAACTATACAGGTCATACCTGGAAAAAAGTATTCAATTTGATATTCCTTGAGGTTTGAAAGTATATCTGGGTCAAGACCTTTGAACTCTGACACCAGAGATGTTTTCTGCTTCAGATCAGAGGCTATCACATTAGGGTTGGTTAGCCAGTCAGGTAAAACTCTGGACACCTTCAAAATATTCAAAGACATAAAAAAACTGTATATATATATATATATATATATATATATAGAGAGAGAGAGAGAGAGAGAGAGAGAGAGAGAATCAAAGATTAATACACTCTAAATACTGTGTGTACATTCCCTTTCCAAAATCTAACCAAAACCTCAAAATCATGTCCAGATTTTAATATCACTTTTATTTTAGGACCCAAATCATTGGAGGCTGATACTGATTAAAGGGAAGGGGGGGGGGGGGACAGATATTGGTCAAGGGTCTAAGCCATGGGTCAAGGGTTGATAGGGGATACACAGTAGAAAAAGGGCATTTCATTATTCTTAATACATGCAATGTTCTACTTAATACAAGCAATGTTCTACTTAATACTTGCAATGTTCTACTTAATACTTGCAATGTTCTACTTAATACTTGCAATGTTCTACTTAATACTTGCAATGTTCTACTTAATACATGCAATGTTCTACTTAATACAAGCAATGTTCTACTTAATACTTGCAATGTTCTACTTAATACTTGCAATGTTCTACTTAATACATGCAATGTTCTACTTAATACAAGCAATGTTCTACTTAATACTTGCAATGTTCTACTTAATACTTGCAATGTTCTACTTAATACAAGCAATGTTCTACTTAATACAAGCAATGTTCTACTTAATACATGCAATGTTCTACTTAATACTTGCAATGTTCTACTTAATACATGCAATGTTCTACTTAATACAAGCAATGTTCTACTTAATACTTGCAATGTTCTACTTAATACATGCAATGTTCTACTTAATACATGCAATGTTCTACTTAATACAAGCAATGTTCTACTTAATACATGCAATGTTCTACTTAATACTTGCAATGTTCTACTTAATACATGCAATGTTCTACTTAATACATGCAATGTTCTACTTAATACATGCAATGTTCTACTTAATACATGCAATGTTCTACTTAATACTTGCAATGTTCTGCTTAATACTTGCAATGTTCTACTTAATACTTGCAATGTTCTACTTAATACATGCAATGTTCTACTTAATACTTGCAATGTTCTGCTTAAGACATGCAATGTTCTACTTAATACATGCAATGTTCTGCTTAATACATGCAATGTTCTACTTAATACATGCAATGTTCTACTTAATACAAGCAATGTTCTACTTAATACAAGCAATGTTCTACTTAATACTTGCAATGTTCTGCTTAATACATGCAATGTTCTACTTAATACTGTAAAAGTTGCATTCTTGTTAATATTGTATAATAATACGATTGTCAATATTTGTAAATATTTTATAATTGCATATTATTAAAAAGTCTATTTCGTGTGGGTGTAAAATCACTACATTCTAATAGAATGTGTTGTATAGTTAATGGACAGTCACAAGATATACATTGAGGTTGAAGTTCTCTGTTTAACAAATAAGAATGGGTCAATTTTGAATGTCCGATGCGTATTCTTGAAATTATAACTTCGTCCTGGCGTTTCATTACAATGTTACACGATTTGTTTACTTTGTTTTGAATAGAATACAGTTTGCTTCTGTCACAGAAATCCCAATATATTTGCCAAAGGTCATTTAAATATAGTTTTATGATGTATTTTAAATATGTGTAAGGAATTCTAAAATGTACAATATCATTTTTTAGTGCATTCCTTGCCTCTTTGTTTGCTTTGTTGTTACCATGGATACCAATATGACTAGGAATCCAGCAGTACTCAACTATATTATTTTGTTTAGTTTGGAGATAGTACTGGTTTAAAATGTTTAAAATATATGGATGATCAATATTCATGTTGATTGTAGACTGTAGACAAAATAGGGAGTCTGAAAATCTAGTGAAGTATTTGTCATTAAAAACTTTAATGTACTCTAACGCAAGTTAGATAGACTTCGCTTCGGCTGTATAAATTGTTGCTTCATTTGGGAGTCGTGCCGAGAAAACGTTGTTATGGATTACTGCAGCAGCGGCAGCTACTTTTTTTGGTCTTTCGAACCATCTGTATAAACATCAGTTGTAGAATGTTTAGATTATTTTATTTTTGATAACTTTTGTTTGAAAATAGCGGAATTTCTATATTCAGAAAGTGATGTGTCGACTTTTGGTTTTAATCATTTCCATGGTGGTATTTCAGAACATAATGCCTGAATTATCACAACTTGAAATATGGAAGAGGACAAGGCAATAGATCTATTTAAGGCAATGATCTATTACATATACTCCTTGATTTTTCAAATCAAGAAATCTGTCTTCCTTATCATACCAACAATCTCTAGTGCAAGTATGAGGCATAATAATCACTCAGTATTCTATTTATTTATCCACAGCATTTAATCACTAGCTATGACCTTGACCTACATGTGGTATATTGACCTTGCAAACATTACTCCAGTTATCTTTCAATTCTATCCTTAATTATTGAATATGACCATGACCTATATATGGCTTATGGACCTGTAGGTCATCACAACAGTAATTTAATTAATTATTAATTAATGCCTATGATCTTGACCTTTGTATGGCCTACTGACCTTGAAGCCATTACTTTGATCTTATGTCTCGATTATTTAATTGTCTTCCCTTGGGAAAGTGTCTGCTCTACTTTTAAAATCAAATTTCAATTACCTCTACAATCACAATTGCATACTGACAGACAAACAAGCTAAATAAACATTCAGACAATGAATTAAATGAGCTCAGTACTGTAAAGATTAATTCAATAACTATATCAAAATAATCAAACACAATTTTATTTTAGACGACTGATACCTTTTCAGCTGTCTTTGTCTTGTAGTTCCCTAGCACTGTGAAACCTCCACAATCATAAGTACCTTCCTGAATATCTCCCATCTCCACAGATTCATCAGCTGCTTTCTCCCCTTCCTCACTATCTGACAAAGTCCTTGATTCATCCTTCTGTTTCCTTTCACTATTCACTGTGTCTACATGCGAACTTGTCAAATGAGACATTGTCAGTTTCTCATCCTTATTGCCTGTTGACTCACAGTAACTTTCATGAAGTTTCATTTTATTTGTACTTCTTTTTTGGCTTGGACTGCTGTCTAAAGTTGTCCTGTTCTTTTTCACTGGGACCACTTCATCATCACTATCAGTCTCTTCACGTTTCCTTGTTTTTGGTTTCTGACCAGATTTATGAGGACTAGATGCTAGTGATTCCTTATTTTTGTCTTTGACCTTTTCTTCAGATTCCGCCACTGATTGGGTTTTTTTCTGCAGTGATTTCTCATGTTGACCTCTTCGCTGCTTTATCCTTGCCTCAGCATCAGCATGTAGTTTTTTCAGAATTAGATCTGCTTTGGTAGAAGAAACTGATCTGTCATCCTCTTTTTCTTCACCCAGGTACCTAAGATAAAAATTCAAGTCATATACACTTCTACATAATGTAAATTGCCCTACATCTTTCTGACAGAAGATACGATTTGCTTCGTTCTAAATATAGCTGTACACACAAAGCTACAGTTAAAATTTTACTGCATTTTTTTTAACATAAAATGGTTTTCTTCACAATATTCATCTGAAGCCTTTTTCATACAATTCATATTAAACTTAAACCAATAATAATTTGTTGACGCACATCTGATTGAATTTCTGATTTAAACATCAGACAAAAATATTTGGTTCTAAACTTCAAAAGACATACTGTGAAACTGATCAACAAATATTATTATTTGTTTCAAATCATTATTTCAAAATTATGTTTATAGAACCCCCCCCCCCCCCCCCAAAAAAAATTTCCCAAGTTTCATGGTATGATTTTTCAAACAAATACAGGACTAAGTGAGCCACTAAAGACTAGCTAGGTCAGAGGAAGTTCCATTACTTAGTCTACACACCAATCCAACAGAGTCAAGTAAAATTTCCCATCATACTTTTGGCTGCCCATGCAATCGCATTAATTCATCTTGTACAGCATACAGTAGGTATGGGTAGTTACTACATATCACTAATTAAAAAAAGACGGACTAAAGAAACTCTTCTAAACCAGAAACAAAATAAATAAAAAATATTCCTTCAGAGGAGTCCTCAGTTGAATGGACAATTTAGTGGCTGTTTTTAATTTGCGATTTCTATACACAATGCAGAATTAATACTGATAGATAGTTTGACAGTCATATCACGTGAATAGCAGTGTCAACCATGTGTCAGATAGGTGCAGCTAAGATTATGAACACATGTATCTGAATTATACTCAATTGACAGATATATATCGGAACAATTACCCCTCTCTTTCCCTCTCTACATATAAATTCATATACTAGATACAGTATTTTCCTATTCATACCTTTTCCAACATTTATTGAATAAAATTCAGATACTTGTGGTCCGTAGATACGGGTTTCTCATCTTAGTCAGAATTGTCTCTGTCCTGTAAGTATCCAGTTTCTAATCACACGTATCATTTTAAACAAGAAGAAATTTTAAGCATACATTTTCAATGTGTATTTTAAATATACCTTGTTATTGCGAATAATGCCATGTTCATGAAAGGTTGGAAATGGGTCTAAATATTCATAACAACTTCACTTCAATATCTTCACTTCACTTGTCCACTTGCTTCTCCATGGGCGCATCCATTTTGACTGGGAACTATGGGTTCAAATCAACCAACCCAGACCCAACAAATCTACTTCCCGTTTTGAAACGTCAGAACATGGGAGAATGGAACAAATCCTTATCAAGCATCTGTCAAGTTACCATCCGACATGACTACTGGAAAAAGAAATACTGTTCTGATAGGATGTTTCTACTTTCTTTTCTTCTTTTTGTGATTATCACTGGCGGAGTGGTTTATCTAACATTCACTGTCCAATGTGCTTTTCTTTCTGTTTTCTCCACAAATCAAATTGAAACAGCTTCAGAAGGGAAACATGACACATCACTTGTTTTTCGAATCAGACAACAACAAATGCCACAAACAAACGGTAATAGAAATATATGCGTCTATTCTATCTTTAGTGTCACTATTTCATTGATTTATTTTTACTTTTTTGTTATTTATTTACAGGGAACAATCATTTAAGTTATCGGTTATTCTTTTTTTTTTTTTTTTTGAAACACTTTTGAATCTCATCTTTATGGATACAATGTCTTAAAATGTAGTCTCTTTTACATATATACATGTATAATTTTAAAATATTTGTCAGTGTTTGCATTGATATCACACATCAATTTTGAAATTGTTAGAGCACAAATTATATTATTTTGAGTTAAAAAAAATTTTGCTTGTTGATTTCATGAATTATTTTCAATGATTAAGGTATCAGAACTTTAGCATGGAAACTTTGAAAAAAAATTGTATAATAAATACTAAGCTATTAAAAGAATTTAGTTTTTCATTGAAATATAGATTGAAAAATTAAAAATGATGACACATTTATGGCCATATTCTTTAGGTATCATATAATTAACATCAAAGTATGAAATGGGTTGATTTTGACAGTTACTTGACTTGAAATAGAATGTGTGTTAGCTGTCAAATTATGTATATGTGGTAGCGTTAGATACATGGCCTATCTATTAGCTTGGGCTAGTGGGTTAACCCTTTAGCTTAATTGGTAGAGCACTGGACTGTCGTGTCAGAGGTCCCAGGTTCGATTCTCATCAGAGGCACAAACCAGTCTCTGTTACATATATAGATATATATATATATATAATGTAACAAAATATATTAATGAAAGAAGAATACCATTCAAACAGTGAACAAAAGTAATTCTAGTTTACTTTTTAAAATATGTGCATCTATTTCTTTGTTTCTTCCAGATATTCAGAAAGAAGCAGTTGCAGCTATGAATTTGGCTTTAGACATGGAGGCCCAAGGGAAATATGAGAAAGCAAGGAAGCTGTACCACCATGCCTTAAAGCTGGACCCCACTCATGTAGAAATCCTGACAGCTTTTGGTGAATATCTCGAGAAGTTCGAACATGATATGCTTCGTGCCAATCATATGTACAGTAAAGCACTAGCTCTGTGTCCTGAACATACCAAAGCCTTGACAAATAGGCAACGAATCTTGGCAATTGTTGATGAAATTGATCAAAGACGGTTTAATATTATAGACAAAAAACTTAGTTTGTTTGTGAAAATTCCTCAAAATAACCCAGGTCTGAGAAGAGCCAAAAAGGAGGCTTATTTTACTCACATCTATCACACAAACGCTATAGAAGGAAACACTCTTACTCTAATGCAAACACGAGCAATTATAGAAACAAGGATAGCAGTAGGTGGAAAGAGCTTGGTAGAACAAAATGAAGTGTTGGGACTTGATGCAGCCTTAAGTTACGTAAACAATACGATGCTGGATCGTGTTGGATCCATTACTCTTAAAGACATACTGACAATTCACAAAAAAGTGCTAGGATATGTGGATCCCATGGAATCAGGGGTTCTGCGAGACACTCAGGTGTATGTTGGAGAGTTCAAGCCACCAGCTGCTGCTGATGTTCCAAGTCTGATGGAAGACTTTGTAGAGTGGTTGAACAATGAAGACACGCTAAAGTTACATCCAGTGGAATATGCTGCTTTAGCACATTATAAGCTTGTGGTCATCCACCCATTTTATGATGGAAATGGCAGAACTTCCAGGTTGTTAATGAATCTCATTTTAATGCAGGCAGGTTTTCCGCCAGTGACAATAAAAGTTGAAGATCGCCTTCAATATTATGAAGCTTTAGAGATGGCCAATGCAGGAGATATTCGGCCTTTTATACGCTTTATTGCAGACTGTACAGAGCAGGCACTCGATCATTTCCTCCTGAGTGCCTCAGGGTCCAGTGCTTTGTATAAGCAATTAAATAGCACAGAAAAGAATGTTATTTTATCAAAAGATGAATTGTGACAACGTTCCGTTTTAGGCTATTTTAGTTGGGTTTTTTTTTTTATCATTATTCTTCAGTTATTTATGTTGTTGCTATTGAAGTTGTGCAATCAGTTTATATTGTTACATTTTACTGTTTTTCACAAGCCAATACATTATCAGTGTTTTTTCTCCCTTAATTCTGTCTTCCACATTTTGTCCGTAGACTTGAGACTCTAGGTAAAATGTTCTTAGTCTTGAATTTCAGGGTAAATTCAAACTGTTAGTAGAATATAAAGGTAAATTTTACATCATGTACTCTATCAAAAGTGTCATTTTCTCAAATCTGTATTTCTTCTCAGTCAATTTTTTTTTTGTTTTTGTTTTGTTTTTGGTTTCTTTTGGGGTTTTTTTTGCCAATATTTTAAAACTATTTTAGATTGTATTTTGGTTATGAATACCTCTTTGTGTTTAATGATTATTTGTTGACATCTATAATAACAATTGTGCAACCAAACTGATTATTTTTCTGCACAACATTTCCTTATTTGCACAATAGAGAGATAATAATCACTTTAGGCTTTTTCTCAGTAAAATGTTGTTGTTGTTTTTTTTTTTACCATTTACTCATTACACATATGTGAAATTGAACAAACAGCTGACTCTTAATACCCATTTTATTATATGAAGAGGTTTGTCTGCCTGTGAAGTCCTGCCACATTTTCTGAGGCTGATGGGGTGGCAAGAATACTGTTATGTCTATTTTTTATTATGGAATAAAACACAAAAGTTTAAGTGGAAAAATACAGAAGGTAATATTGTAGAAAGGTCCTGTTCATTTATTTTCTTAATGGCCAGAGATAGAACCCCCCCCCCCCCCCCCCCCCCCCCCCCCCCCCCCCAAAGAGCACATTTTATTTTGCATGAGGTCTGGGCATCAGGATGTGCAATTTTTATTGTGTGCCATGTGAATGTCAGAAAACAGGATCAGTTTTTCCTTTTTCAAAATAATCTGGCCATCTGTCTTCAATGGGGGGCCTCCTTGGCTGAGTGGATAGAGAATCATACTCCAAATCACACGGCCTCTCGCCTCTAGTCAGCGCGGGTTCAATTCTCGCTGACACCAGTATATGTGGGAAGTTTGCCAGTTTACTTTCAGAAGGTTGATGCTCTCGTCCGGAGTTCAATGTATCTGGGTTCTCTCTTCCACCAATAAAAAACTGGATACCGCCAGATAACTGAAAATTTGTTGAGTGTGGCGGAAAACAACAATCAATCAATCAGTCATAATAATGACCTTTTATTTCGTAAAATGACTTCCTTAAGTAGTAATAATGACTTTTTATCTTGTAATACGACCTTTTATCAAGAATGTTTGGATACTCTATAGTTTTTTGTTATATTTCTTAATTGAAATACCTCTACAATTTACATAAAAAGTGGAAAAGGTTTTTTTTAGAAATGATGCAGATAGTTCATAGAACAGCACAGCTGTTACAGGTGCTTGTTTCTGTAAATAATATATGTCTGTATACTTAATGACTTATTAACAGAAACAAGCACCTGGGAGGGCTACATATACCCATTGTGATACATGTGTTATTGTTACTCGATATGATGCAGTGATATTTTTTGATAGTAACAGTTTGTTTAAATTCACTTTCATTCAGAAATCCATTTATTTTTAAGGGTTTAAGTGATAATAATGATATGGAAATGTTTCCATTTATCAATTTTACAGTCACGAATAATTTATCTGAAATAAACTTTTGTTGTTTCATTTGTTTTTATTTTGAATAATAAGCTGATATTTCATCAGAGTTAATTGGTATAGTTTAATTTTGATGAAACAAAAAATACATGCTGGTATAACTGAGATTCAAATGACCAACATTATGAGACATAAATAACAAATCAATTCACCACAATGGAGACACATGCATAAAGCATGTTATACTAATACAGTGAAACCCGTCTAATCTGACTAGCAGTGGGAGACCAGTATTTTGTTGGAATACACAATGTGTCGGAACAAACTGAACTGTAAAAACAATGAAAATATGAAGATGAAAGAGAAAGTAAGGATCAGAATGGCCAGTGAAATGGATTGCACAGGTGTTGGATTACACAGGTGTTGGATTTAGCAGGTTTTACTGTATATACTATACTTGTTTGTGTAAATCAGACGGATCCCCGTGGGGATCCGGGTTGTTAGAATAGATCCTCAGTACCCCTTGCTTGTCGTAAGAGGCAACTAAATGGGGCGGTCCTTCTGATGAGACCACAAAAACGGAGGTCCCGTGTCACAGCAGGTGTGGCATGTTAAAGATCTCTCCCAGCTCAATGGTCATGAGCGCTGAGCATAGGCCTAAATTTTGCAGCCCTTCACCGGCAATGGTGACGTCGCCGTATGAGTGAAAATTTCTCATGCGGGATGTTAAACAATATATAATCAATCGATCATTAGATGGATCTAAATACAAGGCACAACTATAGGTTAGGAATGGAGAGATATTTATACAGAAAATCCGAGACTTAATAGACATGTTACACTACATAACAGCACAAAAACTAAGCAGACCTAACCTATAGATGTAGAGAAAATCACTACAAAACATGCTACAGTAAAACACGGTTACAGTGAACATGCTTATAATGAATTTACACCTACAGTAAAACACTGTTACAGTGAACATGCTTATAATGAATTCACACCAACAGTAAAACATAGTTACAGTGAATACGCTTATAAAAAATTTACAATGAATTTATGATTATGGTAGAACACAGTTACCATGAACACGATTATAACGAATTCGTGTTTACGGTAAAACACAGTTACCATGAACACGATTATAACGAATTCGTGTTTACGGTAAAACACAGTTACAGTGATCACATAATGAATTCTTGCTTACAGTAAAACACAGTTACAGTGAACTCAGTTATAACGAATTCACACTTACAGTACAACACAGTTACAATGAACACACTTATAATGAATTCATGCTTACATTAAAAAACAGTTATAATAAATCCATGTTTACAGTTAAACACATATAATGAACATACTCATAATGAATTCAGGTTGACAGTGAAAGACGGTTATGGTGAATATATTTATAATGAATTCATGCTTACAGTAAAACATGGTTACAGTGAACACACTTATAATGAATTCAGACTGACAGTACAAGACGGTTACAGTAACAACACATCAAACTTACAGTAAAACATGTTTACAGTGAACACAGTTATAATGAATTCACACTTGTGAATTTGAGCGCGATGCTCTAACCAATCGGCCACGGAGGCCTCGTTACAGTGAGGACTCTTACAATGAATTCATTTTTACAGCTGCAAAACCCGGTTATAGTGAACACGTTTATAATGAATTCATGCTGACAGTAAATCACAGTTACTGTGAACACACTTATAATGAATTCGTGCTTACAGAAATGATTTTCATTCCTTGTAGTTACCAAACATAATAAGAATGTATTGAATTTATAAGGAATCAATGTCGTTCATTTCCTGAACCTTGCTCTATGTGTGTTTTACTGTATTACACAATACTGGTAAATAACTTGCACAAGTACAATACATTACTGGCGGATACATGGAACATACATTGTAAACAGTTAATTAAGAATACTACAACATGACATACATATGTAATAGAACTAGGAAATAAAACACACCACAGAGTCTTCCACATTTGCTTTGTACTTGGATATTTTATTGAACATAGATGTTAACTGCAAACTAACTACTGAAGCTTGTGACAAACTGAACGATTTCTGCTTCTCTATCGTCAACTTCTCATATTGATGTAGCAATATTCTATTATCACCTTTTCCTGTGGGGATATGGGTTGTTAGATGAGATCCTCATTACCCCTTGCTTGTCGTAAGAGGCGACTAAATGGGGTGGTCCTTTGGATGAGACCTCAAAACCCGAGGCCCCGTGTCACAGCAGGTATGACACGCTAAAGATCCCTCCCTGCTCAAAGGCTATAAGCGCCGAACATAGGCCTAAATTTGCGGCCCTTCACCGGCAGTGGTGACGTCTCCATATGAGTGAAAGATTCTCGAGCGGTTTGTTAAACAATATATAATCAATCAATCTATTATCACTTGTACATAGTGTTTATGTCTCTCAATTGACTTGATACACAAAAGCTTGTTCTGCTTATGAGTAGTTTTTAAATCGAAACAGGCTATTGACAAACAAGCTGGTGTTACAAGGGTTTCAACAGTATCATTCAAAGTAAGCATTTCGCAAATTCAATGTCTGTAATACCGATCTAGTTCGTCAATACAACCTCTGAATGGGTCCGATGCTGTCTGACGTGCTTCATACCAATTGTCAGTCCGTTCGTTACCCATTGATTTTGACTTCGGATATAGGGCTCACGGCGGATGTGAATGGTCGACAGAAAATGCTTACTCCTCTTGGGCACCCGATTCCACCTCTGGTATATCTAGGGGTCCGTGTTTGCCTAACTCTTAATTTTGTATTCCTTATCTGAGTTATGAGATTGATCACTGTCCGCTATCTTTATCTTTGTATCATATAGAAGTAATTTTTTTCAATGACTTTTTTTCTTAATGTAATGAAATATTGATAGATTGTGTCAATTTCATGTTGTTGTTTTTTTTTTATATTTTTATAACACGTTTATGATTGATTAGGGCTGTATTATATTATACTCTGTTTTATTTAATGAATTAAAGAACCCTAGAACACTTTCGAATGCACTACACACCCACTTGATCACTATAACATTTAGGAAAGGTTTTTCCACTTTTGAGAATATCGAATGGTGAGGTTAACAATGTGTAAATCGTAATCATAAATCCCCAAGACATATACAAGTTCGAGTGTAGGGCAACACGGACCTCCACTAAAGCGAATGTAGGATCAGGTGCAACGGAGGAGTAAGCATCTTCTGCTAACCGGTTACATCCGCCGTGAGCCCTTAGTCGAAATTAGGTATATGGGATTACCCGTAGTCAATGTTAGTATGAAAATGACAGTTTAACAATGTTGGTATACTTCAGTTCTTATCCGAAACACTTGTCAATAGTAAAAACGAAATATTCTATACAGTATAAATTTTTAAAATAGCCATTCGACACTGTACGACGGAATGGAATTTGGTGCTGTTTTCTTAAAAATTATATAAAAGGTAAATGTTTCACATATACATTACATATGTAGAGAGGTCGTATGTCAAAATTACGTGACAATGGTATATTAATGTAAGCTTTCAATTGTAATGCTTGGGTGTGTCAAAGGGAAATATGTTCTCCTATTGGAGTGTTTGATTGTAAGAAATATCATTGGTCTATGTACAGTTAATGAAGTTATTGAAGACGAAATATTGTAAGACAGATTACTTTTCATTATCATCATCTTCTTGTTTTTTGTCTTTTTTTATGCTAGTGACATGTTTATCTTATAGCCTTTAAATGATTTACAGTCTGCATTCCATAAAATTAACACGTGGACGTACAGTGAATATAGAACATAAACGGTACCAATTTTGATGCACCAGATGCGCATTTCGACAAATAATGTCTCTTCAGTGTTGCTCAAGTAAAAAATGTTGGACATCCGAAATAAGAACAAACTTGGACGAGCTGAAAGAACCAAAAAAAAACCAAAAAAAAAAACCCATATACTGGAGCCAAATCCGGCTAAGGATCAGTGCTATGCATGAGGGAGATAATCCATAATTTTAAAATGAATTTCTTAATTTTATCACAGCAAATTTTTATCGTTATTTTCATGCTAGTACCGAAGTACTTCGCTATTGGGCTGATGAAACCTTCATATACTAACAGTCCACCAGCTGAGGCATCGACCCACTGGTTATAATATAAAATATAAATGGTATCAATCCTAATGCACCAGATGCGCATTTCGACAAATAACGTCTCTTCAGTGAACGTCAATGACAGCTTTATGACAAGAGGGATAACTTCAGCATCACCATCATCAACTTCGTATTTTTGTATAGGAATATACCTGCATCACCTGCAAATGGTGTTTATGTCTCTTAATTGATTAATACACACAAACATGTTCTGCGTATGATCACTTTTTAAATCAAGGTAGGTTACTGACACATAAGCTGATGTTTCAGGGGTTTCAATAGTTTCGTTTAAAGTCAGCGTTTCGCATATTCTATGTTTTTTATGACGATCTAATTTGCTAATTATACAATCTGTCATTGGGTTGAATATTATCTGACGTGTTTTACATCAATTGTTAGGCCGTTCTTTGCACACTGATTTTTGCCTACGATTGCTGAGTTTTCCTGATGAAGATATAAGGCTCACGGCGGATGTGACCGGTCGACAGGGAATGCTTACTCCTCCTCATGGTGTATCCAGGGGTCCGTGCTTGTCCAACTCTTAATTTTGTATTCCTTAGGGAGTTAATAGATTGACCGCTGTTCGTTATCTTCGCTTTTTCAATGATCACCTTTTTGTTATCTTCCTTTGTTTATTGTAGAATCGTTAGACTGATGTTGTACTGATTTATAGTGAATAAACCTTGAAACCGGCACGGCTCTCTGATTTCAGGAAACACTATTATGTTGGTGACCGATCAAGCGTGGATTTATGGTAGAGCAGTCATGCGCATTGATACCCCTTTTATACTCTAGACATTTCGTTCATATTTTGGTTTGACTTTAGGTGCTAAGGTTAATTATCAAACCAGTAACTAACTTATAAAAAGTCTTTTTGGTATATTTTGGATACAATTTTTATTTCTTTGCATTGTCAATACGGATTCTCTTTTGTTCATCGCAAAGCAAATGAGGTATCCACCTAGCGTTTATCTTTCTACGTGTGATAGTACAAATCTAATTTTTATATGTATTTATTCGTTTTTTCTATTTTCAATCTTATTTTTTATATTTGTTTAGTAAAATACAATCTTAAAGTTACGTAACTATAAATTATAGACAGTCAATACTTTCAATACTTTGATTATAATTTGTTCTAAGCCGTTTCGTTGCGGAACTGGATTGAGTCGGATGAGTATTCCCGTAATTTCATTGGTTATTTCATTTGATTGGCCTTTCCGTGTATGTTTTATCCAATAGTAAAGTATAACTTTAAGTATTTAATGTAGCGTTTTATCCATCTAAAATGAGAGCGGTTTTAAGTTAGAAGACCTTTACAGTTAAATCCAGGCGACATCGAATGCATCTTATGGTCAATGCCTTTAATTATTAAATGAAAATAAACCAGTTGCACCATCTATACTTTTGTCATCACTGCTCGGTTACATCAGCTTTACATTTTTTTTCAAAATACCATGACCACGTGCTAACGACAAGTTTGGCATCCGAGCCAATTGTCTCACGGTAGATCCTGCGTTTTTCTGTAAGATTTGGTGGATCTTTACGATTTCATTATTGGTTGTAACTGTTGCAGGGCGACCTTGGCGAGCAACATCTTTGAGGTGTTTTAAAGTTAACAACCCACCTAGAAACATACCTATGAGGCATTTGACCACCCCCATAGATATCTCAGACCTCACGATCAATATCTACGGGTTTAATGCCAAGTAGGCCCAAATTTCAAGTGCAATGTTTCCTCTTTTCCCAGTCATTTTGTGTATGAATACTCTATAAAGCAATGTACACTGTAGCTAAGTCAGCGGAATTGTGAACATGAAATTTTCTTCGGCTACGGTTCAGTGATCAATCTAACATGTCAATGTGGTTTCAGTAAGATATTTACACGATTTTCACGCAAAGAAGGTGAAATGACATTATGTTTGGAACATCCGTCGTATAAGCCACCATAATATAGAACACAATTTTGTTCAATAAACAAAAGTCCATGACAGTTTCATTTTCATCATTGGTCCAAAACAACAGCTAAAGTATTGTCAATGCTTAGGACTAGCTGTTAATGCTATAGAAATTTGTCCAAAACAACAGCTAAAGTATTGTCAATGCTTAGGACTAGTTGTTAATGCTATAGAAATTTGTCCAAAACAACAGCTAAAGTATTGTCAATGCTTAGGACTAGCTGTTAATGCTACAGAAATGTGTCCAAAACAACAGCTAAAGTATTGTCAATGCTTAGGACTAGCTGTTAATGCTATATAAACATCTAAGGAAGGAATTATTGTATTTGATATTGCGTTAACGGTCCCCCCACCCTCCAATAAGGGATCTAGGAATTTTAATTCTAAGTTCATCTCAAAAACGTCTGAAAATTTGCAACACAGCAGTTGTACGGAGTCAGGGCGCAAAGATTTACCTGTTGCAAACGAAACCTTTTCCTAGATCTTTAAAATTTGCTGTGATTTTAAATAAAACCTGGTCTTCAAATCAAAATATAGGGGACTCCGTGGCCGAGTGGTTAAAGCATTGCACTCAAAATCACAAGGCCTCTCACCTCTAGTCGGCGCGGGTTCGAATCTCGCTCGCGCCGATATATTTGAGAAAGTTTGCCAGTTTACTTTCGGAAGGTCGGTGGTCTCTTCCCGGGTACATTGTATCTGGGTTCTCTCCTCCACCTACAAAAACTGGACGCCACCAGATAACTGAAAAATTGTTGAGTGTGGCGGAAAACAGACATACAATCAATCAATCAATCAAATCAAAATGCGTAAATAGCTCTGAAATACCATATTCCACGAGAAAATAAATGGTCGATTGTAATCTTTATCAAAGAGTTTTTCCCCATTCCATTTAGTATTCTTTTTTTTATATAAGCAAACAAATAAATATTTACGTAAATGTAATGTCCATGCATCTTAGAATATAAACAAATCAACGTAACAAATGTACAATGTAACTGCGGAAATTGATTTACAAAAGAATGAACAAGTACACTGTGTAATCATGTGGAACGAGTACACTGTGTAATCATGTGGAACGAGTACAATGTGTAATCATGTGATATCATTACTGTTCAAGCCCCTTTACGTTATGTTACCGCATAAGTATGTTCTACAACAGGAACAACCAGTGAGAATGTTTCATCATAATATCAAAGCATGTACGTTGACGTTGTTCAGCACTTTCTGCTGTAAATTAAGAAATAACTTTAATTTAATTTCACTTTTGAAAATATGAGGACATGAACTGCAACGCTTTAATCCATTTTACTTCATGGAGTGCGTTAAATTACCCTTCATGCGTGGTGTGAAGCGTTGCAGTCCTCAGGTATTTTAAATGAAATTTATTTTTTATTTATTTATACGTTCCTATTTGTCGGAATTCCCAGCCGTTGATGTAGATGTAATATATTTCTCAAGATTTATACGCATATTGTTCACAATTGTATTGTATTTATGACGAAATGGCTATCATCACATTTGGTAAAGATTTTGAAAGCAAAATCACTAGAAATGTATTTAAAAACTCCAGAATTTATACATTTATCGTAAGCTCATTGCTGTTCATTTAGAATGCATATATGCACTACACGCTCATTGGTGTTAATTCATATCAGTATGATTAATCATGGTCCTGATGGTCTTATCTTGAGAAGATTTTACGATTTTTTCATGTGCATTTGCATGTAAAACTTTGATCCCCTATTGTGGCTCCACCCTAGCCTCAGGGGCTATGATTTAACAAACTTGAATCTGCCCTATCTCAGAACGTTTTATGCAAATTTCCAATTTCCTGGCTTCACGGAGATTTTCTCAAATCTGAGATTTAAAAAAAAAAAAATTCTCACCCAACTGTGCCACCAAACTTCGGGATCACCAACATATGAATACTCAAACTCAAACTC
Source organism: Ostrea denselamellosa (assembly GCA_024699665.1). Classification (NCBI taxonomy): domain Eukaryota; kingdom Metazoa; phylum Mollusca; class Bivalvia; order Ostreida; family Ostreidae; genus Ostrea; species Ostrea denselamellosa. Next base: position 804,770 of record JAMZEH010000002.1, read on the forward strand.
TGACTGGAACTCACGTTTTCCACCTCAGCTGAGATTTAGATGAAATACCATGCCACAAACTTGCCTGGCCCGGTGGTTATTGATAAGAACATTCTGTATTGACCCCACACTATTTTTACGTTTTCTTGATTTTCTCTCGTTTGAAAAGAGCATGACCCTTTCTTTGAACAAATTTGAATCCTCTTTATCCAAGGATAATTTGGGCTAAATTTGGATGAAATTGGCTAAGTGGTTGTGGAAAAGATGAAAATACGACAAGTTTATGGACAGACGGACAGACAAATGTGATCAGAAAAGTTCACTTGAGCTGAAAGTTCTGTAACCAAAATTATGATGTCTAGTGTGATTCTACCATTTCTCCAAGTCAAGACAAAATGTTCAGTTTTTGCCCACCTTATTTTCCTTTGCTCTTAACTCTTTGAACTGTACAAGCTTTAAAAGTATATCTTAACTTAATATTTTCAACTTTATCACTTTCGTTTGTTGAGTTGTTAACTTGCCGTTAATGTCTATGTTCAGTAAAACATCCAAATGTGAAACAGATGTAGAAGACTCTGTGATATAAATTGATTGATTGATTAATTGATTATTTATTGCTTTTCGCCACACTCAACAATTTTTCAGTTATCTGGTGGCGTCTAGTTTTTCTTGGTGGAGGAGAGAACCCAGATTCAATGTACCTGGGAAGAGACCACCGACCTTCCGCAAGTAAACTGGCAAACTTGCTCACATAACGCCGCGGCCGAGATTCGAACACGCGCCGACAGATATAAATAGTGAAGATAGCGAACAGTGACCATTTTGTAAATCTCATAAAGAATATTAAATTAAGAAAAGGGCAAACAAGGACCCCATAAATACACCAGGTGTGGGGTCAGGTACCTAGGAGAAGTAAGCATCCCTTGTTGCCCTTTCATTTAATTTCACCTCGATACATCGAATTGATGTTTCAAATGAAATGAATATTGTTTAAAGATAAACGTTATCAATGTGTCTAAATGTCAAATTGAGGGACACAGCAAGAAATTTCTTCTCATGTAAAAGTTTTTGATACACTCCGCCTTATATGAATATAAAACAGGTCAACTAATAAAGGAGCACAATTTGTGCTCATGGGAGGAGTTCCAACGGACTGTTGGAAGACCTGATCTCTTACAAATATATAGATATCATCAATGGGGAACTCCAGCATTTTTTACATCAATTTTAGAGCATTATCAAAATCCCTAGAAGTCATTTTATTTTCTAATATGAAAATTACCCCCCCCCCCCCCCCCTTTCATCATGATTGATCTTATTTCAATATTTCTGCAACAAACTAACCCAATTACTTAAGACAAAACATGCTTGCAAGTCAATTTCCATAAAATTCGAAACGTAGTTGAATTTCCCAGGCATGATGTATAAAGATGTATAGCAGAAGTATACAGATCTGAGTTATATCTATAATATAAGCACCCTGCTACTTACACTTCAAAGAACTGTTAAGAATAAACATGCCAGATCATTAGTAAAATAAAAGAAGAAATGTGTATACCACACTAACTTCAATGTACTCAGGGATGTAACTGGGTGTATATAGGTACACCGAGAATCTCCACTCCCCTGTGCACTGCAGTACTGTCAGTGTTATCTCATTGTCAGCACCCCAAGCATTAACTGTAGTCTTGTTCAAGAGAGATCCTAGTTCTGCTGTACCCAGTACGCCAGTCGGCGCAGCTTTACCAGTGAATGAAAGCAGCGGTAGTTTTGCTCCCAGTAACATGTTAGTTAAAACTGTCATGACGTCAGCGACATTTGATGGCAATGAGTCCTGGATTGATTACAAAACTCATTTTGAGATATTCAGTAGGATGGAATGATAGAAAAAAGGCTTGTATTGTGAAGTGTTTTGAGCAGCATATGCTGGAAAAGCACTATATAAAACCAATCATTATTATCATCATTATTATTGTTATTATTATTGCCTGGCAGTAGCTTTAAAAGGCCAAGCACAAACGATACTTGGTAACATGAAAACAGATAATGTTTGTGCGTATAGAGATTTGTGTGAAGTCTTGGAGGCAAAATTTGCACCGACAAATCAGGCTAAATTTTATCGAGTCACGTTAAAGGAAAAGTTCCAGAGGCCGAAGGAGACATTGCCAGAACTAGGGGAAAGTACGGCGATTAACATCCGACGGCAACACGCGAGGTGAAAGAAGTGATTGTTAAAGAACAGTTCCACAACGCCTTAACTGATTTTGTTATGCAAATAAGAATCCAACAGTCCCATCACAAAATCTTTTAATGATGCTGTTCGCCTCGCCTTGGACACATGATGTTGGCTTTGCAAGAACAGCACATGATGAACTGAATAAGCCATTAGAAGCAGATACACGGGTATGAAGAGATTTAAAACAACTGCGGGATGAGCTACGGTCTTCACTCCGAGACCTTGAGAACAAAATGGTTACTTTGTCAGAACAAAGAGAGTCCAGTAGACAACTGAAAACAGATGAATCGCGTTCAATACAAAATTACAGCCAACCAAATTTCCCTTTTTAAGTGGCATAACTGTTGTAAGCGAGGCCACAAAGCTGAAGACTGTTATGCCAAGATTAAAACAGGTGCTAGTTCTACAAAAAGCAATATACTTACGCCATGCCCAAAGAAGACAGTAGAGCAAAAAGAGATGACAGTCAACCAAAGAATCCGAAGTCCAGTATGGGTTTAAGAACTCGAACACGAGTTAATGTTTAGTCCGGGTTATTTCTAACGGCCGATGTAAATAAAGTACTTTGTCCGTTGATGGTGGAGATGAGTGCGACCCTGACAATTTTGTCAATTGAATATTTTGAGAACATGCTTAACACTAAAACTGTTGATTTAGTGCCCACGACACAGAAAATAATCCTAGCGGGTGGGAACCTATTGCAAGTGCAGTTGGAAAATTGGGGCTGTTATACCAGACATCAATAACGATGGTATCATAGATTCAGATTTCCGTAAACATAATAAATCGTCGGTATCTTCTGGAAATATATATGTTGGAGGAACTGAACATGAGCTCGAGGACCACTGGAATATTCCATTTTGTTCTATGGTTTTTTTTTTAATGTTTTTATGGTATAGTGTTTCTACTTTGTGACCCGACATACCCAACGATACAGGTCAATTCGAAGTCTTTACTAGCATAATCTGGTCAAAATTTGACACAGTCTGGACAAAGACTGACCGCAAATGAAATACAAACATAACAAATACCCAATATAGAATTTACATACCATATACTGACATGAATTATGTTACTTAATGAGCTCCATACTTTTAAGTTTTTGTATACAATAGAAAAATGCTCAATTTATATTGAATTTCGATGCACTAAGTAGCAGACAGTATGCATAAACATATATTCTATAATCACCGTGATTGTATAGTTGGTATGTTCAAATCACATTTCAGTGAAAACACTGCACATTCTGGTGGGACTATCAACATGTGTGATAGTTCTGGACATATCAACATATCGGGACAAAATTGAACTTGTACAAATTGAAACTTGTGGACAAAATTGGAAATACTAATCGATGGTATACCTATTGTTCATTAAATAGTTTGCAATATGATATGAAAAATGTACCTTGAAATTTCTTCACGTATTTCTGTTTTTCGAAACAACTTGTCTTGATATCAAGCAATAAATGACATTCGTGTGTAGCGGTAATCATGAAAGTAATAAAAGAATTGCATTGTTATTATTATTATTGTCACAACATTGTCACAATTGTAAATCAAATTTTACTTGTTTTTTTTTTTTTTAAGATAAATTCATCGACTATTTGGTATGCTTTGTGGGTCACTGAGTTGTTTTAAATCTATATTTAGCTGTAGAGCTGGTAAAGCGTGTTTGGATAGTTTGGCCAGATATATATATTCCGGATGTTAGCCGGAACGTGAGAATGCTGACGAGAGACTCCCTTGCTGTGTAATCTCGGGAGGTGTTTTTCCCACTGCTGAGTGATCGGGGGGGGGGGGGGTGCCTGTGTGATTGTAATTTTACCTAAGTGGTTTACTTTTTAAGACGCTACAACTCAATGACCATGAGTATTTTAGAACTTTGGCGACAACTTATGGGACTATAAGCACTGCCCGTGGGTTGGTGTTCGCTCATAACTCGGGGTGCATGATGCGGGAACTGGTGTGACGTCTTTAAACAATTTCCTGGTGTTTTATTCGGACAACGCATGTCGTCAACTTGGACATTTTAGTTTATCTTATTGTATATTTTGGAAATAAATTGTTTTTGTGTTATAAAACTGTGTTATCCAAACATTCGTCCATTTTCTACAGTGGATTGATTGATTAATTGATTATATATTGTTTAACGTTCCACTCGAGAATCTTTCACTCATATGGAGACGTCATCATTGCCGGCGAAGGGCTGCAAAATTTAGGCCTATGCTCGGGGCTTATGGCCTTTGAGCAGGGAGGGATCTTTAACGTGCCACACCTGCTGTGACACGGGGCCTCGCTTTTTGCGCTCTCATCCGAAGGACCGCCTTTAACGACAAGCAAGGGTTGTTGAGGTCCTATTCTAACCCGGATCCCCACGGGGTTTTTCTACAGTGGAAAGAAGGTTAACAATTAAGGGTTAATTGTGACGATTATTATATAATTGTACTATCAAAACATACATCAATGTATCTCTGTTGGTGGACACTCTGTCCCCGGGGATACCTATCACTCGATATATGTTGTTTCATGAATATAAATAACAAGGATAACATACTAGCTGACACGTCGCCCAATATAAAAAGGTGTCACTCTGTGGAGCCTATAAGGGACACAGGCTCTAACAGAATGGTTGGTGTCTCTAGGATTATCCTTCGGGATAATAAAAATTCATCATATGTACAGTCGTCAGATAGTCAGCTTTGGTACAGAAATAGAAATTCGTCTACTCAAATTAAACATTGCCAGGTATCGGTAAAAAATATTTTTGATGATTCCTTTTTAAATCCCATGTGCTCTATAATTGCAAAACATGTGATATGTCGATCACCAGTAATTCATTTATCACCGGACGTAGTTTCTGTACCAAAACGTATGCAAATTTGACCTGTAAAACCTCTGACGTTGTCTACGCTATTGAGTGTAACCTCGGTGGGTTAATGTATGTTGGGGAAGCTAAGGGGTCTCTCAATAAAAGAATATCGGCTCACAGGTTTCAAATTAATAATGGGGGTAATCAACTTTTCTACAAACATTTTAATCTCCCAGATCATTCCATTTTGTCCATGAGGGTCAGGATTCTGGAAAAAAATTATCATCATACAAACAATCCTACTTTGAGTACCCATTTCTGTAGACAACGAGAAATCACTGGATTAAAACTATAAGCACTGCTTTTCCATATGGAACGATAATATATCTAATGTCAGAAATTTGACTAGTCCACTAGGGAATAATGTTAATGTGATGCGACATTTTATTAATACACATAGACGCAAACGCAGTCAGGGACATCGCTCATATAAAAGACCTACTATACACGATGTCACACTTGACACGCTTTTACCTTACGTCAACAGCCAATTAGTTCCACATCATATTCGCACAAAACTTTACTCAGTTCCATTTTTTTGGGATACGTTATTTGAAGAAACCAAACCTAATCCATGTGTAGATTTTTCCACACCAGAATACAGACTGAATTCTATGATTATGGATGTTGCTCATCATAGGCTCTTTAAACCACCGCGAGTTTTGGATGGTATTACTTCAGAAACAAGCCGGTTCCTTAAATTCTTTACTAACAACGAAATTGATGCCGTCAACGTAAGCAACATCCTTCGTCATCAAATAAAGTTCAGTCTTGTATTCCAGAGTATTTCAAGTTCAAGTCTACACCTTGTATTTCCTACAGATATACTTCCACTATTGCATCCGATAAATTTTAACTACAAACAAATTTTGCAGTGCCTAGATATAGGCCATCTTATACTCAATCCACCTACGTGTTCTTGTTCTTCGTCTTCTTTTAACTATTATCCAGCTGGACATGTCATAACTGACAATATTGGTATAGTTAAAAATGAAGACCAAAATCACTTATTTTAAACGTACCTAAATTTAGAGAACCTGGGTCTTTTAATTGGCGACAGAACTTCATATTATGAACTTCTCTGTTATGAATTATGTCGAAGATTAGGCCAGACGATGGGCTAAATCTGAAAAAAAACTTGACATTTAACAATATACAACCAAACATTATTACCTGTATATGGACGTTTATGTTTCTCAAGTCGATACTCGAGAACTGTCAGAATGGATAAAACGTATAAGAGGAATATTAAAATCCTGTATCAGACATGTCAATACAAAAATGCGTACCATCTATCCTTCTGTATTTAGCAAACTAGAATTGAAAAAGAGTTACATAGGTTACATGAGGAATATGTTTTTGGTTCCAGCTGACAAAGCTTGCAACAATATTCTCTTTGTAAGGCTCATGATAACAACTGAATTCTAAATGAACTTGGCATTAATTCCACATTTAGTAATCGCACGTATACTCCAACTGCCCTTTCAAAAGATGAAATTCTTCAAAATCGTGCTTCAGTTTTAAATACATTTAATATCCCAGTCAATGGAGCGGATGAATATGATTTACCATACCTATTCTGGATCCCCAAACTCTACAAAAACCCTTACAAACAAAGAAACATTGCTGGATCTACTAAATGTTCTACCAAGCCCCTATCTCTGCTCCTCACGAAAATATTAACTGCTTTGAAGGAGAAACTTCAAACGTACTGTACCACTACATATGCCAGAAATGGTGTAAATCAAATATGGATTCTTAAAAATTTTAACGAACTTTCAATCAATTTGAAATCACAAAACTTGTCTCAAATTAACAACATTAAAACGTATGATTTTGCAACACTTTACACAAACATACCTCACAATAAATTGAAGACTAGACTTTTGACCTAAAAGACAGTTGCTTCGTCAACAAAAATGGTAACGAGATATATTCATATGTAATGATCGTTCATCGCAAAAATTATTTTGTTAAACACCACTCTGACATCCACGCACAAGTACTCTGAAGTTGATATTAAAAAGATGTTGGAGTTCTTCATTGACAATATCTTTGTAGTCTTTGGTGATCGGGTCTTCCAACAGTCTGTTGGAATTCCCATAGGCACGAATTGTGCTCCATTGTTAGGTGACCTGTTTTATATTCTTATGGAGCAGGATTGATTCAAACGCTTTTACATGAGAGGATAAAATCTCTTCCTGTGACCTTCAATTCGACATTTAGATATATCGACGACGTTTTATCTATCAACAATGATCATATTCATTCATATGTCGATTCGATATATCCCAGTGAACTTGACATAAAAGACACCACAGAGTCTTCTACATCTGCTTCGTACTTAAATATTTTACTGAAAATAGATGCTGGCGGCACACTAACAACTTAACTTTATGACAAACGGGATGATTTCAACTTCCTTTATACAAGTGGCAATATTCCATCATCACCTTCATATGGTGTTTATATCTCCTAACTGATTCGATAAGGAAGAACTTGTTCTGCATATGGTCAGTTTTTAAATTGATACAGGCTACTGACAAACACGTTGATGTTATAGGGCTTTGTACAATCTCGTATTTCCATTTAAAATGTTTTTATGAATAACCACACAATTTTTTTTTTTAGATTTATTATGTGTATAACACTAAATACGCTATAAATATTTTGTCATGAAACTATAACGTACTTCTACAGTAAAATATTTGCCATCAGCAAAAATTAAAATTTGTATACATTAAAATGGTATAAAGCAAAATGACTTATTTAAGTTTATTTCTCCACTATGATTATTAGTTTGATTTAAGATCTTTGAAAATTTGCAATTTTTCAAAATGTATTAATGTAACGACAGTTTTGCACGTGAACAGGATGGATGTCGGCCATGTTGACTATAAGTGCAAGAAATGCGTATCTGATTTATAAGTTACAAAATAAAATATATCAACAGTTATCCAAGATTTAATTTATCCCCCAAAAATGGACAACAATCTGTAAAATATTGATTCAGTTTTTGTTAAAGAAGATCTATTTTTAGGAATAGGTCTACCAGCTTCCACCAGTAGAATGAGTAGGACACTGTAGTACAAAAGTTTCATAAATCTTACGTGTTACATAAGAGGGACGTAGTTAGTATGTAGGCGAATTTCTGCGGTTCTCGAAAATCAGGACGAAAATCTACGTCACTCCGAAGGTGACGCAACACTCCGAAGGTGACGTAACACTACGTCAATGCTTAGTTTTGCAAAGATGACGGCGTTTATGCAAGTTGTTGACGAGAAAGCAAGGAAAAATTTGAAAAGTCAGCGGGTTTTAGAGAGGAGAACCCTTATGACGATAATGATATTATATTTCGCTCCCGTCTGGACAGAAGATCCATGAAGGATTATTCCATTTCGACATCGCAATTAGATATACTCTGGGTTTATTTAAATCCTCATAGTGCAGTTTTATAAAATGTTGAGGTTTCATTCTATTATGTTTTTATATCATACTGTACTATTATCCTTATCATAAAGAAATTAATTTAAACTAATTAATTTATGTCCATTTGTGCACCCCCCCCTTTTTTTTTCAATAAAGTACATAATCCGTTGTGGGTTTTTTTCTTTCTTTCTTGTTTTCTCTTTTACCTCCAATTTGAATACATCCACCCCTAGGTCTAAAAATACATTTATATAAATATTTTGAACCATTATGCGTGGCGATTTTTTTTTCTTTCAAAACTAATATTCAGTCATTATTAGATCCTTTAATGGTAGTGATGGCCCTTTAAATTCACCATCCACATCGACGGCATCTACACCAAAACATGTTAGATTTTGGGGGTATTTTTCTGCTTATCAAATATTTTTTCGTCCCCTTTATTTTTGGTAAATTAAAAAGAAAAATCAACGTAATAACAGCAACAACAACAACAACAACAACAACAACAACAACACACACACACACACACACACACACACACACACACACACACACACACAATGAGACATGATAAACAGACTGTTAAATTCTTGGCTAATGGTTTGTTTTAAATATTATTGATTATTGTACTTTTCAAAAGTAACTGAACCCAATATTCATTAATATATATATATATATATATATATATATATATATATATATATATATATATATATATAATTTGCCCTCTAATCTCTATCAGTACTTTTGATATCAATCTCTGCAGTGAACTATATTCGCTTTGTATACATATACTTGGAAATTTTATATAAATGTACAATGATTATTAACACATTTAGTAGTCTTTGATCAATTTGGCCCCACCGTCAAACCAAAATCCCTACCCCTGGGATCACGACATTTACAATTTTGGTAAAGGGCTACCTACTCATTCTAAATATCCATTTAATTTTAGTTTTATATCAATAGCATTAAAGATGTTTTCTAAATATTTTACACTTGAAAACTATATACCAAGTTTGGCCCCGCTCCGGGGTCAGAACATCTACCCCGGGATCGTGAAATTTACAATTTTGGTAGAGACCGCCCTGCTCTACATTACTATACATTTAGTTTATCTTACAAATATGAAGTTCTGAAGAAGAGTTTTGAAAATTGGTCGCATTTGGCAGTAAGGCCCCAGAGAGAGAGAGAGAGAGAGAGAGAGAGAGAGAGAGAGAGAGAGAGAGAGCGCAGATATTTACAATTTCTGTCCGACTTGTCTTTGAGATGCTTCATGCCAAATTTGAAAAGAATTGAAGAGGTAGTTATCAAGAAGTTAAAAATGATCAATTGTTAACGCACGGCGGACGACGACGGACGCAGACCAATTGCAGTAGGTCACCGGAGGTTACTTTCGTGACCTAAAAATCGTATACCCGCATTCATAATTATGTGTTCATTTTCTGTTTGATTTTTAACATTGAAAAATAAGAAATGAACATATCATTGCTTGAATTTTTTTGTTTTGTTTTAAATCCATACAAAAAGATAATATATTCATGAAGGTTTAGTATACCCACATGGATATAGCACTTACAGAAAACCTTATTTAAAAGTGGCGGAAACCATCAATTCTATGAAAATCATGATTGTCTCTCCGGTTTCGGATTCTATATTATTTTATAAGACACAAAACAAAAGTAATTTCCATGAGCAGAAGATTTTGAACAAATCATTTGAACCCATGAAATTGAAGAAAACATATATTTAAAAAAAAAAATTGAGGAAAGGACCGATTTTTACCATGCCCAGTTCTTTTCAAACACTTTACAAATCCCGGGACATCTGTTGATGTTATGACATCAAAACTAAGGCCCTGCGACTATTAATTAAACTTCCATTTGACGCAGACCTAAAACTACATGTTTTACATTTTAAAAAAAAAAGAATGAATAAAAAGGAATTATATATAGCTGACAATGTTCTTTATTGAGGATTTTAGGTAATAAGTACACACAGTTCTGTGAAATCCGTCCATGACTCTCTAATAGAAAAAAATTTCAAAAGTCAACATAACAAAAATTCAGGAGAATCAGAGCAAAGAATAAACAATAAAATTGATGACAAAGAAAGCAATGGCTGGGTAAGTACTGGAGGTGCTGGAGCCACTAGCTTGTTGCGACTGGATACTAGGGTTCACACCATTTTCACCTTGGGCTCCCTGTTGCCCCTTGATCCCCTTGTCTCCTTTGCTTCCCTTGGCCCCTTTTTCCCCAGCAGCACCATTTGTTACATCCCCTTTCTGGCCTTTGTCTCCTTTAGTTCCCTTCTCCCCGGGATCTCCGTTTACGGGACTTCCTTGTATTCCTTTTAGTCCGGTATCCCCTGGATCTCCGGTCGGCCCCGGACCACTACTGCTTGCATCTCCTTTACTCCCTTTTGCACCTTTCGCTCCCTTGTGTCCTTCGTCACCTTTACTTCCTTTTGGCCCCGGACTGGGGTTAGAATCCCCTCTATCCCCGGTCACTCCTTTATTTCCCTCAGCCCCTTTAGGACCTTCAGCACCCTTTAATCCTTGATTTCCCTTATCACCCTTGTCGCCACTGTCTCCTTTTACTCCTTGGGTCCCTTTGGCACCTAAATGTGATTACCATTTAAAGAAATTTCAGAATACCGTTAGTCATAGTGGGGGTGTACTATGTATCTTCACTATATACAATGTTCAGTTGTCAATACGAACATATGCAATTTTGATTAAAGAGTAATTATCCACTAAAAATACACACGACTCTATCATGATTTCTTTTGAGTTTTCATGTTTTCATTATCGATCAAATGTACTGAATTGGTATGAATAATCCAACAAAACAAGCATTTTCGAGGGAACCGTCTTGGTGACGTCACATTACCTTTAATATTATTACAGGCATTACAAATTGTGATGGCGGTTTGAGCATCCAGGACGTTCTGTTTCACGCCTTTGACTTCATTATCCAGGTATTCAAAATATGGACTCCAGTTTGCCAGTACCATGGATGCAGAGAGAATGAGCGGGATAACGACCTTCATCCTTTATCTCGGTCTGCCTGAAGAACATTAGCTAGATATAATGCAAATCAAATTCCACCTTGAGATTGTTGTTAGATGTACAAGATGCGTTTGTGAAATGTACAGGCCTCGACAGCAGCACAGGATTGCAATTTATATGTAACATACAAGACAGACGGACAGACAGACAGACAGACAGACAGGCAGCTAGATAGATAGATAGATAGATAGATAAATAGATAGATAGATAGATAGATATGGGAAGCTATGACTTATCATAAGGATTAAAGGATTAAACCTGGTGGATATGTGGTGGATCAGAGGTTGATGCAAAAATTACAAAATCATCAAATATGATACCGTTGGTAATATCCTAAAGATTACAACCAACGAATATTGTAAGCCGTTTCACTTATAAGACATTGAGCCATGGGCATTATGTCAGACTGCCTATACCATGAGTACTCTGTGTAAAAATCCACATAACAAACTGCAGTCACATGACGTTCTGGATTGAGAGAAAATCTTAGCTAGATAAATATAAGACAAAGATAGAGCATTTATTAACTGAATAATAATTAGTTTTAGTATAACGGGAACAAATTTTATGTCATGAAAGGCCCACACAGTAATTATGAGGGGAAGACAATAAACGGGTGTTATTGACATAGTCTATAACTCTTTTTTTTTCACAGTATCATCTGATTTAAAATCATAAAAGCGGAATTTTACTTACTATTGTTTTATAGAAATGTCTTCCTCAGGATAACGCGAGACCTCATCGACAGCTTCCTGGCTACTGATGATGAGAAGGATGAAATCTTCTAATTATATTATATGATGACGTAATGACTTAACGCACGTTAACGAATTGTATGTAAACTCGACATGCAGTGAACCGGTATTAACAAGCACTTTACCTTACGACGTCACTTTCCTTTAACAGGTCTAATAACATTGAGTGATTTGTATCATGAATTCTATTTATTCTTATGAATGCATATTGCATTTCAAGGTTGTATGATACCAATGAAAAAGTGTTTTATAAAATATATATTCAATATCTACATATATGATGAATTGCAAATTTTGGGTTCAATACATAGTTGATACGCCATGTTGCATTGAATAAGAATTGGTAGATAATATATTTTTTTTGTTTTGACTTCGCAATTGTCTTCGTTAGTGAATTTGAAATACACATTAGGTGAATTTCCCCTAAATTAAAGAGCAATAGAAATAAACAAAATGAATAATACGAATTTTCATAATATTTATATTAAAATATTAGCGACCTTTTTGTACTTAAAATTAAAGTTTGGAATTGATATATCCCTTTTGACTCAAAATAAAACGTCATAGGGACCTATGAAAGACCCGTGATTCTCATTTCTAAATGCCGAGCGTTTGGCGAAGGAGCAATCACTACCTATTTTTACGTCTTAGGTTTGAAGCTGCCATGGCGCGAACGTGACTCGAACTCACGACCTCCAGGTTACGAAACGAACGCTCTAACTACTGAATTAACGTTGATAACAACTCAACTTTATGACAAATGAGATGAATTTAGCTTCTCCATTGTTCAATTACAATATTTATGTGGCAATATTCCAGTACCCCTTGCATACATAAGTTTATTTCTCTCAACTGATTAGATACCCGAAAACACGATTTGTGTATGATAAATTTTTAAACCGATGTAGACTACTGATAAATTAGTTGATGTCACATATGTTTCAACAGTTTCGTTTGAAGTAAGTATTTCGCAAATTCTATAGTTGTTAAAATAATCTCTGTAAGTACAGCCTGCAGTGTAACGAGTTTCATACCAATTATTTATTAGGCCATTTTTTTACATACAACTACACGCACTCTTTGTGGATTATGCGAGATTGATTACCGTTCGGTGTCTTCACTTTACCGATTTTGACAACGGATTAATCAGTTTGCCTGATGACGAAATAGGGCTTAAGGCGAGTGTGACTTGTGAACAAACGTCACAGAGTCCTCTTTCGCACCTGATCCCACATCTGGTGTTTTCAGGATTTCATGCTAGTCCTGCAACTCTTTATAGAAGTTATGAGATTAATCACTATTCGTTATCTTCACTTTTGCTTTTGTGTCAGAGTAACCAACTATTTTTGAAATTGATGTACTTTATATTGTGATATATCCTTAAACAATCAATCAAACAAACAGTATCCTTAAACAAAGAAATAAAACATGATAATAATTTTTTTAAGAAGTTTTATTCTCCAATATTTTATCTAAATCTTTTAAATTTATAAATAAGAAAAACTAAAACCTGTCTATATATAGTTTATCAAATATATATCGCAGCTGTTGATTTCGCAAACATGAGGAAGCAACTGCAGTCTAAAATATAGTAATCGCTATTATTGTCTCATAGACCCAGATGAAACAGGCATTCTGAGAATATTGCATGGCAATACACAGCCCCTTATATGCAGGAGAATCTTTCAACGAGAAAAAAAAATGTCAACTTTATTCATAGGTTCAAAATTTTAATCTAAACATGTAAGTCAAAATATGTCCAGGTGCAAATGTGTAAATCAAACTAAACTTTCAAATATTTAGAATAATGCTATTTTTACACGTGTGGCGGTCAAAAAGGTTAGATCACCGTAATCCAGACTTACAGTTGGTAAAGAGGGAGCCTCAGGGCCCAGTAGTTAGAGCATCGCGCTCAAAATCACAAGGTCTCTCACATCTGGTCGGCGCGGGTTCGATTCTCGCTTGCGCCGACATATGTGAGAAAGTTTGCCAGTTTACTTTCAAAAGTTCTGTGGTCTCTTCCCGAGTACATTGTATCTGGGTTCTCGCCTCCAACAATAAAAAACTGGACTCCACCAGATAACTGAAAAATTGTTGATTGTGGCCAACGACAACAATCAATCAATCAATCAATCAGTTGGTAGAACTCCTGACTGGAGACTCTAGGGGCAATGGTTCTCATTTCAGTTTGGTTCATTGCGTTTTCTCCCTGTTATAAATGCGATACACATTCATTTTTGTAGTGTCAGAAATATTCTTCGTTTACATTTTATTTCCTACACTCCAGTTCACAGACATGCTTGAATACCTGTCATCGCATTGTAAATTTTCCAAATTTTTCCAAAATTTTTCCAAATTTTGCAAGTAATTCTAAGGAAAAGCAATTTAATCAAATGCAGTATAGATATGTGTTTTCAAGCACTAGCTCATAAACCTACAGTGAGTGAAACACGCAGTTAAAATCGTTAAGATTGGACTCTAATGATGTGCAATCTGACGTGTGATTTTGTGTTGTAATCAGCGTAAGATTTTAGGCTCCTCACGGAACTCTGTCCATGACGATTGCGTCATCGCTACGATATCCGACTTTATTAGCGCAGAAACAAATGCTGTGGTCGTCAGACTTCACCCTGCTGTCAGCTGGTACTCTAACGGTGCATTTCTGTAGGTAAGATCGTCAGTATTTTTATACAAAGATATTGTACTGTCTTAAACGTAAGAATATTACCTGGCGTTTTTGTTACATGTTCTACAATGTGATTGCGTCTCAACAAAAAAAAAGAAGCCAAAATAACATTTTCATGATACATCTCTCATACTGCACAGGCTAACCTTTTTATGTCGAATTTTAACATGAAAAGTGTATCTTTATGTGTTCTCACAATTATGTTTTTTTTCCCGTATATTGATTGTTTTCATTTATTTATTTATGTTTAACTGTATTACAGTTTTTTCAAGTCAGCGTGGAAGCCTCCATCCAGCAACATAATGCGAACCATTTTATCACTGGTCATTTTTAGTACCTTACTGCATTCGACTAGCGGGGGTGTAAATGACTGGGTAGCATTTTACAACTACCTTTATAATGAGATTTCAGGAGTAAAGTCAGATTTCATACAGCTGCAAACAGCATATGCAGTTTGTACTTGCAATCCGCCAGCAGGTACAAATACATTATAATCTCTAATAAATATAATTCTGTGACTTTTAATTTAGATTAGAATGTGCCTTTAACGTGTACATATTTTGCATTCAAATCATGTAGCCATAAACATAGAAATATCAACAAAGACTTTATATATTTATGTTTATTTATATGCAAAACGTGAAAATAACGATAATTAAAACTCATAAATCTCCCAAAAATAATAATAAAAAAAGTACCGAGAACAGAGTAAACACAGACCCTAACTAAATCCACGATAATAATTGTTTTGATAGTTTTATTTTCCCTACATAGCCGACACAGGAATCAAAGGTCCACAGGGTGATAAGGGCTCTCAGGGAAGCCAGGGGGCCACGGGCGCTGCGGGTGGCCAAGGGCCTGCCGGGGACCAAGGAGATAAAGGAAGTAAGGGTAGAAAGGGAGGTGCAAGTACTAGTGGATCCCGCGGACCACCAGGGGATAGCGGAGCAGCCGGAGACCAGGGAGATAAAGGCGCAAAGGGAGCCACCGGGCCTAAGGGTTCCAAAGGGGCCAAAGGGGACGTTGGATCAATTGGAGGAAGTGGCATAAAGGGCAGTAAAGGAAATCCTGGAGACAAGGGCAATACTGGAAGTGTGGGGCCTGGAGGTGAACCTGGACCAAAGGGATCTAAAGGAAACAGCGGTGAAAAGGGACAAAAGGGGGAACAGGGGACAAAAGGACAAAAAGGTGAAAAGGGCATCATTTCTTAAGTCCGACGTACATTGCCAACAACTGGAGTTTAGTTGGATCCTCGACCTTTCAGTGTTAGTGTTTTCAGGAATTTTGAATGTGAGACATACAGCAAAATCACCTTCAGATGTATTGTTTCTTGACGTATAACCGTTCCAATTAAAATTTCATCTACAAAGTAAATCCTTTTTTGTCTTGTTTGTGAATGGTTGATAATCCCAGGTAAACTAAGTTACAATATTATTCTTGATTAATCTCTTGCAAAGAGTTTACATAAAACTAAAACCTAGAGTACAGCCGTTCAGGTGTCTATATATAGAGACAATGAGTTGATCGTTAGTGTATAGAGAAGTCTAACCAACAGTGGAATTCCTTCAGGTATTTAAATTTATTAAAATACATAATTATTTTCCTGAAATATCAAACTCGACAGCTTACAAATTCAATACTAAGCTACTTGCTGATCTGAAATCAAAATGTTTGAGTCCCTAGATTATTGTTTATCAAATCCTATTTCTCAATAGTAAGCTGATATAGCTGGCAATTGTTGACAGATTTACATAAAAACTTACCCCATAATAATTGAGACTAAGTATTGGAGATATCATATGATATAACGTTGGAATCCATCAACATGTCCTCTGTAATGCTTACCAAAAGCTAACGAGATAGAGAGCTGGAAAGTTTAAGGATCAAGCTCTTTCAGATTCTTAACTACATAACATATAATTATCTTAATTTTTTCGAATCATATAAAGTCTAAAGACTCCGATGAAAAATAGCGTATCATGTGATGCACTGATCTCGTCAACCTCTCAAAGTGATTCAATCAAAGATATAATGGCACACTAACAACTCTACCTTATGACTAACGGATTGGCTTCAGCCTTTTCCATCGACGACTTCCCATATCTATGTATCAATATCTCATTATCACCTTCATATAATGGTGATATCTCTAACGTGATTCGACACTCAAGAATTGTTCTATGTATTATCGATTTTTAAACCGAATACTGACAAATGAATTCATATTACAGGGGTATCAAAAGTGTAATTTAAGGACATTCGCAAGGTTTCTTAATAATAATAGTTTCTGTTTGTGTTAAGTAAGAATGTAGTCAGCTCTTATGTATTACAAAAGGTTGTATATATGAATATCACAAAGTTAGTGTAGCAAAACAAAAAAGGACAGAAAAAATATTTGGAACAATCGGGGGTCGAGCCCGGTACCCTTATTAGATACGTGATTTAACCACTGTGTTAACCAAACCGACACACGAAGTATGACGAAATTAAATCTCACTACGCTATAAAAGTTAAATCTATTTCGGACACCATACAAGAACTCTGCATAAAAAGAAGATGATAAAATAATTTTTCAAAAAATTGTCAAAAACTTCACGTATGACATTAAAGGCGGTATGTAGCAAATTATAGATTTGTCATAATGACCTCGTTTGTAAATACCACCCAAAATGCTTTCTGGCGTCTTTGTTAGACAGTTCTTTACATAATGATTTTAACTATAGCTTACTCTGTTTACCTGATGAAAAATCGCCTGTCAACAGGGGTTACTTACTCCTCCTGCGCACTGATCCCACCTCTAGTGTTTTAGGGATCAGTGTTTGCACTGTATTCTTTATAGGATTAGTGAGATTCATCATTGTATATAATTGACAAACAGCAAACTTTGTGATTGGTTGAGATCCTGCAAATTAGAAACAAGAGCTCCAAAGGCCTTATCGGTCACTCTTGTTAACCCCTTCTCTACCGTACCGGCCAATTTGACCGGTGGCGCGTAAAAACAGGACAACGCAAAAGGGGCGCCTTTAAATCTTTGAAACCACGGCCATAAGACATATGAGTTATATATCATATTTTACAGAATCTCTTGTAGTTTTTAATCATGTAAAAATCAATAATGTAAATAGAGACATATGAGAGATTTTGGCATTTGAAATGAAAGGTGCTGTCGTGAAAATATGACGTTATGCATTGCCGCAAGCCATTTTTGCCTTCGGTGTTGCTTTATTCAATCTTATTTTTAATGCAATATATCGTATACCTTAGGAAAGCATACTGTCCACACTTTTAGTGTATATGAAAATTATTTTAATTCCTTTACATGATTGTAAGAAAATAGAAAGTTTCTACACATGTACATATTCTAACGCTGTAATTTCTCAATGTTTAGACAGTTCGGCATTTTACATATATTTGTATATGGAAATAGGGAAAAGTAAATTCATTCTATAAAAGTAGAGAAAATTTACTTTTCAATGAGTATTTATTTAGGTTCTAATTATACGTAGTTATTGTATTACGAGAAAATGAAATCAGATACATGCTGTGTGGTTTTCCTAGAATTGCGAGAAAATAACGTCGTTGAACCCGAATGCCACGCGTCGCACAAAAATAGTATTTTACCATTTATGTTGGTTAATTAAATTAATGTGTGTTGCGATACACTAAAAAACAGTATTTACGTGTGTAACATAATTGCAAATATATATAATTATTATTTATTCATAACAGAGAGCTGTACATACGAACCATTCGATTTATAAATATAAAACAACTGTTACACGTTTCAAGTAGGCTACAGCTAGGTCTATGTAGTTTTAAAAAATGTTATACGTAACCCTAATTTGAAGGATATCCTTTCATTTGGATTTAGATATATAACATTTCTATTTCGAACAAACACTTTTCATTTGTGAGCGACAGCTTGGGGCCATGAGGGGGAAAAGAGCGCGAAAATTTGTTTGTACCTCTCTCTTTTGATGGAAATTCACGGTTTATTGTTGTAATTTGTAGTTTCATGAAAGAAAGTAATCATAATATATGATATCACATCTATATATGACATAAAATCCAAAATATAAACCGATTTAGGCGATTACACCAAATTCTCTGCCCCCGGCGCGGCATTCACTGTGTTGCTCATTATAAGTCAACGTGCGTTGTTAAAAGGTTTATCGCCTAGAACATTTGTCTTGTTTAAAAAAAAGATGCAAGCATGCTTAAGAATTGTTACAAAAACACATTATTTTATCGATGTAATTATTTACATCGTTTGAGCTCTGGTTAATATACATTAGGGGAAAAAGTTGCATACATGCACTAAACATTATAATCATAATGGTTATTTTATATGGTGTTGTTAGATACTTGTATATAATTTATTACGCAAGACTCACTGGCGGATTTAGCGAGTTGGAGGGGGATTGGTTGGGCTGCACCCCCCTAACTTCATTTCCTGGATCCGCCCCTGTCTATAATTGCAAATTGAATTCTGCGAGAACCTTCAGGCATCCTTATATAAATCATGACTGCTCAATTGCAATGCCAGTATATGTATATATATTTATATCAATCTTTTAACAGGGATTTGGCATCTCAGTCTACACTGGGAAGTTCCCAGTTATCCTCTGGAAGTCAGGATCCACTTGCAAATCCAGATTTACATTGGAAGGATGGTGATTTGGAAGACACAGGGGCCCCGGATCCAAGGACTGCAGCATTTCACCCAGAGCGACAGCCAGGCGTGCAGTTGGGACAACTCTTGAGGTTGGTAGTGCTCTCGCTTAGCACCCAGGTGCTCATGAGTTCACAGGGATTTTTCAAGGCTGTTGTTGGGTCCGATTGTCGGACCCATTCCCAACGCGAAAATGGTCTGAATTTTCCCAAAATATGAACAAATTTTCCCAATTTTAAACTTATATGGAACTAATTGAAAAAAGTCTTGCCAAGTATTTTGATTTTTCAATAAGGGTCTTAGGGAATGATGGCAAAGATGCTAAATTTAATATTTGCATTTTTTTTTTCCAGATATGGAGCTAAAACTTTCCGAGCAGCTATAGATTTTTTGAAGCTTTTTCTGACGGAAGCTCTGGTGTTCTCAATTTGTGTTGCCACCAATCATTATGCTGATACGGCCATTGCTAGAGGAGATAGAATGTCTTATTCTTCCCACGGAAGTTGGCAGCCTCTTAGTGAAGAGGAGCTGTATAGGTATCAGTAGATCTGAAATATTTCCATTTTTAAATGAATTCAACATCATGTTTTCTTTGACTATTAATTATACTATATAGTAATTTTAATATATACTCTGCAAAAAAAGAAACGCATAGCCCTTTTGAAATTTTAAAAATGCAAATTATGTATTTTACCAGGTAAACTGAAATGGTCAATTGAGTAATTGATTTTTTACAGGTAAGTATGAAACTTTAAAGGTCTGTTCATTTGATTTGGCTCTCTGCCAAATTAGCTCGGCGACTCTCTAAAATTGCACATCATCTCTATCGCCATGGAATTTGGCTAACGTTTTTCACGAGAACTTTGTGCTTAATTCAACCACTACATTAAAGCGTATAAAAGGACGAAGTTTGAAGCTTGAATTCATCATAACGTTAAAATGCTGCCATGCCAAGGTTGGACCCTGCTACTCGAAATATCGTCATTGGCCGTCTCCAGGCCGGAGTATCCCAAAGTGAGATTGCACGAACTGAAAACGTAAATCAGAGCACAATTTCTCGGCTGTGGAACAGATTCCAGCAGACTGGCTCTACTAATGACCGACCGAGGAGTGGGCGACCTCGCATTACGACTCCTGGACAAGATCGCTACATCCGGGTCTTTCATCTACGGAATCGAACCGTTGCTGCAACAGCTACTGCAGTCAGAATACCTGGATTGAGAAGAATCAGCTCGCAGACAGTCTGCAACCGACTTCGACAATGTGGCATTAGACCCAGAAGACCGTATTTTGGAGCAGTTTTGACACCGTTACACAGACGAGAAAGAGTCCGATGGTGCAACAGATTGAGGGGCTGGACATTCCACAACTGGCGTAGAATCTGGTTCAGCGATGAGTCCCGTTTTCTGCTACAGAAACGTGATGGAAGAATCCGTGTATACCGGCGCAGGAATGAACGTTTCTCTTCCTCGTGTGTCCAAGAAGTGGATAGCTTCGGTGGAGGTAGCGTCATGATGTGGGCGGCGATCTCTAATGACCGTAAAACAGAACTGGTACATGTCCCGGGCAATTTAACGGCTCAAAGGTACAGAGACGAAATTCTCCAACCTCACCTTATGCGCGTAATTGACCGACAGAGGGAGTTATTCCAACATGACAATGCTAGGCCTCACACAGCCCGCTTAACAATTGACTACCTTCAGCAGAACAACATTAATGTGCTACCATGGCCTTCCAAATCACCGGATTTGAATCCGATTGAACACTTATGGGACCAACTGGATAAACGTGTGCGCCTGCGCCAACCTCCGCCTCAGACCCTCGATCAGCTCCGTCAAATGTTACAACAGGAACGGCGAACAATTCCACGCAATAACGTAAGAACATTGATTGACTCTATGCCAAGGAGATGCAGAACTGTGTTGGCAGCTCGAGGTGGTCATACACGGTACTAACTTAAACGTGACAGGAAGTGTTCTTAACTGTGATGATCTGACTTTTTTTCCACCAATATCTAAGGTTTGGACTGTAATTTTTTTCAATTGAAACAATTCTAGTGAATATCTACATTTTTTATTGTAAAATCATAATCCAAAATACATCTACTAAAATCTTAAAAAATCCATTATGCGTTTCTTTTTTTGCAGAGTATATATCTGATGTAAAGTTCAAAGAGTAATTGCAGAATCTTAGACTAGTAATGAATTAAATACTGTACAAGATAATGATTGCAATCCAATGAGACTAAAATTATTGTGGCTGTACATTTAAGCTTGCCATAAGGATGGTAACTGTTTGGCCCATACTCTGCACTTCATGCCTTTGGGCAGAGAGTGATCTACTGAGTATATTGTGTCACACTTATTGTGATGCAGGGCGTCGACATTTGCAAATTGTCCCTTTAATTTGGCCTGTTAATATGACAAGCAAGGGGCATTAGGTATCAATGACCTATTGAGTATTTTGACCCTGATTTCCATAAGAACCTTTAATTTTCCTATTTTCTTTATGTTCTAGGTTTTTGGGCATCATCCTATACATGTCTGTCGTGAAGTTCCAATCTATTGATAGATATTGGTCAACGCATGCTCTCTATCGGAACAACCCAGTACCAGGGATTATGTCAAGAAATAGATTCCAGGCCATTTTGACCTTCCTACAAGTAACCCCATCAGCTGATATCAACAAAGGTTTTTACTTTTGTCAAATTTCACATTTTTTTAATAAGATGTTTAACTACTGAAACTGCATGTGACCGAATTATGTGAATAGCTGGACATTTCCATGTATCCTATAGCAGTAAATTTATCAGTCTCCAAGGGCACATCTTTTATGTTCATGTATATAATTAATTGCGTATAGTTTTTGCTATGTCTTTTTGTCTGTCTATGATCAAAAGAAAAACTTTTAATGGCAAGAGCTTGTGGATGAGTAATACCTCAAATTTTACATGTTTATGTTTTTGGCAAAATCTTTACAACGATATCCTTTTGTTTAAAAAGCAAAGTTTTCTTTTTATCAGCTGAGAAGTTAACTCGCATCCAGTCCTTGGTTGATCATGTTCGAGAGAAATCCAAAGAACTGTACCAGCCTCACTGGGAAATAGCGGTAGATGAAAGAATGGTCGCCTCCAAGCATAAGTTCTCGGGTATCCGTCAGTTCATCAAGGACAAACCTGTTCGCTTTGGAATAAAGCTGTGGGTTGTTGCATGTAATATGTCTGGCTATACATATAACTTTTTTGTGTATCTTGGTAAAAAGAACACTATTTTTACAGATAAGACAAAGGGTATTGGATTTAATGTTGCTTTTATATTATGTAAACCTCTTTTTGATCAAGGATATAGGTTGTTTACTGATTGTTTTTACACATCTTTAGCTCTAGGCAAAGAATTGCTTGCAAGGAAAGTTTACCTTATTGGTGTCTTGAAATCAAATAGTATGTCCATACCTGATGAGCTTAAAAATGTTAAGATGTGGGGAAGAATAGCCACTAGAGGTGATTTTAGATGGCACAGAGTTGATGAATTTGTTTTTGTCCAATGGAAAGATTGCAAAGTAGTTACTTTTATGTCGCCATTACATCAGGGCTCAGATACAACTGTTTGTCAGCGTACTATGAAATCTAGATTAACTTGGAACAAAAAAGAACTTGTACAGCCTGTTGTTGCCAATGATTATAACAAATGTATGGGAGCTGTTGATCTTTCAAACCAGTTTACGAATAAGTATCCATCTTATATTAGAACTCAGTATCACTGGTGGAAAGTTTTGTTTTTTTCATTTGCTAGATATCATGGTTGTTAATTCTTATATTCTTTTTCAAGAATTTAGAAAATCACATGACAATCAATTTACAAATGTTTCTTCTGTATTTGGACAACTCGAATTCCGTGAGTCACTAGCTATGTCACTGATGGGTTTAAATGAAAAGTGTACATCAAAAGGTAACCCCCTTGTATGTATGCCTGAATTTTTAGAAAAAAGGAAAGATTGTACATTTTGCAATGCAGAGGCAATCCTTATGAATAAGAAGGTTCCTAGTTATAAGACATCTGTATTTTGTCCATCATGTCAAGTTCCTTTATGTTTGTCTAATGACAAAAATTGTTTTAAGAAATGGCACAGTGAAGAAGGTGGAGATGTTAGAAAGTGTGCGGAATCATCATGCAAAAAGAGAAAACTATGAATTTTAATATTGTTTCATTGTATGAACTTTTCTCTGTTGTCAAATGTACTGCTAGTGAATGCTAAATGTTATGCAATACATATAAGAGGCCTGAAATAATTGACAATATCTGAAATATTTCTATACTTGTACAGTTTTGTATCTATACATAACCACCACAGGTTGATTTTCACATAGTTATGGCCCTTGGATTCAGAAAAATATCTGTACTTTTGTAGTTACACATCAAAGTTTTGTTTTGTTATGCATGATCTATTTTCAACTGAATTGTACAGTCTGTAGCTGTAATACTTGCTTGCAATACTGTCAGAATTCTAGTCATACATATTTTCATAATTGTTCAATATTTTAATTGGATATGATATATATTATTTGGCATTTTGCTAGGAATTATGTTCAAACTATGTGAACTGTGTCATTCCACCTTAAGTGTTGTTGCTTAGCAACAGAAAATATTCACTTACTAATAAAAATGATAAATTGATAAATGTATTTGTAGTCTTTGAATTGGCAAATCAGTTCATACTTTTATAATTTCCCTTTTTTAAAATCTAATCCAGTGAAAAGTCATGATGTATATGGCTCAGGGAAAATACTCATTCAGAATTGCACTTACATGACCTTTGACCTTGTTGTCCGCCTTAAGGTCACACAATAACCTCGCAAAAAATGTTCGAAATTGTTTTTACATATTATTTGAAAATGATATGGCATATACTTGCAATTATGCCATGGAATTCTGTACAAACTGGGTGATATAGCTACAGAAAGGCAAATTTTGATCAAAATTACTCGATACATGTTGTTACTTAGCAACTGAAAATATTTGTTTGTCAATAAAAATGATAAATTTGACTGTAATGATTTCATAGTATATGAAATGGCAAATCAGCTCATATATTTAGAATTTCCTATTTTTGACTCTAATCCAGTGACTGAGACTGCTATATTTATGATTTAGGGAAAAACAGTCTTTAAAAATTGCACTTAGATGACCTTTGACCCCGTTGACCTCTTTAAGGGCACAAAGTATTCAAACAAATTTTGTTGCAGATTGTTCCCTATCAAATCCTGAACAAAATTATATGTCATATGCTACCCCCAAGTCAGGATAGATATTGCTTTAAATTGATCTAGAAGATGCTGTCATTTTGCCTTTAAAAATCTCTCAAAAGTGCCGGTAGAGAAAGGGTTAAAGTAACACTAGCCCCAAGGGCTATGAAATCTATAATTTTTATTGTTGTGCATATCTACATTTCAATATTCAGCGGCAGCATAAAACAAGATGTGTTCTTAGAACGCAGATGCCCCTGAAAGTGTCCATACTGATGGAAGACTTGCATGGTATAATGTATGTTATATTTACACTATATGACTGTTTTGAACCCACCCTAAAGTCAGAATCATGGAGTTGCAAAATCCCAAATTTTGGTCCATTTCTTTCTGTTACTCCTAAATATGCATTTAGTTTTTGTTTTTACACAGAATCACTAACATTAAAGAAGTCTCTCAAATGATAAAGTTAATAATCACTGCCATAATTTTGGCCCCACCCTCGAAACCGCTACCCCTAGGCTGATGAAATTTAGTTTCGTAATGGCCTATCCTAACTGCATCCTCTAAATACCTATTTATTTTCAATTTAGTATCAGTAGCATTAAAGAAGATGTGTTTTTTACAATGTTTTACACATAAGTATTATATCTCAAGTTTGCCCCCCCCCCCTCCCCCCCGGATCAGAACTTCTCCCCCGAGGATCGAGGATCATAAAATTTATAATTCTGATAGAAGCCTTCCTGCTTTACATATGGGGCCTCCGTGGCCGAGTGGTTAGAGCATCGGGCTCAAAATCACAAAGCTTCTCACCTCTGTCGGCGCGTGTTCGAATCTCGGCCGCGGCGTTATGTGAGCAAGTTTGCCAGTTTACTTGCGGAAGGTCGGTGGTTTCTTCCCAGGTACATTGTATCTGGGTTCTCTCCTCCACCAAAAAAACCCCCACCAGATAACTGAAAAATTGTTGAGTTTGGCGGAAAGCAATAAATAATCAATCAATCAATCAATCCTGCTTTACATCACAATGCATTTTGTGTGATATTTCCTACACATTTGCGGTTTTAGAGAAGTAGACGTTTACAAATTAGTCAATGTTGGTCGTTTTTGCTCCGTCCATAAAGCCACGGGGGTGCAGGTGTCCTTAAATTTAAAATGTCTGTTCCACTTATCCCAAATGCTGAATACCAAATGTGAAAAGAATTGAGGTGGTAGTTATCAAAATGAAGTTAAAAATGTTCAGTTGTTAACACATTCAATCACCCTGGCCATTTTAGTCTCATTCTGGTATATGTACCAAACCGCACCCCTCAGGTCATGAAATGTTTGTTTTTAAATTTTGCTCCAACAAAAGAGACTTTGTAGTATTAGTATATATATATATATATATATATATATATATATATATATATATATATATATATATATATATAAACACACTAGACATCTCCCCGTAGGGATCCGGGTTGTTAGAATAGATCCTCAGTACCCCTTGCTTGTCGTAAGAGGCGACTAAGTGGGGCGGTCCTTCGGATGAGACCGCAAAAACCGAGGCCCCGTGTCACAGCAGGTGTGGCACGTTAAAGATCCCTCTCTGTTCAAAGGCCATAAGCGCCGAGCATAGGCCTAAGTTTTGTAGCCCTTCACCGGCAATAGTGATATCTCTCCATATGAATGAAAAATTCTCGAGCGGGACGTAAAACAATATAAAATCAATCACTCTAAACACTTTTCTGAAATATTTCGACCGTGTTACCGGTCTTCATAAGTCGTGTTTATTGATCATAGCAACGTAACGCAAGACTACATGCACAGAGTACTATGACGTCACAAAATGTATTACAAATGAAACGTAACGTCATAGTTGATGTTGCGGGTAAAACATGGAAAAAGGCAAGAGACCTTAAAATGGATATGTGTACAATTTCAAAATATACGTTAAATAAGGTCACAACACTGTACACAAAGAAGTCAATTTTTTGGCCGAAGTGAAATACAATCAACAGATACATTTCATTATTTATCAGTAATGTTATATACTTATAAAGGCTAATGCAGTAAATATATGTGTAAAGGTAACAGTATCAGTTTAAGAGTATATATATTTGTACATGCATGTATTATTAAAATATTCTTTGCATAACAGACATGATTCTTAAAGAAAAAAATGTTCTCTTTTCTTTATTCCAAGTGGCACGTAAGTGTTCAATTTTTTCTTCCATAAATTTTCTCTAAAACGGTGGAAAATATCATCTTTGTTAAGTTTTTCAATACCTATGATAGAATAATCGTTTATACTGTGAGAATCTGTGTAGAACTGAATAGCTACAGGGTCATCAGTTAATAAATCACAAATTCAAAACATGCCTTGGATATAAAGTTGCTCCAGTTCCTCCCACATATACAATTTTGTTGCATTTTTTTTTGCAAAATACTCCATAAACTACATTGCTGGATTTACAATTGATATGATTTTTGATATGATATTTGTTACCGTTACAGTCTTAAATACACGTTAGCACCACATGGTTCGCACAAATTTTCTGTTTTAGAATGGTATTGTACTGTCTCAAATTGTGCCCGACGTCAGAAAATGTTTTGCAAAGATATCCAATTACATGCCAATGAAAATATTTTAAAACATCCACTAGC
This sequence comes from Ostrea denselamellosa, assembly GCA_024699665.1. Taxonomy (NCBI): domain Eukaryota; kingdom Metazoa; phylum Mollusca; class Bivalvia; order Ostreida; family Ostreidae; genus Ostrea; species Ostrea denselamellosa. The sequence continues at coordinate 832,359 of JAMZEH010000002.1, forward strand.
TGATTATATTTCCAAAGTCTTAACAAATATATGGTATGGGTATGTGCAGTTAGTAAATGTATGTAAAATGGGTTTCTGCTACAATCAAAGAAAGGTTTAAGGACCAATTTTTGTTTGTTTGTTTGTTTCTTGTTATATGTTGCTTGTTTGTTTTTCGGCTTTTGTATTTAGGTTTTGTTTTCTATTTTATTTTTTTAATTAATTTATTTTTGGGGTGGTGGTGGTGGTTTGTTTGTTTGGTTTTTTGTTGTTGTTGTTGTTTTGTTGTTGTTTGTTTGTTTGTTTTAGCTACTGCCAAACAGAGGTTTAAGGACCAGTTAATATGTTACTGTTAAACAGAGGTTAACGGATTGCTTTTTTCCTGCTGTCAAGCAGATATTAAAGGACCAGTTTTCATGTTTCTGCTACTGTCAAACAGAGGCAGGAGGACCAGTTTTATCTACTTCTGTTAATCAGTGGTTAAAGGACCAGGTTATCTTCTACTGTAAAACAAAGATTAAAGGACCACTTTATTTGCTACTGTCAAACAGAGGTTGAGGAACTAGTTTATCTGCTACTGTTTTACAGTGGTTAAAGGACCAGTTTATTTGCTACTGTCAAACAGAAGTTGAAGAACTAGTTTATCTGCTACTGTTTTACAGTGGTTAAAGGACCAGTTTATTTGCTACTGTCAAACAGAGGTTGAAGAACTAGTTTATCTGCTACTGTTTTACAGTGGTTAAAGGACCAGTTTATTTGCTACTGTCAAACAGAGGTTGAAGAACTAGTTTATCTACTACTGTTTTACAATGGTTAAAGGACCAGTTTATGCTGACATAATCCAGGTGATATCAGTAACAATAGAACACAAAACATGTTGGTAAAAGGTTTAATTTGAAAGGTATATAAATATTTCATCAATAAAATGTAGGAAAATATTTATGAATTTTTAAAAAAAACAACAAATCGTCGAATGGGAGATGGTCTGATATTATGCTGTGCGAAATAATTTGTAATTTCTATTAATACTTCTAAATTTCATACGAAGTTCGTTATGTATGACATTGTAATGCACCGTGTAAGATAAGGAAATACTATTAGTAAGATTTTAGGTATTGTCAACATCCTAATACAGTAATACTTTATGAATTGATGTCAACTTCAATTGTTAAAACTCTAAAACAAAATGCATGTTTAGTTTGAATCATGTACCTCCTTAATGTACATTTTGTGTACCCATAACTGTAAAGTAATATATACCTAATAACAGTATCTTTACATACCTGTGCCTTTGTCACTTTTGTAAATTGAACTTTACTATAAAATGAAAAGGTGAATATAACGAATAATGATCAATCTTACAATTCCCATAAAGAATACAAAATTAAGAGTAGGGCAAACGCATAGCCCTGCACATAGCAGAGGGACCAGGCGCCTAAGAGGAGTGATCATGCCTTGATCTGAAAGAATAAACTGTTCTTAAACTTGAACCCAGACCATCATTTTATATGCTTCACGCAATGGCATCGCATCGTCATATATTGGTCTACATATTTATAGGTTTACGAGTGTATTTTCTCTAATGCACGTGCATTTTATCTCCCGGTATGATGAAAGGTGACGATAACGAACAGTAATCAATCTCATCCCATAAAAAACACAAAATTAAGAGTAGGGCAAAGATCCCTGGGCACACCGGATGTGGAATCAGGTGTTTAGGAGGAGTAAGCACCCGCTGTTGGCCGCTTATTAAATAAATCGAATCAGGGGGCATGTTCACGAAGCTATCTTAAAAATAGTCTTAAGACACGTCTTAAGATATATCTTAAGACATATCTTATGACCACTCTGAGATATATCTTAGGATGTAAACCGAAGCTATCTTAGTCATATCTTAAGTTATGATGTCTTAAGTTAGTGATATACAAGTAAGTCCATGTCGAAAAATATTATTTGTATGAATAATAATATTTAAAAAAAAAAAAAAAACCACACACACACACACAATTTCACATTATTTTTTATATAGAAATGACAACAAATATATTGAATTTAAACAAGATGTTTGTACTATCGATCAAATATTTATATTTTAAAACAACGTGTCTACTGATTGTGTTTATGCAGTAATTTGTCCTTCAAGTGGTATACATGTATACGTATTCGCACCAAATTAGAATCGTCCGTGCGTTCAAACCTATTGTATAGATCTATAGCCACAATCATGGAATCACTGAGAAGAAAGCGAAGTCCAAATTTTTCGGAAAGTGAACTGCAAACGTTATTGAAAGAAGTGGAGAAAAATAAAAGTATTCTCTTTTCTAAACTTTCATCTGTGACCACAAACAATTCAAAGAAACGGTGGTAAACAACCGCCATATTTCTTCTCGAGTCAAGATAAGACAGCTTTTAGGATGTCTTAAGTTTATGACAAATTTTAAGATGCATCCTAATTTAGGATAGCTTCAAGAAACTGTCTTAAGACTAAGATGCGTCCTAAGAGTAGTCTGAGACATATCTTAGTCTTAAGATAGCTTCGTGAACATGCCCACAGGTGTTTAGAAGGAGTAAGCACCCGCTGTTGACCGCTTATTAAATAAATCATAATGATGAATGAAAACGCTAAGACAACGAACAGTGATCAATCTCGTAATTCCTATAGAAAATACAAATCAGAGAAATGGGCAAACACGGACCCCAGAAGATATCAGAGGTATGATCAGGTGCCTAGGAGGAATAAGCATTCTCTGTCGACCGGTCACACCCGCCGTGATCCTTATATCTTGATCAGGTAAATGGAGTGATCCACAGTCAGAATGAGCGTGTCAAGAACGGCTAACAATTGGTATAAAACATCAGACAGCATTTGATCTAGTGAAAGGTTGTACTGACAAACTAGATCCTTATAACTACTAATAGAATTTGCGAAATGCTGACTTCAGATAATACTGTAGAAACCCCTCTATCATCAACTTGTTTGTCAGTAGCCTGCCTCTATTTAAAAACTGATCATCTACAGAACAAAATCTTGCGTATCGAATCAGTGGAGATAAGTAAACACCATATGCAGGTGTTTATGCATGTAGAAGTATGTAGAAGCTTGTGAATAAATCCTGCCTCATAAGAAAATAAAAACAGGTAAGATAACAAAAGAGTACAATTCGTGCCTATGGAAATTCCAACAGAGTTTTGATAGACCTGATCACCACACCTACAACGATATTGTCAATGAGGAACTCCAGTATCTTTTTATTATCAACGCCAGAGTACTTGTACGTAGAATCAGATTGATGTTTACCACAATATTCTTTTTTATATGATTGCACATTGTAATTTTGTAAAAAGAACATATCGGTTTATATGGTGATCATAACATAAATAATAAAATTAGTTCTCGTTGTTTGTTTTAGCTGTCGAATATAGGGTTAGATTGTTTGGAGAAGGTATTCTTGGACGTGCTTTATTTCAAATACAAGGAGGCTGTGAAAGACCCCACATCAAAGTCTTATGCAGTGTATTCATGCGCACAGTGCCTACAAGTAATAGCCAAGGTAACTTGAAGAATGTTCATCTCCAAATCATGCACGTGCTTTTATGCCGTATTCATTGTCTATTCTATTTTATTTCATCTATTTCATTTTCATGGTAACTTTTCTTTTCAGTGGAAATCTGACATTTTAGGTGGTTTATATGTTCATTTGTTTTATATGATTAAGGTATCATATCATCAGAAAATGATCGGTTACCCCAAATTTTCTTGTCAATTAAGTTTTATATAGTTTCAAAAGAATTATTATTATAATTTAAAGACTCATACATTTGGTTGTTTGTTTATTCGAAGTTTGTAACCAAAGAGGCGATATACCAGCCACATATCGGCTCCAAAGTTAAACAAATTTCCTTTGGAGAGTGTTTTGTAAGACTTTATAAACACTCTACAGACCACATTTAATGTTCGAATTATTTGCTACTTCATAGGTAGAACCCTGTTGATATCAGGGCCAAAGGTCAAGGTCACGACAACTGTGTGACTTCATAGCAAACGATTGTAGACTTTCTATAAGTCAAATGTTTGCTTGATAGATTTGATACTTAACATATAGTTTTGCTATCAAGAGAAAAAGAAGAACCCTATTTATTTTGGGGTCGAAAGGTCAATACGCAACATAATAGAAAAACTTGCATTTACTGATGTCCCACATTGCGAGCGGATGCCCGCTTTTGCAGGTTTTTGTTAGTGATAGATTTAAGATCCGTATATGGAATTTTAAGGGACTTTTGTTAATTGTATGTTTAAGATTTTAAGGAGCTTTTGTTAATTGTATGTTTAAGATTTTAAGGAGCTTTTGTTAATTGTATGTTTAAGATTTTAAGGCGCTTTTGTTAATTGTATGTTTAAGATTTTAAGGCGCTTTTGTTAATTGGGAGTTCAAGGTCCGTATATCAAAGTTTAAGGATAATAGTTTCGACCTGAAGTGCTGCTTTTGTATTGCCACAGACAATATGGCGTGGAACCCATTGACTACTCTATCTTGTTTTCTGCAACAGTAATATTGATTTAGTATTTCTGATTATATGGTTAATGCAAGTTCGTATTATGCAAATTTAGTAAACAGGAAATAGAGTAAAGTTTTTTTTGTATTAAAAGATAATTTGATGCGCTGTATAATTAAATGCCAGTTCACAAAACTCTTCCAATGTCAACAACATGAATACGTACGACGTTTCAACACTTTTACACGACCATTCATTATGATAAATTAACGACCAAGCTTTTTGACATCATGGACAGCTGCTTTTTCTTTATATATGGAACTTGTCATGGTGCGGTACTCTTTCCTCTGATCTTAGCCATACTTTAAAACACACTTGTTATACAGCATTTTGATTCTATACGTATTCTGACGTTGATATTGAAAAGATGTTCGAATTACTCATTGACAATACTGATAACTGAAGTCTTGAGGTCTTCCAGCAGACTATTCTTAATAGCTGACATTTTTTGAATTCTTATGAAAAGGCCAAGATAACTAACAGTATTCAATCTCGTAATTTCTATGAGACATGATCAATTCAAAAACTTTTACATTAGAATAAAAAATATCCTGCTGTGGCCTTGACCTATCAACACCACTCACTTTCATTCATATATCAATGCAAAATACCCCAATGAATTCGAAATAAAAGAAACCACAGAAACTTGCATACTTGGATATATGTATTTACTGAACGTAGACGCCAGTGACAAACCAAAAGTCGGCTGTATCATAGGCGGTATAACAGTTACTTCACCGTCAACTTTCCAATATTTTATCATTACCTGCTGCATTTATGGTCTTTATTTCTCCTGACTAATTCCATACGCGAGTCATGTTTTGCCTGTGATAATTTTTAATAGAGGAACTACTCTTAGGTACGTGGCTTGGATTTCTCGAAAAAATCTCAAATTTAAGTTTGAGTTTCTCAACTCCTCTCTCCACATAAACCTTTACAAACAAAGATACATTGCTGGATCAAGTAATGTTCTACCAAGCCCCTATCTCTGCTCCTCAGTAAAATATTTACTGCTTTGAAGGAGAAACTTCAAACGTACTGTGCCACTACATATGCCAGACGTGGTGTAAATCAAATGTGGATTCTTAAATATTCTAAAGAACTATTGGTGAATTTGAAATCACAAAACTTTTCTCGAATTCACAACATTAAAACGTATGATTTTACAATATTTACACGACCATACCTCACAATAAATTAACAACTAGAATTTTTGACCTCATAGACAGTTCCTTTGTCAACAAAAATTGTAAAAGGAAATATTCATATCTAGTGATCGGTCATCGCAATAAATATTTTGTTAAACACCACACTGACTTCACGCACAAGTACTATGAAGTTGATATCAAAAAGATGCTAGAGTTCCTCATTGACAATATCTTCGTAGCCTTTGGTGATCGGGTTTTCCAACAGTCTGTTGGAATTCCCATGGTCATGAATTGTGCTCCTTTGATAGCTGACCTGTTTGCATATTCGTAAGAAGCAGAATTCATTCAAAAGCTTCTACATGAGAAGACAAAATCTCTTGTTGTGGCCTTCATTTGACTTTAAGATATAGCGAGACGTTTTATCTATCAACAATGATCATTTTCATTCATATGTCGATTCGATATATCCCGGTGAACTTCATATAAAAGACACCAAAGAGTCTTTCACATCTGCTTCGTACTTAGATATTTTAATGAAAATAGACGCTAGCGACAAACTAACAACTCAACAAACGGGATGATTTCAATTTCTCCACCGTCAACTTGCCTTATCTGAGTGGCAATATTCCATCATCACCTGCATATGGTGTTTATATCTCCCAACTGACTCGATACGCAAGAGCTTGTTCTGTTTTTAAATCGAGGCAGACTACTGACAAACAACTTGATGTTACAGGGGTTTGTACAATCTCGTCTAAAGTCAGCATTTCGCAGATTTTATGGTCGTTATAACGATCTAGTTTGCCAATACAACTTTCCATTAGGTCAAATGCTGTCTGACGTGTTTCATACCAATTGTTAGGCCGTTCCTGACACAATGTTCTGAATGCGGATTATTCCGTTTATCTGATCGGGATGTAGGGCTTACGCTGGGTGTGACCGTTAAACAGGGAACGATTACTCCTCCTAGGCACCTGATCCCACCTCTAGTATGTCCAGGGATCCGTGTTTGCCCATCTCACTGATTTGTATTTGTTATAGGATTGTATATATAGATTGAATACTCTTAGTTATATTAATTTTTATTTTTTATTTCAGCAGTCAAGATCTGAGCAAATGTCGGACTTAAGTCAAAGTTTCAACTTAAGTGTCTGTCTAGAAATCCAGGCCTGATCTCACGCATTGTGTGTTTAAGCGTCAGTGTTTGTCATTCTTCCCATTTTGATTTGTTTTATGATATATAATATTAGTCACTGTTCGTTATCGTACCTTATTATTATCATTATCATTATTATTATTATTATCAACTTATTTATGTCAGTATTTATTTAAACTATAGACGGTTTTTAATTTCATTATACATTAAAATCACATTTATGAGCTTCAGTAGAATAGATAATTAGAAATTTTCCCAGGGAACTTGCGTTGACCGTAAGTAAATTATATACACTGTAATTATCCTAGACTCGTGCATATTTACATTCTTCTAAATTAGAGCGCAAAATTACAAGCTGTTACTTTCAAATTATGTTGTGCGTCCTTTTGAAAATCAGTACATCCTGTCATGCCTCTCGACATAATAGCATGGACAATTCACGGATTTGACGCTCATACACATTACGTCACGCTTACCCTGACAAACTTTATAACGCTGTAACAACTTTTTCGTGATCATAGATCTCGCTACTGTGTCTTTGTCTATTCCACCACGGTAAGAGGTTTTCTTTTGATCCAAGATTAAATTACCTATAAGTATAAAATTGAGTTGCATATTCAGTATTTCTAAGCTTCGTCTGTTTATTGTATACATAAATGTAAATTTAGAATTTACACAGTAACTAGCTGTCATCTGTTTTACCTATATTTATTTTATTACATTTATTTTGTCTTTTTGCACATGTACGCTATTTATTATAAATACGGGTAGTGTTAACCCCCACCCCCATGTGTATCAAAAATATCCGCGACTAGTTTATAATTTAACACAATGTCAACTGTCCGATCACATTACTATTATATAAAACATGGTCTAAGAAAAGTGAAAGTCGAAATAAAATTTTCATGCCTTCAGGAAATTGACGGATATTGGGGAAATATGAAGTTTGCGCTGATGTTGCTGGCAGTTCTGGTGGTAGCCCAGTCGTCAACCGCTACCTTCACTACTTGGCAAGGGTACTACAACTACCTCTACAATCAGATTGCAGCTATAAAGGCCAACATTATCACACTAAATGGAATGGTCAACGTATGTTCCTGTGATATCTCGCTGAAAGGTAAACACCGAATCCTTACATAACTCACACTGTTCCTCTTTTTCAGTTTCAATAAATGTATAGAAGATAATGAATTTGAGCGCTGCTAGTATTTTGACTTCATAACATCCAAGTCGTCAAATAAGTAGAGACTACTACTTCGCCAAACGTTCAATACAAAATGTATTTAGAAATGAAAGGGTTAAAATCAGAGGGTATGTGCCACGATGGGCTTTGACAATAACGAACCCTCACCGTTACGACAATGAGTGCTATTTGGCCGTCTAAATTCGTGACACTTCAACTACAACGGGTGATGTCTAAATGTCAGTGAAATATATTCAAAGGGACGTAAAACAAAAATAACAAAGGATAGTTAAGATCAGTCTTAAGTATTCAAAATTTCATGAATGAAAAATATTATCTCCTTATTCAGAAAGCGCAATTTTTAACAGTTTCTTGAATAATAATTGTCTAATAACGATTGAATCCATTGAGGTAACAAAGGAGATACCGGCCAAAATGGGGATAATGGAGCCACTGGAGACAAAGGATTAAAGGGAAATGTTGGCGCCACATCTAGCACAAAAGGGAATAAAGGAGCTCCTGGGTCACAAGGAAGCATGGGCCCGGAAACTCCTGGAAGTAATGGAGACAAAGGAATACCTGGAGACAAAGGTAATAAAGGCAATTCAGGTAGCATCGGGGTCGAATCACCCCAGGGTTCAACTGGACCTAAGGGATCAACCGGACCCAACGGAGATGTAGCAGCTCCTGGGTCTCAGGGTTCCAAAGGACAGAAAGGTGACGTTGGATCTACTGGAGATAAGGGGGAACCAACAGGCAGTCCAGGTGCAAAAGGAACAAAGGGTGATGCAGGCAGTAAGGGCGAACCAGGTATTACTGGAGAAAAGGGGATGATTGGACTAATCTTGTGAAAACTGTACATACAAAGCTACGTTATGATTTTCTTAGTTGACGTCATTCCAAAGTGTTCAATTATGTATACATAATAGGCATATGATAGAAACTTGCCCTGGGATTCTCTTTCAGGAACCGCAACGCGAAAGTGTAATAAAACTGTGGAAGTTATCTTTAGATTTATTTTTCTATCAATCTGTTGTGGTGTTGTTATGACAACACAACGTTAACTGAATGCACATGGGTTGGTGTGATGATTTGAGATACATTTTCGGCTATAGAATACCCAGGTGTGACAGGCCCGTAGGCAGCAATTTCACTTTGGGCGGGCACCACACCAAAGTAATTTACTACAAAAAAAGTGATATCGACAAAAGCATCAGTAAAAAGATAACTGCATAAATATGTGCAAGCATTGAGGTGTACGTCATGTACATAAATCTAATCATGTACATAGAATCTAATTTGTTTCCCAGAAAACCCCTCAACTTTAATTTGAAGTTTTGTTTGGGGTTTTTTTTTGGGGGGGGGGTGTTCAGGATTTTTTTAAATCTCTTTTTTTTTGTTTATATCTTTATCATTTTATTATCAATCATTTTTGAGTCATAAGGTATTTAGTACACGGTAAACATTCCAAAAATCGCCAGTCTGTGTTAACTTTCACTTACGAACTCCTCGACAATGTTTTTCTGGATTCAGTTCATCAGTCTCATTTTTATGAATATGCAATAAAAGCAAATTGTCTGTTCGTGTTTGACTCATTGTTGATCTCAGTGATGTTTTCAATCTTTTCAGAGCGCTGAATGAGCGCTCACTGGTAGCGTTAATTGCAGGAAGTACCAAAATTAGTTTGAGAATTTTGAGGATCTCGGCAAACAGACTTTTTTCATTTGAATGTCTGAAAAATTCAACCACACTTGGTATATATGGCGTAAAGTCTTTTGGCAAAACAGTCTTTAACATTATAAGCTGGCAGTGGAGATCCTTTAGCTTCAAATCTGTATCATATAGGGTCGTGACAAAATTGAATTCTTCATACGTTTGATTTGTGCAAGCCTTAAATACGAGGGTTTCAAGATTAACATAAGTTTTGTAACTGGTTTGTCAAATCTAGATTTTATGCCAGCTAAAAGCAGATTTAATGCCTCGTAGAATTCTTTCCTATACCTATCTGCACACGATGAAAAAGTATGTGCTGCTGTCCCATCATCAATATTACGAGGAATTGTGCGTTTTCTAGGAAGAACAGGATCATCGATGTTCATCTGTTTTGCTTTTTCAACAACTTCCTCGTAAAAGCGAGTGAAGATTGTCTCATCTTGGAGACTTTGCAAAGCACTCATTGTCGTTGATGCCATTTTTTGACCATCACTCGCCGAGAGGTTTGGAGTCTGCAGAGCCTTTTCCAAATTATCACTATAACGTAAACGTTTTTCACTCAGTAAACACCCAAAGAAGAAATCAAACCTGCACATATAAGCAGTCACTCCCCTAATTCTGTTTTTCATTTCTACCTCACGAACGTATTGGAGGCTTTCATCCCAAACATTTCTTTAGAATTTCATAATTTTGACAAAATGCTCAAAAATGTGTCGGCATTTATTGTCCATCTTGTGGGACACAAAGCTCTTATTCCCGCTGATGTTTTCTCTAGATTTTAGGTACATTTTAATGTATTGAAACTCATCTCCCTTCTTGGAGATTTTTTAATGAAATTTGTTATATCCTTTGCAATGTCCAGGGTGTCTCTAAGCAACTTACATCCCTTAACAGAATAACTGCAAGCTAGGTTAAGAGCATGACCATAATAGTGTATGTAAAGGGCTCTGGGTTCAAGTGCATGAATTTGTGTTGCAACACCTGAACCAGCCATTGAAGCAGCCATGTCATAACACTGGCCTCATACTTTGTTGATAGGCAGATCAAACTTCAAAAGGGCATCTTTAATTGCTAAGGTTATTGAATTAGCCCCAATGTCAGAAAGACAGTGCATCCCTAACAAATCTTCATGAGCGGTAAAACTTTGATCAACCCATCGAATGCATAAAACAAGTTGCTCTTTGTTGGAAATATCTCTTGTTTCGTCTGCCATTATTGAAAAGAATTCAGACGATTTGATGAAAGCAACAATTTGTCGCAAAACCAGCAACCCCATCACCTGCAAAATTTCATTTTGTATATGTGGAGCAACATACTTATTTGTCTTGCGTTGTAGCCATTCATGAAGCTGGGGATCGCGTTTAGCCTCTAGCATGAGAAGTTGATTAAAGCTCGAGTTTTTCTTATCGTTGTCACCCCGAAGAGCAGTTCCTTGTCGAGCAAGAAACATCAAAATGTTTGTGATTTTAAGCAAATTCTCTCTGTTAGACTTCTCGACTTCGTGCGTCTTTGAAAGACATTCTCCAACATTTTTAACCTCCTCCTTTATCGTAAAGTCCCTTTCCATTGCCTCTATATGGCAATCACTTTTCTAGTTTGCGGCAAATTTTGTGGTTGCTTTTTTCTAGTTTTTAAATCCACTTGATGTGAAAGCATTTTGTTTCTTGTGACACTGGGAGTCTTCTTCTGAAATGATTTTATGCAAGGAAAACAGGATACAACATCTTTGATTTCTACATAATGTAACCAGGACCACCGATCAAACCAGGAGGTATCTTTTTACCAAACTTTTTTGCTGGAAAGAAAATATTCCGTGGCTGATTTGGGGTACTACCGATCTCTGGTGTATGCCATTTTCATGTACAACCTGGGCCTTTTGAACTGGTATTTCTGAGATATCATCTGAAGAAGAAGAAGAATCAATCAAGGAAGAAACTGTAGCATGTTTGTCTGTTTCTTTGTTCGCAGTTTCACCCAATTTACCTGTTTCAATAGACTCCTCATTTGTGTTAGACTCCAAGAGTGGGGAAGGACTAGCTTGTGAATGTTTTGCTTCAAATGAGCGATGAGAATCCTCAATAACCTCGAACAATTTGAAAGAGATTCCTCATGTTTGTGAATACAGGCAACAAAATGATTAGGTATCCAACCATCTATTTTTGTAGCAATTGTTTGAGTCCACATGATGTGGATAGCATCCTGATATTCTTTAGCATCAGCACGGTCAAGAGGAACAATAAGCTAATTATGATCTTGTCTGTTTACACTAGGGTTGTGCACCTCGGGGAAAATCGATACGACTGGATTCTGCAAAACGTTAGACGTTACGAGCATATGTGAAAAGCTTGAATAGTAACCGTTCTGGGTTGTTTTTATTGTTTCCTTTTGTAACGAAGCAATAATTCACCAGTAACACTCTTCTGACAGGAAACTTTCAAAGACATATTGAAGTGAACTTGTGGACATGGTCACAATAGTGTTTTCATTCGTGTAGCGCTTCAGGTTTGAAACAAGTTCAAACACAATTCGTACCCTCATTTCCCTAAATTTGTCCTAATGTCCAAAAGGGTTCGAATTCTGAATAAACAATTCACATCACCATATATCTGAATCGGGATAAGCTCAGAAGGAGCATCATTTGGATAAAGCTCTGAGGAAACAGCATCTTTTCGAATGTTCTAAGTTGGGATATTAGGTATGCTTGTTGGAAGAGGGTATTTCTTAAAACATTGCCCTTTGAGTCTAACATGAAAACGTGTACTCCCCATCCATTTTTCCCTGCATTTCTTGCTTCTTCGTGCACTTTTTCGAAAAATGCCTTTCATTCGTCCGTCTAGGCATACACTGTGAAATATAATCAAAGTAAAAACTGTGCGGAAGGTTGATCTTACACTGATACGATAGTGTCTACTCTTGGACCAAGAATGAAACAGGTCTTGACAGCCTGAGACTTTACAGGCTTTGAAAAAGTTGTTACAAGTCATGACCTACGTCACATTGGACGTGTTACGTCACTGATAAATAGTACTTCACACACTGTCGGCTTTACCTTTACCATAAAAACTGTGATGACAAAAACGTCAACAATTCATCCTATTAGCTTTACAAAAAGATTTTAAATATATACAAACGTTGAACTGATATTAGGGCAGTTGGGATAGCCATTTTTGTATCAAGACGAAGTTTCTATGAACAAGCTATCTAATGAATTATTAGACCTTGAAAGTTAGTCAAGGTCACACATATTAGATACCTTTGATCAGTTGTCCCTTGCGAGATTTTTTCACTCATATGAGTCGTCAACAAATACCGGTAAAGGACTTTAAACGACACTTTAACAGTGAGTGTACTTTACCGTGCCAACGCCTTTCGCGACACAACTTAAGGTCATATCCGAAATATCCTTGACTTTCACTCCTAGTGCAGGGTACTTAACAAAGGAACAGTCACTACATTGGGGAATATAGGGTTCACGGCGGGTGTGACCGGTCGACATGGGATGCTTACTCCTCTTAGGCACCTAATCCCACCTCTGGTATGACCAGGGGTCCGTGTTTGTCCATACCTCTGATTTGTATTTTCTATAGGAATTACGACATTGAATACTGTTAGTTATCTTAGCCTTTTCATCATCTTCCATAAACAAAATGTACCTAACATTTCCATAATATCCCATTTTCTTTAATTAAACCGCTTAAATTTGCTTAAATCTGTGTCGATCTTGTGGCTTTACACACTTGCATTCATGATCATGATATAATATATTTTACAAACATCTTTATGATCAGGCGAAGATAAAGAACAGTTATCAACCTCTTAACTCCTTAAGAATGGAGCAAAAATACCAACCCTGGACATACCAGAGGTGATATCAGGTGTCTAGGAGGAGTAAGCATCTCCAGTCAACCGTTCTTGATCAGGTAAACGACGTAAATCGTAGTAAAATCAATTTGCAAGGAACGGTCTTGAAAAATGTATGAAACATGTCAGCTGCATTTTATCCAATTGTTTTGGTAAATTACGTTTTTACGAGGTTTTACACTAATGTGTTTACAGTGTTATTGTTGAGGCGAGAGCAGCCAGAGTATTGTATATAATTACCCATAAGAAGCGCGTAGAATTGGAATTTCTAAAGTTATCCGAACCTGTACAGAGCTGTCATCTTGGAATAAGACGTTAGACGGGATCCGCCTATTGATATATACTGCGAGGAATATAACGCAGCTGATGTAAACAGTGCATTGTAACGTTGTGATGCCTTATCAACAACAAATCGTACAAAGTATTAAACAGTATATTAAGTGGTTAGAACACCTGACAAGTAGTGCAAGGATCCCAGGTTCGATTCTCGGTCCAGCCCATAAATTTCCCCCCTTTCCCACCTATATTACATATGGTGCCGTGGCTACGCCTGGCCTTCCATACATGTTTAAGTCGATAACATCATCTTCCAAAATTTATAATCTGTCATATACATGACGAAATACAATGTCGATATCGACAATAGCATGACTATATCGTGTCGAGATCGTCATCTGACAAAGTTGGTTTTTTTTTAACTATATACAATACTGTTTTTTCAATGATGTCGATATTGTTTCCATGTCATCAATTGACAGGGTCATAATTTGCCACATACTGTGTTCAAGACTGTTTTCAATGGTCATATACAATAATGATGCAATGTTAGGTAAAGGTGTATTACCCAGAATGATGGTGCCACATTTACGGGGACCGTATACTAGAAGTATTCCATTATATGGCACTAGTCCATGAACGCTTTAATCACCCCTGGAACAGATTGATTGATTGATTGATTGATTATATGCAGTTTAACGTCCCGCTCGAGAATTTTTCACTCATATGGAGACGTCACCATTGCCGGTGAAGGGCTGCAAAATTTAGGCCTATGCTCGGCGCTTATAGCCTTTGAGCAAGGGGGGATCTTTATCGTGCCACACCCGCTGCGACACGGGACCTCGGTTTTTGCTGTCTCATCCGCCTCTTACGACAAGGAAGGGGCACTGAGGATCTATTCTAACAACCCGGACCCCCAGGGGTCCCCGGGAACAGTATCAAATTTTATATTTTATTCACAACATAGGAAGGGATACCTTAAACTGAAAGTGCGTGGCACGCATGATGATGATAGTTAGGAACAAGATTCTATATCGATACAATATCGACGGGAAAAAATATATCAAACGAACAATTACACAGATGATCGTTATAGCCACACGATCATAATTAGACATCAGTACGATGTCGCCAATATCGATAAAATACCACAACCTTCATGATTCGACATCAATACGATATTTTTGATATCCACAAGAAGGGTTGACTAAAACTGGTTCAAATTTCAGGTGTTAGCCAACACAAGGAATATTCGATATCGATATGATAACGTCTATATCGACCAGACAGATATCGATATGATAACGTCTATATCGACCAGACAGATATCGATATGATACATCTATATCGACCAGACAGATATCGATATGATAACGTCTATATCGACCAGACAGATATCGATATGATAACTTCTATATCGACCAGACAGATATCGATATGATAACCTCTATATCGACCAGACAGAAAACCTTCCATATTAATACGATGACATCCGCAAACTCGAACTATGAGCTTCAGGTGAAAGTCTTATCAGGGGCAAAATAATCTGGATTGCATTTCTTCGAGGGCAAAGACAAAGTAACGGAGGGAAGACTGTAGTATTTATCGACCGCGGATATCGGCCTGTGTAGCTCACTGGTTCAGAGGTCCTGGGTTCGAGTCCAGACCAAACTTTTCTCTATAATAATACAAAATAAAAGACACAATAAATTGATAGAAGAATATCTTTGATAATTATATAATAATGATATCATAATGTGTATTCTAACTTATTGACATCATGAATTGAGTTTCTAAATATATATCAACAATTGTGCGAGGAGTTGATAAATTAATGACGAGCACAGTAATAAAAGAAAATATTACAAGTCTAATAATCAATATCTGCAGAAGGGGAGGGAGGGGGGGGGGTGCAACTGAATTAAAGAAAACATTCCAAATAATGCAGAGTAGTTGAATTGTAAAGTGTGTTCACTCAGGGAATGGATGCAAATTCTAGCAATGTCCTTTTGAAAATAAATGTGCAATAATACTTTATACAGCCTAGTTATCCCTAACAAAGCTTCGATTTGTTCTTCTTAAATGCATAATAAAAAAGATGTTGATGAAAATAAAATAAATCATTTTTTAAATTATAGAAATGCAATAGGAACTTGGTTGCTAGGTAAAAAATGGCGTTATTACTTTCAATGATTTATTCAAAGATGAAAGTAGTTCCGCAGTGATTATAGATTTACAGATGTTACTTCTAGATTTAATATTCAGCACTCAGGTTACACACCTCCCTCATTCTGGAAACGCCCATACAGCTGATTCCAGACTAAACACGTGGATTGAAGAAACGAACAGGCATATTTGTTCAACAATCATCAAAATTTATTTCTTCCGTACGATTAAGCATCAATAAACATGACTATTCATGGATTTACTTTATACCGTATTATTTTAAGATCTCAATTTCAAAAATCGCAGATCCGCCAAATTAATCTCGTTTTTTGCTATTTCAAGACAATATATCGAAAATCAAAGTGGATTGTTAATTAATTTTATGATAATTACTAATCAATTAAAGTCCAATTATATAATAAGCTAAATAGCTTACGAATTTCACCTCAGATTACATGAAAAAAAATATTTCAGGTGCAAGCAATAACTCTGGAGTAAGCACTTTGGAGTTTATTGACAAAATCTATTCATTATAAGTACAGTCTTACCACTGTATGCTTGAAATTTGGTGTAAACATTAGGTATCATCACTTCACTTGTTTACGTGGAGGGAATAAAGGTCTCTCTCTCTCTCTCTTTGTCTCTCTTTCTCTGTCTCTCTCTTTGTCTCTCTTTCTCTGTCTCTCACTGTTCTCTCTCTCTCTCTCTCTCTCTCTCTCTCTCTCTCTCTCTCTCTCTCTCTCTCTCTCTCTCTCTCTCTCATGTTTGTATCTTCGTTTGAGCAAAGTTTTTTTTTTCCAGAATGTTGTTTATAAATCTTGAAAGTCAAGGGTGATACATAAAATAACTTTTCAGAAGATGTGCAGGGCATCTTGCCTCCTTTATTGTTTTGTTTTGTTTTGTTTGTTTGTTTGTTTTTATTATTTTTTATTATTATTGTATTTTTTATTTTAATCTATTTATTATTTATTTTTTGTTTTACAAAATATCTTATTTTAATCAATGGAAGCCGTGCTGTTAGGGACACTCGATTGAACCCCCTTTCCTTTTTTTTAAATAGCAAATTTTAACACGCATTACCTTTCATTTTACTGATATTATTTAATACTACGTTATAGATTAGGCCACAGGGCTTTTGTTTAAGAATGTAAAATTACATATTCTTAACAGAGTACACGTTTTCTGACCAGATTGGAAGGAGAAAATTAGCCGAAAGAGTTCGTGACGTTTTAGTGTATCTGTTGTTGCATGTCCTAATGAAAGGGAAGAAAACGCCAAGCCGTATGCGTTGTCATCGTTTAATGTTTACGATATCAAATTAATGACAGTTTTCGTATGACGTCATCTTACCAAAAGTTATTTTATTTTGACGCCATGTTAGAGGTCCAGTGGATATTTCTTCTTTGTGTTACCAAATTTTAAACTTGCGAAACAAATACTGGTATCAAATTATTACTTTTAAAATAGTTAATAAGTGGACATGCTAACTAATGTTTTGGAAAACAATGATGTACATAAATCAGGGCCTCCGTGGCCAAGTGGTTAGAGTATCGCGCTCAAAACCACAAGGCCTTTCACCTTTAGTTGGCACAGGTTCGATTCTCGCTCGCGCCGATATATGTGATAATGTTTGCCAGTTTACTTTCGGAAGGTCGGTGGTCTCTTACCGGGTATATTGTATCTGTGTTCTCTCTTCCACCAATAAAAACTGGACGCCACCAGATAACTGAAAAATTGTTGAGTGTGGTGGAAAACAACAAACAAACAATCAATCAATTTACATACATTCCTAATTGGTCAGTATAAATAATTGCAATTGCCGGGTTACGTAATGAAAAGATTTGAGGAAGTCGACCTTTAACATTGCGGACAAAGTATTGTCCAAAATATTGTCTATCGAAAACTGACTGTTGAAGTCGATTTGAACTGATGTTTGTTGTTAAAGAGTTTCGTACCTGAGTTTTATAGTCTTGTCAACTTTTGGGAAAATATATCTTATATTTCTATTAAGGGATAATTAGGAAATTTTAAAAAAAACCTGGGTCACAAAGCTTGTTATTGAGCTACAGTGTACTTGACCCTTTTGCACTTAAAATTTACCCAATATCTTGATTTATCTGTTGGTGCAAGATGAGCAACAAAAATCAATCATTACATAAAACAGATACTTAGCCATGCCTTCTAACAATGCAGATATTGAAAAAAAATAATATTAGTAGACTGTAAATAAGTAATGATCTTGCACTCGAAATAAGGAAAAATTCATGATAAAAAATTTGAGATTTTAAAAGAACATTTTAGGAGTAATGTCAGTTCTAAAATTGCACATAAATTACAAATATTGAGTCATGTCTTAAAATCTGAAATGAAACGTTGAAAAGTATGGGTTATAGATCTTTTTTTTTTTTTTTTTTTTGGCCAAAATGCTGAATTTTTATACAAATTTTTTGAGTAAATTAATCTACACTTTTTAAAGAATTGGTGTTCTGTTTGGAAAAAAAGATATCAACTAAATTAATGAATTACAACATTTTAATTATTTCATTAGTTCCAAGTCTCAGCTACCTGTATTTTAAATCATAAAACTGAAATACAAGAAGAAGGATGTAAAAAGTAACAGAAACGGTAAAACCATGCACATTTAGAACTTTTCGATAAACAACCCTTCCTCCACAAAATGTAGTCCCTACCAAACCCTTTCAAAATTTGAATTGATACAAAATGTTTCAATTGGAAACGGATAAGTGAGAGATTTATAATAATATGTTTTGACCAATGGGATTAGCATTGAACCAATACATACAACGTTATAGCATTCTGCGTATTTGTGCTCAAATTCCGAGATCATAACGTCCTAACATGTAAACACGTGAAATGCCTATTAGAATGGCTTCCCTTTATCACATGATCAACAAAGTACTGCTGCTGGTTAATTTTACGTGGATTTTCACCGGATGCTTCTAGGATTGATAATTGTTTAAAAAAGAGAGAGAGAGAGAGAGAGAGAAGTACCCGTAAGAGTTCTAACCTTATACGTAAATCTATGTCGTGTCTCCCATTTTTTACGTAAGGTGAGGTTAATCAGTAAATATAATCAGTGGTTAGAGCATCGGGCTCAAAATCACAAATCCTCTCACCTCTGTCGGCACGTGTTCGAATCTCGGCCGCGGCGTTATGTGAGCGAGTTTGCCAGTTTACTTGCGGAAGGTCGGTGGTTTCTTCTCAGTCTTCCCAGGTACATTGTATCTGGGTTCTCTCTTCCATCAACAAAAACTGGACGCCACCAGAAATTGGATCTGAGGTCACGGAAGTAGCTTGAAGTATTCTGTTGTTTATATAAAGTCACACCTTTTGAGAAAAACATGATAGCCAACACTACAGTATATGTGGTGCAGTGTCCTTTATGCTTTCTGATAATTCGGATTTCCATGACAAATTACCTACCAAACTCTCTGAGGTTATTAATCATATTATGTGCTTGCTTGTCTACGTCTTTCCACAGCCGACTTGTCCTGTTATAAAGAAAGTATGGCCCTTTTTGGCCAGGTTCAACGCCTTCGTATTCTTGATTTAACGGTATCCTCTTACATTTTCGTGTAGCTATTGGTATTTGGAAGACCTCGTCTCGAGTTTTCTCGTTCTAAAAATAGCTGTCTGCTTCAGTATATTTCCATCTAATTGTAGAAAGAATACAATTTGTATTTTAATATGTGATGAATGAATGATTTATAATAAAGCTAAATTTTCAGTTGATCATACATACAGCTATAAAGCTTTTTCAAATCATTCAACATGATAAACAGAATATCAAGAAATTCATATTAAAAAAATACAATTCTATAGCGTGTGGTTTGATTTTTAAACTTTTTCATAATAATTTTTCTCGAAAACGCAATATATCAACATTTGATTTAATTTACAACAGAAAGTCTGGAAAAGTTTTGAACTGTTATTTCTAAACTGCAATAATAAATTTACTGTCGATTTCTGAAAAAAAATTCTTGGTTTTATCATTTATGTGGGCAAGGATATTTTATTGATTTGACGATGCATAATATTTTTGGTTCACTAACACAAATCGACTGACTTTCCGATTGTGGACACGTATGTATATGTATATGTATATATATATATATATATATATATATTTGAAACCTATGACTAGCGATTCTTTATAACATAAAATATATTTTCTTGGAGGAGAATATGCGTAATGAGAACAGAATTAAAGACACCAAAATTCACTGATGAAGGGATAATTTTTTTTATAAAAACACCCCACATAGAATTGAAGCTAATGCGCTGTTTGAAATTTCATTATTGGTGTCCTCAAGAAAACAAACAAATAAATGAACGACAAAAAAATCATAACATGAACGAAACAGTAGCAATACAAATAAGACTTACTCCTCAAATCTGAACAAAATTAATAACCGGAAACATGAAATCACCTCCTTATCAGAATTTGATTGCTTATGGAATATAATTCTTTATAGTTTAGATACTCGGTATTTTACAAGACAAATTGCACTATACATTATATCCATATGATACCAGTACTTGTCAGTCTATTCTCAGATTAAAGGCTAGCGCAAAAACCACAACTTCAAAGCACTGACTCTTTTCCAAGCCCATGCTGAGGCGTGAACTATCGGTCCCAAAGGCTCGGAGTTTTTGACCTGTACTGTATCATGATCGGTGAACGATTTGTGTATTCCATTGAAATAAAAATATGTACTAGACCAAATATATTGAAATTTTATGGAATCGTGTCAATCAGTAATGTTAAAAACCTTTTAAAAAACTGTGAATGTTTAATCTAAAGACATATGAGGGACACCTTTTAAGTTCGTAGAGTAAGCTTATAACTTTTTAACGCGATTATGAAGTTGCACGATTTTTTTTACACAGAACTTGCGTAATCATTCCCTCTCTCGATCGGTATCACGGTATACGGCGCACAAGGTCCAAGTGCTGCGCTGGGTATTTTCAACACGTGGTTTTATACACTATAGTAAAATATAGCGTTCAATTTGGATGGAAAAATCTCTGAACAGAGGGTATGTTGTAAGATTTGAGCACACCTCGGGTTTCCGTCAACGGAAATTCATGCTCATTTGCAAATGGTTTATGGGAATGGTGCTTTAAAATATGCTACTGTTTGCAAGTGGGTACGTCTTTTTAATGATGGTCGGGAGTCAATTGAAAATGACCCTCGAGTGGGTAGGCGGGTTTCCGTTTTGACGGAAAAGAACGTTGCTACTGTGAAAACGTTAATTTGTACTTTTCTGTGTATGTATTTTTGTACATTTCTGTGTATATATTTCTGTACATTTCTGTGTATATATTTTTGTACATTTCTGTGTATATATTTTTTGTACATTTCTGTGTATGTATTTTTTGTACATTTCTGTGTATATATTTTTTGTACATTTCTGTGTATATATTTTTTGTACATTTCTGTGTATATATTTTTTGTACATTTCTGTGTATGTATTTTTTGTACATTTCTGTGTATGTATTTTTTGTACATTTCTGTGTATATATTTTTTGTACATTTCTGTGTATATATTTTTTGTACATTTCTGTGTATATATTTTTTGTACATTTCTGTGCATGTATTTTTTGTACATTTCTGTGTATATATTTTTTGTACATTTCTGTGTATGTATTTTTTGTACATTTCTGTGTATATATTTTTGTACATTTCTGTGTATATATTTTTGTACATTTCTGTGTATATAATTTTGTACATTTCTGTATATATAATTTTGTACATTTCTGTATATATATTTTTGTACATTTCTGTATATATTTCTGTACATTTCTGTATATATTTTTGTACATTTCTGTGTATATATTTTTGTACATTTCTGTGTATATATTTTTGTACATTTCTGTGTATATATTTTTGTACATTTCTGTGTATCTATTTTTCTGTACATTTCTGTGTATATATTTTTCTGTACATTTCTGTGTATATATTTTTCTGTACATTTCTGTGTATATATATTTCTGTACATTTCTGTGTATATATTTCTGTACATTTCTGTGTATATATTTCTGTACTTTTCTGTGTATATATTTCTGTACATTTCTGTGTATATATTTCTGTACTTTTCTGTGTATATATTTCTGTACATTTCTGTGTATATATTTTTGTACATTTCTGTATATATATTTCTGTACATTTCTGTATATATATTTCTGTACATTTCTGTGTATATATTTTTGTACATTTCTGTATATATATTTCTGTACATTTCTGTATATATATTTCTGTACATTTCTGTGTATGTATTTCTGTACATTTCTGTGTATATATTTTTGTACATTTCTGTGTATATATTTTTGTACATTTCTGTATATATATTTCTGTACATTTCTGTGTATATATTTCTGTACATTTCTGTGTATATATTTCTGTACATTTCTGTGTATATATTTTTGTACATTTCTGTGTATATATTTCTGTACTTTTCTGTGTATATATTTCTGTACATTTCTGTGTATGTATTTCTGTACATTTCTGTGTATATATTTTTGTACATTTCTGTGTATATATTTTTGTACATTTCTGTATATATATTTCTGTACATTTCTGTGTATATATTTCTGTACATTTCTGTATATATATTTCTGTACATTTCTGTGTATATATTTTTGTACATTTCTGTGTATATATTTCTGTACATTTCTGTATATATATTTTTGTACATTTCTCTATATATATTTCTGTACATTTCTGTATATATATTTTTGTACATTTCTGTATATATATTTTTGTACATTTCTGTGTATGTATTTCTGTACATTTCTGTATATATATTTTTGTACTTTTCTGTGTATATAATTTTGTACATTTCTGTGTATATATTTCTGTACATTTCTGTGTATATAATTTTGTACATTTCTGTGTATATATTTCTGTACATTTCTGTGTATCTATTTTTTGTACATTTCTGTGTATATAATTTTGTACATTTCTGTGTATATAATTTTGTACATTTCTGTGTATATATTTCTGTACATTTCTGTGTATCTATTTTTTGTACATTTCTGTATATATAATTTTGTACATTTCTGTATATATATTTTTGTACATTTCTGTGTATGTATTTCTGTACATTTCTGTATATATATTTTTGTACATTTCTGTATATATAATTTTGTACATTTCTGTATATATAATTTTGTACATTTCTGTATATATATTTTTGTACATTTCTGTATATATTTCTGTACATTTCTGTATATATTTTTGTACATTTCTGTGTATATATTTTTGTACATTTCTGTGTATATATTTTTCTGTACATTTCTGTGTATATATATTTCTGTACATTTCTGTGTATATATTTCTGTACATTTCTGTGTATATATTTCTGTACATTTCTGTGTATATATTTTTGTACATTTCTGTGTATATATTTTTGTACATTTCTATGTATGTATTTCACTATGTTTATTTGCATACCTATATATATTCCTCTGTCGTTACTTGTATTGATACATGAAGTCTTTACTGTATCTCATGAACCACATTCATTGTGGTTTGAGCGAATAAATGAAAGAATGAATCAAAAATAAATAATAATAATAAAAAAAAAGAAAAATCAAAACTACCAGAAAGACCAGTTTAAAGAACGGCCTAACAATTGGTTTGTAACTCGTCAAACAGGCTGTGTTTGGCTAGACCGTTGCATTCTTTGATTGAGGTATGCGACTGATCGATATTCGTTATCTTCGCCTTTTCAATTTTATAACGACTAAAGAATTTGTGAAGTTTTAACTTTGAAGCGAGAACAAATAAAAAAAAAATGAGAGAACGATTGAAATATGGTTCATGGTTTTCTGAATTTTTAAAAAAACTATGCGAGTTCACTATGTGGGTAGGTGATTTTATCTGCTTATAGGAATTTTTTATTAGAATTGTTTGAAGTATCGCTTTTGTCATTGCGTGAACCCTGAGGTCTACGCAGAAAATGTGTAAACAAGGATAAACCGGATGCTATGTGGAAAAGTCAACTTGCGCATGTACCTTTTCACCGGAGCCAATTAGAACATCGATTGGCCTTCTCGTATAGAAATGTGAGACGTTACACCGAGATTTTGAAATGAAAAACTATATTCAAGCTTGTTCATCTCGAACATTAATATATATTAAAATCATTCAGTGGCGAATCAAATTTATCGAAGGGGAGATGTAGCGACCCAAATTTCTACTTTTTTCAGCTCACGAAAGGTTGGGGGAAAGAGGGGGGGGAGGGGGGGAGTGTTGAACACTGCAAGATGGCAATAATAAGCTTTTATTTAAAAAATCAACTAAAAGGGTGTGCAATCCCTGTAGATCCGCCACTGTCAATGGATTAGGGTATTTTGTTGTCAGATTCATATCCCTGAAGTACGTACTTGTATGAAACTTAAACGTTAACTTTCTTACACCAGATTGTGTTCTCTGTAGAACTTGGACTTTAAGGTCCAAATCAAATTTTAATTCTGAGGTTAAGGTCAAAGCTAAAAATACTTATATCCAGTAGGAATATATATATATATATATATATATATATATATATATATATATATATACTACTCAAAGTTTGATAAGGATCATATTTTTCAGCACTTGTAAAACTTTCAACAAAGGTGAATGAGAACCAACACAGAGTGATTTATGTTCAGAAATGTTTACTTCAAGAAATTGTGACAGAAAAATTTGGCAAACATGACATTTCATCGCATACTCCTAAGGTAAAGGGAGAGTACCCTGAAAAGCATGGTAATTTCATGATCACGGAATTGTTTAAACTCTGCACATTCCATTTCACACTGCACAAACAAGTGTCAATAGCGGGTATGGCCTCCGTTAGCTCCAATGACAGCTTGGCAACGTCGTCTCATGCTTCCAACGAGGTTTTGAATGGACGCAAGAGAGATATTGTTCCATTCTTGGATCAGAACATTTTCAAGTTCCTGGAGGGTGGCTGGTTGTACAGGACGACGTGAAATCGCTACCTGAAGCATATTCCAGACATGCTCGATAAAGTTGAGGTCTGGAGAACGAGCTGGCCAGTCCATACGAACAATTGTCTCACGTTCCAGGTACTCGTCCACCACCCTAGCACGATGTGGACGTGCATTATCGTCCATGAGGATGAAGTCAGGACCAACAGCACCAGCATATGGTCTCACGTACACATCCAGGACTTCATCCCTGTAGCGCACTCCGGTCATCGTGCCTCGCCTTAGGACATGGAGATCAGTTTGTCCAGCTCGACTGATTCCTCCCCAAATCATCAACGACCCACCACCATATCTGTCATGTTCAGCAACATTAGCGTCCTGATATCGTTCTCCTGCCCTTCTCCACACTCGTGCACGACGATCTGTGAAGTCAACACAAAACCTCGACTCGTCTGTGAAAAGTACAGGGGCCCAATCAGCAACCCTCCAATTCACATGAGCCCTGGCCCAATTCAAACGATCTTGTCTGTGTCGCTGAGTAAGAGGGATGCGAATACAGGCTCTCCGGGAACGAAGACCACCTTCATGAAGACGATTACGCACAGTTTGCGTGGAAATGTTAACTCCAGTTGCATTCAGAAGATCATTTCTAAGCGCAGTCGCCGTTGCAAACCGATGACGTCGTGCTGAAATCAAGAGAAAACGGTCATCTTGCTGCGTGGTGGACCTTTCTCTGCCGCCTCCATGTCGATGAGAAGCTGAACCATGAGCTTGATACCGGTTCCAAGCTCTGCAAACAACGCTCTGACTGACACCCAATAGCTCTGCAACGTGACGTTGTCTTGCACCATTTTCGAGCATTCCTATGCATCTGGCCAATTCTTCAATAGTCAAACGACGTCTTTGACGTTGTGGAGGCATTTTCATAGAGTAACAGTGACTTAAACGAGGTCAGATGTAAAGACAATGGCCAAATTCAAATCAACGACAAGCACTCAGAAATGTGAATAATGTGGGTACCATGCTTCACGTGCTACTCATGATCACTGCAGCATGCATTTCCCTACCTAACCTGTGTTTTGAGGCTCAAGAGGGGTCAGTCCAACACTATGATGAAATTTGCGTGTCTTATCAATTCATATATTGATTTTATAATGTAAGAACTATATGATCCTTATCAAACTTTGAGTAGTATATATATATATATATCATATCATATCATATTTATGTTACAACTTATAATGACATAATTGCATGTTCAAAAGTTTGAAAAAAAATCGTTTAAAACAAAATTTATTTCAACTTAGGATAAGTTTCTGTTAGGAACACGTTCCTATGCTCCACGTATTGGAGTCTCGGTTCCTATGCTCCACTATTGGAGTCTTGGTCAGCGACTTGTTGCATTGTATTTTTAGTGATATTTTGGTTGTTTTTCAGTTTACACTTTCAACTGACCCGACAATAGAAAAAAATCAATGTTACAGAAATTAAGCATTTAAATGTGTATTACGTAATGTTTTACGGACTATTTGCAGCTAGATCTGTTGCATCTGTTTGTAAAGGTGTGATAAGGTCCAGCTGCTTTGAGTGGAGTGATTGCACATATGGGTTAATAAAGTCAACTCTTCTAAGGTGTCTCCAATTTTTAGGGGCCGATCGTAACGTGTAGGATGTAAATCAATGTCTGTAATATATTCAGGATATCTTGTGAACAACACAGGACACGTAGATATTGTGTTACGATGAATTCTACGGATTGTTGGATAACATTAAATGATAAAGAGATAATGAAAGGACATCCTGTATATGTTTATATATCTGCTGTTTATTAATATATACGGATATATCTTGTTGAATGGGGCGATCCCATCGGTTGGACTGCCCAGCCATGTATGAATGAATATCTACTTAAAATTCACAAAAGAGCGTTGGATAGCTGGCCGGGACATGATATATTCGATTCGAAAGTCCATTAGTTTTATCTTTTTTTATAAACTTAAAACATATCTTTTTGAGCTTACATTTAATTTTAATTCGGTATTTATGTAAAGAGTGGTTTTTACAACAATAAAATACTTTTTATAGTCATATGTTTAATATTCCGTTTGAATCTAGGATTGGTATTCAGTAATTTTGACTGAACACAGCAGTACACATCTTTTCTTTTCTTTTCGGGGGGGGGGGGGGGGGGGGGGGGGGGCAAAAGAAAAAACATATACTGATATTTACTTCCCTTAATTTTGTATTCTTTATAGGTTTTATAACACTGACCACTGTCCATTATCTTCATTTGTTCATTAATTACGTATCTAGTCACACATTTAGCGAAAATGAAGGTTTTTTTTCACAATTCATATTAGGTTAAATATTTTATTAAAGCTAGAATAAGGAATTTATTTTTGTCTTATTTCGGCAGTTTTTAAAACTAATAGTTGAAGGGGTCCACAGGTGACTCTGACGTCATGGTATACAAAAAACATAGATGGAAAATACAAAAAACATAGATGGAAAATACAAGAAACATAGATGGAAAATACAAAAAACATAGATGGAAAATACAAAAAACATAGATGGACAAGAAAATGTCTGTTCTTGTAGTTCAAGAGCTCAATAATAAAATGTGCAAAAAAAAAATAAAAAAAAAAAAAAAAAAAAATCAATAAATAAGTACAAAACAAATAAACGGCAAATGATATTTGATGGGAAGTCGAAATCATTACCTTAAGTTATGTGCCTGGTTGATTTTTTTTTTTCATTTTTAAGAAAAATACCTTTTGTAAAATTTCTTGTAATTATTACTATTAGATTGTGTGAAAATGATTACATTAATTAAGACTTGACCATAATTATTGATCATTGATTTGGCTGATTTTCGATTGTCGTCATTTTTAACAAATGACAATTCCACTTACCGGAGCATATGATCTAAGAAAAGCAACTCTCATATTTATATATGGGTAACGTCATACTGACGTACCTCCACATACACACGTGCGCACGGGCGCTCGCTCCCCATTTGCATGAACAAAATTTTTGATATCATTTTCTTTATCGGGTATTGAGCGGCTTTTAACACCATCGTTGATTATTGTGACAATTTTCTCTTGTTTGAAAGTAGAAAAGGAATATATATATATATATATATACTCTGCAAAAAAAGAAACGCATAGCCCTTTTGAAATTTTAAAAATGCAAATTATGTATTTTACCAGGTAAACTGAAATGGTCAATTGAGTAATTGATTTTTTACAGGTAAGTATGAAACTTTAAAGGTCTGTTCATTTGATTTGGCTCTCTGCCAAATTAGCTCGGCGACTCTCTAAAATTGCACATCACCTCTATCGCCATGGAATTTGGCTTACGTTTTTCACGAGAACTTTGTGCTTAATTCAACCACTACATTAAAGGGTATAAAAGGACGAAGTTTGAAGCTTGAATTCATCATAACGTTAAAATGCTGCCATGCCAAGGTTGGACCCTGCTACTCGAAATATCGTCATTGGCCGTCTCCAGGCCGGAGTATCCCAAAGTGAGATTGCACGAACTGAAAACGTAAATCAGAGCACAATTTCTCGGCTGTGGAACAGATTCCAGCAGACTGGCTCTACTAATGACCGACCGAGGTGTGGGCGACCTCGCATTACGACTCCTGGACAAGATCGCTACATCCGGGTCTTTCATCTACGGAATCGAACCGTTGCTGCAACAGCTACTGCAGTCGGAATACCTGGATTGAGAAGAATCAGCTCGCAGACAGTCCGCAACCGACTTCGACAATATGGCATTAGACCCAGAAGACCGTATTTTGGAGCAGTTTTGACACCGTTACACAGACGAGAAAGAGTCCGATGGTGCAAAAGATTGAGGGGCTGGACATTCCGCAACTGGCGTAGAATCTGGTTCAGCGATGAGTCCCGTTTTCTGCTACAGAAACGTGATGGAAGAATCCGTGTATACCGGCGCAGGAATGAACGTTTCTCTTCCTCGTGTGTCCAAGAAGTGGATAGCTTCGGTGGAGGTAGCGTCATGATGTGGGCGGTGATCTCTAATGACCGTAAAACAGAACTGGTACATGTCCCGGGCAATTTAACGGCTCAAAGGTACAGAGACGAAATTCTCCAACCTCACCTTATGCGCGTAATTGACCGACAGAGGGAGTTATTCCAACATGACAATGCTAGGCCTCACACAGCCCGCTTAACAATTGACTACCTTCAGCAGAACAACATTAATGTGCTACCATGGCCTTCCAAATCACCGGATTTGAATCCGATTGAACACTTATGGGACCAACTGGATAAACGTGTGCGCCTGCGCCAACCTCCGCCTCAGACCCTCGATCAGCTCCGTCAAATGTTACAACAGGAATGGCGAACAATTCCACGCAATAACGTAAGAACATTGATTGACTCTATGCCAAGGAGATGCAGAACTGTGTTGGCAGCTCGAGGTGGTCATACACGGTACTAACTTAAACGTGACAGGAAGTGTTCTTAACTGTGATGATCTGACTTTTTTTTCACCAATATCTAAGGTTTGGACTGTAATTTTTTTCAATTGAAACAATTCTAGTGAATATCTACATTTTTTATTGTAAAATCATAATCCAAAATACATCTACTAAACTCTTAAAAAATCCATTATGCGTTTCTTTTTTTGCAGAGTATATATATATATATATATATATATATATATATTAGATTCATTTCTAACTTAATCAAAGTTATTGATAATTTTGTCATTTTAATAAATGCGGGTGACTTTTTTTTTATCAACAGTCATTAAACGAAGTACTACATACCGCTTATATCTGTGATGAATTATTTTTCATCATTTAATTAATCAAGTATACAGCGCAATAGAAACTCTGAAGTTTAATATATAAAGATTGAAATACACACGAAATGCCTACTTTATGTCGGTTGAGCGAAGGAAATCAGCCCAAAATTAGTTTCTTTTGTGGGAAAATGAATAATAATGAAGGGAGCGGTTTAATTAATTGGGTGTGAGTGGACGAGTTACCGATTTATATTTTATCACCATGCATCAGGAGTAACATTCTTTTCATGTTTTCATGCTGAAATTTGATTACATATTGCAATGAACTGTACATATTTATGTCGATATCAAAAGAACTTTAAAATACGTTTTTCAACAAATTGGGAGATAATATATATATGAGTATACTTGTGCTTGACTGACTGTCTGTTTGTTTGTTTTACGTCCCGTCGAGAATTTTTCACTCATATTGAGACGTCACCAGCTGTAGATGAAGTACCACAAATTTAGAACCTGTGCTTAGCGCGTAGCAGTGAGGGTTCTTTAACGTTCCAACGCCTCCGTGTTTTAAGGTCATATCAAAAAGACCTGTGATTCTCACTTCTAAATGCCGAGTGTTTGGCGAAGGAGAAATCACTACCCATTTTTCGTCTTAGGTTTAACGTAGCCATGGCACGAGCAGGGCTCGAACTCACGACCTCCCGGTTACGAAGCGAACGCTCTAACCACTGAGCTACCGCGACCGGTGCTTGTGCTTGAAAATGAACATTTATTTATATATAGTGATGTTTCAAGAGGCTCTTTGTTTTTGTCCTTTTATATATATATACTTATGCATTTTATTACACAGAAGGAATACCCCGAAATTTGGAAGATGCTGTGATTAAATTCTGAATGGCCATAATTTACAAGAAAATAAAATGAATGTTTAAAAACAATACCACTTTCTTATGCGTAGTTGAGTATATAACTTATTTATAGAAACAAAAACTACCAGTTTGTATAGGTAACATGTATTAGAATATTTTTACCCTCTATTGATAAAATAAATTTTATCTAGTTACATGTATTACCAATGTGAAAATAATTGCTATTTTTGGAATCTGAATCAGTTTGAATGTATAAGTTCATACCTCCCTACAATGTAGGTTTCTTTTCAAAGTCTGACTGGTGTGTACTACACCAAATAATGAAGAGCTGTATCAATATGAAATGACATACGTACCTTAGATCAGGCCTTTCAACAATCTGTTGGAATTCTTATGGGCACGAGTTGTGCTCCTTAGCACAATTAGCTGACCTATTTATATATATATTTTTATGAGGTAGAATTTATTCAAAAGCTTCTGCATGAGAGGAAAAAAATCTCTTGCTGTGGTCTACAACTCGACATTCATCAATTACAGTAATAATAGCTCTAAATCTGAAAATTTTATTTTGTTATAAAAATGTGGTATTATGATAATTGTGTATGCAACATTAAGCAAAATCATTAATAGAATTCAATTAAAGTTTAAAATTCTATCAAAATAAAGATTACAAATTTACTGAAATTCTACAGAAATCGGTTTTTATACGGGAAGACAATAATGTAATATTACTTCATTCAGAACCCCTGAACAGGTTTTCTAACACGAATATTTGTAAACGTTATTTTTCTGTCATTGAAATAGCAAATCATAATTTTACAACAACAAAAAAACCAAAAACAAAAAACAAAAAAAACCAAAAACATTCCGACACCAAATTGACAGCTATTATAATATGTAATCATTTTCATTCGTATCGATATATCCCAGGAAACTCGAAATAAAAGACACCACGGAGTCTTCCACATCTGCTTCTTACTTTTTTTTTTTATATTGAACATAGATGTTAACTGGAAACTAACAACTCAACTTTACGACAAACGGGATGACATCAGCTTCTCTATATAGATTTACATTGTTGAATGATATTCATAATCTGTCGGATGGGACGTAAACTGGTGCCCCATGTCGGAGATCACAGCCCTTCTGGTAGGCAAAAAACCGTCGCCGCAATGACTGAAAAGAACTTCAAACCAGGACACTGATTAACGTCAAATGATAAGTGGCTTCGTCGGCTCAATTCCGCAAAAAAAAAAATCCTTTTGAGAATTTCCAATCATTTGTCTTCTGTCCATCATGAAATCATCGGACCAATGTTTTCTCTTACATGTGTAATCATAAATTACAGAACTTCTGTTGAGCTATATTTCTATTATTTGATTAACTATAATCAACTTCCTGGTCAATTTAATTGCTGATGATAAAACAATTATCTCGCATTTGAATTGAAGATTGTCATATTTGTTTTTGAATTCAAGAAATTATCAATTACGTTGAATAATTAGATATGAATTTCAAAACCAGTATCGCACAAATTATTAATTACACTCGGTGTTATTAATAATTAGACATAACAGTAATCGGCATACAAAAATCACAGAAACACAAATCAATAATTATATAGAGGATAGAAAATTGTATATATTATGGTGCTCTGATATAAAAGAATTTTACTACAACGTTAACCAAATATTAAAGGAAAAAAGGCTAAAACGTTCCCCCATTATATAAAAAAAGGTGCTAAAATGAAAATGATTGTTTACGGAAAAAGAAAAGGGTGGGAGAGCTTTATGATCATCAATAGGTATTCCATATAACATTTCCCCGAGATTGTATGCCTGTGTTCATGTTCATCTATAAATTGCGAGTTGTTCATCTTAGAACACATGTAACATAAAACAAAATATGATAACGGTATAAAAAGCATACTACCCGCCTAACAGAATAGTGTATTAACATCACAATATACACTAACACAATAGTGTA
This sequence comes from Ostrea denselamellosa, assembly GCA_024699665.1. Lineage (NCBI taxonomy): Eukaryota > Metazoa > Mollusca > Bivalvia > Ostreida > Ostreidae > Ostrea > Ostrea denselamellosa. The sequence continues at coordinate 864,993 of JAMZEH010000002.1, forward strand.
TAAACATCACAATATACACTAACACAATAGTGTATAAACATCACAATATACACTAACACAATAGTGTATTAACATCACAATATACACTAACACAATAGTGTATAAACATCACAATATACACTAACACAATAGTGTATAAACATCACAATACACAACTAACACAATAGTGTATAAACATCACAATATACACTAACACAATAGTGTATAAACATCACAATATACACTAACACAAGAGTGTATTAACATCACAATACACAACTAACACAATAATGTATAAACATCACAATACACAACTAACACAATAGTGTATAAACATCACAATACACAACTAACACAATAGTGTATAAACATCACAATACACAATTAACACAATAGTCTATTAACATCACAATATACACTAACATAATAGTGTATAAACATCACAATACACAACTAACGCAATAGTGTATAAACATCACAATACACAACTAACACAATAGTGTATAAACATCACAATATACACTAACACAATAGTGTATTAACATCACAATATACACTAACACAATAGTGTATAAACATCACAATACACAACTAACACAATAGTGTATAAACATCACAATACACAACTAACACAATAGTGTATAAACATCACAATACACAATTAACACAATAGTCTATTAACATCACAATATACACTAACAAAATAGTGTATAAACATCACAATACACAACTAACGCAATAGTGTATAAACATCACAATACACAACTAACACAATAGTGTATAAACATCACAATACACAACTAACACAATAGTGTATTAACATCACAATATACACTAACATAATAGTGTATTAACATCACAATATACACTAACACAATAGTGTATAAACATCACAATACACAATTAACACAATAGTGTATTAACATCACAATATACACTAACACAATAGTGTATAAACATCACAATACACAACTAACACAATAGTGTATAAACATCACAATATACACTAACACAATAGTGTATTAACATCACAATACACAACTAACACAATAGTGTATAAACACCACAATACACAATAACACAATAGTGTATTAACATCACAATATACACTAACACAATAGTGTATAAACATCACAATACACAACTAACACAATAGTGTATAAACATCACAATACACACTAACACAATAGTGTATAAACATCACAATATACACTAACACAATAGTGTATAAACATCACAATACACAACTAACACAATAGTGTATAAACATCACAATACACAACTAACACAATAGTGTATTAACATCACAATACACAATAACACAATAGTGTATTAACATCACAATATACACTAACACAATAGTGTATAAACATCACAATAAACAACTAACACAATAGTGTATTAACATCACAATACACAACTAACACAATAGTGTATAAACATCACAATACACAAGTAACACAATAGTGTATTAACATCACAATATACACTAACAAAATAGTGTATTAACATCACAATACACAACTAACACAATAGTGTATTAACATCACAATATACACTAATACAATAGTTTATAAACATCACAATATACACTAACACAATAGTGTATAAACATCACATTATACACTAACACAATAGTGTATAAACATCACAATACACAACTAACACAATAGTGTATAAACATCACAATACACAACTAACACAATAGTGTATAAACATCACAATATACACTAACACAATAGTGTATTAACATCACAATACACAACTAACACAATAGTGTATTAACATCACAATACACAACTAACACAATAGTGTATAAACATCACAATACACAACGAACACAACATTGTATAAACATCACAATATACACTAACACAATAGTGTATAAACATCACAATACACAACTAACACAATAGTGTATTAACATCACAATACACAACTAACACAATAGTGTATAAACATCACAATACACACTAACACAATAGTGTATTAACATCACAATATACACTAACACATTAGTGTATAAACATCACAATACACAACTAACACAATAGTGTATAAACATCACAATACACAACTAACACAATAGTGAATTAACATCACAATGTACACTAACACAATAGTGTATAAACATCACAATATACACTAACACAATAGTGTATAAACATCACAATACACAACTAACACAATAGTGTATAAACATCACAATACACAACTAACACAATAGTGTATTAACATCACAATACACAACTAACACAATAGTGTATTAACATCACAATATACACTAACACAATAGTGTATTAACATCACAATACACAACTAACACAATAATGTATAAACATCACAATACACAACTAACACAATAGTGTATAAACATCACAATACACAAGTAACACAATAGTGTATAAACATCACAATATACACTAACACAATAGTGTATAAACATCACAATATACACTAACACAATAGTGTATAAACATCACAATACACAACTAACACAATAGTGTATTAACATCACAATACACAACTAACACAATAGTGTATAAACACCACAATACACAAGTAACACAATAGTGTATTAACATCACAATATACACTAACACAATAGTGTATAAACATCACAATACACAACTAACACAATAGTGTATAAACATCACAATACACACTAACACAATAGTGTATAAACATCACAATATACACTAACACAATAGTGTATAAACGTCACAATACACAACTAACACAATAGTGTATAAACATCACAATACACAACTAACACAATAGTGTATAAACATCACAATACACAATTAACACAATAGTCTATTAACATCACAATATACACTAACAAAATAGTGTATAAACATCACATTACACAACTAACGCAATAGTGTATAAACATCACAATACACAACTAACACAATAGTGTATAAACATCACAATACACAACTAACACAATAGTGTATTAACATCACAATATACACTAACATAATAGTGTATTAACATCACAATATACACTAACACAATAGTGTATAAACATCACAATACACAATTAACACAATAGTGTATTAACATCACAATATACACTAACACAATAGTGTATAAACATCACAATACACAACTAACACAATAGTGTATAAACATCACAATATACACTAACACAATAGTGTATTAACATCACAATACACAACTAACACAATAGTGTATAAACACCACAATACACAATAACACAATAGTGTATTAACATCACAATATACACTAACACAATAGTGTATAAACATCACAATACACAACTAACACAATAGTGTATAAACATCACAATACACACTAACACAATAGTGTATAAACATCACAATATACACTAACACAATAGTGTATAAACATCACAATACACAACTAACACAATAGTGTATAAACATCACAATACACAACTAACACAATAGTGTATTAACATCACAATACACAATAACACAATAGTGTATTAACATCACAATATACACTAACACAATAGTGTATAAACATCACAATAAACAACTAACACAATAGTGTATTAACATCACAATACACAACTAACACAATAGTGTATAAACATCACAATACACAAGTAACACAATAGTGTATTAACATCACAATATACACTAACAAAATAGTGTATTAACATCACAATACACAACTAACACAATAGTGTATTAACATCACAATATACACTAATACAATAGTTTATAAACATCACAATATACACTAACACAATAGTGTGTAAACATCACATTATACACTAACACAATAGTGTATAAACATCACAATACACAACTAACACAATAGTGTATAAACATCACAATACACAACTAACACAATAGTGTATAAACATCACAATATACACTAACACAATAGTGTATTAACATCACAATACACAACTAACACAATAGTGTATTAACATCACAATACACAACTAACACAATAGTGTATAAACATCACAATACACAACGAACACAACAGTGTATAAACATCACAATATACACTAACACAATAGTGTATAAACATCACAATACACAACTAACACAATAGTGTATTAACATCACAATACACAACTAACACAATAGTGTATAAACATCACAATACACACTAACACAATAGTGTATTAACATCACAATATACACTAACACATTAGTGTATAAACATCACAATACACAACTAACACAATAGTGTATAAACATCACAATACACAACTAACACAATAGTGAATTAACATCACAATGTACACTAACACAATAGTGTATAAACATCACAATATACACTAACACAATAGTGTATAAACATCACAATACACAACTAACACAATAGTGTATAAACATCACAATACACAACTAACACAATAGTGTATTAACATCACAATACACAACTAACACAATAGTGTATTAACATCACAATATACACTAACACAATAGTGTATTAACATCACAATACACAACTAACACAATAATGTATAAACATCACAATACACAACTAACACAATAGTGTATAAACATCACAATACACAAGTAACACAATAGTGTATAAACATCACAATATACACTAACACAATAGTGTATAAACATCACAATATACACTAACACAATAGTGTATAAACATCACAATACACAACTAACACAATAGTGTATTAACATCACAATACACAACTAACACAATAGTGTATAAACACCACAATACACAAGTAACACAATAGTGTATTAACATCACAATATACACTAACACAATAGTGTATAAACATCACAATACACAACTAACACAATAGTGTATAAACATCACAATACACACTAACACAATAGTGTATAAACATCACAATATACACTAACACAATAGTGTATAAACGTCACAATACACAACTAACACAATAGTGTATAAACATCACAATACACAAGTAACACAATAGTGTATTAACATCACAATACACAATAACACAATAGTGTATTAACATCACAATATACACTAACACAATAGTGTATAAACATCACAATAAACAACTACCACAATAGTGTATTAACATCACAATACACAACTAACACAATAGTGTATAAACATCACAATACACAAGTAACACAATAGTGTATTAACATCACAATATACACTAACAAAATAGTGCATTAACATCACAATACACAACTCACACAATAGTGTATTAACATCACAATATACACTAATACAATAGTTTATAAACATCACAATATACACTAACACAATAGTGTATAAACATCACAATATACACTAACACAATAGTGTATAAAAATCACAATACACAACTAACACAATAGTGTATAAACATCACAATACACAACTAACACAATAGTGTATAAACATCACAATATACACTAACACAATAGTGTATTAACATCACAATACACAACTAACACAATAGTGTATTAACATCACAATACACAACTAACACAATAGTGTATAAACATCACAATACACAACTAACACAACAGTGTATAAACATCACAATATACACTAACACAATAGTGTATAAACATCACAATACACACTAACACAATAGTGTATTAACATCACAATATACACTAACACAATAGTGTATAAACATCACAATACACAACTAACACAATAGTGTATAAACATTACAATACACAACTAACACAATAGTGTATTAACATCACAATGTACACTAACACAATAGTGTATAAACATCACAATATACACTAACACAATAGTGTATAAACATCACAATACACAACTAACACAATAGTGTATAAACATCACAATACACAACTAACACAATAGTGTATTAACATCACAATACACAAGTAACACAATAGTGTATTAACATCACAATATACACAAACACAATAGTGTATTAACATCACAATACACAACTAACACAATAGTGTATTAACATCACAATACACAACTAACACAATAGTGTATTAACATCACAATATACACTAACACAATAGTTTATAAACATCACAATATACACTAACACAATAGTGTATAAACATCACAATATACACTAACAAAATAGTGTATAAACATCACAATACACAACTAACACAATAGCGTATAAACATCACAATACACAACTAACACAATAGTGTATAAACATCACAATATACACTAACACAATAGTGTATTAACATCACAATACACAACTAACACAATAATGTATAAACATCACAATACACAACTAACACAATAGTGTATAAACATCACAATACACAACTAACACAATAGTGTATAAACATCACAATACACAATTAACACAATAGTGTATTAACATCACAATATACACTAACACAATAGTGTATAAACATCACAATACACAACTAACACAATAGTGTATAAACATCACAAAAACATCACAATACACAACTAACACAATAGTGTATTAACATCACAATATACACTAACACAATAGTGTATAAACATCACAATATACACTAACACAATAGTGTATAAACATCACAATATACAACTAACACAATAGTGTATAAACATCACAATATACACTAACACAATAGTGTATAAACATCACAATACACAACTAACACAATAGTGTATAAACATCACAATACACAATAACACAATAGTGTATTAACATCACAATATACACTAACACAATAGTGTATAAACATCACAATATACACTAACACAATAGTGTATAAACATCACAATACACAACTAACACAATAGTGTATAAACATCACAATATACACTAACACAATAGTGTATAAACATCACAATACACAACTAACACAATAGTGTATAAACATCACAATACACAACTAACACAATAGTGTATTAACATCACAATACACAACTAACACAATAGTGTATAAACACCACAATACACAACTAACACAATAGTGTATTGACATCACAATATACACTAACATAATAGTGTATTAACATCACAATACACAACTAACACAATAGTGTATAAACATCACAATACACAACTAACACAATAGTGTATTAACATCACAATATACACTAACAAAATAGTGTATTAACATCACAATACACAACTAACACAATAGTGTATTAACATCACAATATACACTAACACAATAGTGTATAAACATCACAATATACAACTAACACAATAGTGTATAAACATCACAATATACACTAACACAATAGTGTATAAACATCACAATACACAACTAACACAATAGTGTATAAACATCACAATACACAACTAACACAATAGTGTATTAACATTACAATACACAAGTAACACAATAGTGTATTAACATCACAATATACACTAACACAACAGTGTATAAACATCACAATATACACTAACACAATAGTGTATAAACATCACAATACACAACTAACACAATAGTGTATAAATATCACAATACACAATAACACAATAGTGTATTAACATCACAATATACACTAACACAACAGTGTATAAACATCACAATATCACTAACACAATAGTGTATAAACATCACAATACACAACTAACACAATAGTGTATTAACATCACAATACACAACTAACACAATAGTGTATAAACACCACAATACACAACTAACACAATAGTGTATTGACATCACAATATACACTAACATAATAGTGTATTAACATCACAATACACAACTAACACAATAGTGTATAAACATCACAATACACAACTAACACAATAGTGTATTAACATCACAATATACACTAACAAAATAGTGTATTAACATCACAATACACAACTAACACAATAGTGTATTAACATCACAATATACACTAATACAATAGTTTATAAACATCACAATATACACTAACACAATAGTGTATAAACATCACATTATACACTAACACAATAGTGAATAAACATCACAATACACAACTAACACAATAGTGTATAAACATCACAATACACAACTAACACAATAGTGTATAAACATCACAATATACACTAACACAATAGTGTATTAACATCACAATACACAACTAACACAATAGTGTATTAACATCACAATACACAACTAACACAATAGTGTATAAACATCACAATACACAACGAACACAACAGTGTATAAACATCACAATATACACTAACACAATAGTGTATTAACATCACAATACACAACTAACACAATAGTGTATTAACATCACAATACACAACTAACACAATAGTGTATAAACATCACAATACACACTAACACAATAGTGTATTAACATCACAATATACACTAACACAATAGTGTATAAACATCACAATACACAACTAACACAATAGTGTATTAACATCACAATACACAACTAACACAATAGTGTATAAACATCACAATACACAACTAACACAATAGTGTATTAACATCACAATGTACACTAACACAATAGTGTATAAACATCACAATATACACTAACACAATAGTGTATAAACATCACAATACACAAGTAACACAATAGTGTATTAACATCACAATACACAAGTAACACAATAGTGTATTAACATCACAATATACACTAACACAATAGTGTATTAACATCACAATACACAACTAACACAATAGTGTATTAACATCACAATACACAACTAATACAATAGTGTATTAACATCACAATATACACTAACACAATAGTGTATAAACATCACAATATACACTAACACAATAGTGTATAAACATCACAATATACACTAACAAAATAGTGTATAAACATCACAATACACAACTAACACAATAGCGTATAAACATCACAATATACACTAACACAATAGTGTATAAACATCACAATATACACTAACACAATAGTGTACAAACATCACAATACACAACTAACACAATAGTGTATAAACATCACAATACACAACTAACACAATAGTGTATTAACATCACAATACACAAGAAACACAATAGTGTATTAACATCACAATATACACTAACATAATAGTTCATAAACATCACAATATACACTAACACAATAGTGTATAAACATCACAATATACACTAACAAAATAGTGTATAAACATCACAATACACAACTAACACAATAGTGTATTAACATCACAATATATACTAACACAATAGTGTATAAACATCACAATATACACTAACACAATAGTGTATAAATATCACAATTCACAACTAACACAATAGTGTATTAACATCACAATACACAACTAACACAATAGTGTATCAACACCACAATACACAACTAACACAATAGTGTATTGACATCACAATATACACTAACATAATAGTGTATTAACATCACAATACACAACTAACACAATAGTATATTAACATCACAATATACACTAACACAATAGTGTATTAACATCACAATATACACTAATACAATAGTTTATAAACATCACAATATACACTAACACAATAATGTATAAACATCACAATATACACTAACACAATAGTGTATAAACATCACAATACACAACTAACACAATAGTGTATAAACATCACAATATACAATAACACAATAGTGTATTAACATCACAATACACAACTAACACAATAGTGTATTAACATCACAATACACAACTAACACAATAGTGTATAAACATCACAATACACAACGAACACAACAGTGTATAAACATCACAATATACACTAACACAATAGTGTATTAACATCACAATACACAACTAACACAATAGTGTATTAACATCACAATACACAACTAACACAATAGTGTATAAACATCACAATACACACTAACACAATAGTGTATTAACATCACAATATACACTAACACAATAGTGTATAAACATCACAATACACAACTAACACAATAGTGTATTAACATCACAATACACAACTAACACAATAGTGTATAAACATCACAATACACAACTAACACAATAGTGTATTAACATCACAATGTACACTAACACAATAGTGTATAAACATCACAATATACACTAACAAAATAGTGTATAAACATCACAATACACAAGTAACACAATAGTGTATTAACATCACAATACACAAGTAACACAATAGTGTATTAACATCACAATATACACTAACACAATAGTGTATTAACATCACAATACACAACTAACACAATAGTGTATTAACATCACAATACACAACTAATACAATAGTGTATTAACATCACAATATACACTAACACAATAGTTTATAAACATCACAATATACACTAACACAATAGTGTATAAACATCACAATATACACTAACAAAATAGTGTATAAACATCACAATACACAACTAACACAATAGCGTATAAACATCACAATATACACTAACACAATAGTGTATAAACATCACAATATACACTAACACAATAGTGTACAAACATCACAATACACAACTAACACAATAGTGTATAAACATCACAATACACAACTAACACAATAGTGTATTAACATCACAATACACAAGAAACACAATAGTGTATTAACATCACAATATACACTAACACAATAGTTTATAAACATCACAATATACACTAACACAATAGTGTATAAACATCACAATATACACTAACAAAATAGTGTATAAACATCACAATACACAACTAACACAATAGTGTATTAACATCACAATATATACTAACACAATAGTGTATAAACATCACAATATACACTAACACAATAGTGTATAAATATCACAATTCACAACTAACACAATAGTGTATTAACATCACAATACACAACTAACACAATAGTGTATAAACATCACAATACACAATAACACAATAGTGTATTAACATCACAATATACACTAACACAATAGTGTATAAACATCACAATACACAACTAACACAATAGTGTATAAACATCACAATACATACTAACACAATAGTGTATAAACATCACAATATACACTAACACAATAGTGTATAAACATCACAATACACAACTAACACAATAGTGTATAAACATCACAATACACAACTAACACAATAGTGTATTAACATCACAATACACAAGTAACACAATAGTGTATTAACATCACAATATACACTAACACAACAGTGTATAAACATCACAATATACACTAACACAATAGTGTATAAACATCACAATACACAACTAACACAATAGTGTATTAACATCACAATACACAACTAACACAATAGTGTATAAACACCACAATACACAATAACACAATAGTGTATAAACATCACAATACACAACTAACACAATAGTGTATTAACATCACAATACACAAGTAACACAATAGTGTATTAACATCACAATATACACTAACACAACAGTGTATAAACATCACAATATACACTAACACAATAGTGTATAAACATCACAATACACAACTAACACAATAGTGTATTAACATCACAATACACAACTAACACAATAGTGTATAAACACCACAATACACAATAACACAATAGTGTATTAACATCACAATATACACTAACACAATAGTGTATAAACATCAAAATACACAACTAACACAATAGTGTATAAACATCACAATACACACTAACACAATAGTGTATTAACATCACAATATACACTAACACAATAGTGTATAAAGATCACAATACACAACTAACACAATAGTGTATAAACATCACAATACACAACTAACACAACAGTGTATTAACATCACAATACACAAGTAACACAATAGTGTATTAACATCACAATATACACTAAGACAATAGTGTATTAACATCACAATACACAACTAACACAATAGTGTATTAACATCACAATACACAACTAACACAATAGTGTATTAACATCACAATATACACTAACACAATAGTTTATAAACATCACAAAATACACTAACACAATAGTGTATAAACATCACAATATACACTAACACAATAGTGTATAAACATCACAATACACAACTAACACAATAGTGTATAAACATCACAATACACAACTAACACAATAGTGTATAAACATCACAATATACACTAACACAATAGTGTATTAACATCACAATACACAACTAACACAATAGTGTATTAACATCACAATACACAACTAACACAATAGTGTATTAACATCACAATATACACTAACACAATAGTGTATTAACATCACAATACACAACTAACACAAAAGTGTATTAACATCACAATACACAATTAAGACAATAGTGTATAAACATCACAATACACAACTAACACAATAGTGTATTAACATCACAATATACACTAACACAATAGTGTATTAACATCACAATACACAACTAACACAATAGTGTATTAACATCACAATACACAACTAACACAATAGTGTATTAACATCACAATATACACTAACACAATAGTGTATAAACATCACAATACACAACTAACACAATAGTGTATTAACATCACAATACACAATTAAGACAATAGTGTATAAACATCACAATACACAACTAACACAATAGTGTATTAACATCACAATATACACTAACACAATAGTGTATAAACATCACAATATACACTAACACAATAGTGTATAAACATCACAATACACAACTAACACAATAGTGTATAAACATCACAATACATAACTAACACAATAGTGTATTAACATCACAATACACAACTAACACAATAGTGTATTAACATCACAATATACACTAACACAATAGTGTATTAACATCACAATACACAACTAACACAATAGTGTATTAACATCACAATATACACTAACACAATAGTGTATAAACATCACAATACACAACTAACACAATAGCGTATAAACATCACAATACACAACTAACACAATAGTGTATAAACATCACAATACACACTAATACAATAGTGTATTAACATCACAATACACAACTAACACAATAATGTATAAACATCACAATACACACCTAACACAATAGTGTATAAACATCACAATACACAACTAACACAATAGTGTATAAACATCACAATACACAACTAACACAATAGTGTATTAACATCACAATACACAACTAACACAATAGTGTATTAACATCACAATATACACTAACATAACAGTGTATAAACATCACAATATACACTAACACAATAGTGTATAAACATCACAATACACAACTAACACAATAGTGTATTAACATCACAATACACAACTAACACAATAGTGTATAAACATCACAATACACAATAACACAATAGTGTATTAACATCACAATATACACTAACACAATAATGTACAAACATCACAATACACATCGAACACAATAGTGTATAAACATCACAATATACACTAACACAATAGTGTATTAACATCACAATACACAACTAACACAATAGTGTATTAACATCACAATATACACTAACACAATAGTGTATTAACATCACATTATACACTAACACAATAGTGTATTAACATCACAATATACACTAACACAATAGTGTATAAACATCACAATATACACTAACACAATAGTGTATAAACATCACAATACACAACTAACACAATAGTGTATAAACATCACAATACACAACTAACACAATAGTGTATAAACATCACAATACACAACTAACACAATAGTGTATAAACATCACAATACACAACTAACACAATAGTGTATTAACAACACAATACACAACTAACACAACAGTGTATAAACATCACAATACACAACTAACACAATAGTATATTAACATCACAATATACACTAACACAATAGTGTATTAACATCACAATACACAACTAACACAATAGTGTATAAACATCACAATATACACTAACACAATAGTGTATAAACATCACAATACACAACTAACACAACAGTGTATAGACATAATAATACACACAACTAACACGATAGTGTATTAACATCACAATACACAACTAACACAATAGTGTATAAACATCACAATATACACTAACACAATAGTGTATAAACATCACAATACACAACTAACACAATAGTGTATAAACATCACAATACACAACTAACACAACAATGTATTAAAATCACAATACACAACTAACACAGTAGTGTATAAACATCACAATATACACTAACACAATAGTTTATAAACATCACAATATACACTAACACAATAGTGTATAAACATCACAATATACACTAACACAATAGTGTATAAACATCACAATACACAACTAACACAATAGTGTATAAACATCACAATACACAACTAACACAATAGTGTATTAACATCACAATATATACTAACACAATAGTGTATAAACATCACAATATACACTAACACAATAGTGTATAAATATCACAATTCACAACTAACACAATAGTGTATTAACATCACAATACACAACTAACACAATAGTGTATAAACATCACAATACACAATAACACAATAGTGTATTAACATCACAATATACACTAACACAATAGTGTATAAACATCACAATACACAACTAACACAATAGTGTATAAACATCACAATACATACTAACACAATAGTGTATAAACATCACAATATACACTAACACAATAGTGTATAAACATCACAATACACAACTAACACAATAGTGTATAAACATCACAATACACAACTAACACAATAGTGTATTAACATCACAATACACAAGTAACACAATAGTGTATTAACATCACAATATACACTAACACAACAGTGTATAAACATCACAATATACACTAACACAATAGTGTATAAACATCAAAATACACAACTAACACAATAGTGTATTAACATCACAATACACAACTAACACAATAGTGTATAAACACCACAATACACAATAACACAATAGTGTATTAACATCACAATATACACTAACACAATAGTGTATAAACATCAAAATACACAACTAACACAATAGTGTATAAACATCACAATACACACTAACACAATAGTGTATAAACATCACAATATACACTAACACAATAGTGTATAAAGATCACAATACACAACTAACACAATAGTGTATAAACATCACAATACACAACTAACACAATAGTGTATTAACATCACAATACACAAGTAACACAATAGTGTATTAACATCACAATATACACTAACACAATAGTGTATTAACATCACAATACACAACTAACACAATAGTGTATTAACATCACAATACACAACTAACACAATAGTGTATTAACATCACAATATACACTAACACAATAGTTTATAAACATCACAATATACACTAACACAATAGTGTATAAACATCACAATATACACTAACACAATAGGGTATAAACATCACAATACACAACTAACACAATAGTGTATAAACATCACAATACACAATAACACAATAGTGTATAAACATCACAATATACACTAACACAATAGTGTATTAACATCACAATACACAACTAACACAATAGTGTATTAACATCACAATACACAACTAACACAAGAGTGTATTAACATCACAATATACACTAACACAATAGTGTATTAACATCACAATATACACTAACACAATAGTGTATTAACATCACAATACACAACTAACACAATAGTGTATTAACATCACAATACACAACTAACACAATAGTGTATTAACATCACAATATACACTAACACAATAGTGTATAAACATCACAATACACAATTAACACAATAGTGTATAAACATCACAATATACACTAACACAATAGTGTATAAACATCACAATACACAACTAACACAATAGTGTATAAACATCACAATATACACTAACACAATAGTGTATAAACATCACAATACACAACTAACACAATAGTGTATAAACATCACAATACACAACTAACACAATAGTGTATTAACATCACAATACACAACTAACACAATAGTGTATTAACATCACAATATACACTAACATAACAGTGTATAAACATCACAATATACACTAACACAATAGTGTATAAACATCACAATACACAACTAACACAATAGTGTATTAACATCACAATACACAACTAACACAATAGTGTATAAACATCACAATACACAATAACACAATAGTGTATTAACATCACAATATACACTAACACAATAGTGTATAAACATCACAATACACAACTAACACAATAGTGTATAAACATCACAATACACACTAACACAATATTGTATAAACATCACAATACACAACTAACACAATAGTGTGTAAACATCACAATACACAACTAACACAATAGTGTATAAACATCACAATACACAACTAACACAATAGTGTATTAACATCACAATACACAACTAACACAATAGTGTATTAACATCACAATATACACTAACACAATAGTGTATAAACATCACAATACACAACTAACACAATAGTGTATTAACATCACAATATACACTAACACAATAGTGTATAAACATCACAATACACAACTAACACAATAGTGTATTAACATCACAATACACAACTAACACAATAGTGTATTAACATCACAATACACAACTAACACAATAGTGTATTAACATCACAATATACACTAACACAACAGTGTATAAACATCACAATATACACTAACACAATAGTGTATAAACATCACAATACACAACTAACACAATAGTGTATTAACATCACAATACACAACTAACACAATAGTGTATAAACATCACAATACACAATAACACAATAGTGTATTAACATCACAATATACACTAACACAATAGTGTATAAACTAACACAATAGTGTATAAACATCACAATACACAATAACACAATAGTGTATAAACATCACAATATACACTAACACAATAGTGTATAAACATCACAATACACAACTAACACAATAGTGTATTAACATCACAATACACAACTAACATAACAGTGTATTAACATCACAATACACAACTAACACAATAGTGTATAAACATCACAATATACACTAACAAAATAGTGTATAAACATCACAATACACAATTAACACAATAGCGTATAAGCATCACAATACACAACTAACACAATAGTGTATAAACATCACAATATACACTAACACAATAGTGTATTAACATCACAATACACAACTAACACAATAGTGTATTAACATCACAATACACAAGTAACACAATAATGTACAAACATCACAATACACATCGAACACAATAGTGTATAAACATCACAATATACACTAACACAATAGTGTATTAACATCACAATACACAACTAACACAATAGTGTATTAACATCACAATATACACTAACACAATAGTGTATTAACATCACATTATACACTAACACAATAGTGTATTAACATCACAATATACACTAACACAATAGTGTATAAACATCACAATATACACTAACACAATAGTGTATAAACATCACAATACACAACTAACACAATAGTGTATAAACATCACAATACACAACTAACACAATAGTGTATAAACATCACAATACACAACTAACACAATAGTGTATAAACATCACAATACACAACTAACACAATAGTGTATTAACAACACAATACACAACTAACACAACAGTGTATAAACATCACAATACACAACTAACACAATAGTATATTAACATCACAATATACACTAACACAATAGTGTATTAACATCACAATACACAACTAACACAATAGTGTATAAACATCACAATATACACTAACACAATAGTGTATAAACATCACAATACACAACTAACACAACAGTGTATAGACATAATAATACACACAACTAACACGATAGTGTATTAACATCACAATACACAACTAACACAATAGTGTATAAACATCACAATATACACTAACACAATAGTGTATAAACATCACAATACACAACTAACACAATAGTGTATAAACATCACAATACACAACTAACACAACAATGTATTAAAATCACAATACACAACTAACACAGTAGTGTATAAACATCACAATATACACTAACACAATAGTTTATAAACATCACAATATACACTAACACAATAGTGTATAAACATCACAATATACACTAACACAATAGTGTATAAACATCACAATACACAACTAACACAATAGTGTATAAACATCACAATACACAACTAACACAATAGTGTATTAACATCACAATATATACTAACACAATAGTGTATAAACATCACAATATACACTAACACAATAGTGTATAAATATCACAATTCACAACTAACACAATAGTGTATTAACATCACAATACACAACTAACACAATAGTGTATAAACATCACAATACACAATAACACAATAGTGTATTAACATCACAATATACACTAACACAATAGTGTATAAACATCACAATACACAACTAACACAATAGTGTATAAACATCACAATACATACTAACACAATAGTGTATAAACATCACAATACACAACTAACACAATAGTGTATAAACATCACAATATACACTAACACAATAGTGTATAAACATCACAATACACAACTAACACAATAGTGTATAAACATCACAATACACAACTAACACAATAGTGTATAAACATCACAATATACACTAACACAATAGTGTATTAACATCACAATACACAACTAACACAATAGTGTATTAACATCACAATACACAACTAACACAATAGTGTATTAACATCACAATATACACTAACACAATAGTGTATTAACATCACAATACACAACTAACACAATAGTGTATTACCATCACAATACACAACTAACACAATAGTGTATTAACATCACAATATACACTAACACAATAGTGTATAAACATCACAATACACAACTAACACAATAGTGTATTAACATCACAATACACAATTAAGACAATAGTGTATAAACATCACAATACACAACTAACACAATAGTGTATTAACATCACAATATACACTAACACAATAGTGTATAAACATCACAATATACACTAACACAATAGTGTATAAACATCACAATACACAACTAACACAATAGTGTATAAACATCACAATATACACTAACAAAATATTGTATAAACATCACAATACACACCTAACACAATAGTGTATAAACATCACAATACACAACTAACACAATAGTGTATAAACATCACAATACACAACTAACACAACAATGTATTAAAATCACAATACACAACTAACACAGTAGTGTATAAACATCACAATATACACTAACACAATAGTTTATAAACATCACAATATACACTAACACAATAGTGTATAAACATCACAATATACACTAACAAAATAGTGTATAAACATCACAATACACAACTAACACAATAGTGTATTAACATCACAATATATACTAACACAATAGTGTATAAACATCACAATATACACTAACACAATAGTGTATAAATATCACAATTCACAACTAACACAATAGTGTATTAACATCACAATACACAACTAACACAATAGTGTATAAACATCACAATACACAATAACACAATAGTGTATTAACATCACAATATACACTAACACAATAGTGTATAAACATCACAATACACAACTAACACAATAGTGTATAAACATCACAATACATACTAACACAATAGTGTATAAACATCACAATATACACTAACACAATAGTGTATAAACATCACAATACACAACTAACACAATAGTGTATAAACATCACAATACACAATAACACAATAGTGTATTAACATCACAATACACAAGTAACACAATAGTGTATTAACATCACAATATACACTAACACAACAGTGTATAAACATCACAATATACACTAACACAATAGTGTATAAACATCACAATATACACTAACACAATAGTGTATAAACATCAAAATACACAACTAACACAATAGTGTATAAACATCACAATACACACTAACACAATAGTGTATAAACATCACAATATACACTAACACAATAGTGTATAAAGATCACAATACACAACTAACACAATAGTGTATAAACATCACAATACACAACTAACACAATAGTGTATTAACATCACAATACACAAGTAACACAATAGTGTATTAACATCACAATATACACTAACACAATAGTGTATTAACATCACAATACACAACTAACACAATAGTGTATTAACATCACAATGCACAACTAACACAATAGTGTATTAACATCACAATATACACTAACACAATAGTTTATAAACATCACAATATACACTAACACAATAGTGTATAAACATCACAATATACACTAACACAATAGTGTATAAACATCACAATACACAACTAACACAATAGTGTATAAACATCACAATACACAACTAACACAATAGTGTATAAACATCACAATATACACTAACACAATAGTGTATTAACATCACAATACACAACTAACACAATAGTGTATTAACATCACAATACACAACTAACACAATAGTGTATTAACATCACAATATACACTAACACAATAGTGTATTAACATCACAATACACAACTAACACAATAGTGTATTAACATCACAATACACAATTAAGACAATAGTGTATAAACATCACAATACACAACTAACACAATAGTGTATTAACATCACAATATACACTAACACAATAGTGTATTAACATCACAATACACAACTAACACAATAGTGTATTAACATCACAATACACAACTAACACAATAGTGTATTAACATCACAATATACACTAACACAATAGTGTATAAACATCACAATACACAACTAACACAATAGTGTATTAACATCACAATACACAATTAAGACAATAGTGTATAAACATCACAATACACAACTAACACAATAGTGTATTAACATCACAATATACACTAACACAATAGTGTATAAACATCACAATATACACTAACACAATAGTGTATAAACATCACAATACATAACTAACACAATAGTGTATTAACATCACAATACACAAGTAACACAATAGTGTTTTAACATCACAATATACACTAACACAATAGTGTATTAACATCACAATACACAACTAACACAATAGTGTATTAACATCACAATATACACTAACACAATAGTGTATAAACATCACAATACACAACTAACACAATAGCGTATAAACATCACAATACACAACTAACACAATAGTGTATAAACATCACAAAACACACTAACACAATAGTGTATTAACATCACAATACACAACTAACACAATAATGTATAAACATCACAATACACACCTAACACAATAGTGTATAAACATCACAATACACAACTAACACAATAGTGTATAAACATCACAATACACAATTAACACAATAGTGTATTAACATCACAATATACACTAACAAAATATTGTATAAACATCACAATACACACCTAACGCAATAGCGTATAAACATCACAATACACAACTAACATAATAGTGTATTAACATCACAATATACACTAACACAATAGCGTATAAACATCACAATACACAACTAACACAATAGTGTATTAACACCACAATACACAACTAACACAATAGTGTATAAACATCACAATACACAACTAACACAATAGTGTATTAACATCACAATATACACTAACACAATAGTGTATAAACATCACAATACACAACTAACACAATAGTGTATAAACATCACAATATACACTAACACAATAGTGTATAAACATCACAATACACAACTAACACAATAGTGTATAAACATCACAATACACAACTAACACAATAGTGTATTAACATCACAATACACAACTAACACAATAGTGTATTAACATCACAATATACACTAACATAACAGTGTATAAACATCACAATATACACTAACACAATAGTGTATAAACATCACAATACACAACTAACACAATAGTGTATTAACATCACAATACACAACTAACACAATAGTGTATAAACATCACAATACACAATAACACAATAGTGTATAAACATCACAATATACACTAACACAATAGTGTATAAACATCACAATACACAACTAACACAATAGTGTATTAACATCACAATACACAACTAACATAACAGTGTATCAACATCACAATACACAACTAACACAATAGTGTATAAACATCACAATATACACTAACAAAATAGTGTATAAACATCACAATACACAATTAACACAATAGCGTATAAGCATCACAATACACAACTAACACAATAGTGTATAAACATCACAATATACACTAACACAATAGTGTATTAACATCACAATACACAACTAACACAATAGTGTATTAACATCACAATACACAAGTAACACAATAATGTACAAACATCACAATACACATCGAACACAATAGTGTATAAACATCACAATATACACTAACACAATAGTGTATTAACATCACAATACACAACTAACACAATAGTGTATTAACATCACAATATACACTAACACAATAGTGTATTAACATCACATTATACACTAACACAATAGTGTATTAACATCACAATATACACTAACACAATAGTGTATAAACATCACAATATACACTAACACAATAGTGTATAAACATCACAATACACAACTAACACAATAGTGTATAAACATCACAATACACAACTAACACAATAGTGTATAAACATCACAATACACAACTAACACAATAGTGTATAAACATCACAATACACAACTAACACAATAGTGTATTAACAACACAATACACAACTAACACAACAGTGTATAAACATCACAATACACAACTAACACAATAGTATATTAACATCACAATATACACTAACACAATAGTGTATTAACATCACAATACACAACTAACACAATAGTGTATAAACATCACAATATACACTAACACAATAGTGTATAAACATCACAATACACAACTAACACAACAGTGTATAGACATAATAATACACACAACTAACACGATAGTGTATTAACATCACAATACACAACTAACACAATAGTGTATAAACATCACAATATACACTAACACAATAGTGTATAAACATCACAATACACAACTAACACAATAGTGTATAAACATCACAATACACAACTAACACAACAATGTATTAAAATCACAATACACAACTAACACAGTAGTGTATAAACATCACAATATACACTAACACAATAGTTTATAAACATCACAATATACACTAACACAATAGTGTATAAACATCACAATATACACTAACACAATAGTGTATAAACATCACAATACACAACTAACACAATAGTGTATAAACATCACAATACACAACTAACACAATAGTGTATTAACATCACAATATATACTAACACAATAGTGTATAAACATCACAATATACACTAACACAATAGTGTATAAATATCACAATTCACAACTAACACAATAGTGTATTAACATCACAATACACAACTAACACAATAGTGTATAAACATCACAATACACAATAACACAATAGTGTATTAACATCACAATATACACTAACACAATAGTGTATAAACATCACAATACACAACTAACACAATAGTGTATAAACATCACAATACATACTAACACAATAGTGTATAAACATCACAATATACACTAACACAATAGTGTATAAACATCACAATATACACTAACACAATAGTGTATAAACATCACAATACACAACTAACACAATAGTGTATAAACATCACAATACACAACTAACACAATAGTGTATAAACATCACAATATACACTAACACAATAGTGTATTAACATCACAATACACAACTAACACAATAGTGTATTAACATCACAATACACAACTAACACAATAGTGTATTAACATCACAATATACACTAACACAATAGTGTATTAACATCACAATATACACTAACACAATAGTGTATTAACATCACAATACACAACTAACACAATAGTGTATTAACATCACAATACACAACAAACACAATAGTGTATTAACATCACAATATACACTAACACAATAGTGTATAAACATCACAATACACAATTAACACAATAGTGTATAAACATCACAATATACACTAACACAATAGTTTATAAACATCACAATACACAACTAACACAATAGTGTATAAACATCACAATATACACTAACACAATAGTGTATAAACATCACAATATACACTAACAAAATAGTGTATAAACATCACAATACACAATTAACACAATAGCGTATAAGCATCACAATACACAACTAACACAATAGTGTATAAACATCACAATATACACTAACACAATAGTGTATTAACATCACAATACACAACTAACACAATAGTGTATTAACATCACAATACACAAGTAACACAATAATGTACAAACATCACAATACACATCGAACACAATAGTGTATAAACATCACAATATACACTAACACAATAGTGTATTAACATCACAATACACAACTAACACAATAGTGTATTAACATCACAATATACACTAACACAATAGTGTATTAACATCACATTATACACTAACACAATAGTGTATTAACATCACAATATACACTAACACAATAGTGTATAAACATCACAATATACACTAACACAATAGTGTATAAACATCACAATACACAACTAACACAATAGTGTATAAACATCACAATACACAACTAACACAATAGTGTATAAACATCACAATACACAACTAACACAATAGTGTATAAACATCACAATACACAACTAACACAATAGTGTATTAACAACACAATACACAACTAACACAACAGTGTATAAACATCACAATACACAACTAACACAATAGTATATTAACATCACAATATACACTAACACAACAGTGTATTAACATCACAATACACAACTAACACAATAGTGTATAAACATCACAATATACACTAACACAATAGTGTATAAACATCACAATACACAACTAACACAACAGTGTATAGACATAATAATACACACAACTAACACGATAGTGTATTAACATCACAATACACAACTAACACAATAGTGTATAAACATCACAATATACACTAACACAATAGTGTATAAACATCACAATACACAACTAACACAATAGTGTATAAACATCACAATACACAACTAACACAACAATGTATTAAAATCACAATACACAACTAACACAGTAGTGTATAAACATCACAATATACACTAACACAATAGTTTATAAACATCACAATATACACTAACACAATAGTGTATAAACATCACAATATACACTAACACAATAGTGTATAAACATCACAATACACAACTAACACAATAGTGTATAAACATCACAATACACAACTAACACAATAGTGTATTAACATCACAATATATACTAACACAATAGTGTATAAACATCACAATATACACTAACACAATAGTGTATAAATATCACAATTCACAACTAACACAATAGTGTATTAACATCACAATACACAACTAACACAATAGTGTATAAACATCACAATACACAATAACACAATAGTGTATTAACATCACAATATACACTAACACAATAGTGTATAAACATCACAATACACAACTAACACAATAGTGTATAAACATCACAATACATACTAACACAATAGTGTATAAACATCACAATATACACTAACACAATAGTGTATAAACATCACAATACACAACTAACACAATAGTGTATAAACATCACAATACACAACTAACACAATAGTGTATTAACATCACAATACACAAGTAACACAATAGTGTATTAACATCACAATATACACTAACACAACAGTGTATAAACATCACAATATACACTAACACAATAGTGTATAAACATCACAATACACAACTAACACAATAGTGTATTAACATCACAATACACAACTAACACAATAGTGTATAAACACCACAATACACAATAACACAATAGTGTATTAACATCACAATATACACTAACACAATAGTGTATAAACATCAAAATACACAACTAACACAATAGTGTATAAACATCACAATACACACTAACACAATAGTGTATAAACATCACAATATACACTAACACAATAGTGTATAAAGATCACAATACACAACTAACACAATAGTGTATAAACATCACAATACACAACTAACACAATAGTGTATTAACATCACAATACACAAGTAACACAATAGTGTATTAACATCACAATATACACTAACACAATAGTGTATTAACATCACAATACACAACTAACACAATAGTGTATTAACATCACAATACACAACTAACACAATAGTGTATTAACATCACAATATACACTAACACAATAGTTTATAAACATCACAATATACACTAACACAATAGTGTATAAACATCACAATATACACTAACACAATAGTGTATAAACATCACAATACACAACTAACACAATAGTGTATAAACATCACAATACACAACTAACACAATAGTGTATAAACATCACAATATACACTAACACAATAGTGTATTAACATCACAATACACAACTAACACAATAGTGTATTAACATCACAATACACAACTAACACAATAGTGTATTAACATCACAATATACACTAACACAATAGTGTATTAACATCACAATACACAACTAACACAATAGTGTATTAACATCACAATACACAATTAACACAATAGTGTATAAACATCACAATACACAACTAACACAATAGTGTATTAACATCACAATATACACTAACACAATAGTGTATTAACATCACAATACACAACTAACACAATAGTGTATTAACATCACAATACACAACTAACACAATAGTGTATTAACATCACAATATACACTAACACAATAGTGTATAAACATCACAATACACAACTAACACAATAGTGTATTAACATCACAATACACAATTAAGACAATAGTGTATAAACATCACAATACACAACTAACACAATAGTGTATTAACATCACAATATACACTAACACAATAGTGTATAAACATCACAATATACACTAACACAATAGTGTATAAACATCACAATACACAACTAACACAATAGTGTATAAACATCACAATATACACTAACAAAATATTGTATAAACATCACAATACACACCTAACACAATAGTGTATAAACATCACAATACACAACTAACACAATAGTGTATAAACATCACAATACACAACTAACACAACAATGTATTAAAATCACAATACACAACTAACACAGTAGTGTATAAACATCACAATATACAACTAACACAATAGTGTATAAACATCACAATATACACTAACACAATAGTGTATTAACATCACAATATACACTAACACAATAGTGTATTAACATCACAATATACACTAACACAATAGTGTATTAACATCACAATACACAACTAACACAATAGTGTATTAACATCACAATACACAACAAACACAATAGTGTATTAACATCACAATATACACTAACACAATAGTGTATAAACATCACAATACACAATTAACACAATAGTGTATAAACATCACAATATACACTAACACAATAGTTTATAAACATCACAATACACAACTAACACAATAGTGTATAAACATCACAATATACACTAACACAATAGTGTATAAACATCACAATATACACTAACAAAATAGTGTATAAACATCACAATACACAATTAACACAATAGCGTATAAGCATCACAATACACAACTAACACAATAGTGTATAAACATCACAATATACACTAACACAATAGTGTATTAACATCACAATACACAACTAACACAATAGTGTATTAACATCACAATACACAAGTAACACAATAATGTACAAACATCACAATACACATCGAACACAATAGTGTATAAACATCACAATATACACTAACACAATAGTGTATTAACATCACAATACACAACTAACACAATAGTGTATTAACATCACAATATACACTAACACAATAGTGTATTAACATCACATTATACACTAACACAATAGTGTATTAACATCACAATATACACTAACACAATAGTGTATAAACATCACAATATACACTAACACAATAGTGTATAAACATCACAATACACAACTAACACAATAGTGTATAAAAATCACAATACACAACTAACACAATAGTGTATAAACATCACAATACACAACTAACACAATAGTGTATAAACATCACAATACACAACTAACACAATAGTGTATTAACAACACAATACACAACTAACACAACAGTGTATAAACATCACAATACACAACTAACACAATAGTATATTAACATCACAATATACACTAACACAATAGTGTATTAACATCACAATACACAACTAACACAATAGTGTATAAACATCACAATATACACTAACACAATAGTGTATAAACATCACAATACACAACTAACACAACAGTGTATAGACATAATAATACACACAACTAACACGATAGTGTATTAACATCACAATACACAACTAACACAATAGTGTATAAACATCACAATATACACTAACACAATAGTGTATAAACATCACAATACACAACTAACACAATAGTGTATAAACATCACAATACACAACTAACACAACAATGTATTAAAATCACAATACACAACTAACACAGTAGTGTATAAACATCACAATATACACTAACACAATAGTTTATAAACATCACAATATACACTAACACAATAGTGTATAAACATCACAATATACACTAACACAATAGTGTATAAACATCACAATACACAACTAACACAATAGTGTATAAACATCACAATACACAACTAACACAATAGTGTATTAACATCACAATATATACTAACACAATAGTGTATAAACATCACAATATACACTAACACAATAGTGTATAAATATCACAATTCACAACTAACACAATAGTGTATTAACATCACAATACACAACTAACACAATAGTGTATAAACATCACAATACACAATAACACAATAGTGTATTAACATCACAATATACACTAACACAATAGTGTATAAACATCACAATACACAACTAACACAATAGTGTATAAACATCACAATACATACTAACACAATAGTGTATAAACATCACAATATACACTAACACAATAGTGTATAAACATCACAATACACAACTAACACAATAGTGTATAAACATCACAATACACAACTAACACAATAGTGTATTAACATCACAATACACAAGTAACACAATAGTGTATTAACATCACAATATACACTAACACAACAGTGTATAAACATCACAATATACACTAACACAATAGTGTATAAACATCACAATACACAACTAACACAATAGTGTATTAACATCACAATACACAACTAACACAATAGTGTATAAACACCACAATACACAATAACACAATAGTGTATTAACATCACAATATACACTAACACAATAGTGTATAAACATCAAAATACACAACTAACACAATAGTGTATAAACATCACAATACACACTAACACAATAGTGTATAAACATCACAATATACACTAACACAATAGTGTATAAAGATCACAATACACAACTAACACAATAGTGTATAAACATCACAATACACAACTAACACAATAGTGTATTAACATCACAATACACAAGTAACACAATAGTGTATTAACATCACAATATACACTAACACAATAGTGTATTAACATCACAATACACAACTAACACAATAGTGTATTAACATCACAATACACAACTAACACAATAGTGTATTAACATCACAATATACACTAACACAATAGTTTATAAACATCACAATATACACTAACACAATAGTGTATAAACATCACAATATACACTAACACAATAGTGTATAAACATCACAATACACAACTAACACAATAGTGTATAAACATCACAATATACACTAACACAATAGTGTATTAACATCACAATACACAACTAACACAATAGTGTATTAACATCACAATACACAACTAACACAATAGTGTATTAACATCACAATATACACTAACACAATAGTGTATTAACATCACAATACACAACTAACACAATAGTGTATTAACATCACAATACACAATTAAGACAATAGTGTATAAACATCACAATACACAACTAACACAATAGTGTATTAACATCACAATATACACTAACACAATAGTGTATTAACATCACAATACACAACTAACACAATAGTGTATTAACATCACAATACACAACTAACACAATAGTGTATTAACATCACAATATACACTAACACAATAGTGTATAAACATCACAATACACAACTAACACAATAGTGTATTAACATCACAATACACAATTAAGACAATAGTGTATAAACATCACAATACACAACTAACACAATAGTGTATTAACATCACAATATACACTAACACAATAGTGTATAAACATCACAATATACACTAACACAATAGTGTATAAACATCACAATACACAACTAACACAATAGTGTATAAACATCACAATATACACTAACAAAATATTGTATAAACATCACAATACACACCTAACACAATAGTGTATAAACATCACAATACACAACTAACACAATAGTGTATAAACATCACAATACACAACTAACACAACAATGTATTAAAATCACAATACACAACTAACACAGTAGTGTATAAACATCACAATATACACTAACACAATAGTTTATAAACATCACAATATACACTAACACAATAGTGTATAAACATCACAATATACACTAACAAAATAGTGTATAAACATCACAATACACAACTAACACAATAGTGTATTAACATCACAATACACAAGTAACACAATAGTGTTTTAACATCACAATATACACTAACACAATAGTGTATTAACATCACAATACACAACTAACACAATAGTGTATTAACATCACAATATACACTAACACAATAGTGTATAAACATCACAATACACAACTAACACAATAGCGTATAAACATCACAATACACAACTAACACAATAGTGTATAAACATCACAAAACACACTAACACAATAGTGTATTAACATCACAATACACAACTAACACAATAATGTATAAACATCACAATACACACCTAACACAATAGTGTATAAACATCACAATACACAACTAACACAATAGTGTATAAACATCACAATACACAATTAACACAATAGTGTATTAACATCACAATATACACTAACAAAATATTGTATAAACATCACAATACACACCTAACGCAATAGTGTATAAACATCACAATACACAACTAACATAATAGTGTATTAACATCACAATATACACTAACACAATAGCGTATAAACATCACAATACACAACTAACACAATAGTGTATTAACACCACAATACACAACTAACACAATAGTGTATAAACATCACAATACACAACTAACACAATAGTGTATTAACATCACAATATACACTAACACAATAGTGTATAAACATCACAATACACAATTAACACAATAGTGTATAAACATCACAATATACACTAACACAATAGTGTATAAACATCACAATACACAACTAACACAATAGTGTATAAACATCACAATATACACTAACACAATAGTGTATAAACATCACAATACACAACTAACACAATAGTGTATAAACATCACAATACACAACTAACACAATAGTGTATTAACATCACAATACACAACTAACACAATAGTGTATTAACATCACAATATACACTAACATAACAGTGTATAAACATCACAATATACACTAACACAATAGTGTATAAACATCACAATACACAACTAACACAATAGTGTATTAACATCACAATACACAACTAACACAATAGTGTATAAACATCACAATACACAATAACACAATAGTGTATAAACATCACAATATACACTAACACAATAGTGTATAAACATCACAATACACAACTAACACAATAGTGTATTAACATCACAATACACAACTAACATAACAGTGTATCAACATCACAATACACAACTAACACAATAGTGTATAAACATCACAATATACACTAACAAAATAGTGTATAAACATCACAATACACAATTAACACAATAGCGTATAAGCATCACAATACACAACTAACACAATAGTGTATAAACATCACAATATACACTAACACAATAGTGTATTAACATCACAATACACAACTAACACAATAGTGTATTAACATCACAATACACAAGTAACACAATAATGTACAAACATCACAATACACATCGAACACAATAGTGTATAAACATCACAATATACACTAACACAATAGTGTATTAACATCACAATACACAACTAACACAATAGTGTATTAACATCACAATATACACTAACACAATAGTGTATTAACATCACATTATACACTAACACAATAGTGTATTAACATCACAATATACACTAACACAATAGTGTATAAACATCACAATATACACTAACACAATAGTGTATAAACATCACAATACACAACTAACACAATAGTGTATAAACATCACAATACACAACTAACACAATAGTGTATAAACATCACAATACACAACTAACACAATAGTGTATAAACATCACAATACACAACTAGCACAATAGTGTATTAACAACACAATACACAACTAACACAACAGTGTATAAACATCACAATACACAACTAACACAATAGTATATTAACATCACAATATACACTAACACAATAGTGTATTAACATCACAATACACAACTAACACAATAGTGTATAAACATCACAATATACACTAACACAATAGTGTATAAACATCACAATACACAACTAACACAACAGTGTATAGACATAATAATACACACAACTAACACGATAGTGTATTAACATCACAATACACAACTAACACAATAGTGTATAAACATCACAATATACACTAACACAATAGTGTATAAACATCACAATACACAACTAACACAATAGTGTATAAACATCACAATACACAACTAACACAACAATGTATTAAAATCACAATACACAACTAACACAGTAGTGTATAAACATCACAATATACACTAACACAATAGTTTATAAACATCACAATATACACTAACACAATAGTGTATAAACATCACAATATACACTAACACAATAGTGTATAAACATCACAATACACAACTAACACAATAGTGTATAAACATCACAATACACAACTAACACAATAGTGTATTAACATCACAATATATACTAACACAATAGTGTATAAACATCACAATATACACTAACACAATAGTGTATAAATATCACAATTCACAACTAACACAATAGTGTATTAACATCACAATACACAACTAACACAATAGTGTATAAACATCACAATACACAATAAGACAATAGTGTATTAACATCACAATATACACTAACACAATAGTGTATAAACATCACAATACACAACTAACACAATAGTGTATAAACATCACAATACATACTAACACAATAGTGTATAAACATCACAATATACACTAACACAATAGTGTATAAACATCACAATATACACTAACACAATAGTGTATAAACATCACAATACACAACTAACACAATAGTGTATAAACATCACAATACACAACTAACACAATAGTGTATAAACATCACAATATACACTAACACAATAGTGTATTAACATCACAATACACAACTAACACAATAGTGTATTAACATCACAATACACAACTAACACAATAGTGTATTAACATCACAATATACACTAACACAATAGTGTATTAACATCACAATATACACTAACACAATAGTGTATTAACATCACAATACACAACTAACACAATAGTGTATTAACATCACAAT
Source organism: Ostrea denselamellosa (assembly GCA_024699665.1). Taxonomy (NCBI): domain Eukaryota; kingdom Metazoa; phylum Mollusca; class Bivalvia; order Ostreida; family Ostreidae; genus Ostrea; species Ostrea denselamellosa. The sequence continues at coordinate 898,402 of JAMZEH010000002.1, forward strand.
ACACAACAAACACAATAGTGTATTAACATCACAATATACACTAACACAATAGTGTATAAACATCACAATACACAATTAACACAATAGTGTATAAACATCACAATATACACTAACACAATAGTTTATAAACATCACAATACACAACTAACACAATAGTGTATAAACATCACAATATACACTAACACAATAGTGTATAAACATCACAATACACAACTAACACAATAGTGTATAAACATCACAATACACAACTAACACAATAGTGTATTAACATCACAATACACAACTAACACAATAGTGTATTAACATCACAATATACACTAACATAACAGTGTATAAACATCACAATATACACTAACACAATAGTGTATAAACATCACAATACACAACTAACACAATAGTGTATTAACATCACAATACACAACTAACACAATAGTGTATAAACATCACAATACACAATAACACAATAGTGTATTAACATCACAATATACACTAACACAATAGTGTATAAACATCACAATACACAACTAACACAATAGTGTATAAACATCACAATACACACTAACACAATAGTGTATAAACATCACAATACACAACTAACACAATAGTGTATTAACATCACAATACACAACTAACACAATAGTGTATAAACATCACAATATACACTAACACAATAGTGTATAAACATCACAATACACAACTAACACAATAGTGTATTAACATCACAATATACACTAACACAATAGTGTATAAACATCACAATACACAACTAACACAATAGTGTATTAACATCACAATACACAACTAACACAATAGTGTATAAACTAACACAATAGTGTATAAACATCACAATACACAATAACACAATAGTGTATAAACATCACAATATACACTAACACAATAGTGTATAAACATCACAATACACAACTAACACAATAGTGTATTAACATCACAATACACAACTAACATAACAGTGTATTAACATCACAATACACAACTAACACAATAGTGTATAAACATCACAATATACACTAACAAAATAGTGTATAAACATCACAATACACAATTAACACAATAGCGTATAAGCATCACAATACACAACTAACACAATAGTGTATAAACATCACAATATACACTAACACAATAGTGTATTAACATCACAATACACAACTAACACAATAGTGTATTAACATCACAATACACAAGTAACACAATAATGTACAAACATCACAATACACATCGAACACAATAGTGTATAAACATCACAATATACACTAACACAATAGTGTATTAACATCACAATACACAACTAACACAATAGTGTATTAACATCACAATATACACTAACACAATAGTGTATAAACATCACATTATACACTAACACAATAGTGTATTAACATCACAATATACACTAACACAATAGTGTATAAACATCACAATATACACTAACACAATAGTGTATAAACATCACAATACACAACTAACACAATAGTGTATAAACATCACAATACACAACTAACACAATAGTGTATAAACATCACAATACACAACTAACACAATAGTGTATAAACATCACAATACACAACTAACACAATAGTGTATTAACAACACAATACACAACTAACACAATAGTGTATTAACATCACAATATACACTAACACAATAGTGTATTAACATCACAATACACAACTAACACAATAGTGTATTAACATCACAATACACAACTAACACAATAGTGTATTAACATCACAATATACACTAACACAATAGTGTATAAACATCACAATACACAACTAACACAATAGTGTATTAACATCACAATACACAATTAAGACAATAGTGTATAAACATCACAATACACAACTAACACAATAGTGTATTAACATCACAATATACACTAACACAATAGTGTATAAACATCACAATATACACTAACACAATAGTGTATAAACATCACAATACACAACTAACACAATAGTGTATAAACATCACAATACATAACTAACACAATAGTGTATTCACATCACAATACACAAGTAACACAATAGTGTATTAACATCACAATATACACTAACACAATAGTGTATTAACATCACAATACACAACTAACACAATAGTGTATTAACATCACAATATACACTAACACAATAGTGTATAAACATCACAATACACAACTAACACAATAGCGTATAAACATCACAATACACAACTAACACAATAGTGTATAAACATCACAATACACACTAACACAATAGTGTATTAACATCACAATACACAACTAACACAATAATGTATAAATATCACAATACACACCTAACACAATAGTGTATAAACATCACAATACACAACTAACACAATAGTGTATAAACATCACAATACACAATTAACACAATAGTGTATTAACATCACAATATACACTAACAAAATATTGTATAAACATCACAATACACACCTAACACAATAGTGTATAAACATCACAATACACAACTAACACAATAGTGTATAAACATCACAATACACAACTAACACAACAATGTATTAAAATCACAATACACAACTAACACAGTAGTGTATAAACATCACAATATACACTAACACAATAGTTTATAAACATCACAATATACACTAACACAATAGTGTATAAACATCACAATATACACTAACAAAATAGTGTATAAACATCACAATACACAACTAACACAATAGTGTATTAACATCACAATATATACTAACACAATAGTGTATAAACATCACAATATACACTAACACAATAGTGTATAAATATCACAATTCACAACTAACACAATAGTGTATTAACATCACAATACACAACTAACACAATAGTGTATAAACATCACAATACACAATAACACAATAGTGTATTAACATCACATTATACACTAACACAATAGTGTATAAACATCACAATACACAACTAACACAATAGTGTATAAACATCACAATACATACTAACACAATAGTGTATAAACATCACAATATACACTAACACAATAGTGTATAAACATCACAATACACAACTAACACAATAGTGTATAAACATCACAATACACAACTAACACAATAGTGTATTAACATCACAATACACAAGTAACACAATAGTGTATTAACATCACAATATACACTAACACAACAGTGTATAAACATCACAATATACACTAACACAATAGTGTATAAACATCACAATATACACTAACACAATAGTGTATAAACATCAAAATACACAACTAACACAATAGTGTATAAACATCACAATACACACTAACACAATAGTGTATAAACATCACAATATACACTAACACAATAGTGTATAAAGATCACAATACACACCTAACACAATAGTGTATAAACATCACAATACACAACTAACACAATAGTGTATAAACATCACAATACACAATTAACACAATAGTGTATTAACATCACAATATACACTAACAAAATATTGTATAAACATCACAATACACACCTAACGCAATAGTGTATAAACATCACAATACACAACTAACATAATAGTGTATTAACATCACAATATACACTAACACAATAGCGTATAAACATCACAATACACAACTAACACAATAGTGTATTAACACCACAATACACAACTAACACAATAGTGTATAAACATCACAATACACAACTAACACAATAGTGTATTAACATCACAATATACACTAACACAATAGTGTATAAACATCACAATACACAATTAACACAATAGTGTATAAACATCACAATATACACTAACACAATAGTGTATAAACATCACAATACACAACTAACACAATAGTGTATAAACATCACAATATACACTAACACAATAGTGTATAAACATCACAATACACAACTAACACAATAGTGTATAAACATCACAATACACAACTAACACAATAGTGTATTAACATCACAATACACAACTAACACAATAGTGTATTAACATCACAATATACACTAACATAACAGTGTATAAACATCACAATATACACTAACACAATAGTGTATAAACATCACAATACACAACTAACACAATAGTGTATTAACATCACAATACACAACTAACACAATAGTGTATAAACATCACAATACACAATAACACAATAGTGTATTAACATCACAATATACACTAACACAATAGTGTATAAACATCACAATACACAACTAACACAATAGTGTATAAACATCACAATACACAATAACACAATAGTGTATAAACATCACAATATACACTAACACAATAGTGTATAAACATCACAATACACAACTAACACAATAGTGTATAAACATCACAATACACAATAACACAATAGTGTATTAACATCACAATATACACTAACACAATAGTGTATAAACATCACAATACACAACTAACACAATAGCGTATAAGCATCACAATACACAACTAACACAATAGTGTATAAACATCACAATATACACTAACACAATAGTGTATTAACATCACAATACACAACTAACACAATAGTGTATTAACATCACAATACACAAGTAACACAATAATGTACAAACATCACAATACACATCGAACACAATAGTGTATAAACATCACAATATACACTAACACAATAGTGTATTAACATCACAATACACAACTAACACAATAGTGTATTAACATCACAATATACACTAACACAATAGTGTATTAACATCACATTATACACTAACACAATAGTGTATTAACATCACAATATACACTAACACAATAGTGTATAAACATCACAATATACACTAACACAATAGTGTATAAACATCACAATACACAACTAACACAATAGTGTATAAACATCACAATACACAACTAACACAATAGTGTATAAACATCACAATACACAACTAACACAATAGTGTATAAACATCACAATACACAACTAACACAATAGTGTATTAACAACACAATACACAACTAACACAACAGTGTATAAACATCACAATACACAACTAACACAATAGTGTATAAACATCACAATACACAACTAACACAACAGTGTATAGACATAATAATACACACAACTAACACGATAGTGTATTAACATCACAATACACAACTAACACAATAGTGTATAAACATCACAATATACACTAACACAATAGTGTATAAACATCACAATACACAACTAACACAATAGTGTATAAACATCACAATACACAACTAACACAATAATGTATTAAAATCACAATACACAACTAACACAGTAGGGTATAAACATCACAATATACACTAACACAATAGTTTATACACATCACAATATACACTAACACAATAGTGTATAAACATCACAATATACACTAACACAATAGTGTATAAACATCACAATATACACTAACACAATAGTGTATAAATATCACAATTCACAACTAACACAATAGTGTATTAACATCACAATACACAACTAACACAATAGTGTATAAACATCACAATACACAATAACACAATAGTGTATTAACATCACAATATACACTAACACAATAGTGTATAAACATCACAATACACAACTAACACAATAGTGTATAAACATCACAATACATACTAACACAATAGTGTATAAACATCACAATATACACTAACACAATAGTGTATAAACATCACAATACACAACTAACACAATAGTGTATAAACATCACAATACACAACTAACACAATAGTGTATTAACATCACAATACACAAGTAACACAATAGTGTATTAACATCACAATATACACTAACACAACAGTGTATAAACATCACAATATACACTAACACAATAGTGTATAAACATCACAATACACAACTAACACAATAGTGTATTAACATCACAATACACAACTAACACAATAGTGTATAAACACCACAATACACAATAACACAATAGTGTATTAACATCACAATATACACTAACACAATAGTGTATAAACATCAAAATACACAACTAACACAATAGTGTATAAACATCACAATACACACTAACACAATAGTGTATAAACATCACAATATACACTAACACAATAGTGTATAAAGATCACAATACACAACTAACACAATAGTGTATAAACATCACAATACACAACTAACACAATAGTGTATTAACATCACAATACACAAGTAACACAATAGTGTATTAACATCACAATATACACTAACACAATAGTGTATTAACATCACAATACACAACTAACACAATAGTGTATTAACATCACAATACACAACTAACACAATAGTGTATTAACATCACAATATACACTAACACAATAGTTTATAAACATCACAATATACACTAACACAATAGTGTATAAACATCACAATATACACTAACACAATAGTGTATTAACATCACAATACACAACTAACACAATAGTGTATAAACATCACAATACACAACTAACACAATAGTGTATAAACATCACAATATACACTAACACAATAGTGTATTAACATCACAATACACAACTAACACAATAGTGTATTAACATCACAATACACAACTAACACAATAGTGTATTAACATCACAATATACACTAACACAATAGTGTATTAACATCACAATATACACTAACACAATAGTGTATTAACATCACAATACACAACTAACACAATAGTGTATTAACATCACAATACACAACTAACACAATAGTGTATTAACATCACAATATACACTAACACAATAGTGTATAAACATCACAATACACAATTAACACAATAGTGTATAAACATCACAATATACACTAACACAATAGTGTATAAACATCACAATACACAACTAACACAATAGTGTATAAACATCACAATATACACTAACACAATAGTGTATAAACATCACAATACACAACTAACACAATAGTGTATAAACATCACAATACACAACTAACACAATAGTGTATTAACATCACAATACACAACTAACACAATAGTGTATTAACATCACAATATACACTAACATAACAGTGTATAAACATCACAATATACACTAACACAATAGTGTATAAACATCACAATACACAACTAACACAATAGTGTATTAACATCACAATACACAACTAACACAATAGTGTATAAACATCACAATACACAATAACACAATAGTGTATTAACATCACAATATACACTAACACAATAGTGTATAAACATCACAATACACAACTAACACAATAGTGTATAAACATCACAATACACACTAACACAATAGTGTATAAACATCACAATACACAACTAACACAATAGTGTGTAAACATCACAATACACAACTAACACAATAGTGTATAAACATCACAATACACAACTAACACAATAGTGTATTAACATCACAATACACAACTAACACAATAGTGTATAAACATCACAATATACACTAACACAATAGTGTATAAACATCACAATACACAACTAACACAATAGTGTATTAACATCACAATATACACTAACACAATAGTGTATAAACATCACAATACACAACTAACACAATAGTGTATAAACATCACAATACACACTAACACAATAGTGTATAAACATCACAATACACAACTAACACAATAGTGTGTAAACATCACAATACACAACTAACACAATAGTGTATAAACATCACAATACACAACTAACACAATAGTGTATTAACATCACAATACACAACTAACACAATAGTGTATAAACATCACAATATACACTAACACAATAGTGTATAAACATCACAATACACAACTAACACAATAGTGTATTAACATCACAATATACACTAACACAATAGTGTATTAACATCACAATACACAACTAACACAATAGTGTATTAACATCACAATACACAACTAACACAATAGTGTATTAACATCACAATATACACTAACACAATAGTTTATAAACATCACAATATACACTAACACAATAGTGTATAAACATCACAATATACACTAACACAATAGTGTATTAACATCACAATACACAACTAACACAATAGTGTATAAACATCACAATACACAACTAACACAATAGTGTATAAACATCACAATATACACTAACACAATAGTGTATTAACATCACAATACACAACTAACACAATAGTGTATTAACATCACAATACACAACTAACACAATAGTGTATTAACATCACAATATACACTAACACAATAGTGTATTAACATCACAATATACACTAACACAATAGTGTATTAACATCACAATACACAACTAACACAATAGTGTATTAACATCACAATACACAACTAACACAATAGTGTATTAACATCACAATATACACTAACACAATAGTGTATAAACATCACAATACACAATTAACACAATAGTGTATAAACATCACAATATACACTAACACAATAGTGTATAAACATCACAATACACAACTAACACAATAGTGTATAAACATCACAATATACACTAACACAATAGTGTATAAACATCACAATACACAACTAACACAATAGTGTATAAACATCACAATACACAACTAACACAATAGTGTATTAACATCACAATACACAACTAACACAATAGTGTATTAACATCACAATATACACTAACATAACAGTGTATAAACATCACAATATACACTAACACAATAGTGTATAAACATCACAATACACAACTAACACAATAGTGTATTAACATCACAATACACAACTAACACAATAGTGTATAAACATCACAATACACAACTAACACAATAGTGTATTAACATCACAATATATACTAACACAATAGTGTATAAACATCACAATACACAACTAACACAATAGTGTATAAACATCACAATACACACTAACACAATAGTGTATAAACATCACAATACACAACTAACACAATAGTGTGTAAACATCACAATACACAACTAACACAATAGTGTATAAACATCACAATACACAACTAACACAATAGTGTATAAACATCACAATACACAATAACACAATAGTGTATTAACATCACAATATACACTAACACAATAGTGTATAAATTAACACAATAGTGTATAAACATCACAATACACAATAACACAATAGTGTATAAACATCACAATATACACTAACACAATAGTGTATAAACATCACAATACACAACTAACACAATAGTGTATTAACATCACAATACACAACTAACATAACAGTGTATTAACATCACAATACACAACTAACACAATAGTGTATAAACATCACAATATACACTAACAAAATAGTGTATAAACATCACAATACACAATTAACACAATAGCGTATAAGCATCACAATACACAACTAACACAATAGTGTATAAACATCACAATATACACTAACACAATAGTGTATTAACATCACAATACACAACTAACACAATAGTGTATTAACATCACAATACACAAGTAACACAATAATGTACAAACATCACAATACACATCGAACACAATAGTGTATAAACATCACAATATACACTAACACAATAGTGTATTAACATCACAATACACAACTAACACAATAGTGTATTAACATCACAATATACACTAACACAATAGTGTATAAACATCACATTATACACTAACACAATAGTGTATTAACATCACAATATACACTAACACAATAGTGTATAAACATCACAATATACACTAACACAATAGTGTATAAACATCACAATACACAACTAACACAATAGTGTATAAACATCACAATACACAACTAACACAATAGTGTATAAACATCACAATACACAACTAACACAATAGTGTATAAACATCACAATACACAACTAACACAATAGTGTATTAACAACACAATACACAACTAACACAACAGTGTATAAACATCACAATACACAACTAACACAATAGTATATTAACATCACAATATACACTAACACAATAGTGTATTAACATCACAATACACAACTAACACAATAGTGTATAAACATCACAATATACACTAACACAATAGTGTATAAACATCACAATACACAACTAACACAACAGTGTATAGACATAATAATACACACAACTAACACGATAGTGTATAAACATCACAATACACAACTAACACAATAGTGTATAAACATCACAATATACACTAACACAATAGTGTATAAACATCACAATACACAACTAACACAATAGTGTATAAACATCACAATACACAACTAACACAACAATGTATTAAAATCACAATACACAACTAACACAGTAGTGTATAAACATCACAATATACACTAACACAATAGTTTATAAACATCACAATATACACTAACACAATAGTGTATAAACATCACAATATACACTAACACAATAGTGTATAAACATCACAATACACAACTAACACAATAGTGTATAAACATCACAATACACAACTAACACAATAGTGTATTAACATCACAATATATACTAACACAATAGTGTATAAACATCACAATATACACTAACACAATAGTGTATAAATATCACAATATACACTAACACAATAGTGTATAAACATCACAATACACAACTAACACAATAGTGTATAAACATCACAATACACAACTAACACAATAGTGTATTAACATCACAATACACAAGTAAAACAATAGTGTATTAACATCACAATATACACTAACACAACAGTGTATAAACATCACAATATACACTAACACAATAGTGTATAAACATCACAATACACAACTAACACAATAGTGTATTAACATCACAATACACAACTAACACAATAGTGTATAAACACCACAATACACAATAACACAATAGTGTATTAACATCACAATATACACTAACACAATAGTGTATAAACATCAAAATACACAACTAACACAATAGTGTATAAACATCACAATACACACTAACACAATAGTGTATAAACATCACAATATACACTAACACAATAGTGTATAAAGATCACAATACACAACTAACACAATAGTGTATAAACATCACAATACACAACTAACACAATAGTGTATTAACATCACAATACACAAGTAACACAATAGTGTATTAACATCACAATATACACTAACACAATAGTGTATTAACATCACAATACACAACTAACACAATAGTGTATTAACATCACAATACACAACTAACACAATAGTGTATTAACATCACAATATACACTAACACAATAGTTTATAAACATCACAATATACACTAACACAATAGTGTATAAACATCACAATATACACTAACACAATAGTGTATAAACATCACAATACACAACTAACACAATAGTGTATAAACATCACAATACACAACTAACACAATAGTGTATAAACATCACAATATATACTAACACAATAGTGTATTAACATCACAATACACAACTAACACAATAGTGTATTAACATCACAATACACAACTAACACAATAGTGTATTAACATCACAATACACAATTAAGACAATAGTGTATAAACATCACAATACACAACTAACACAATAGTGTATTAACATCACAATATACACTAACACAATAGTGTATTAACATCACAATACACAACTAACACAATAGTGTATTAACATCACAATACACAACTAACACAATAGTGTATTAACATCACAATATACACTAACACAATAGTGTATAAACATCACAATACACAACTAACACAATAGTGTATTAACATCACAATACACAATTAAGACAATAGTGTATAAACATCACAATACACAACTAACACAATAGTGTATTAACATCACAATATACACTAACACAATAGTGTATAAACATCACAATATACACTAATACAATAGTGTATAAACATCACAATACACAACTAACACAATAGTGTATAAACATCACAATACATAACTAACACAATAGTGTATTCACATCACAATACACAAGTAACACAATAGTGTATTAACATCACAATATACACTAACACAATTGTGTATTAACATCACAATACACAACTAACACAATAGTGTATTAACATCACAATATACACTAACACAATAGTGTATAAACATCACAATACACAACTAACACAATAGCGTATAAACATCACAATACACAACTAACACAATAGTGTATAAACATCACAATACACACTAACACAATAGTGTATTAACATCACAATACACAACTAACACAATAATGTATAAATATCACAATACACACCTAACACAATAGTGTATAAACATCACAATACACAACTAACACAATAGTGTATAAACATCACAATACACAATTAACACAATAGTGTATTAACATCACAATATACACTAACAAAATATTGTATAAACATCACAATACACACCTAACACAATAGTGTATAAACATCACAATACACAACTAACACAATAGTGTATAAACATCACAATACACAACTAACACAACAATGTATTAAAATCACAATACACAACTAACACAGTAGTGTATAAACATCACAATATACACTAACACAATAGTTTATAAACATCACAATATACACTAACACAATAGTGTATAAACATCACAATACACAATAACACAATAGTGTATTAACATCACATTATACACTAACACAATAGTGTATAAACATCACAATACACAACTAACACAATAGTGTATAAACATCACAATACATACTAACACAATAGTGTATAAACATCACAATATACACTAACACAATAGTGTATAAACATCACAATACACAACTAACACAATAGTGTATAAACATCACAATACACAACTAACACAATAGTGTATTAACATCACAATACACAAGTAACACAATAGTGTATTAACATCACAATATACACTAACACAACAGTGTATAAACATCACAATATACACTAACACAATAGTGTATAAACATCACAATATACACTAACACAATAGTGTATAAACATCAAAATACACAACTAACACAATAGTGTATAAACATCACAATACACACTAACACAATAGTGTATAAACATCACAATATACACTAACACAATAGTGTATAAAGATCACAATACACAACTAACACAATAGTGTATAAACATCACAATACACAACTAACACAATAGTGTATTAACATCACAATACACAAGTAACACAATAGTGTATTAACATCACAATATACACTAACACAATAGTGTATTAACATCACAATACACAACTAACACAATAGTGTATTAACATCACAATATACACTAACACAATAGTTTATAAACATCACAATATACACTAACACAATAGTGTATAAACATCACAATATACACTAACACAATAGTGTATAAACATCACAATACACAACTAACACAATAGTGTATAAACATCACAATACACAACTAACACAATAGTGTATAAACATCACAATATACACTAACACAATAGTGTATTAACATCACAATACACAACTAACACAATAGTGTATTAACATCACAATACACAACTAACACAATAGTGTATTAACATCACAATATACACTAACACAATAGTGTATTAACATCACAATACACAACTAACACAATAGTGTATTAACATCACAATACACAATTAAGACAAAAGTGTATAAACATCACAATACACAACTAACACAATAGTGTATTAACATCACAATATACACTAACACAATAGTGTATTAACATCACAATACACAACTAACACAATAGTGTATTAACATCACAATACACAACTAACACAATAGTGTATTAACATCACAATATACACTAACACAATAGTGTATAAACATCACAATACACAACTAACACAATAGTGTATTAACATCACAATACACAATTAAGACAATAGTGTATAAACATCACAATACACAACTAACACAATAGTGTATTAACATCACAATATACACTAACACAATAGTGTATAAACATCACAATATACACTAGCACAATAGTGTATAAACATCACAATACACAACTAACACAATAGTGTATAAACATCACAATACATAACTAACACAATAGTGTATTAACATCACAATACACAACTAACACAATAGTGTATTAACATCACAATATACACTAACACAATAGTGTATTAACATCACAATACACAACTAACACAATAGTGTATTAACATCACAATATACACTAACACAATAGTGTATAAACATCACAATACACAACTAACACAATAGCGTATAAACATCACAATACACAACTAACACAATAGTGTATAAACATCACAAAACACACTAACACAATAGTGTATTAACATCACAATACACAACTAACACAATAATGTATAAACATCACAATACACACCTAACACAATAGTGTATAAACATCACAATACACAACTAACACAATAGTGTATAAACATCACAATACACAATTAACACAATAGTGTATTAACATCACAATATACACTAACAAAATATTGTATAAACATCACAATACACACCTAACGCAATAGTGTATAAACATCACAATACACAACTAACACAATAGTGTATTAACATCACAATATACACTAACACAATAGCGTATAAACATCACAATACACAACTAACACAATAGTGTATTAACACCACAATACACAACTAACACAATAGTGTATAAACATCACAATACACAACTAACACAATAGTGTATTAACATCACAATATACACTAACACAATAGTGTATAAACATCACAATACACAATTAACACAATAGTGTATAAACATCACAATATACACTAACACAATAGTGTATAAACATCACAATACACAACTAACACAATAGTGTATAAACATCACAATATACACTAACACAATAGTGTATAAACATCACAATACACAACTAACACAATAGTGTATAAACATCACAATACACAACTAACACAATAGTGTATTAACATCACAATACACAACTAACACAATAGTGTATTAACATCACAATATACACTAACATAACAGTGTATAAACATCACAATACACAATAACACAATAGTGTATTAACATCACAATATACACTAACACAATAGTGTATAAACATCACAATACACAACTAACACAATAGTGTATAAACATCACAATACACACTAACACAATAGTGTATAAACATCACAATACACAACTAACACAATAGTGTGTAAACATCACAATACACAACTAACACAATAGTGTATAAACATCACAATACACAACTAACACAATAGTGTATTAACATCACAATACACAACTAACACAATAGTGTATTAACATCACAATATACACTAACACAATAGTGTATAAACATCACAATACACAACTAACACAATAGTGTATTAACATCACAATATACACTAACACAATAGTGTATAAACATCACAATACACAACTAACACAATAGTGTATTAACATCACAATACACAACTAACACAATAGTGTATTAACATCACAATACACAACTAACACAATAGTGTATTAACATCACAATATACACTAACACAACAGTGTATAAACATCACAATATACACTAACACAATAGTGTATAAACATCACAATACACAACTAACACAATAGTGTATTAACATCACAATACACAACTAACACAATAGTGTATAAACATCACAATACACAATAACACAATAGTGTATTAACATCACAATATACACTAACACAATAGTGTATAAACTAACACAATAGTGTATAAACATCACAATACACAATAACACAATAGTGTATAAACATCACAATATACACTAACACAATAGTGTATAAACATCACAATACACAACTAACACAATAGTGTATTAACATCACAATACACAACTAACATAACAGTGTATTAACATCACAATACACAACTAACACAATAGTGTATAAACATCACAATATACACTAACAAAATAGTGTATAAACATCACAATACACAATTAACACAATAGCGTATAAGCATCACAATACACAACTAACACAATAGTGTATAAACATCACAATACACAACTAACACAATAGTGTATAAACATCACAATACACAACTAACACAATAGTGTATAAACATCACAATACACAACTAACACAATAGTGTATTAACAACACAATACACAACTAACACAACAGTGTATAAACATCACAATACACAACTAACACAATAGTATATTAACATCACAATATACACTAACACAATAGTGTATTAACATCACAATACACAACTAACACAATAGTGTATAAACATCACAATATACACTAACACAATAGTGTATAAACATCACAATACACAACTAACACAACAGTGTATAGACATAATAATACACACAACTAACACGATAGTGTATTAACATCACAATACACAACTAACACAATAGTGTATAAACATCACAATATACACTAACACAATAGTGTATAAACATCACAATACACAACTAACACAATAGTGTATAAACATCACAATACACAACTAACACAACAATGTATTAAAATCACAATACACAACTAACACAGTAGTGTATAAACATCACAATACACAACTAACACAATAGTGTATAAACATCACAATACATACTAACACAATAGTGTATAAACATCACAATATACACTAACACAATAGTGTATAAACATCACAATACACAACTAACACAATAGTGTATAAACATCACAATACACAACTAACACAATAGTGTATAAACATCACAATACACAACTAACACAATAGTGTATTAACATCACAATATACACTAACACAACAGTGTATAAACATCACAATATACACTAACACAATAGTGTATAAACATCATAATATACACTAACACAATAGTGTATAAACATCAAAATACACAACTAACACAATAGTGTATAAACATCACAATACACACTAACACAATAGTGTATAAACATCAAAATATACACTAACACAATAGTGTATAAAGATCACAATACACAACTAACACAATAGTGTATAAACATCACAATACACAACTAACACAATAGTGTATTAACATCACAATACACAAGTAACACAATAGTGTATTAACATCACAATATACACTAACACAATAGTGTATTAACATCACAATACACAACTAACACAATAGTGTATTAACATCACAATATTCACTAACACAATAGTTTATAAACATCACAATATACACTAACACAATAGTGTATAAACATCACAATATACACTAACACAATAGTGTATAAACATCACAATACACAACTAACACAATAGTGTATAAACATCACAATACACAACTAACACAATAGTGTATAAACATCACAATATACACTAACACAATAGTGTATTAACATCACAATACACAACTAACACAATAGTGTATTAACATCACAATACACAACTAACACAATAGTGTATTAACATCACAATATACACTAACACAATAGTGTATTAACATCACAATACACAACTAACACAATAGTGTATTAACATCACAATACACAATTAAGACAATAGTGTATAAACATCACAATACACAACTAACACAATAGTGTATTAACATCACACTATACACTAACACAATAGTGTATTAACATCACAATACACAACTAACACAATAGTGTATTAACATCACAATACACAACTAACACAATAGTGTATTAACATCACAATATACACTAACACAATAGTGTATAAACATCACAATACACAACTAACACAATAGTGTATTAACATCACAATACACAATTAAGACAATAGTGTATAAACATCACAATACACAACTAACACAATAGTGTATTAACATCACAATATACACTAACACAATAGTGTATAAACATCACAATATACACTAACACAATAGTGTATAAACATCACAATACACAACTAACACAATAGTGTATAAACATCACAATACATAACTAACACAATAGTGTATTAACATCACAATACACAACTAACACAATAGTGTATTAACATCACAATATACACTAACACAATAGTGTATTAACATCACAATACACAACTAACACAATAGTGTATTAACATCACAATATACACTAACACAATAGTGTATAAACATCACAATACACAACTAACACAATAGCGTATAAACATCACAATACACAACTAACACAATAGTGTATAAACATCACAAAACACACTAACACAATAGTGTATTAACATCACAATACACAACTAACACAATAATGTATAAACATCACAATACACACCTAACACAATAGTGTATAAACATCACAATACACAACTAACACAATAGTGTATAAACATCACAATACACAATTAACACAATAGTGTATTAACATCACAATATACACTAACAAAATATTGTATAAACATCACAATACACACCTAACGCAATAGTGTATAAACATCACAATACACAACTAACACAATAGTGTATTAACATCACAATATACACTAACACAATAGCGTATAAACATCACAATACACAACTAACACAATAGTGTATTAACACCACAATACACAACTAACACAATAGTGTATAAACATCACAATACACAACTAACACAATAGTGTATTAACATCACAATATACACTAACACAATAGTGTATAAACATCACAATACACAATTAACACAATAGTGGATAAACATCACAATATACACTAACACAATAGTGTATAAACATCACAATACACAACTAACACAATAGTGTATAAACATCACAATATACACTAACACAATAGTGTATAAACATCACAATACACAACTAACACAATAGTGTATAAACATCACAATACACAACTAACACAATAGTGTATTAACATCACAATACACAACTAACACAATAGTGTATTAACATCACAATATACACTAACATAACAGTGTATAAACATCACAATATACACTAACACAATAGTGTATAAACATCACAATACACAACTAACACAATAGTGTATTAACATCACAATACACAACTAACACAATAGTGTATAAACATCACAATACACAATTAAGACAATAGTGTATAAACATCACAATACACAACTAACACAATAGTGTATTAACATCACAATATACACTAACACAATAGTGTATAAACATCACAATATACACTAACACAATAGTGTATAAACATCACAATACACAACTAACACAATAGTGTATAAACATCACAATACATAACTAACACAATAGTGTATTAACATCACAATACACAACTAACACAATAGTGTATTAACATCACAATATACACTAACACAATAGTGTATTAACATCACAATACACAACTAACACAATAGTGTATTAACATCACAATATACACTAACACAATAGTGTATAAACATCACAATACACAACTAACACAATAGCGTATAAACATCACAATACACAACTAACACAATAGTGTATAAACATCACAAAACACACTAACACAATAGTGTATTAACATCACAATACACAACTAACACAATAATGTATAAACATCACAATACACACCTAACACAATAGTGTATAAACATCACAATACACAACTAACACAATAGTGTATAAACATCACAATACACAATTAACACAATAGTGTATTAACATCACAATATACACTAACAAAATATTGTATAAACATCACAATACACACCTAACGCAATAGTGTATAAACATCACAATACACAACTAACACAATAGTGTATTAACATCACAATATACACTAACACAATAGCGTATAAACATCACAATACACAACTAACACAATAGTGTATTAACACCACAATACACAACTAACACAATAGTGTATAAACATCACAATACACAACTAACACAATAGTGTATTAACATCACAATATACACTAACACAATAGTGTATAAACATCACAATACACAATTAACACAATAGTGTATAAACATTACAATATACACTAACACAATAGTGTATAAACATCACAATACACAACTAACACAATAGTGTATAAACATCACAATATACACTAACACAATAGTGTATAAACATCACAATACACAACTAACACAATAGTGTATAAACATCACAATACACAACTAACACAATAGTGTATTAACATCACAATACACAACTAACACAATAGTGTATTAACATCACAATATACACTAACATAACAGTGTATAAACATCACAATATACACTAACACAATAGTGTATAAACATCACAATACACAACTAACACAATAGTGTATTAACATCACAATACACAACTAACACAATAGTGTATAAACATCACAATACACAATAACACAATAGTGTATTAACATCACAATATACACTAACACAATAGTGTATAAACATCACAATACACAACTAACACAATAGTGTATAAACATCACAATACACACTAACACAATAGTGTATAAACATCACAATACACAACTAACACAATAGTGTGTAAACATCACAATACACAACTAACACAATAGTGTATAAACATCACAATACACAACTAACACAATAGTGTATTAACATCACAATACACAACTAACACAATAGTGTATTAACATCCCAATATACACTAACACAATAGTGTATAAACATCACAATACACAACTAACACAATAGTGTATTAACATCACAATATACACTAACACAATAGTGTATAAACATCACAATACACAACTAACACAATAGTGTATTAACATCACAATACACAACTAACACAATAGTGTATTAACATCACAATACACAACTAACACAATAGTGTATTAACATCACAATATACACTAACACAACAGTGTATAAACATCACAATATACACTAACACAATAGTGTATAAACATCACAATACACAACTAACACAATAGTGTATTAACATCACAATACACAACTAACACAATAGTGTATAAACATCACAATACACAATAACACAATAGTGTATTAACATCACAATATACACTAACACAATAGTGTATAAACTAACACAATAGTGTATAAACATCACAATACACAATAACACAATAGTGTATAAACATCACAATATACACTAACACAATAGTGTATAAACATCACAATACACAACTAACACAATAGTGTATTAACATCACAATACACAACTAACATAACAGTGTATTAACATCACAATACACAACTAACACAATAGTGTATAAACATCACAATATACACTAACAAAATAGTGTATAAACATCACAATACACAATTAACACAATAGCGTATAAGCATCACAATACACAACTAACACAATAGTGTATAAACATCACAATACACAACTAACACAATAGTGTATAAACATCACAATACACAACTAACACAATAGTGTATAAACATCACAATACACAACTAACACAATAGTGTATAAACATCACAATATACACTAACACAATAGTGTATTAACATCACAATACACAACTAACACAATAGTGTATTAACATCACAATACACAACTAACACAATAGTGTATTAACATCACAATATACACTAACACAATAGTGTATTAACATCACAATACACAACTAACACAATAGTGTATTAACATCACAATACACAATTAAGACAAAAGTGTATAAACATCACAATACACAACTAACACAATAGTGTATTAACATCACAATATACACTAACACAATAGTGTATTAACATCACAATACACAACTAACACAATAGTGTATTAACATCACAATACACAACTAACACAATAGTGTATTAACATCACAATATACACTAACACAATAGTGTATAAACATCACAATACACAACTAACACAATAGTGTATTAACATCACAATACACAATTAAGACAATAGTGTATAAACATCACAATACACAACTAACACAATAGTGTATTAACATCACAATATACACTAACACAATAGTGTATAAACATCACAATATACACTAACACAATAGTGTATAAACATCACAATACACAACTAACACAATAGTGTATAAACATCACAATACATAACTAACACAATAGTGTATTAACATCACAATACACAACTAACACAATAGTGTATTAACATCACAATATACACTAACACAATAGTGTATTAACATCACAATACACAACTAACACAATAGTGTATTAACATCACAATATACACTAACACAATAGTGTATAAACATCACAATACACAACTAACACAATAGCGTATAAACATCACAATACACAACTAACACAATAGTGTATAAACATCACAAAACACACTAACACAATAGTGTATTAACATCACAATACACAACTAACACAATAATGTATAAACATCACAATACACACCTAACACAATAGTGTATAAACATCACAATACACAACTAACACAATAGTGTATAAACATCACAATACACAATTAACACAATAGTGTATTAACATCACAATATACACTAACAAAATATTGTATAAACATCACAATACACACCTAACGCAATAGTGTATAAACATCACAATACACAACTAACACAATAGTGTATTAACATCACAATATACACTAACACAATAGCGTATAAACATCACAATACACAACTAACACAATAGTGTATTAACACCACAATACACAACTAACACAATAGTGTATAAACATCACAATACACAACTAACACAATAGTGTATTAACATCACAATATACACTAACACAATAGTGTATAAACATCACAATACACAATTAACACAATAGTGTATAAACATCACAATATACACTAACACAATAGTGTATAAACATCACAATACACAACTAACACAATAGTGTATAAACATCACAATATACACTAACACAATAGTGTATAAACATCACAATACACAACTAACACAATAGTGTATAAACATCACAATACACAACTAACACAATAGTGTATTAACATCACAATACACAACTAACACAATAGTGTATTAACATCACAATATACACTAACATAACAGTGTATAAACATCACAATATACACTAACACAATAGTGTATAAACATCACAATACACAACTAACACAATAGTGTATTAACATCACAATACACAACTAACACAATAGTGTATAAACATCACAATACACAATAACACAATAGTGTATTAACATCACAATATACACTAACACAATAGTGTATAAACATCACAATACACAACTAACACAATAGTGTATAAACATCACAATACACACTAACACAATAGTGTATAAACATCACAATACACAACTAACACAATAGTGTGTAAACATCACAATACACAACTAACACAATAGTGTATAAACATCACAATACACAACTAACACAATAGTGTATTAACATCACAATACACAACTAACACAATAGTGTATTAACATCACAATATACACTAACACAATAGTGTATAAACATCACAATACACAACTAACACAATAGTGTATTAACATCACAATATACACTAACACAATAGTGTATAAACATCACAATACACAACTAACACAATAGTGTATTAACATCACAATACACAACTAACACAATAGTGTATTAACATCACAATACACAACTAACACAATAGTGTATTAACATCACAATATACACTAACACAACAGTGTATAAACATCACAATATACACTAACACAATAGTGTATAAACATCACAATACACAACTAACACAATAGTGTATTAACATCACAATACACAACTAACACAATAGTGTATAAACATCACAATACACAATAACACAATAGTGTATTAACATCACAATATACACTAACACAATAGTGTATAAACTAACACAATAGTGTATAAACATCACAATACACAATAACACAATAGTGTATAAACATCACAATATACACTAACACAATAGTGTATAAACATCACAATACACAACTAACACAATAGTGTATTAACATCACAATACACAACTAACATAACAGTGTATTAACATCACAATACACAACTAACACAATAGTGTATAAACATCACAATATACACTAACAAAATAGTGTATAAACATCACAATACACAATTAACACAATAGCGTATAAGCATCACAATACACAACTAACACAATAGTGTATAAACATCACAATACACAACTAACACAATAGTGTATAAACATCACAATACACAACTAACACAATAGTGTATAAACATCACAATACACAACTAACACAATAGTGTATTAACAACACAATACACAACTAACACAACAGTGTATAAACATCACAATACACAACTAACACAATAGTATATTAACATCACACTATACACTAACACAATAGTGTATTAACATCACAATACACAACTAACACAATAGTGTATAAACATCACAATATACACTAACACAATAGTGTATAAACATCACAATACACAACTAACACAACAGTGTATAGACATAATAATACACACAACTAACACGATAATGTATTAACATCACAATACACAACTAACACAATAGTGTATAAACATCACAATATACACTAACACAATAGTGTATAAACATCACAATACACAACTAACACAATAGTGTATAAACATCACAATACACAACTAACACAACAATGTATTAAAATCACAATACACAACTAACACAGTAGTGTATAAACATCACAATACACAACTAACACAATAGTGTATAAACATCACAATACATACTAACACAATAGTGTATAAACATCACAATATACACTAACACAATAGTGTATAAACATCACAATACACAACTAACACAATAGTGTATAAACATCACAATACACAACTAACACAATAGTGTATTAACATCACAATACACAAGTAACACAATAGTGTATTAACATCACAATATACACTAACACAACAGTGTATAAACATCACAATATACACTAACACAATAGTGTATAAACATCACAATATACACTAACACAATAGTGTATAAACATCAAAATACACAACTAACACAATAGTGTATAAACATCACAATACACACTAACACAATAGTGTATAAACATCAAAATATACACTAACACAATAGTGTATAAAGATCACAATACACAACTAACACAATAGTGTATAAACATCACAATACACAACTAACACAATAGTGTATTAACATCACAATACACAAGTAACACAATAGTGTATTAACATCACAATATACACTAACACAATAGTCTATTAACATCACAATACACAACTAACACAATAGTGTATTAACATCACAATATACACTAACACAATAGTTTATAAACATCACAATATACACTAACACAATAGTGTATAAACATCACAATATACACTAACACAATAGTGTATAAACATCACAATACACAACTAACACAATAGTGTATAAACATCACAATACACAACTAACACAATAGTGTATAAACATCACAATATACACTAACACAATAGTGTATTAACATCACAATACACAACTAACACAATAGTGTATTAACATCACAATACACAACTAACACAATAGTGTATTAACATCACAATATACACTAACACAATAGTGTATTAACATCACAATACACAACTAACACAATAGTGTATTAACATCACAATACACAATTAAGACAATAGTGTATAAACATCACAATACACAACTAACACAATAGTGTATTAACATCACACTATACACTAACACAATAGTGTATTAACATCACAATACACAACTAACACAATAGTGTATTAACATCACAATACACAACTAACACAATAGTGTATTAACATCACACTATACACTAACACAATAGTGTATTAACATCACAATACACAACTAACACAATAGTGTATTAACATCACAATACACAACTAACACAATAGTGTATTAACATCACAATATACACTAACACAATAGTGTATAAACATCACAATACACAACTAACACAATAGTGTATTAACATCACAATACACAATTAAGACAATAGTGTATAAACATCACAATACACAACTAACACAATAGTGTATTAACATCACAATATACACTAACACAATAGTGTATAAACATCACAATATACACTAACACAATAGTGTATAAACATCACAATACACAACTAACACAATAGTGTATAAACATCACAATACATAACTAACACAATAGTGTATTAACATCACAATACACAACTAACACAATAGTGTATTAACATCACAATATACACTAACACAATAGTGTATTAACATCACAATACACAACTAACACAATAGTGTATTAACATCACAATATACACTAACACAATAGTGTATAAACATCACAATACACAACTAACACAATAGCGTATAAACATCACAATACACAACTAACACAATAGTGTATAAACATCACAAAACACACTAACACAATAGTGTATTAACATCACAATACACAACTAACACAATAATGTATAAACATCACAATACACACCTAACACAATAGTGTATAAACATCACAATACACAACTAACACAATAGTGTATAAACATCACAATACACAATTAACACAATAGTGTATTAACATCACAATATACACTAACAAAATATTGTATAAACATCACAATACACACCTAACGCAATAGTGTATAAACATCACAATACACAACTAACACAATAGTGTATTAACATCACAATATACACTAACACAATAGCGTATAAACATCACAATACACAACTAACACAATAGTGTATTAACACCACAATACACAACTAACACAATAGTGTATAAACATCACAATACACAACTAACACAATAGTGTATTAACATCACAATATACACTAACACAATAGTGTATAAACATCACAATACACAATTAACACAATAGTGTATAAACATCACAATATACACTAACACAATAGTGTATAAACATCACAATACACAACTAACACAATAGTGTATAAACATCACAATATACACTAACACAATAGTGTATAAACATCACAATACACAACTAACACAATAGTGTATAAACATCACAATACACAACTAACACAATAGTGTATTAACATCACAATACACAACTAACACAATAGTGTATTAACATCACAATATACACTAACATAACAGTGTATAAACATCACAATATACACTAACACAATAGTGTATAAACATCACAATACACAACTAACACAATAGTGTATTAACATCACAATACACAACTAACACAATAGTGTATAAACATCACAATACACAATTAAGACAATAGTGTATAAACATCACAATACACAACTAACACAATAGTGTATTAACATCACAATATACACTAACACAATAGTGTATAAACATCACAATATACACTAACACAATAGTGTATAAACATCACAATACACAACTAACACAATAGTGTATAAACATCACAATACATAACTAACACAATAGTGTATTAACATCACAATACACAACTAACACAATAGTGTATTAACATCACAATATACACTAACACAATAGTGTATTAACATCACAATACACAACTAACACAATAGTGTATTAACATCACAATATACACTAACACAATAGTGTATAAACATCACAATACACAACTAACACAATAGCGTATAAACATCACAATACACAACTAACACAATAGTGTATAAACATCACAAAACACACTAACACAATAGTGTATTAACATCACAATACACAACTAACACAATAATGTATAAACATCACAATACACACCTAACACAATAGTGTATAAACATCACAATACACAACTAACACAATAGTGTATAAACATCACAATACACAATTAACACAATAGTGTATTAACATCACAATATACACTAACAAAATATTGTATAAACATCACAATACACACCTAACGCAATAGTGTATAAACATCACAATACACAACTAACACAATAGTGTATTAACATCACAATATACACTAACACAATAGCGTATAAACATCACAATACACAACTAACACAATAGTGTATTAACACCACAATACACAACTAACACAATAGTGTATAAACATCACAATACACAACTAACACAATAGTGTATTAACATCACAATATACACTAACACAATAGTGTATAAACATCACAATACACAATTAACACAATAGTGTATAAACATCACAATATACACTAACACAATAGTGTATAAACATCACAATACACAACTAACACAATAGTGTATAAACATCACAATATACACTAACACAATAGTGTATAAACATCACAATACACAACTAACACAATAGTGTATAAACATCACAATACACAACTAACACAATAGTGTATTAACATCACAATACACAACTAACACAATAGTGTATTAACATCACAATATACACTAACATAACAGTGTATAAACATCACAATATACACTAACACAATAGTGTATAAACATCACAATACACAACTAACACAATAGTGTATTAACATCACAATACACAACTAACACAATAGTGTATAAACATCACAATACACAATAACACAATAGTGTATTAACATCACAATATACACTAACACAATAGTGTATAAACATCACAATACACAACTAACACAATAGTGTATAAACATCACAATACACACTAACACAATAGTGTATAAACATCACAATACACAACTAACACAATAGTGTGTAAACATCACAATACACAACTAACACAATAGTGTATAAACATCACAATACACAACTAACACAATAGTGTATTAACATCACAATACACAACTAACACAATAGTGTATTAACATCACAATATACACTAACACAATAGTGTATAAACATCACAATACACAACTAACACAATAGTGTATTAACATCACAATATACACTAACACAATAGTGTATAAACATCACAATACACAACTAACACAATAGTGTATTAACATCACAATACACAACTAACACAATAGTGTATTAACATCACAATACACAACTAACACAATAGTGTATTAACATCACAATATACACTAACACAACAGTGTATAAACATCACAATATACACTAACACAATAGTGTATAAACATCACAATACACAACTAACACAATAGTGTATTAACATCACAATACACAACTAACACAATAGTGTATAAACATCACAATACACAATAACACAATAGTGTATTAACATCACAATATACACTAACACAATAGTGTATAAACTAACACAATAGTGTATAAACATCACAATACACAATAACACAATAGTGTATAAACATCACAATATACACTAACACAATAGTGTATAAACATCACAATACACAACTAACACAATAGTGTATTAACATCACAATACACAACTAACATAACAGTGTATTAACATCACAATACACAACTAACACAATAGTGTATAAACATCACAATATACACTAACAAAATAGTGTATAAACATCACAATACACAATTAACACAATAGCGTATAAGCATCACAATACACAACTAACACAATAGTGTATAAACATCACAATACACAACTAACACAATAGTGTATAAACATCACAATACACAACTAACACAATAGTGTATAAACATCACAATACACAACTAACACAATAGTGTATTAACAACACAATACACAACTAACACAACAGTGTATAAACATCACAATACACAACTAACACAATAGTATATTAACATCACAATATACACTAACACAATAGTGTATTAACATCACAATACACAACTAACACAATAGTGTATAAACATCACAATATACACTAACACAATAGTGTATAAACATCACAATACACAACTAACACAACAGTGTATAGACATAATAATACACACAACTAACACGATAGTGTATTAACATCACAATACACAACTAACACAATAGTGTATAAACATCACAATATACACTAACACAATAGTGTATAAACATCACAATACACAACTAACACAATAGTGTATAAACATCACAATACACAACTAACACAACAATGTATTAAAATCACAATACACAACTAACACAGTAGTGTATAAACATCACAATACACACCTAACACAATAGTGTATAAACATCACAATACACAACTAACACAATAGTGTATAAACATCACAATATACACTAACATAACAGTGTATAAACATCACAATATACACTAACACAATAGTGTATAAACATCACAATACACAACTAACACAATAGTGTATTAACATCACAATACACAACTAACACAATAGTGTATAAACATCACAATACACAATAACACAATAGTGTATTAACATCACAATATACACTAACACAATAGTGTATAAACATCACAATACACAACTAACACAATAGTGTATAAACATCACAATACACACTAACACAATAGTGTATAAACATCACAATACACAACTAACACAATAGTGTGTAAACATCACAATACACAACTAACACAATAGTGTATAAACATCACAATACACAACTAACACAATAGTGTATAAACATCACAATATACACTAACGCAATAGTGTATAAACATCACAATACACAACTAACACAATAGTGTATTAACATCACAATATACACTAACACAATAGTGTATAAACATCACAATACACAACTAACACAATAGTGTATTAACATCACAATACACAACTAACACAATAGTGTATTAACATCACAATACACAACTAACACAATAGTGTATTAACATCACAATATACACTAACACAACAGTGTATAAACATCACAATATACACTAACACAATAGTGTATAAACATCACAATACACAACTAACACAATAGTGTATTAACATCACAATACACAACTAACACAATAGTGTATAAACATCACAATACACAATAACACAATAGTGTATTAACATCACAATATACACTAACACAATAGTGTATAAACTAACACAATAGTGTATAAACATCACAATACACAATAACACAATAGTGTATAAACATCACAATATACACTAACACAATAGTGTATAAACATCACAATACACAACTAACACAATAGTGTATTAACATCACAATACACAACTAACATAACAGTGTATTAACATCACAATACACAACTA
Organism: Ostrea denselamellosa; assembly: GCA_024699665.1. Lineage (NCBI taxonomy): Eukaryota > Metazoa > Mollusca > Bivalvia > Ostreida > Ostreidae > Ostrea > Ostrea denselamellosa. Next base: position 928,984 of record JAMZEH010000002.1, read on the forward strand.
ACACAATAGTGTATAAACATCACAATATACACTAACAAAATAGTGTATAAACATCACAATACACAATTAACACAATAGCGTATAAGCATCACAATACACAACTAACACAATAGTGTATAAACATCACAATATACACTAACACAATAGTGTATTAACATCACAATACACAACTAACACAATAGTGTATTAACATCACAATACACAAGTAACACAATAATGTACAAACATCACAATACACATCGAACACAATAGTGTATAAACATCACAATATACACTAACACAATAGTGTATTAACATCACAATACACAACTAACACAATAGTGTATTAACATCACAATATACACTAACACAATAGTGTATAAACATCACATTATACACTAACACAATAGTGTATTAACATCACAATATACACTAACACAATAGTGTATAAACATCACAATATACACTAACACAATAGTGTATAAACATCACAATACACAACTAACACAATAGTGTATAAACATCACAATACACAACTAACACAATAGTGTATAAACATCACAATACACAACTAACACAATAGTGTATAAACATCACAATACACAACTAACACAATAGTGTATTAACAACACAATACACAACTAACACAACAGTGTATAAACATCACAATACACAACTAACACAATAGTATATTAACATCACAATATACACTAACACAATAGTGTATTAACATCACAATACACAACTAACACAATAGTGTATAAACATCACAATATACACTAACACAATAGTGTATAAACATCACAATACACAACTAACACAACAGTGTATAGACATAATAATACACACAACTAACACGATAGTGTATAAACATCACAATACACAACTAACACAATAGTGTATAAACATCACAATATACACTAACACAATAGTGTATAAACATCACAATACACAACTAACACAATAGTGTATAAACATCACAATACACAACTAACACAACAATGTATTAAAATCACAATACACAACTAACACAGTAGTGTATAAACATCACAATATACACTAACACAATAGTTTATAAACATCACAATATACACTAACACAATAGTGTATAAACATCACAATATACACTAACACAATAGTGTATAAACATCACAATACACAACTAACACAATAGTGTATAAACATCACAATACACAACTAACACAATAGTGTATTAACATCACAATACACACTAACACAATAGTTTATAAACATCACAATATACACTAACACAATAGTGTATAAACATCACAATATACACTAACACAATAGTGTATAAACATCACAATACACAACTAACACAATAGTGTATAAACATCACAATACACAACTAACACAATAGTGTATAAACATCACAATATACACTAACACAATAGTGTATTAACATCACAATACACAACTAACACAATAGTGTATTAACATCACAATACACAACTAACACAATAGTGTATTAACATCACAATATACACTAACACAATAGTGTATTAACATCACAATACACAACTAACACAATAGTGTATTAACATCACAATACACAATTAAGACAATAGTGTATAAACATCACAATACACAACTAACACAATAGTGTATTAACATCACACTATACACTAACACAATAGTGTATTAACATCACAATACACAACTAACACAATAGTGTATTAACATCACAATACACAACTAACACAATAGTGTATTAACATCACACTATACACTAACACAATAGTGTATTAACATCACAATACACAACTAACACAATAGTGTATTAACATCACAATACACAACTAACACAATAGTGTATTAACATCACAATATACACTAACACAATAGTGTATAAACATCACAATACACAACTAACACAATAGTGTATTAACATCACAATACACAATTAAGACAATAGTGTATAAACATCACAATACACAACTAACACAATAGTGTATTAACATCACAATATACACTAACACAATAGTGTATAAACATCACAATATACACTAACACAATAGTGTATAAACATCACAATACACAACTAACACAATAGTGTATAAACATCACAATACATAACTAACACAATAGTGTATTAACATCACAATACACAACTAACACAATAGTGTATTAACATCACAATATACACTAACACAATAGTGTATTAACATCACAATACACAACTAACACAATAGTGTATTAACATCACAATATACACTAACACAATAGTGTATAAACATCACAATACACAACTAACACAATAGCGTATAAACATCACAATACACAACTAACACAATAGTGTATAAACATCACAAAACACACTAACACAATAGTGTATTAACATCACAATACACAACTAACACAATAATGTATAAACATCACAATACACACCTAACACAATAGTGTATAAACATCACAATACACAACTAACACAATAGTGTATAAACATCACAATACACAATTAACACAATAGTGTATTAACATCACAATATACACTAACAAAATATTGTATAAACATCACAATACACACCTAACGCAATAGTGTATAAACATCACAATACACAACTAACACAATAGTGTATTAACATCACAATATACACTAACACAATAGCGTATAAACATCACAATACACAACTAACACAATAGTGTATTAACACCACAATACACAACTAACACAATAGTGTATAAACATCACAATACACAACTAACACAATAGTGTATTAACATCACAATATACACTAACACAATAGTGTATAAACATCACAATACACAATTAACACAATAGTGTATAAACATCACAATATACACTAACACAATAGTGTATAAACATCACAATACACAACTAACACAATAGTGTATAAACATCACAATATACACTAACACAATAGTGTATAAACATCACAATACACAACTAACACAATAGTGTATAAACATCACAATACACAACTAACACAATAGTGTATTAACATCACAATACACAACTAACACAATAGTGTATTAACATCACAATATACACTAACATAACAGTGTATAAACATCACAATATACACTAACACAATAGTGTATAAACATCACAATACACAACTAACACAATAGTGTATTAACATCACAATACACAACTAACACAATAGTGTATAAACATCACAATACACAATTAAGACAATAGTGTATAAACATCACAATACACAACTAACACAATAGTGTATTAACATCACAATATACACTAACACAATAGTGTATAAACATCACAATATACACTAACACAATAGTGTATAAACATCACAATACACAACTAACACAATAGTGTATAAACATCACAATACATAACTAACACAATAGTGTATTAACATCACAATACACAACTAACACAATAGTGTATTAACATCACAATATACACTAACACAATAGTGTATTAACATCACAATACACAACTAACACAATAGTGTATTAACATCACAATATACACTAACACAATAGTGTATAAACATCACAATACACAACTAACACAATAGCGTATAAACATCACAATACACAACTAACACAATAGTGTATAAACATCACAAAACACACTAACACAATAGTGTATTAACATCACAATACACAACTAACACAATAATGTATAAACATCACAATACACACCTAACACAATAGTGTATAAACATCACAATACACAACTAACACAATAGTGTATAAACATCACAATACACAATTAACACAATAGTGTATTAACATCACAATATACACTAACAAAATATTGTATAAACATCACAATACACACCTAACGCAATAGTGTATAAACATCACAATACACAACTAACACAATAGTGTATTAACATCACAATATACACTAACACAATAGCGTATAAACATCACAATACACAACTAACACAATAGTGTATTAACACCACAATACACAACTAACACAATAGTGTATAAACATCACAATACACAACTAACACAATAGTGTATTAACATCACAATATACACTAACACAATAGTGTATAAACATCACAATACACAATTAACACAATAGTGTATAAACATCACAATATACACTAACACAATAGTGTATAAACATCACAATACACAACTAACACAATAGTGTATAAACATCACAATATACACTAACACAATAGTGTATAAACATCACAATACACAACTAACACAATAGTGTATAAACATCACAATACACAACTAACACAATAGTGTATTAACATCACAATACACAACTAACACAATAGTGTATTAACATCACAATATACACTAACATAACAGTGTATAAACATCACAATATACACTAACACAATAGTGTATAAACATCACAATACACAACTAACACAATAGTGTATTAACATCACAATACACAACTAACACAATAGTGTATAAACATCACAATACACAATAACACAATAGTGTATTAACATCACAATATACACTAACACAATAGTGTATAAACATCACAATACACAACTAACACAATAGTGTATAAACATCACAATACACACTAACACAATAGTGTATAAACATCACAATACACAACTAACACAATAGTGTGTAAACATCACAATACACAACTAACACAATAGTGTATAAACATCACAATACACAACTAACACAATAGTGTATTAACATCACAATACACAACTAACACAATAGTGTATTAACATCACAATATACACTAACACAATAGTGTATAAACATCACAATACACAACTAACACAATAGTGTATTAACATCACAATATACACTAACACAATAGTGTATAAACATCACAATACACAACTAACACAATAGTGTATTAACATCACAATACACAACTAACACAATAGTGTATTAACATCACAATACACAACTAACACAATAGTGTATTAACATCACAATATACACTAACACAACAGTGTATAAACATCACAATATACACTAACACAATAGTGTATAAACATCACAATACACAACTAACACAATAGTGTATTAACATCACAATACACAACTAACACAATAGTGTATAAACATCACAATACACAATAACACAATAGTGTATTAACATCACAATATACACTAACACAATAGTGTATAAACTAACACAATAGTGTATAAACATCACAATACACAATAACACAATAGTGTATAAACATCACAATATACACTAACACAATAGTGTATAAACATCACAATACACAACTAACACAATAGTGTATTAACATCACAATACACAACTAACATAACAGTGTATTAACATCACAATACACAACTAACACAATAGTGTATAAACATCACAATATACACTAACAAAATAGTGTATAAACATCACAATACACAATTAACACAATAGCGTATAAGCATCACAATACACAACTAACACAATAGTGTATAAACATCACAATACACAACTAACACAATAGTGTATAAACATCACAATACACAACTAACACAATAGTGTATAAACATCACAATACACAACTAACACAATAGTGTATTAACAACACAATACACAACTAACACAACAGTGTATAAACATCACAATACACAACTAACACAATAGTATATTAACATCACAATATACACTAACACAATAGTGTATTAACATCACAATACACAACTAACACAATAGTGTATAAACATCACAATATACACTAACACAATAGTGTATAAACATCACAATACACAACTAACACAACAGTGTATAGACATAATAATACACACAACTAACACGATAGTGTATTAACATCACAATACACAACTAACACAATAGTGTATAAACATCACAATATACACTAACACAATAGTGTATAAACATCACAATACACAACTAACACAATAGTGTATAAACATCACAATACACAACTAACACAACAATGTATTAAAATCACAATACACAACTAACACAGTAGTGTATAAACATCACAATACACACCTAACACAATAGTGTATAAACATCACAATACACAACTAACACAATAGTGTATAAACATCACAATATACACTAACATAACAGTGTATAAACATCACAATATACACTAACACAATAGTGTATAAACATCACAATACACAACTAACACAATAGTGTATTAACATCACAATACACAACTAACACAATAGTGTATAAACATCACAATACACAATAACACAATAGTGTATTAACATCACAATATACACTAACACAATAGTGTATAAACATCACAATACACAACTAACACAATAGTGTATAAACATCACAATACACACTAACACAATAGTGTATAAACATCACAATACACAACTAACACAATAGTGTGTAAACATCACAATACACAACTAACACAATAGTGTATAAACATCACAATACACAACTAACACAATAGTGTATAAACATCACAATATACACTAACGCAATAGTGTATAAACATCACAATACACAACTAACACAATAGTGTATTAACATCACAATATACACTAACACAATAGTGTATAAACATCACAATACACAACTAACACAATAGTGTATTAACATCACAATACACAACTAACACAATAGTGTATTAACATCACAATACACAACTAACACAATAGTGTATTAACATCACAATATACACTAACACAACAGTGTATAAACATCACAATATACACTAACACAATAGTGTATAAACATCACAATACACAACTAACACAATAGTGTATTAACATCACAATACACAACTAACACAATAGTGTATAAACATCACAATACACAATAACACAATAGTGTATTAACATCACAATATACACTAACACAAAAGTGTATAAACTAACACAATAGTGTATAAACATCACAATACACAATAACACAATAGTGTATAAACATCACAATATACACTAACACAATAGTGTATAAACATCACAATACACAACTAACACAATAGTGTATTAACATCACAATACACAACTAACATAACAGTGTATTAACATCACAATACACAACTAACACAATAGTGTATAAACATCACAATATACACTAACAAAATAGTGTATAAACATCACAATACACAATTAACACAATAGCGTATAAGCATCACAATACACAACTAACACAATAGTGTATAAACATCACAATATACACTAACACAATAGTGTATTAACATCACAATACACAACTAACACAATAGTGTATTAACATCACAATACACAAGTAACACAATAATGTACAAACATCACAATACACATCGAACACAATAGTGTATAAACATCACAATATACACTAACACAATAGTGTATTAACATCACAATACACAACTAACACAATAGTGTATTAACATCACAATATACACTAACACAATAGTGTATAAACATCACATTATACACTAACACAATAGTGTATTAACATCACAATATACACTAACACAATAGTGTATAAACATCACAATATACACTAACACAATAGTGTATAAACATCACAATACACAACTAACACAATAGTGTATAAACATCACAATACACAACTAACACAATAGTGTATAAACATCACAATACACAACTAACACAATAGTGTATAAACATCACAATACACAACTAACACAATAGTGTATTAACAACACAATACACAACTAACACAACAGTGTATAAACATCACAATACACAACTAACACAATAGTATATTAACATCACAATATACACTAACACAATAGTGTATTAACATCACAATACACAACTAACACAATAGTGTATAAACATCACAATATACACTAACACAATAGTGTATAAACATCACAATACACAACTAACACAACAGTGTATAGACATAATAATACACACAACTAACACGATAGTGTATAAACATCACAATACACAACTAACACAATAGTGTATAAACATCACAATATACACTAACACAATAGTGTATAAACATCACAATACACAACTAACACAATAGTGTATAAACATCACAATACACAACTAACACAACAATGTATTAAAATCACAATACACAACTAACACAGTAGTGTATAAACATCACAATATACACTAACACAATAGTTTATAAACATCACAATATACACTAACACAATAGTGTATAAACATCACAATATACACTAACACAATAGTGTATAAACATCACAATACACAACTAACACAATAGTGTATAAACATCACAATACACAACTAACACAATAGTGTATTAACATCACAATATATACTAACACAATAGTGTATAAACATCACAATATACACTAACACAATAGTGTATAAATATCACAATTCACAACTAACACAATAGTGTATTAACATCACAATACACAACTAACACAATAGTGTATAAACATCACAATACACAATAACACAATAGTGTATTAACATCACAATATACACTAACACAATAGTGTATAAACATCACAATACACAACTAACACAATAGTGTATAAACATCACAATACATACTAACACAATAGTGTATAAACATCACAATATACACTAACACAATAGTGTATAAACATCACAATACACAACTAACACAATAGTGTATAAACATCACAATACACAACTAACACAATAGTGTATTAACATCACAATACACAAGTAAAACAATAGTGTATTAACATCACAATATACACTAACACAACAGTGTATAAACATCACAATATACACTAACACAATAGTGTATAAACATCACAATACACAACTAACACAATAGTGTATTAACATCACAATACACAACTAACACAATAGTGTATAAACACCACAATACACAATAACACAATAGTGTATTAACATCACAATATACACTAACACAATAGTGTATAAACATCAAAATACACAACTAACACAATAGTGTATTAACATCACAATACACAAGTAACACAATAGTGTATTAACATCACAATATACACTAACACAATAGTGTATTAACATCACAATACACAACTAACACAATAGTGTATTAACATCACAATACACAACTAACACAATAGTGTATTAACATCACAATATACACTAACACAATAGTTTATAAACATCACAATATACACTAACACAATAGTGTATAAACATCACAATATACACTAACACAATAGTGTATAAACATCACAATACACAACTAACACAATAGTGTATAAACATCACAATACACAACTAACACAATAGTGTATAAACATCACAATATACACTAACACAATAGTGTATTAACATCACAATACACAACTAACACAATAGTGTATTAACATCACAATACACAACTAACACAATAGTGTATTAACATAACAATATACACTAACACAATAGTGTATTAACATCACAATACACAACTAACACAATAGTGTATTAACATCACAATACACAATTAAGACAATAGTGTATAAACATCACAATACACAACTAACACAATAGTGTATTAACATCACAATATACACTAACACAATAGTGTATTAACATCACAATACACAACTAACACAATAGTGTATTAACATCACAATACACAACTAACACAATAGTGTATTAACATCACAATATACACTAACACAATAGTGTATAAACATCACAATACACAACTAACACAATAGTGTATTAACATCACAATACACAATTAAGACAATAGTGTATAAACATCACAATACACAACTAACACAATAGTGTATTAACATCACAATATACACTAACACAATAGTGTATAAACATCACAATATACACTAATACAATAGTGTATAAACATCACAATACACAACTAACACAATAGTGTATAAACATCACAATACATAACTAACACAATAGTGTATTCACATCACAATACACAACTAACACAATAGTGTATTAACATCACAATATACACTAACACAATAGTGTATTAACATCACAATACACAACTAACACAATAGTGTATTAACATCACAATATACACTAACACAATAGTGTATAAACATCACAATACACAACTAACACAATAGCGTATAAACATCACAATACACAACTAACACAATAGTGTATAAACATCACAATACACACTAACACAATAGTGTATTAACATCACAATACACAACTAACACAATAATGTATAAATATCACAATACACACCTAACACAATAGTGTATAAACATCACAATACACAACTAACACAATAGTGTATAAACATCACAATACACAATTAACACAATAGTGTATTAACATCACAATATACACTAACAAAATATTGTATAAACATCACAATACACACCTAACACAATAGTGTATAAACATCACAATACACAACTAACACAATAGTGTATAAACATCACAATACACAACTAACACAACAATGTATTAAAATCACAATACACAACTAACACAGTAGTGTATAAACATCACAATATACACTAACACAATAGTTTATAAACATCACAATATACACTAACACAATAGTGTATAAACATCACAATACACAATAACACAATAGTGTATTAACATCACATTATACACTAACACAATAGTGTATAAACATCACAATACACAACTAACACAATAGTGTATAAACATCACAATACATACTAACACAATAGTGTATAAACATCACAATATACACTAACACAATAGTGTATAAACATCACAATACACAACTAACACAATAGTGTATAAACATCACAATACACAACTAACACAATAGTGTATTAACATCACAATACACAAGTAACACAATAGTGTATTAACATCACAATATACACTAACACAACAGTGTATAAACATCACAATATACACTAACACAATAGTGTATAAACATCACAATATACACTAACACAATAGTGTATAAACATCAAAATACACAACTAACACAATAGTGTATAAACATCACAATACACACTAACACAATAGTGTATAAACATCACAATATACACTAACACAATAGTGTATAAAGATCACAATACACAACTAACACAATAGTGTATAAACATCACAATACACAACTAACACAATAGTGTATTAACATCACAATACACAAGTAACACAATAGTGTATTAACATCACAATATACACTAACACAATAGTGTATTAACATCACAATACACAACTAACACAATAGTGTATTAACATCACAATATACACTAACACAATAGTTTATAAACATCACAATATACACTAACACAATAGTGTATAAACATCACAATATACACTAACACAATAGTGTATAAACATCACAATACACAACTAACACAATAGTGTATAAACATCACAATACACAACTAACACAATAGTGTATAAACATCACAATATACACTAACACAATAGTGTATTAACATCACAATACACAACTAACACAATAGTGTATTAACATCACAATACACAACTAACACAATAGTGTATTAACATCACAATATACACTAACACAATAGTGTATTAACATCACAATACACAACTAACACAATAGTGTATTAACATCACAATACACAATTAAGACAAAAGTGTATAAACATCACAATACACAACTAACACAATAGTGTATTAACATCACAATATACACTAACACAATAGTGTATTAACATCACAATACACAACTAACACAATAGTGTATTAACATCACAATACACAACTAACACAATAGTGTATAAACATCACAATATACACTAACACAATAGTGTATAAACATCACAATACACAACTAACACAATAGTGTATAAACATCACAATACACAACTAACACAATAGTGTATTAACATCACAATACACAACTAACACAATAGTGTATTAACATCACAATATACACTAACATAACAGTGTATAAACATCACAATACACAATAACACAATAGTGTATTAACATCACAATATACACTAACACAATAGTGTATAAACATCACAATACACAACTAACACAATAGTGTATAAACATCACAATACACACTAACACAATAGTGTATAAACCTCACAATACACAACTAACACAATAGTGTGTAAACATCACAATACACAACTAACACAATAGTGTATAAACATCACAATACACAACTAACACAATAGTGTATTAACATCACAATACACAACTAACACAATAGTGTATTAACATCACAATATACACTAACACAATAGTGTATAAACATCACAATACACAACTAACACAATAGTGTATTAACATCACAATATACACTAACACAATAGTGTATAAACATCACAATACACAACTAACACAATAGTGTATTAACATCACAATACACAACTAACACAATAGTGTATTAACATCACAATACACAACTAACACAATAGTGTATTAACATCACAATATACACTAACACAACAGTGTATAAACATCACAATATACACTAACACAATAGTGTATAAACATCACAATATACACTAACACAATAGTGTATAAACATCACAATACACAACTAACACAATAGTGTATAAACATCACAATACACAACTAACACAATAGTGTATAAACATCACAATATACACTAACACAATAGTGTATTAACATCACAATACACAACTAACACAATAGTGTATTAACATCACAATACACAACTAACACAATAGTGTATTAACATCACAATATACACTAACACAATAGTGTATTAACATCACAATACACAACTAACACAATAGTGTATTAACATCACAATACACAATTAAGACAATAGTGTATAAACATCACAATACACAACTAACACAATAGTGTATTAACATCACAATATACACTAACACAATAGTGTATTAACATCACAATACACAAGTAACACAATAGTGTATTAACATCACAATACACAACTAACACAATAGTGTATTAACATCACAATATACACTAACACAATAGTGTATAAACATCACAATACACAACTAACACAATAGTGTATTAACATCACAATACACAATTAAGACAATAGTGTATAAACATCACAATACACAACTAACACAATAGTGTATTAACATCACAATATACACTAACACAATAGTGTATAAACATCACAATATACACTAATACAATAATGTATAAATATCACAATACACACCTAACACAATAGTGTATAAACATCACAATACACAACTAACACAATAGTGTATAAACATCACAATACACAATTAACACAATAGTGTATTAACATCACAATATACACTAACAAAATATTGTATAAACATCACAATACACACCTAACACAATAGTGTATAAACATCACAATACACAACTAACACAATAGTGTATAAACATCACAATACACAACTAACACAACAATGTATTAAAATCACAATACACAACTAACACAGTAGTGTATAAACATCACAATATACACTAACACAATAGTTTATAAACATCACAATATACACTAACACAATAGTGTATAAACATCACAATACACAATAACACAATAGTGTATTAACATCACATTATACACTAACACAATAGTGTATAAACATCACAATACACAACTAACACAATAGTGTATAAACATCACAATACATACTAACACAATAGTGTATAAACATCACAATACACAACTAACACAATAGTGTATAAACATCACAATACACAACTAACACAATAGTGTATTAACATCACAATACACAAGTAACACAATAGTGTATTAACATCACAATATACACTAACACAACAGTGTATAAACATCACAATATACACTAACACAATAGTGTATAAACATCACAATATACACTAACACAATAGTGTATAAACATCAAAATACACAACTAACACAATAGTGTATAAACATCACAATACACACTAACACAATAGTGTATAAACATCACAATATACACTAACACAATAGTGTATAAAGATCACAATACACAACTAACACAATAGTGTATAAACATCACAATACACAACTAACACAATAGTGTATTAACATCACAATACACAAGTAACACAATAGTGTATTAACATCACAATATACACTAACACAATAGTGTATTAACATCACAATACACAACTAACACAATAGTGTATTAACATCACAATATACACTAACACAATAGTTTATAAACATCACAATATACACTAACACAATAGTGTATAAACATCACAATATACACTAACACAATAGTGTATAAACATCACAATACACAACTAACACAATAGTGTATAAACATCACAATACACAACTAACACAATAGTGTATAAACATCACAATATACACTAACACAATAGTGTATTAACATCACAATACACAACTAACACAATAGTGTATTAACATCACAATACACAACTAACACAATAGTGTATTAACATCACAATATACACTAACACAATAGTGTATTAACATCACAATACACAACTAACACAATAGTGTATTAACATCACAATACACAATTAAGACAAAAGTGTATAAACATCACAATACACAACTAACACAATAGTGTATTAACATCACAATATACACTAACACAATAGTGTATTAACATCACAATACACAACTAACACAATAGTGTATTAACATCACAATACACAACTAACACAATAGTGTATAAACATCACAATATACACTAACACAATAGTGTATAAACATCACAATACACAACTAACACAATAGTGTATAAACATCACAATACACAACTAACACAATAGTGTATTAACATCACAATACACAACTAACACAATAGTGTATTAACATCACAATATACACTAACATAACAGTGTATAAACATCACAATACACAATAACACAATAGTGTATTAACATCACAATATACACTAACACAATAGTGTATAAACATCACAATACACAACTAACACAATAGTGTATAAACATCACAATACACACTAACACAATAGTGTATAAACATCACAATACACAACTAACACAATAGTGTGTAAACATCACAATACACAACTAACACAATAGTGTATAAACATCACAATACACAACTAACACAATAGTGTATTAACATCACAATACACAACTAACACAATAGTGTATTAACATCACAATATACACTAACACAATAGTGTATAAACATCACAATACACAACTAACACAATAGTGTATTAACATCACAATATACACTAACACAATAGTGTATAAACATCACAATACACAACTAACACAATAGTGTATTAACATCACAATACACAACTAACACAATAGTGTATTAACATCACAATACACAACTAACACAATAGTGTATTAACATCACAATATACACTAACACAACAGTGTATAAACATCACAATATACACTAACACAATAGTGTATAAACATCACAATACACAACTAACACAATAGTGTATTAACATCACAATACACAACTAACACAATAGTGTATAAACATCACAATACACAATAACACAATAGTGTATTAACATCACAATATACACTAACACAATAGTGTATAAACTAACACAATAGTGTATAAACATCACAATACACAATAACACAATAGTGTATAAACATCACAATATACACTAACACAATAGTGTATAAACATCACAATACACAACTAACACAATAGTGTATTAACATCACAATACACAACTAACATAACAGTGTATTAACATCACAATACACAACTAACACAATAGTGTATAAACATCACAATATACACTAACAAAATAGTGTATAAACATCACAATACACAATTAACACAATAGCGTATAAGCATCACAATACACAACTAACACAATAGTGTATAAACATCACAATACACAACTAACACAATAGTGTATAAACATCACAATACACAACTAACACAATAGTGTATAAACATCACAATACACAACTAACACAATAGTGTATTAACAACACAATACACAACTAACACAACAGTGTATAAACATCACAATACACAACTAACACAATAGTATATTAACATCACAATATACACTAACACAATAGTGTATTAACATCACAATACACAACTAACACAATAGTGTATAAACATCACAATATACACTAACACAATAGTGTATAAACATCACAATACACAACTAACACAACAGTGTATAGACATAATAATACACACAACTAACACGATAGTGTATTAACATCACAATACACAACTAACACAATAGTGTATAAACATCACAATATACACTAACACAATAGTGTATAAACATCACAATACACAACTAACACAATAGTGTATAAACATCACAATACACAACTAACACAACAATGTATTAAAATCACAATACACAACTAACACAGTAGTGTATAAACATCACAATACACAACTAACACAATAGTGTATAAACATCACAATACATACTAACACAATAGTGTATAAACATCACAATATACACTAACACAATAGTGTATAAACATCACAATACACAACTAACACAATAGTGTATAAACATCACAATACACAACTAACACAATAGTGTATTAACATCACAATACACAAGTAACACAATAGTGTATTAACATCACAATATACACTAACACAATAGTGTATTAACATCACAATACACAACTAACACAATAGTGTATTAACATCACAATATACACTAACACAATAGTTTATAAACATCACAATATACACTAACACAATAGTGTATAAACATCACAATATACACTAACACAATAGTGTATAAACATCACAATACACAACTAACACAATAGTGTATAAACATCACAATACACAACTAACACAATAGTGTATAAACATCACAATATACACTAACACAATAGTGTATTAACATCACAATACACAACTAACACAATAGTGTATTAACATCACAATACACAACTAACACAATAGTGTATTAACATCACAATATACACTAACACAATAGTGTATTAACATCACAATACACAACTAACACAATAGTGTATTAACATCACAATACACAATTAAGACAATAGTGTATAAACATCACAATACACAACTAACACAATAGTGTATTAACATCACACTATACACTAACACAATAGTGTATTAACATCACAATACACAACTAACACAATAGTGTATTAACATCACAATACACAACTAACACAATAGTGTATTAACATCACAATATACACTAACACAATAGTGTATAAACATCACAATACACAACTAACACAATAGTGTATTAACATCACAATACACAATTAAGACAATAGTGTATAAACATCACAATACACAACTAACACAATAGTGTATTAACATCACAATATACACTAACACAATAGTGTATAAACATCACAATATACACTAACACAATAGTGTATAAACATCACAATACACAACTAACACAATAGTGTATAAACATCACAATACATAACTAACACAATAGTGTATTAACATCACAATACACAACTAACACAATAGTGTATTAACATCACAATATACACTAACACAATAGTGTATTAACATCACAATACACAACTAACACAATAGTGTATTAACATCACAATATACACTAACACAATAGTGTATAAACATCACAATACACAACTAACACAATAGCGTATAAACATCACAATACACAACTAACACAATAGTGTATAAACATCACAAAACACACTAACACAATAGTGTATTAACATCACAATACACAACTAACACAATAATGTATAAACATCACAATACACACCTAACACAATAGTGTATAAACATCACAATACACAACTAACACAATAGTGTATAAACATCACAATACACAATTAACACAATAGTGTATTAACATCACAATATACACTAACAAAATATTGTATAAACATCACAATACACACCTAACGCAATAGTGTATAAACATCACAATACACAACTAACACAATAGTGTATTAACATCACAATATACACTAACACAATAGCGTATAAACCTCACAATACACAACTAACACAATAGTGTATTAACACCACAATACACAACTAACACAATAGTGTATAAACATCACAATACACAACTAACACAATAGTGTATTAACATCACAATATACACTAACACAATAGTGTATAAACATCACAATACACAATTAACACAATAGTGGATAAACATCACAATATACACTAACACAATAGTGTATAAACATCACAATACACAACTAACACAATAGTGTATAAACATCACAATATACACTAACACAATAGTGTATAAACATCACAATACACAACTAACACAATAGTGTATAAACATCACAATACACAACTAACACAATAGTGTATTAACATCACAATACACAACTAACACAATAGTGTATTAACATCACAATATACACTAACATAACAGTGTATAAACATCACAATATACACTAACACAATAGTGTATAAACATCACAATACACAACTAACACAATAGTGTATTAACATCACAATACACAACTAACACAATAGTGTATAAACATCACAATACACAATTAAGACAATAGTGTATAAACATCACAATACACAACTAACACAATAGTGTATTAACATCACAATATACACTAACACAATAGTGTATAAACATCACAATATACACTAACACAATAGTGTATAAACATCACAATACACAACTAACACAATAGTGTATAAACATCACAATACACAATTAAGACAATAGTGTATAAACATCACAATACACAACTAACACAATAGTGTATTAACATCACAATACACAACTAACACAATAGTGTATTAACATCACAATATACACTAACACAATAGTGTATTAACATCACAATACACAACTAACACAATAGTGTATTAACATCACAATATACACTAACACAATAGTGTATAAACATCACAATACACAACTAACACAATAGCGTATAAACATCACAATACACAACTAACACAATAGTGTATAAACATCACAAAACACACTAACACAATAGTGTATTAACATCACAATACACAACTAACACAATAATGTATAAACATCACAATACACACCTAACACAATAGTGTATAAACATCACAATACACAACTAACACAATAGTGTATAAACATCACAATACACAATTAACACAATAGTGTATTAACATCACAATATACACTAACAAAATATTGTATAAACATCACAATACACACCTAACGCAATAGTGTATAAACATCACAATACACAACTAACACAATAGTGTATTAACATCACAATATACACTAACACAATAGCGTATAAACATCACAATACACAACTAACACAATAGTGTATTAACACCACAATACACAACTAACACAATAGTGTATAAACATCACAATACACAACTAACACAATAGTGTATTAACATCACAATATACACTAACACAATAGTGTATAAACATCACAATACACAATTAACACAATAGTGTATAAACATCACAATATACACTAACACAATAGTGTATAAACATCACAATACACAACTAACACAATAGTGTATAAACATCACAATATACACTAACACAATAGTGTATAAACATCACAATACACAACTAACACAATAGTGTATAAACATCACAATACACAACTAACACAATAGTGTATTAACATCACAATACACAACTAACACAATAGTGTATTAACATCACAATATACACTAACATAACAGTGTATAAACATCACAATATACACTAACACAATAGTGTATAAACATCACAATACACAACTAACACAATAGTGTATTAACATCACAATACACAACTAACACAATAGTGTATAAACATCACAATACACAATAACACAATAGTGTATTAACATCACAATATACACTAACACAATAGTGTATAAACATCACAATACACAACTAACACAATAGTGTATAAACATCACAATACACACTAACACAATAGTGTATAAACATCACAATACACAATTAACACAATAGTGTGTAAACATCACAATACACAACTAACACAATAGTGTATAAACATCACAATACACAACTAACACAATAGTGTATTAACATCCCAATATACACTAACACAATAGTGTATAAACATCACAATACACAACTAACACAATAGTGTATTAACATCACAATATACACTAACACAATAGTGTATAAACATCACAATACACAACTAACACAATAGTGTATTAACATCACAATACACAACTAACACAATAGTGTATTAACATCACAATACACAACTAACACAATAGTGTATTAACATCACAATATACACTAACACAACAGTGTATAAACATCACAATATACACTAACACAATAGTGTATAAACATCACAATACACAACTAACACAATAGTGTATTAACATCACAATACACAACTAACACAATAGTGTATAAACATCACAATACACAATAACACAATAGTGTATTAACATCACAATATACACTAACACAATAGTGTATAAACTAACACAATAGTGTATAAACATCACAATACACAATAACACAATAGTGTATAAACATCACAATATACACTAACACAATAGTGTATAAACATCACAATACACAACTAACACAATAGTGTATTAACATCACAATACACAACTAACATAACAGTGTATTAACATCACAATACACAACTAACACAATAGTGTATAAACATCACAATATACACTAACAAAATAGTGTATAAACATCACAATACACAATTAACACAATAGCGTATAAGCATCACAATACACAACTAACACAATAGTGTATAAACATCACAATACACAACTAACACAATAGTGTATAAACATCACAATACACAACTAACACAATAGTGTATAAACATCACAATACACAACTAACACAATAGTGTATAAACATCACAATATACACTAACACAATAGTGTATTAACATCACAATACACAACTAACACAATAGTGTATTAACATCACAATACACAACTAACACAATAGTGTATTAACATCACAATATACACTAACACAATAGTGTATTAACATCACAATACACAACTAACACAATAGTGTATTAACATCACAATACACAATTAAGACAAAAGTGTATAAACATCACAATACACAACTAACACAATAGTGTATTAACATCACAATATACACTAACACAATAGTGTATTAACATCACAATACACAACTAACACAATAGTGTATTAACATCACAATACACAACTAACACAATAGTGTATTAACATCACAATATACACTAACACAATAGTGTATAAACATCACAATACACAACTAACACAATAGTGTATTAACATCACAATACACAATTAAGACAATAGTGTATAAACATCACAATACACAACTAACACAATAGTGTATTAACATCACAATATACACTAACACAATAGTGTATAAACATCACAATATACACTAACACAATAATGTATAAACATCACAATACACAACTAACACAATAGTGTATAAACATCACAATACATAACTAACACAATAGTGTATTAACATCACAATACACAACTAACACAATAGTGTATTAACATCACAATATACACTAACACAATAGTGTATTAACATCACAATACACAACTAACACAATAGTGTATTAACATCACAATATACACTAACACAATAGTGTATAAACATCACAATACACAACTAACACAATAGCGTATAAACATCACAATACACAACTAACACAATAGTGTATAAACATCACAAAACACACTAACACAATAGTGTATTAACATCACAATACACAACTAACACAATAATGTATAAACATCACAATACACACCTAACACAATAGTGTATAAACATCACAATACACAACTAACACAATAGTGTATAAACATCACAATACACAATTAACACAATAGTGTATTAACATCACAATATACACTAACAAAATATTGTATAAACATCACAATACACACCTAACGCAATAGTGTATAAACATCACAATACACAACTAACACAATAGTGTATTAACATCACAATATACACTAACACAATAGCGTATAAACATCACAATACACAACTAACACAATAGTGTATTAACACCACAATACACAACTAACACAATAGTGTATAAACATCACAATACACAACTAACACAATAGTGTATTAACATCACAATATACACTAACACAATAGTGTATAAACATCACAATACACAATTAACACAATAGTGTATAAACATCACAATATACACTAACACAATAGTGTATAAACATCACAATACACAACTAACACAATAGTGTATAAACATCACAATATACACTAACACAATAGTGTATAAACATCACAATACACAACTAACACAATAGTGTATAAACATCACAATACACAACTAACACAATAGTGTATTAACATCACAATACACAACTAACACAATAGTGTATTAACATCACAATATACACTAACATAACAGTGTATAAACATCACAATATACACTAACACAATAGTGTATAAACATCACAATACACAACTAACACAATAGTGTATTAACATCACAATACACAACTAACACAATAGTGTATAAACATCACAATACACAATAACACAATAGTGTATTAACATCACAATATACACTAACACAATAGTGTATAAACATCACAATACACAACTAACACAATAGTGTATAAACATCACAATACACACTAACACAATAGTGTATAAACATCACAATACACAACTAACACAATAGTGTGTAAACATCACAATACACAACTAACACAATAGTGTATAAACATCACAATACACAACTAACACAATAGTGTATTAACATCACAATACACAACTAACACAATAGTGTATTAACATCACAATATACACTAACACAATAGTGTATAAACATCACAATACACAACTAACACAATAGTGTATTAACATCACAATATACACTAACACAATAGTGTATAAACATCACAATACACAACTAACACAATAGTGTATTAACATCACAATACACAACTAACACAATAGTGTATTAACATCACAATACACAACTAACACAATAGTGTATTAACATCACAATATACACTAACACAACAGTGTATAAACATCACAATATACACTAACACAATAGTGTATAAACATCACAATACACAACTAACACAATAGTGTATTAACATCACAATACACAACTAACACAATAGTGTATAAACATCACAATACACAATAACACAATAGTGTATTAACATCACAATATACACTAACACAATAGTGTATAAACTAACACAATAGTGTATAAACATCACAATACACAATAACACAATAGTGTATAAACATCACAATATACACTAACACAATAGTGTATAAACATCACAATACACAACTAACACAATAGTGTATTAACATCACAATACACAACTAACATAACAGTGTATTAACATCACAATACACAACTAACACAATAGTGTATAAACATCACAATATACACTAACAAAATAGTGTATAAACATCACAATACACAATTAACACAATAGCGTATAAGCATCACAATACACAACTAACACAATAGTGTATTAACATCCCAATATACACTAACACAATAGTGTATAAACATCACAATACACAACTAACACAATAGTGTATTAACATCACAATATACACTAACACAATAGTGTATAAACATCACAATACACAACTAACACAATAGTGTATTAACATCACAATACACAACTAACACAATAGTGTATTAACATCACAATACACAACTAACACAATAGTGTATTAACATCACAATATACACTAACACAACAGTGTATAAACATCACAATATACACTAACACAATAGTGTATAAACATCACAATACACAACTAACACAATAGTGTATTAACATCACAATACACAACTAACACAATAGTGTATAAACATCACAATACACAATAACACAATAGTGTATTAACATCACAATATACACTAACACAATAGTGTATAAACTAACACAATAGTGTATAAACATCACAATACACAATAACACAATAGTGTATAAACATCACAATATACACTAACACAATAGTGTATAAACATCACAATACACAACTAACACAATAGTGTATTAACATCACAATACACAACTAACATAACAGTGTATTAACATCACAATACACAACTAACACAATAGTGTATAAACATCACAATATACACTAACAAAATAGTGTATAAACATCACAATACACAATTAACACAATAGCGTATAAGCATCACAATACACAACTAACACAATAGTGTATAAACATCACAATACACAACTAACACAATAGTGTATAAACATCACAATACACAACTAACACAATAGTGTATAAACATCACAATACACAACTAACACAATAGTGTATAAACATCACAATATACACTAACACAATAGTGTATTAACATCACAATACACAACTAACACAATAGTGTATTAACATCACAATACACAACTAACACAATAGTGTATTAACATCACAATATACACTAACACAATAGTGTATTAACATCACAATACACAACTAACACAATAGTGTATTAACATCACAATACACAATTAAGACAAAAGTGTATAAACATCACAATACACAACTAACACAATAGTGTATTAACATCACAATATACACTAACACAATAGTGTATTAACATCACAATACACAACTAACACAATAGTGTATTAACATCACAATACACAACTAACACAATAGTGTATTAACATCACAATATACACTAACACAATAGTGTATAAACATCACAATACACAACTAACACAATAGTGTATTAACATCACAATACACAATTAAGACAATAGTGTATAAACATCACAATACACAACTAACACAATAGTGTATTAACATCACAATATACACTAACACAATAGTGTATAAACATCACAATATACACTAACACAATAATGTATAAACATCACAATACACAACTAACACAATAGTGTATAAACATCACAATACATAACTAACACAATAGTGTATTAACATCACAATACACAACTAACACAATAGTGTATTAACATCACAATATACACTAACACAATAGTGTATTAACATCACAATACACAACTAACACAATAGTGTATTAACATCACAATATACACTAACACAATAGTGTATAAACATCACAATACACAACTAACACAATAGCGTATAAACATCACAATACACAACTAACACAATAGTGTATAAACATCACAAAACACACTAACACAATAGTGTATTAACATCACAATACACAACTAACACAATAATGTATAAACATCACAATACACACCTAACACAATAGTGTATAAACATCACAATACACAACTAACACAATAGTGTATAAACATCACAATACACAATTAACACAATAGTGTATTAACATCACAATATACACTAACAAAATATTGTATAAACATCACAATACACACCTAACGCAATAGTGTATAAACATCACAATACACAACTAACACAATAGTGTATTAACATCACAATATACACTAACACAATAGCGTATAAACATCACAATACACAACTAACACAATAGTGTATTAACACCACAATACACAACTAACACAATAGTGTATAAACATCACAATACACAACTAACACAATAGTGTATTAACATCACAATATACACTAACACAATAGTGTATAAACATCACAATACACAATTAACACAATAGTGTATAAACATCACAATATACACTAACACAATAGTGTATAAACATCACAATACACAACTAACACAATAGTGTATAAACATCACAATATACACTAACACAATAGTGTATAAACATCACAATACACAACTAACACAATAGTGTATAAACATCACAATACACAACTAACACAATAGTGTATTAACATCACAATACACAACTAACACAATAGTGTATTAACATCACAATATACACTAACATAACAGTGTATAAACATCACAATATACACTAACACAATAGTGTATAAACATCACAATACACAACTAACACAATAGTGTATTAACATCACAATACACAACTAACACAATAGTGTATAAACATCACAATACACAATAACACAATAGTGTATTAACATCACAATATACACTAACACAATAGTGTATAAACATCACAATACACAACTAACACAATAGTGTATAAACATCACAATACACACTAACACAATAGTGTATAAACATCACAATACACAACTAACACAATAGTGTGTAAACATCACAATACACAACTAACACAATAGTGTATAAACATCACAATACACAACTAACACAATAGTGTATTAACATCACAATACACAACTAACACAATAGTGTATTAACATCACAATATACACTAACACAATAGTGTATAAACATCACAATACACAACTAACACAATAGTGTATTAACATCACAATACACAACTAACACAATAGTGTATTAACATCACAATACACAACTAACACAATAGTGTATTAACATCACAATATACACTAACACAACAGTGTATAAACATCACAATATACACTAACACAATAGTGTATAAACATCACAATACACAACTAACACAATAGTGTATTAACATCACAATACACAACTAACACAATAGTGTATAAACATCACAATACACAATAACACAATAGTGTATTAACATCACAATATACACTAACACAATAGTGTATAAACTAACACAATAGTGTATAAACATCACAATACACAATAACACAATAGTGTATAAACATCACAATATACACTAACACAATAGTGTATAAACATCACAATACACAACTAACACAATAGTGTATTAACATCACAATACACAACTAACATAACAGTGTATTAACATCACAATACACAACTAACACAATAGTGTATAAACATCACAATATACACTAACAAAATAGTGTATAAACATCACAATACACAATTAACACAATAGCGTATAAGCATCACAATACACAACTAACACAATAGTGTATAAACATCACAATACACAACTAACACAATAGTGTATAAACATCACAATACACAACTAACACAATAGTGTATAAACATCACAATACACAACTAACACAATAGTGTATTAACAACACAATACACAACTAACACAACAGTGTATAAACATCACAATACACAACTAACACAATAGTATATTAACATCACAATATACACTAACACAATAGTGTATTAACATCACAATACACAACTAACACAATAGTGTATAAACATCACAATATACACTAACACAATAGTGTATAAACATCACAATACACAACTAACACAACAGTGTATAGACATAATAATACACACAACTAACACGATAGTGTATTAACATCACAATACACAACTAACACAATAGTGTATAAACATCACAATATACACTAACACAATAGTGTATAAACATCACAATACACAACTAACACAATAGTGTATAAACATCACAATACACAACTAACACAACAATGTATTAAAATCACAATACACAACTAACACAGTAGTGTATAAACATCACAATACACAACTAACACAATAGTGTATAAACATCACAATACATACTAACACAATAGTGTATAAACATCACAATATACACTAACACAATAGTGTATAAACATCACAATACACAACTAACACAATAGTGTATAAACATCACAATACACAACTAACACAATAGTGTATTAACATCACAATACACAAGTAACACAATAGTGTATTAACATCACAATATACACTAACACAACAGTGTATAAACATCACAATATACACTAACACAATAGTGTATAAACATCACAATATACACTAACACAATAGTGTATAAACATCAAAATACACAACTAACACAATAGTGTATAAACATCACAATACACACTAACACAATAGTGTATAAACATCAAAATATACACTAACACAATAGTGTATAAAGATCACAATACACAACTAACACAATAGTGTATAAACATCACAATACACAACTAACACAATAGTGTATTAACATCACAATACACAAGTAACACAATAGTGTATTAACATCACAATATACACTAACACAATAGTGTATTAACATCACAATACACAACTAACACAATAGTGTATTAACATCACAATATACACTAACACAATAGTTTATAAACATCACAATATACACTAACACAATAGTGTATAAACATCACAATATACACTAACACAATAGTGTATAAACATCACAATACACAACTAACACAATAGTGTATAAACATCACAATACACAACTAACACAATAGTGTATAAACATCACAATATACACTAACACAATAGTGTATTAACATCACAATACACAACTAACACAATAGTGTATTAACATCACAATACACAACTAACACAATAGTGTATTAACATCACAATATACACTAACACAATAGTGTATTAACATCACAATACACAACTAACACAATAGTGTATTAACATCACAATACACAACTAACACAATAGTGTATTAACATCACAATACACAACTAACACAATAGTGTATTAACATCACAATACACAACTAACACAATAGTGTATTAACATCACAATATACACTAACATAACAGTGTATAAACATCACAATATACACTAACACAATAGTGTATAAACATCACAATACACAACTAACACAATAGTGTATTAACATCACAATACTCAACTAACACAATAGTGTATAAACATCACAATACACAATAACACAATAGTGTATTAACATCACAATATACACTAACACAATAGTGTATAAACATCACAATACACAACTAACACAATAGTGTATAAACATCACAATACACACTAACACAATAGTGTATAAACATCACAATACACAACTAACACAATAGTGTATAAACATCACAATACACAACTAACACAATAGTGTATTAACATCACAATACACAACTAACACAATAGTGTATTAACATCACAATATACACTAACACAATAGTGTATAAACATCACAATACACAACTAACACAATAGTGTATTAACATCACAATATACACTAACACAATAGTGTATAAACATCACAATACACAACTAACACAATAGTGTATTAACATCACAATACACAACTAACACAATAGTGTATTAACATCACAATACACAACTAACACAATAGTGTATTAACATCACAATATACACTAACACAACAGTGTATAAACATCACAATATACACTAACACAATAGTGTATAAACATCACAATACACAACTAACACAATAGTGTATTAACATCACAATACACAACTAACACAATAGTGTATAAACATCACAATACACAATAACACAATAGTGTATTAACATCACAATATACACTAACACAATAGTGTATAAACTAACACAATAGTGTATAAACATCACAATACACAATAACACAATAGTGTATAAACATCACAATATACACTAACACAATAGTGTATAAACATCACAATACACAACTAACACAATAGTGTATTAACATCACAATACACAACTAACATAACAGTGTATTAACATCACAATACACAACTAACACAATAGTGTATAAACATCACAATATACACTAACAAAATAGTGTATAAACATCACAATACACAATTAACACAATAGCGTATAAGCATCACAATACACAACTAACACAATAGTGTATAAACATCACAATACACAACTAACACAATAGTGTATAAACATCACAATACACAACTAACACAATAGTGTATAAACATCACAATACACAACTAACACAATAGTGTATTAACAACACAATACACAACTAACACAACAGTGTATAAACATCACAATACACAACTAACACAATAGTATATTAACATCACAATATACACTAACACAATAGTGTATTAACATCACAATACACAACTAACACAATAGTGTATAAACATCACAATATACACTAACACAATAGTGTATAAACATCACAATACACAACTAACACAACAGTGTATAGACATAATAATACACACAACTAACACGATAGTGTATTAACATCACAATACACAACTAACACAATAGTGTATAAACATCACAATATACACTAACACAATAGTGTATAAACATCACAATACACAACTAACACAATAGTGTATAAACATCACAATACACAACTAACACAACAATGTATTAAAATCACAATACACAACTAACACAGTAGTGTATAAACATCACAATACACAACTAACACAATAGTGTATAAACATCACAATACATACTAACACAATAGTGTATAAACATCACAATATACACTAACACAATAGTGTATAAACATCACAATACACAACTAACACAATAGTGTATAAACATCACAATACACAACTAACACAATAGTGTATTAACATCACAATACACAAGTAACACAATAGTGTATTAACATCACAATATACACTAACACAACAGTGTATAAACATCACAATATACACTAACACAATAGTGTATAAACATCACAATATACACTAACACAATAGTGTATAAACATCAAAATACACAACTAACACAATAGTGTATAAACATCACAATACACACTAACACAATAGTGTATAAACACCACAATACACAATAACACAATAGTGTATTAACATCACAATATACACTAACACAATAGTGTATAAACATCAAAATACACAACTAACACAATAGTGTATTAACATCACAATACACAAGTAACACAATAGTGTATTAACATCACAATATACACTAACACAATAGTGTATTAACATCACAATACACAACTAACACAATAGTGTATTAACATCACAATACACAACTAACACAATAGTGTATTAACATCACAATATACACTAACACAATAGTTTATAAACATCACAATATACACTAACACAATAGTGTATAAACATCACAATATACACTAACACAATAGTGTATAAACATCACAATACACAACTAACACAATAGTGTATAAACATCACAATACACAACTAACACAATAGTGTATAAACATCACAATATACACTAACACAATAGTGTATTAACATCACAATACACAACTAACACAATAGTGTATTAACATCACAATACACAACTAACACAATAGTGTATTAACATAACAATATACACTAACACAATAGTGTATTAACATCACAATACACAACTAACACAATAGTGTATTAACATCACAATACACAATTAAGACAATAGTGTATAAACATCACAATACACAACTAACACAATAGTGTATTAACATCACAATATACACTAACACAATAGTGTATTAACATCACAATACACAACTAACACAATAGTGTATTAACATCACAATACACAACTAACACAATAGTGTATTAACATCACAATATACACTAACACAATAGTGTATAAACATCACAATACACAACTAACACAATAGTGTATTAACATCACAATACACAATTAAGACAATAGTGTATAAACATCACAATACACAACTAACACAATAGTGTATTAACATCACAATATACACTAACACAATAGTGTATAAACATCACAATATACACTAATACAATAGTGTATAAACATCACAATACACAACTAACACAATAGTGTATAAACATCACAATACATAACTAACACAATAGTGTATTCACATCACAATACACAACTAACACAATAGTGTATTAACATCACAATATACACTAACACAATAGTGTATTAACATCACAATACACAACTAACACAATAGTGTATTAACATCACAATATACACTAACACAATAGTGTATAAACATCACAATACACAACTAACACAATAGCGTATAAACATCACAATACACAACTAACACAATAGTGTATAAACATCACAATACACACTAACACAATAGTGTATTAACATCACAATACACAACTAACACAATAATGTATAAATATCACAATACACACCTAACACAATAGTGTATAAACATCACAATACACAACTAACACAATAGTGTATAAACATCACAATACACAATTAACACAATAGTGTATTAACATCACAATATACACTAACAAAATATTGTATAAACATCACAATACACACCTAACACAATAGTGTATAAACATCACAATACACAACTAACACAATAGTGTATAAACATCACAATACACAACTAACACAACAATGTATTAAAATCACAATACACAACTAACACAGTAGTGTATAAACATCACAATATACACTAACACAATAGTTTATAAACATCACAATATACACTAACACAATAGTGTATAAACATCACAATACACAATAACACAATAGTGTATTAACATCACATTATACACTAACACAATAGTGTATAAACATCACAATACACAACTAACACAATAGTGTATAAACATCACAATACATACTAACACAATAGTGTATAAACATCACAATATACACTAACACAATAGTGTATAAACATCACAATACACAACTAACACAATAGTGTATAAACATCACAATACACAACTAACACAATAGTGTATTAACATCACAATACACAAGTAACACAATAGTGTATTAACATCACAATATACACTAACACAACAGTGTATAAACATCACAATATACACTAACACAATAGTGTATAAACATCACAATATACACTAACACAATAGTGTATAAACATCAAAATACACAACTAACACAATAGTGTATAAACATCACAATACACACTAACACAATAGTGTATAAACATCACAATATACACTAACACAATAGTGTATAAAGATCACAATACACAACTAACACAATAGTGTATAAACATCACAATACACAACTAACACAATAGTGTATTAACATCACAATACACAAGTAACACAATAGTGTATTAACATCACAATATACACTAACACAATAGTGTATTAACATCACAATACACAACTAACACAATAGTGTATTAACATCACAATATACACTAACACAATAGTTTATAAACATCACAATATACACTAACACAATAGTGTATAAACATCACAATATACACTAACACAATAGTGTATAAACATCACAATACACAACTAACACAATAGTGTATAAACATCACAATACACAACTAACACAATAGTGTATAAACATCACAATATACACTAACACAATAGTGTATTAACATCACAATACACAACTAACACAATAGTGTATTAACATCACAATACACAACTAACACAATAGTGTATTAACATCACAATATACACTAACACAATAGTGTATTAACATCACAATACACAACTAACACAATAGTGTATTAACATCACAATACACAATTAAGACAAAAGTGTATAAACATCACAATACACAACTAACACAATAGTGTATTAACATCACAATATACACTAACACAATAGTGTATTAACATCACAATACACAACTAACACAATAGTGTATTAACATCACAATACACAACTAACACAATAGTGTATAAACATCACAATATACACTAACACAATAGTGTATAAACATCACAATACACAACTAACACAATAGTGTATAAACATCACAATACACAACTAACACAATAGTGTATTAACATCACAATACACAACTAACACAATAGTGTATTAACATCACAATATACACTAACATAACAGTGTATAAACATCACAATACACAATAACACAATAGTGTATTAACATCACAATATACACTAACACAATAGTGTATAAACATCACAATACACAACTAACACAATAGTGTATAAACATCACAATACACACTAACACAATAGTGTATAAACCTCACAATACACAACTAACACAATAGTGTGTAAACATCACAATACACAACTAACACAATAGTGTATAAACATCACAATACACAACTAACACAATAGTGTATTAACATCACAATACACAACTAACACAATAGTGTATTAACATCACAATATACACTAACACAATAGTGTATAAACATCACAATACACAACTAACACAATAGTGTATTAACATCACAATATACACTAACACAATAGTGTATAAACATCACAATACACAACTAACACAATAGTGTATTAACATCACAATACACAACTAACACAATAGTGTATTAACATCACAATACACAACTAACACAATAGTGTATTAACATCACAATATACACTAACACAACAGTGTATAAACATCACAATATACACTAACACAATAGTGTATAAACATCACAATATACACTAACACAATAGTGTATAAACATCACAATACACAACTAACACAATAGTGTATAAACATCACAATACACAACTAACACAATAGTGTATAAACATCACAATATACACTAACACAATAGTGTATTAACATCACAATACACAACTAACACAATAGTGTATTAACATCACAATACACAACTAACACAATAGTGTATTAACATCACAATATACACTAACACAATAGTGTATTAACATCACAATACACAACTAACACAATAGTGTATTAACATCACAATACACAATTAAGACAATAGTGTATAAACATCACAATACACAACTAACACAATAGTGTATTAACATCACAATATACACTAACACAATAGTGTATTAACATCACAATACACAAGTAACACAATAGTGTATTAACATCACAATACACAACTAACACAATAGTGTATTAACATCACAATATACACTAACACAATAGTGTATAAACATCACAATACACAACTAACACAATAGTGTATTAACATCACAATACACAATTAAGACAATAGTGTATAAACATCACAATACACAACTAACACAATAGTGTATTAACATCACAATATACACTAACACAATAGTGTATAAACATCACAATATACACTAATACAATAATGTATAAATATCACAATACACACCTAACACAATAGTGTATAAACATCACAATACACAACTAACACAATAGTGTATAAACATCACAATACACAATTAACACAATAGTGTATTAACATCACAATATACACTAACAAAATATTGTATAAACATCACAATACACACCTAACACAATAGTGTATAAACATCACAATACACAACTAACACAATAGTGTATAAACATCACAATACACAACTAACACAACAATGTATTAAAATCACAATACACAACTAACACAGTAGTGTATAAACATCACAATATACACTAACACAATAGTTTATAAACATCACAATATACACTAACACAATAGTGTATAAACATCACAATACACAATAACACAATAGTGTATTAACATCACATTATACACTAACACAATAGTGTATAAACATCACAATACACAACTAACACAATAGTGTATAAACATCACAATACATACTAACACAATAGTGTATAAACATCACAATACACAACTAACACAATAGTGTATAAACATCACAATACACAACTAACACAATAGTGTATTAACATCACAATACACAAGTAACACAATAGTGTATTAACATCACAATATACACTAACACAACAGTGTATAAACATCACAATATACACTAACACAATAGTGTATAAACATCACAATATACACTAACACAATAGTGTATAAACATCAAAATACACAACTAACACAATAGTGTATAAACATCACAATACACACTAACACAATAGTGTATAAACATCACAATATACACTAACACAATAGTGTATAAAGATCACAATACACAACTAACACAATAGTGTATAAACATCACAATACACAACTAACACAATAGTGTATTAACATCACAATACACAAGTAACACAATAGTGTATTAACATCACAATATACACTAACACAATAGTGTATTAACATCACAATACACAACTAACACAATAGTGTATTAACATCACAATATACACTAACACAATAGTTTATAAACATCACAATATACACTAACACAATAGTGTATAAACATCACAATATACACTAACACAATAGTGTATAAACATCACAATACACAACTAACACAATAGTGTATAAACATCACAATACACAACTAACACAATAGTGTATAAACATCACAATATACACTAACACAATAGTGTATTAACATCACAATACACAACTAACACAATAGTGTATTAACATCACAATACACAACTAACACAATAGTGTATTAACATCACAATATACACTAACACAATAGTGTATTAACATCACAATACACAACTAACACAATAGTGTATTAACATCACAATACACAATTAAGACAAAAGTGTATAAACATCACAATACACAACTAACACAATAGTGTATTAACATCACAATATACACTAACACAATAGTGTATTAACATCACAATACACAACTAACACAATAGTGTATTAACATCACAATACACAACTAACACAATAGTGTATAAACATCACAATATACACTAACACAATAGTGTATAAACATCACAATACACAACTAACACAATAGTGTATAAACATCACAATACACAACTAACACAATAGTGTATTAACATCACAATACACAACTAACACAATAGTGTATTAACATCACAATATACACTAACATAACAGTGTATAAACATCACAATACACAATAACACAATAGTGTATTAACATCACAATATACACTAACACAATAGTGTATAAACATCACAATACACAACTAACACAATAGTGTATAAACATCACAATACACACTAACACAATAGTGTATAAACATCACAATACACAACTAACACAATAGTGTGTAAACATCACAATACACAACTAACACAATAGTGTATAAACATCACAATACACAACTAACACAATAGTGTATTAACATCACAATACACAACTAACACAATAGTGTATTAACATCACAATATACACTAACACAATAGTGTATAAACATCACAATACACAACTAACACAATAGTGTATTAACATCACAATATACACTAACACAATAGTGTATAAACATCACAATACACAACTAACACAATAGTGTATTAACATCACAATACACAACTAACACAATAGTGTATTAACATCACAATACACAACTAACACAATAGTGTATTAACATCACAATATACACTAACACAACAGTGTATAAACATCACAATATACACTAACACAATAGTGTATAAACATCACAATACACAACTAACACAATAGTGTATTAACATCACAATACACAACTAACACAATAGTGTATAAACATCACAATACACAATAACACAATAGTGTATTAACATCACAATATACACTAACACAATAGTGTATAAACTAACACAATAGTGTATAAACATCACAATACACAATAACACAATAGTGTATAAACATCACAATATACACTAACACAATAGTGTATAAACATCACAATACACAACTAACACAATAGTGTATTAACATCACAATACACAACTAACATAACAGTGTATTAACATCACAATACACAACTAACACAATAGTGTATAAACATCACAATATACACTAACAAAATAGTGTATAAACATCACAATACACAATTAACACAATAGCGTATAAGCATCACAATACACAACTAACACAATAGTGTATAAACATCACAATACACAACTAACACAATAGTGTATAAACATCACAATACACAACTAACACAATAGTGTATAAACATCACAATACACAACTAACACAATAGTGTATTAACAACACAATACACAACTAACACAACAGTGTATAAACATCACAATACACAACTAACACAATAGTATATTAACATCACAATATACACTAACACAATAGTGTATTAACATCACAATACACAACTAACACAATAGTGTATAAACATCACAATATACACTAACACAATAGTGTATAAACATCACAATACACAACTAACACAACAGTGTATAGACATAATAATACACACAACTAACACGATAGTGTATTAACATCACAATACACAACTAACACAATAGTGTATAAACATCACAATATACACTAACACAATAGTGTATAAACATCACAATACACAACTAACACAATAGTGTATAAACATCACAATACACAACTAACACAACAATGTATTAAAATCACAATACACAACTAACACAGTAGTGTATAAACATCACAATACACAACTAACACAATAGTGTATAAACATCACAATACATACTAACACAATAGTGTATAAACATCACAATATACACTAACACAATAGTGTATAAACATCACAATACACAACTAACACAATAGTGTATAAACATCACAATACACAACTAACACAATAGTGTATTAACATCACAATACACAAGTAACACAATAGTGTATTAACATCACAATATACACTAACACAATAGTGTATTAACATCACAATACACAACTAACACAATAGTGTATTAACATCACAATATACACTAACACAATAGTTTATAAACATCACAATATACACTAACACAATAGTGTATAAACATCACAATATACACTAACACAATAGTGTATAAACATCACAATACACAACTAACACAATAGTGTATAAACATCACAATACACAACTAACACAATAGTGTATAAACATCACAATATACACTAACACAATAGTGTATTAACATCACAATACACAACTAACACAATAGTGTATTAACATCACAATACACAACTAACACAATAGTGTATTAACATCACAATATACACTAACACAATAGTGTATTAACATCACAATACACAACTAACACAATAGTGTATTAACATCACAATACACAATTAAGACAATAGTGTATAAACATCACAATACACAACTAACACAATAGTGTATTAACATCACACTATACACTAACACAATAGTGTATTAACATCACAATACACAACTAACACAATAGTGTATTAACATCACAATACACAACTAACACAATAGTGTATTAACATCACAATATACACTAACACAATAGTGTATAAACATCACAATACACAACTAACACAATAGTGTATTAACATCACAATACACAATTAAGACAATAGTGTATAAACATCACAATACACAACTAACACAATAGTGTATTAACATCACAATATACACTAACACAATAGTGTATAAACATCACAATATACACTAACACAATAGTGTATAAACATCACAATACACAACTAACACAATAGTGTATAAACATCACAATACATAACTAACACAATAGTGTATTAACATCACAATACACAACTAACACAATAGTGTATTAACATCACAATATACACTAACACAATAGTGTATTAACATCACAATACACAACTAACACAATAGTGTATTAACATCACAATATACACTAACACAATAGTGTATAAACATCACAATACACAACTAACACAATAGCGTATAAACATCACAATACACAACTAACACAATAGTGTATAAACATCACAAAACACACTAACACAATAGTGTATTAACATCACAATACACAACTAACACAATAATGTATAAACATCACAATACACACCTAACACAATAGTGTATAAACATCACAATACACAACTAACACAATAGTGTATAAACATCACAATACACAATTAACACAATAGTGTATTAACATCACAATATACACTAACAAAATATTGTATAAACATCACAATACACACCTAACGCAATAGTGTATAAACATCACAATACACAACTAACACAATAGTGTATTAACATCACAATATACACTAACACAATAGCGTATAAACCTCACAATACACAACTAACACAATAGTGTATTAACACCACAATACACAACTAACACAATAGTGTATAAACATCACAATACACAACTAACACAATAGTGTATTAACATCACAATATACACTAACACAATAGTGTATAAACATCACAATACACAATTAACACAATAGTGGATAAACATCACAATATACACTAACACAATAGTGTATAAACATCACAATACACAACTAACACAATAGTGTATAAACATCACAATATACACTAACACAATAGTGTATAAACATCACAATACACAACTAACACAATAGTGTATAAACATCACAATACACAACTAACACAATAGTGTATTAACATCACAATACACAACTAACACAATAGTGTATTAACATCACAATATACACTAACATAACAGTGTATAAACATCACAATATACACTAACACAATAGTGTATAAACATCACAATACACAACTAACACAATAGTGTATTAACATCACAATACACAACTAACACAATAGTGTATAAACATCACAATACACAATTAAGACAATAGTGTATAAACATCACAATACACAACTAACACAATAGTGTATTAACATCACAATATACACTAACACAATAGTGTATAAACATCACAATATACACTAACACAATAGTGTATAAACATCACAATACACAACTAACACAATAGTGTATAAACATCACAATACACAATTAAGACAATAGTGTATAAACATCACAATACACAACTAACACAATAGTGTATTAACATCACAATACACAACTAACACAATAGTGTATTAACATCACAATATACACTAACACAATAGTGTATTAACATCACAATACACAACTAACACAATAGTGTATTAACATCACAATATACACTAACACAATAGTGTATAAACATCACAATACACAACTAACACAATAGCGTATAAACATCACAATACACAACTAACACAATAGTGTATAAACATCACAAAACACACTAACACAATAGTGTATTAACATCACAATACACAACTAACACAATAATGTATAAACATCACAATACACACCTAACACAATAGTGTATAAACATCACAATACACAACTAACACAATAGTGTATAAACATCACAATACACAATTAACACAATAGTGTATTAACATCACAATATACACTAACAAAATATTGTATAAACATCACAATACACACCTAACGCAATAGTGTATAAACATCACAATACACAACTAACACAATAGTGTATTAACATCACAATATACACTAACACAATAGCGTATAAACATCACAATACACAACTAACACAATAGTGTATTAACACCACAATACACAACTAACACAATAGTGTATAAACATCACAATACACAACTAACACAATAGTGTATTAACATCACAATATACACTAACACAATAGTGTATAAACATCACAATACACAATTAACACAATAGTGTATAAACATCACAATATACACTAACACAATAGTGTATAAACATCACAATACACAACTAACACAATAGTGTATAAACATCACAATATACACTAACACAATAGTGTATAAACATCACAATACACAACTAACACAATAGTGTATAAACATCACAATACACAACTAACACAATAGTGTATTAACATCACAATACACAACTAACACAATAGTGTATTAACATCACAATATACACTAACATAACAGTGTATAAACATCACAATATACACTAACACAATAGTGTATAAACATCACAATACACAACTAACACAATAGTGTATTAACATCACAATACACAACTAACACAATAGTGTATAAACATCACAATACACAATAACACAATAGTGTATTAACATCACAATATACACTAACACAATAGTGTATAAACATCACAATACACAACTAACACAATAGTGTATAAACATCACAATACACACTAACACAATAGTGTATAAACATCACAATACACAATTAACACAATAGTGTGTAAACATCACAATACACAACTAACACAATAGTGTATAAACATCACAATACACAACTAACACAATAGTGTATTAACATCCCAATATACACTAACACAATAGTGTATAAACATCACAATACACAACTAACACAATAGTGTATTAACATCACAATATACACTAACACAATAGTGTATAAACATCACAATACACAACTAACACAATAGTGTATTAACATCACAATACACAACTAACACAATAGTGTATTAACATCACAATACACAACTAACACAATAGTGTATTAACATCACAATATACACTAACACAACAGTGTATAAACATCACAATATACACTAACACAATAGTGTATAAACATCACAATACACAACTAACACAATAGTGTATTAACATCACAATACACAACTAACACAATAGTGTATAAACATCACAATACACAATAACACAATAGTGTATTAACATCACAATATACACTAACACAATAGTGTATAAACTAACACAATAGTGTATAAACATCACAATACACAATAACACAATAGTGTATAAACATCACAATATACACTAACACAATAGTGTATAAACATCACAATACACAACTAACACAATAGTGTATTAACATCACAATACACAACTAACATAACAGTGTATTAACATCACAATACACAACTAACACAATAGTGTATAAACATCACAATATACACTAACAAAATAGTGTATAAACATCACAATACACAATTAACACAATAGCGTATAAGCATCACAATACACAACTAACACAATAGTGTATAAACATCACAATACACAACTAACACAATAGTGTATAAACATCACAATACACAACTAACACAATAGTGTATAAACATCACAATACACAACTAACACAATAGTGTATAAACATCACAATATACACTAACACAATAGTGTATTAACATCACAATACACAACTAACACAATAGTGTATTAACATCACAATACACAACTAACACAATAGTGTATTAACATCACAATATACACTAACACAATAGTGTATTAACATCACAATACACAACTAACACAATAGTGTATTAACATCACAATACACAATTAAGACAAAAGTGTATAAACATCACAATACACAACTAACACAATAGTGTATTAACATCACAATATACACTAACACAATAGTGTATTAACATCACAATACACAACTAACACAATAGTGTATTAACATCACAATACACAACTAACACAATAGTGTATTAACATCACAATATACACTAACACAATAGTGTATAAACATCACAATACACAACTAACACAATAGTGTATTAACATCACAATACACAATTAAGACAATAGTGTATAAACATCACAATACACAACTAACACAATAGTGTATTAACATCACAATATACACTAACACAATAGTGTATAAACATCACAATATACACTAACACAATAATGTATAAACATCACAATACACAACTAACACAATAGTGTATAAACATCACAATACATAACTAACACAATAGTGTATTAACATCACAATACACAACTAACACAATAGTGTATTAACATCACAATATACACTAACACAATAGTGTATTAACATCACAATACACAACTAACACAATAGTGTATTAACATCACAATATACACTAACACAATAGTGTATAAACATCACAATACACAACTAACACAATAGCGTATAAACATCACAATACACAACTAACACAATAGTGTATAAACATCACAAAACACACTAACACAATAGTGTATTAACATCACAATACACAACTAACACAATAATGTATAAACATCACAATACACACCTAACACAATAGTGTATAAACATCACAATACACAACTAACACAATAGTGTATAAACATCACAATACACAATTAACACAATAGTGTATTAACATCACAATATACACTAACAAAATATTGTATAAACATCACAATACACACCTAACGCAATAGTGTATAAACATCACAATACACAACTAACACAATAGTGTATTAACATCACAATATACACTAACACAATAGCGTATAAACATCACAATACACAACTAACACAATAGTGTATTAACACCACAATACACAACTAACACAATAGTGTATAAACATCACAATACACAACTAACACAATAGTGTATTAACATCACAATATACACTAACACAATAGT
Organism: Ostrea denselamellosa; assembly: GCA_024699665.1. NCBI lineage: Eukaryota > Metazoa > Mollusca > Bivalvia > Ostreida > Ostreidae > Ostrea > Ostrea denselamellosa. Next base: position 972,242 of record JAMZEH010000002.1, read on the forward strand.
GTATAAACATCACAATACACAATTAACACAATAGTGTATAAACATCACAATATACACTAACACAATAGTGTATAAACATCACAATACACAACTAACACAATAGTGTATAAACATCACAATATACACTAACACAATAGTGTATAAACATCACAATACACAACTAACACAATAGTGTATAAACATCACAATACACAACTAACACAATAGTGTATTAACATCACAATACACAACTAACACAATAGTGTATTAACATCACAATATACACTAACATAACAGTGTATAAACATCACAATATACACTAACACAATAGTGTATAAACATCACAATACACAACTAACACAATAGTGTATTAACATCACAATACACAACTAACACAATAGTGTATAAACATCACAATACACAATAACACAATAGTGTATTAACATCACAATATACACTAACACAATAGTGTATAAACATCACAATACACAACTAACACAATAGTGTATAAACATCACAATACACACTAACACAATAGTGTATAAACATCACAATACACAACTAACACAATAGTGTGTAAACATCACAATACACAACTAACACAATAGTGTATAAACATCACAATACACAACTAACACAATAGTGTATTAACATCACAATACACAACTAACACAATAGTGTATTAACATCACAATATACACTAACACAATAGTGTATAAACATCACAATACACAACTAACACAATAGTGTATTAACATCACAATATACACTAACACAATAGTGTATAAACATCACAATACACAACTAACACAATAGTGTATTAACATCACAATACACAACTAACACAATAGTGTATTAACATCACAATACACAACTAACACAATAGTGTATTAACATCACAATATACACTAACACAACAGTGTATAAACATCACAATATACACTAACACAATAGTGTATAAACATCACAATACACAACTAACACAATAGTGTATTAACATCACAATACACAACTAACACAATAGTGTATAAACATCACAATACACAATAACACAATAGTGTATTAACATCACAATATACACTAACACAATAGTGTATAAACTAACACAATAGTGTATAAACATCACAATACACAATAACACAATAGTGTATAAACATCACAATATACACTAACACAATAGTGTATAAACATCACAATACACAACTAACACAATAGTGTATTAACATCACAATACACAACTAACATAACAGTGTATTAACATCACAATACACAACTAACACAATAGTGTATAAACATCACAATATACACTAACAAAATAGTGTATAAACATCACAATACACAATTAACACAATAGCGTATAAGCATCACAATACACAACTAACACAATAGTGTATTAACATCCCAATATACACTAACACAATAGTGTATAAACATCACAATACACAACTAACACAATAGTGTATTAACATCACAATATACACTAACACAATAGTGTATAAACATCACAATACACAACTAACACAATAGTGTATTAACATCACAATACACAACTAACACAATAGTGTATTAACATCACAATACACAACTAACACAATAGTGTATTAACATCACAATATACACTAACACAACAGTGTATAAACATCACAATATACACTAACACAATAGTGTATAAACATCACAATACACAACTAACACAATAGTGTATTAACATCACAATACACAACTAACACAATAGTGTATAAACATCACAATACACAATAACACAATAGTGTATTAACATCACAATATACACTAACACAATAGTGTATAAACTAACACAATAGTGTATAAACATCACAATACACAATAACACAATAGTGTATAAACATCACAATATACACTAACACAATAGTGTATAAACATCACAATACACAACTAACACAATAGTGTATTAACATCACAATACACAACTAACATAACAGTGTATTAACATCACAATACACAACTAACACAATAGTGTATAAACATCACAATATACACTAACAAAATAGTGTATAAACATCACAATACACAATTAACACAATAGCGTATAAGCATCACAATACACAACTAACACAATAGTGTATAAACATCACAATACACAACTAACACAATAGTGTATAAACATCACAATACACAACTAACACAATAGTGTATAAACATCACAATACACAACTAACACAATAGTGTATAAACATCACAATATACACTAACACAATAGTGTATTAACATCACAATACACAACTAACACAATAGTGTATTAACATCACAATACACAACTAACACAATAGTGTATTAACATCACAATATACACTAACACAATAGTGTATTAACATCACAATACACAACTAACACAATAGTGTATTAACATCACAATACACAATTAAGACAAAAGTGTATAAACATCACAATACACAACTAACACAATAGTGTATTAACATCACAATATACACTAACACAATAGTGTATTAACATCACAATACACAACTAACACAATAGTGTATTAACATCACAATACACAACTAACACAATAGTGTATTAACATCACAATATACACTAACACAATAGTGTATAAACATCACAATACACAACTAACACAATAGTGTATTAACATCACAATACACAATTAAGACAATAGTGTATAAACATCACAATACACAACTAACACAATAGTGTATTAACATCACAATATACACTAACACAATAGTGTATAAACATCACAATATACACTAACACAATAATGTATAAACATCACAATACACAACTAACACAATAGTGTATAAACATCACAATACATAACTAACACAATAGTGTATTAACATCACAATACACAACTAACACAATAGTGTATTAACATCACAATATACACTAACACAATAGTGTATTAACATCACAATACACAACTAACACAATAGTGTATTAACATCACAATATACACTAACACAATAGTGTATAAACATCACAATACACAACTAACACAATAGCGTATAAACATCACAATACACAACTAACACAATAGTGTATAAACATCACAAAACACACTAACACAATAGTGTATTAACATCACAATACACAACTAACACAATAATGTATAAACATCACAATACACACCTAACACAATAGTGTATAAACATCACAATACACAACTAACACAATAGTGTATAAACATCACAATACACAATTAACACAATAGTGTATTAACATCACAATATACACTAACAAAATATTGTATAAACATCACAATACACACCTAACGCAATAGTGTATAAACATCACAATACACAACTAACACAATAGTGTATTAACATCACAATATACACTAACACAATAGCGTATAAACATCACAATACACAACTAACACAATAGTGTATTAACACCACAATACACAACTAACACAATAGTGTATAAACATCACAATACACAACTAACACAATAGTGTATTAACATCACAATATACACTAACACAATAGTGTATAAACATCACAATACACAATTAACACAATAGTGTATAAACATCACAATATACACTAACACAATAGTGTATAAACATCACAATACACAACTAACACAATAGTGTATAAACATCACAATATACACTAACACAATAGTGTATAAACATCACAATACACAACTAACACAATAGTGTATAAACATCACAATACACAACTAACACAATAGTGTATTAACATCACAATACACAACTAACACAATAGTGTATTAACATCACAATATACACTAACATAACAGTGTATAAACATCACAATATACACTAACACAATAGTGTATAAACATCACAATACACAACTAACACAATAGTGTATTAACATCACAATACACAACTAACACAATAGTGTATAAACATCACAATACACAATAACACAATAGTGTATTAACATCACAATATACACTAACACAATAGTGTATAAACATCACAATACACAACTAACACAATAGTGTATAAACATCACAATACACACTAACACAATAGTGTATAAACATCACAATACACAACTAACACAATAGTGTGTAAACATCACAATACACAACTAACACAATAGTGTATAAACATCACAATACACAACTAACACAATAGTGTATTAACATCACAATACACAACTAACACAATAGTGTATTAACATCACAATATACACTAACACAATAGTGTATAAACATCACAATACACAACTAACACAATAGTGTATTAACATCACAATACACAACTAACACAATAGTGTATTAACATCACAATACACAACTAACACAATAGTGTATTAACATCACAATATACACTAACACAACAGTGTATAAACATCACAATATACACTAACACAATAGTGTATAAACATCACAATACACAACTAACACAATAGTGTATTAACATCACAATACACAACTAACACAATAGTGTATAAACATCACAATACACAATAACACAATAGTGTATTAACATCACAATATACACTAACACAATAGTGTATAAACTAACACAATAGTGTATAAACATCACAATACACAATAACACAATAGTGTATAAACATCACAATATACACTAACACAATAGTGTATAAACATCACAATACACAACTAACACAATAGTGTATTAACATCACAATACACAACTAACATAACAGTGTATTAACATCACAATACACAACTAACACAATAGTGTATAAACATCACAATATACACTAACAAAATAGTGTATAAACATCACAATACACAATTAACACAATAGCGTATAAGCATCACAATACACAACTAACACAATAGTGTATAAACATCACAATACACAACTAACACAATAGTGTATAAACATCACAATACACAACTAACACAATAGTGTATAAACATCACAATACACAACTAACACAATAGTGTATTAACAACACAATACACAACTAACACAACAGTGTATAAACATCACAATACACAACTAACACAATAGTATATTAACATCACAATATACACTAACACAATAGTGTATTAACATCACAATACACAACTAACACAATAGTGTATAAACATCACAATATACACTAACACAATAGTGTATAAACATCACAATACACAACTAACACAACAGTGTATAGACATAATAATACACACAACTAACACGATAGTGTATTAACATCACAATACACAACTAACACAATAGTGTATAAACATCACAATATACACTAACACAATAGTGTATAAACATCACAATACACAACTAACACAATAGTGTATAAACATCACAATACACAACTAACACAACAATGTATTAAAATCACAATACACAACTAACACAGTAGTGTATAAACATCACAATACACAACTAACACAATAGTGTATAAACATCACAATACATACTAACACAATAGTGTATAAACATCACAATATACACTAACACAATAGTGTATAAACATCACAATACACAACTAACACAATAGTGTATAAACATCACAATACACAACTAACACAATAGTGTATTAACATCACAATACACAAGTAACACAATAGTGTATTAACATCACAATATACACTAACACAACAGTGTATAAACATCACAATATACACTAACACAATAGTGTATAAACATCACAATATACACTAACACAATAGTGTATAAACATCAAAATACACAACTAACACAATAGTGTATAAACATCACAATACACACTAACACAATAGTGTATAAACATCAAAATATACACTAACACAATAGTGTATAAAGATCACAATACACAACTAACACAATAGTGTATAAACATCACAATACACAACTAACACAATAGTGTATTAACATCACAATACACAAGTAACACAATAGTGTATTAACATCACAATATACACTAACACAATAGTGTATTAACATCACAATACACAACTAACACAATAGTGTATTAACATCACAATATACACTAACACAATAGTTTATAAACATCACAATATACACTAACACAATAGTGTATAAACATCACAATATACACTAACACAATAGTGTATAAACATCACAATACACAACTAACACAATAGTGTATAAACATCACAATACACAACTAACACAATAGTGTATAAACATCACAATATACACTAACACAATAGTGTATTAACATCACAATACACAACTAACACAATAGTGTATTAACATCACAATACACAACTAACACAATAGTGTATTAACATCACAATATACACTAACACAATAGTGTATTAACATCACAATACACAACTAACACAATAGTGTATTAACATCACAATACACAACTAACACAATAGTGTATTAACATCACAATACACAACTAACACAATAGTGTATTAACATCACAATACACAACTAACACAATAGTGTATTAACATCACAATATACACTAACATAACAGTGTATAAACATCACAATATACACTAACACAATAGTGTATAAACATCACAATACACAACTAACACAATAGTGTATTAACATCACAATACTCAACTAACACAATAGTGTATAAACATCACAATACACAATAACACAATAGTGTATTAACATCACAATATACACTAACACAATAGTGTATAAACATCACAATACACAACTAACACAATAGTGTATAAACATCACAATACACACTAACACAATAGTGTATAAACATCACAATACACAACTAACACAATAGTGTATAAACATCACAATACACAACTAACACAATAGTGTATTAACATCACAATACACAACTAACACAATAGTGTATTAACATCACAATATACACTAACACAATAGTGTATAAACATCACAATACACAACTAACACAATAGTGTATTAACATCACAATATACACTAACACAATAGTGTATAAACATCACAATACACAACTAACACAATAGTGTATTAACATCACAATACACAACTAACACAATAGTGTATTAACATCACAATACACAACTAACACAATAGTGTATTAACATCACAATATACACTAACACAACAGTGTATAAACATCACAATATACACTAACACAATAGTGTATAAACATCACAATACACAACTAACACAATAGTGTATTAACATCACAATACACAACTAACACAATAGTGTATAAACATCACAATACACAATAACACAATAGTGTATTAACATCACAATATACACTAACACAATAGTGTATAAACTAACACAATAGTGTATAAACATCACAATACACAATAACACAATAGTGTATAAACATCACAATATACACTAACACAATAGTGTATAAACATCACAATACACAACTAACACAATAGTGTATTAACATCACAATACACAACTAACATAACAGTGTATTAACATCACAATACACAACTAACACAATAGTGTATAAACATCACAATATACACTAACAAAATAGTGTATAAACATCACAATACACAATTAACACAATAGCGTATAAGCATCACAATACACAACTAACACAATAGTGTATAAACATCACAATACACAACTAACACAATAGTGTATAAACATCACAATACACAACTAACACAATAGTGTATAAACATCACAATACACAACTAACACAATAGTGTATTAACAACACAATACACAACTAACACAACAGTGTATAAACATCACAATACACAACTAACACAATAGTATATTAACATCACAATATACACTAACACAATAGTGTATTAACATCACAATACACAACTAACACAATAGTGTATAAACATCACAATATACACTAACACAATAGTGTATAAACATCACAATACACAACTAACACAACAGTGTATAGACATAATAATACACACAACTAACACGATAGTGTATTAACATCACAATACACAACTAACACAATAGTGTATAAACATCACAATATACACTAACACAATAGTGTATAAACATCACAATACACAACTAACACAATAGTGTATAAACATCACAATACACAACTAACACAACAATGTATTAAAATCACAATACACAACTAACACAGTAGTGTATAAACATCACAATACACAACTAACACAATAGTGTATAAACATCACAATACATACTAACACAATAGTGTATAAACATCACAATATACACTAACACAATAGTGTATAAACATCACAATACACAACTAACACAATAGTGTATAAACATCACAATACACAACTAACACAATAGTGTATTAACATCACAATACACAAGTAACACAATAGTGTATTAACATCACAATATACACTAACACAACAGTGTATAAACATCACAATATACACTAACACAATAGTGTATAAACATCACAATATACACTAACACAATAGTGTATAAACATCAAAATACACAACTAACACAATAGTGTATAAACATCACAATACACACTAACACAATAGTGTATAAACATCAAAATATACACTAACACAATAGTGTATAAAGATCACAATACACAACTAACACAATAGTGTATAAACATCACAATACACAACTAACACAATAGTGTATTAACATCACAATACACAAGTAACACAATAGTGTATTAACATCACAATATACACTAACACAATAGTGTATTAACATCACAATACACAACTAACACAATAGTGTATTAACATCACAATATACACTAACACAATAGTTTATAAACATCACAATATACACTAACACAATAGTGTATATACATCACAATATACACTAACACAATAGTGTATAAACATCACAATACACAACTAACACAATAGTGTATAAACATCACAATACACAACTAACACAATAGTGTATAAACATCACAATATACACTAACACAATAGTGTATTAACATCACAATACACAACTAACACAATAGTGTATTAACATCACAATACACAACTAACACAATAGTGTATTAACATCACAATATACACTAACACAATAGTGTATTAACATCACAATACACAACTAACACAATAGTGTATTAACATCACAATACACAATTAAGACAATAGTGTATAAACATCACAATACACAACTAACACAATAGTGTATTAACATCACACTATACACTAACACAATAGTGTATTAACATCACAATACACAACTAACACAATAGTGTATTAACATCACAATACACAACTAACACAATAGTGTATTAACATCACAATATACACTAACACAATAGTGTATAAACATCACAATACACAACTAACACAATAGTGTATTAACATCACAATACACAATTAAGACAATAGTGTATAAACATCACAATACACAACTAACACAATAGTGTATTAACATCACAATATACACTAACACAATAGTGTATAAACATCACAATATACACTAACACAATAGTGTATAAACATCACAATACACAACTAACACAATAGTGTATAAACATCACAATACATAACTAACACAATAGTGTATTAACATCACAATACACAACTAACACAATAGTGTATTAACATCACAATATACACTAACACAATAGTGTATTAACATCACAATACACAACTAACACAATAGTGTATTAACATCACAATATACACTAACACAATAGTGTATAAACATCACAATACACAACTAACACAATAGCGTATAAACATCACAATACACAACTAACACAATAGTGTATAAACATCACAAAACACACTAACACAATAGTGTATTAACATCACAATACACAACTAACACAATAATGTATAAACATCACAATACACACCTAACACAATAGTGTATTAACATCACAATACACAACTAACACAATAGTGTATAAACATCACAATACACAATTAACACAATAGTGTATTAACATCACAATATACACTAACAAAATATTGTATAAACATCACAATACACACCTAACGCAATAGTGTATAAACATCACAATACACAACTAACACAATAGTGTATTAACATCACAATATACACTAACACAATAGCGTATAAACATCACAATACACAACTAACACAATAGTGTATTAACACCACAATACACAACTAACACAATAGTGTATAAACATCACAATACACAACTAACACAATAGTGTATTAACATCACAATATACACTAACACAATAGTGTATAAACATCACAATACACAATTAACACAATAGTGTATAAACATCACAATATACACTAACACAATAGTGTATAAACATCACAATACACAACTAACACAATAGTGTATAAACATCACAATATACACTAACACAATAGTGTATAAACATCACAATACACAACTAACACAATAGTGTATAAACATCACAATACACAACTAACACAATAGTGTATTAACATCACAATACACAAGTAACACAATAGTGTATTAACATCACAATATACACTAACACAATAGTGTATTAACATCACAATACACAACTAACACAATAGTGTATTAACATCACAATATACACTAACACAATAGTTTATAAACATCACAATATACACTAACACAATAGTGTATAAACATCACAATATACACTAACACAATAGTGTATAAACATCACAATACACAACTAACACAATAGTGTATAAACATCACAATACACAACTAACACAATAGTGTATAAACATCACAATATACACTAACACAATAGTGTATTAACATCACAATACACAACTAACACAATAGTGTATTAACATCACAATACACAACTAACACAATAGTGTATTAACATCACAATATACACTAACACAATAGTGTATTAACATCACAATACACAACTAACACAATAGTGTATTAACATCACAATACACAATTAAGACAATAGTGTATAAACATCACAATACACAACTAACACAATAGTGTATTAACATCACACTATACACTAACACAATAGTGTATTAACATCACAATACACAACTAACACAATAGTGTATTAACATCACAATACACAACTAACACAATAGTGTATTAACATCACAATATACACTAACACAATAGTGTATAAACATCACAATACACAACTAACACAATAGTGTATTAACATCACAATACACAATTAAGACAATAGTGTATAAACATCACAATACACAACTAACACAATAGTGTATTAACATCACAATATACACTAACACAATAGTGTATAAACATCACAATACACACTAACACAATAGTGTATAAACATCACAATACACAACTAACACAATAGTGTATAAACATCACAATACATAACTAACACAATAGTGTATTAACATCACAATACACAACTAACACAATAGTGTATTAACATCACAATATACACTAACACAATAGTGTATTAACATCACAATACACAACTAACACAATAGTGTATTAACATCACAATATACACTAACACAATAGTGTATAAACATCACAATACACAACTAACACAATAGCGTATAAACATCACAATACACAACTAACACAATAGTGTATAAACATCACAAAACACACTAACACAATAGTGTATTAACATCACAATACACAACTAACACAATAATGTATAAACATCACAATACACACCTAACACAATAGTGTATAAACATCACAATACACAACTAACACAATAGTGTATAAACATCACAATACACAATTAACACAATAGTGTATTAACATCACAATATACACTAACAAAATATTGTATAAACATCACAATACACACCTAACGCAATAGTGTATAAACATCACAATACACAACTAACACAATAGTGTATTAACATCACAATATACACTAACACAATAGCGTATAAACATCACAATACACAACTAACACAATAGTGTATTAACACCACAATACACAACTAACACAATAGTGTATAAACATCACAATACACAACTAACACAATAGTGTATTAACATCACAATATACACTAACACAATAGTGTATAAACATCACAATACACAATTAACACAATAGTGTATAAACATCACAATATACACTAACACAATAGTGTATAAACATCACAATACACAACTAACACAATAGTGTATAAACATCACAATATACACTAACACAATAGTGTATAAACATCACAATACACAACTAACACAATAGTGTATAAACATCACAATACACAACTAACACAATAGTGTATTAACATCACAATACACAACTAACACAATAGTGTATTAACATCACAATATACACTAACATAACAGTGTATAAACATCACAATATACACTAACACAATAGTGTATAAACATCACAATACACAACTAACACAATAGTGTATTAACATCACAATACACAACTAACACAATAGTGTATAAACATCACAATACACAATAACACAATAGTGTATTAACATCACAATATACACTAACACAATAGTGTATAAACATCACAATACACAACTAACACAATAGTGTATAAACATCACAATACACACTAACACAATAGTGTATAAACATCACAATACACAACTAACACAATAGTGTGTAAACATCACAATACACAACTAACACAATAGTGTATAAACATCACAATACACAACTAACACAATAGTGTATTAACATCACAATACACAACTAACACAATAGTGTATTAACATCACAATATACACTAACACAATAGTGTATAAACATCACAATACACAACTAACACAATAGTGTATTAACATCACAATATACACTAACACAATAGTGTATAAACATCACAATACACAACTAACACAATAGTGTATTAACATCACAATACACAACTAACACAATAGTGTATTAACATCACAATACACAACTAACACAATAGTGTATTAACATCACAATATACACTAACACAACAGTGTATAAACATCACAATATACACTAACACAATAGTGTATAAACATCACAATACACAACTAACACAATAGTGTATTAACATCACAATACACAACTAACACAATAGTGTATAAACATCACAATACACAATAACACAATAGTGTATTAACATCACAATATACACTAACACAATAGTGTATAAACTAACACAATAGTGTATAAACATCACAATACACAATAACACAATAGTGTATAAACATCACAATATACACTAACACAATAGTGTATAAACATCACAATACACAACTAACACAATAGTGTATTAACATCACAATACACAACTAACATAACAGTGTATTAACATCACAATACACAACTAACACAATAGTGTATAAACATCACAATATACACTAACAAAATAGTGTATAAACATCACAATACACAATTAACACAATAGCGTATAAGCATCACAATACACAACTAACACAATAGTGTATAAACATCACAATACACAACTAACACAATAGTGTATAAACATCACAATACACAACTAACACAATAGTGTATAAACATCACAATACACAACTAACACAATAGTGTATTAACAAAACAATACACAACTAACACAACAGTGTATAAACATCACAATACACAACTAACACAATAGTATATTAACATCACAATATACACTAACACAATAGTGTATTAACATCACAATACACAACTAACACAATAGTGTATAAACATCACAATATACACTAACACAATAGTGTATAAACATCACAATACACAACTAACACAATAGTGTATAAAGATCACAATACACAACTAACACAATAGTGTATAAACATCACAATACACAACTAACACAATAGTGTATTAACATCACAATACACAAGTAACACAATAGTGTATTAACATCACAATATACACTAACACAATAGTGTATTAACATCACAATACACAACTAACACAATAGTGTATTAACATCACAATACACAACTAACACAATAGTGTATTAACATCACAATATACACTAACACAATAGTTTATAAACATCACAATATACACTAACACAATAGTGTATAAACATCACAATATACACTAACACAATAGTGTATAAACATCACAATATACACTAACACAATAGTGTATTAACATCACAATACACAACTAACACAATAGTGTATTAACATCACAATACACAACTAACACAATAGTGTATTAACATCACAATATACACTAACATAACAGTGTATAAACATCACAATATACACTAACACAATAGTGTATAAACATCACAATACACAACTAACACAATAGTGTATTAACATCACAATACACAACTAACACAATAGTGTATAAACATCACAATACACACTAACACAATAGTGTATAAACATCACAATACACAACTAACACAATAGTGTGTAAACATCACAATACACAACTAACACAATAGTGTATAAACATCACAATACACAACTAACACAATAGTGTATTAACATCACAATACACAACTAACACAATAGTGTATTAACATCACAATATACACTAACACAATAGTGTATAAACATCACAATACACAACTAACACAATAGTGTATTAACATCACAATATACACTAACACAATAGTGTATAAACATCACAATACACAACTAACACAATAGTGTATTAACATCACAATACACAACTAACACAATAGTGTATTAACATCACAATACACAACTAACACAATAGTGTATTAACATCACAATATACACTAACACAACAGTGTATAAACATCACAATATACACTAACACAATAGTGTATAAACATCACAATACACAACTAACACAATAGTGTATTAACATCACAATACACAACTAACACAATAGTGTATAAACATCACAATACACAATAACACAATAGTGTATTAACATCACAATATACACTAACACAATAGTGTATAAACTAACACAATAGTGTATAAACATCACAATACACAATAACACAATAGTGTATAAACATCACAATATACACTAACACAATAGTGTATAAACATCACAATACACAACTAACACAATAGTGTATTAACATCACAATACACAACTAACATAACAGTGTATTAACATCACAATACACAACTAACACAATAGTGTATAAACATCACAATATACACTAACAAAATAGTGTATAAACATCACAATACACAATTAACACAATAGCGTATAAGCATCACAATACACAACTAACACAATAGTGTATAAACATCACAATACACAACTAACACAATAGTGTATAAACATCACAATACACAACTAACACAATAGTGTATAAACATCACAATACACAACTAACACAATAGTGTATTAACAACACAATACACAACTAACACAACAGTGTATAAACATCACAATACACAACTAACACAATAGTATATTAACATCACAATATACACTAACACAATAGTGTATTAACATCACAATACACAACTAACACAATAGTGTATAAACATCACAATATACACTAACACAATAGTGTATAAACATCACAATACACAACTAACACAACAGTGTATAGACATAATAATACACACAACTAACACGATAGTGTATTAACATCACAATACACAACTAACACAATAGTGTATAAACATCACAATATACACTAACACAATAGTGTATAAACATCACAATACACAACTAACACAATAGTGTATAAACATCACAATACACAACTAACACAACAATGTATTAAAATCACAATACACAACTAACACAGTAGTGTATAAACATCACAATACACAACTAACACAATAGTGTATAAACATCACAATACATACTAACACAATAGTGTATAAACATCACAATATACACTAACACAATAGTGTATAAACATCACAATACACAACTAACACAATAGTGTATAAACATCACAATACACAACTAACACAATAGTGTATTAACATCACAATACACAAGTAACACAATAGTGTATTAACATCACAATATACACTAACACAACAGTGTATAAACATCACAATATACACTAACACAATAGTGTATAAACATCACAATATACACTAACACAATAGTGTATAAACATCAAAATACACAACTAACACAATAGTGTATAAACATCACAATACACACTAACACAATAGTGTATAAACATCAAAATATACACTAACACAATAGTGTATAAAGATCACAATACACAACTAACACAATAGTGTATAAACATCACAATACACAACTAACACAATAGTGTATTAACATCACAATACACAAGTAACACAATAGTGTATTAACATCACAATATACACTAACACAATAGTGTATTAACATCACAATACACAACTAACACAATAGTGTATTAACATCACAATATACACTAACACAATAGTTTATAAACATCACAATATACACTAACACAATAGTGTATAAACATCACAATATACACTAACACAATAGTGTATAAACATCACAATACACAACTAACACAATAGTGTATAAACATCACAATACACAACTAACACAATAGTGTATAAACATCACAATATACACTAACACAATAGTGTATTAACATCACAATACACAACTAACACAATAGTGTATTAACATCACAATACACAACTAACACAATAGTGTATTAACATCACAATATACACTAACACAATAGTGTATTAACATCACAATACACAACTAACACAATAGTGTATTAACATCACAATACACAATTAAGACAATAGTGTATAAACATCACAATACACAACTAACACAATAGTGTATTAACATCACACTATACACTAACACAATAGTGTATTAACATCACAATACACAACTAACACAATAGTGTATTAACATCACAATACACAACTAACACAATAGTGTATTAACATCACAATATACACTAACACAATAGTGTATAAACATCACAATACACAACTAACACAATAGTGTATTAACATCACAATACACAATTAAGACAATAGTGTATAAACATCACAATACACAACTAACACAATAGTGTATTAACATCACAATATACACTAACACAATAGTGTATAAACATCACAATATACACTAACACAATAGTGTATAAACATCACAATACACAACTAACACAATAGTGTATAAACATCACAATACATAACTAACACAATAGTGTATTAACATCACAATACACAACTAACACAATAGTGTATTAACATCACAATATACACTAACACAATAGTGTATTAACATCACAATACACAACTAACACAATAGTGTATTAACATCACAATATACACTAACACAATAGTGTATAAACATCACAATACACAACTAACACAATAGCGTATAAACATCACAATACACAACTAACACAATAGTGTATAAACATCACAAAACACACTAACACAATAGTGTATTAACATCACAATACACAACTAACACAATAATGTATAAACATCACAATACACACCTAACACAATAGTGTATAAACATCACAATACACAACTAACACAATAGTGTATAAACATCACAATACACAATTAACACAATAGTGTATTAACATCACAATATACACTAACAAAATATTGTATAAACATCACAATACACACCTAACGCAATAGTGTATAAACATCACAATACACAACTAACACAATAGTGTATTAACATCACAATATACACTAACACAATAGCGTATAAACATCACAATACACAACTAACACAATAGTGTATTAACACCACAATACACAACTAACACAATAGTGTATAAACATCACAATACACAACTAACACAATAGTGTATTAACATCACAATATACACTAACACAATAGTGTATAAACATCACAATACACAATTAACACAATAGTGTATAAACATCACAATATACACTAACACAATAGTGTATAAACATCACAATACACAACTAACACAATAGTGTATAAACATCACAATATACACTAACACAATAGTGTATAAACATCACAATACACAACTAACACAATAGTGTATAAACATCACAATACACAACTAACACAATAGTGTATTAACATCACAATACACAAGTAACACAATATGGTATTAACATCACAATATACACTAACACAATAGTGTATTAACATCACAATACACAACTAACACAATAGTGTATTAACATCACAATATACACTAACACAATAGTTTATAAACATCACAATATACACTAACACAATAGTGTATAAACATCACAATATACACTAACACAATAGTGTATAAACATCACAATACACAACTAACACAATAGTGTATAAACATCACAATACACAACTAACACAATAGTGTATAAACATCACAATATACACTAACACAATAGTGTATTAACATCACAATACACAACTAACACAATAGTGTATTAACATCACAATACACAACTAACACAATAGTGTATTAACATCACAATATACACTAACACAATAGTGTATTAACATCACAATACACAACTAACACAATAGTGTATTAACATCACAATACACAATTAAGACAATAGTGTATAAACATCACAATACACAACTAACACAATAGTGTATTAACATCACACTATACACTAACACAATAGTGTATTAACATCACAATACACAACTAACACAATAGTGTATTAACATCACAATACACAACTAACACAATAGTGTATTAACATCACAATATACACTAACACAATAGTGTATAAACATCACAATACACAACTAACACAATAGTGTATTAACATCACAATACACAATTAAGACAATAGTGTATAAACATCACAATACACAACTAACACAATAGTGTATTAACATCACAATATACACTAACACAATAGTGTATAAACATCACAATATACACTAACACAATAGTGTATAAACATCACAATACACAACTAACACAATAGTGTATAAACATCACAATACATAACTAACACAATAGTGTATTAACATCACAATACACAACTAACACAATAGTGTATTAACATCACAATATACACTAACACAATAGTGTATTAACATCACAATACACAACTAACACAATAGTGTATTAACATCACAATATACACTAACACAATAGTGTATAAACATCACAATACACAACTAACACAATAGCGTATAAACATCACAATACACAACTAACACAATAGTGTATAAACATCACAAAACACACTAACACAATAGTGTATTA
Organism: Ostrea denselamellosa; assembly: GCA_024699665.1. NCBI lineage: Eukaryota > Metazoa > Mollusca > Bivalvia > Ostreida > Ostreidae > Ostrea > Ostrea denselamellosa. Next base: position 991,037 of record JAMZEH010000002.1, read on the forward strand.
ACATCACAATACACAACTAACACAATAATGTATAAACATCACAATACACACCTAACACAATAGTGTATAAACATCACAATACACAACTAACACAATAGTGTATAAACATCACAATACACAATTAACACAATAGTGTATTAACATCACAATATACACTAACAAAATATTGTATAAACATCACAATACACACCTAACGCAATAGTGTATAAACATCACAATACACAACTAACACAATAGTGTATTAACATCACAATATACACTAACACAATAGCGTATAAACATCACAATACACAACTAACACAATAGTGTATTAACACCACAATACACAACTAACACAATAGTGTATAAACATCACAATACACAACTAACACAATAGTGTATTAACATCACAATATACACTAACACAATAGTGTATAAACATCACAATACACAATTAACACAATAGTGTATAAACATCACAATATACACTAACACAATAGTGTATAAACATCACAATACACAACTAACACAATAGTGTATAAACATCACAATATACACTAACACAATAGTGTATAAACATCACAATACACAACTAACACAATAGTGTATAAACATCACAATACACAACTAACACAATAGTGTATTAACATCACAATACACAACTAACACAATAGTGTATTAACATCACAATATACACTAACATAACAGTGTATAAACATCACAATATACACTAACACAATAGTGTATAAACATCACAATACACAACTAACACAATAGTGTATTAACATCACAATACACAACTAACACAATAGTGTATAAACATCACAATACACAATAACACAATAGTGTATTAACATCACAATATACACTAACACAATAGTGTATAAACATCACAATACACAACTAACACAATAGTGTATAAACATCACAATACACACTAACACAATAGTGTATAAACATCACAATACACAACTAACACAATAGTGTGTAAACATCACAATACACAACTAACAAAATAGTGTATAAACATCACAATACACAACTAACACAATAGTGTATTAACATCACAATACACAACTAACACAATAGTGTATTAACATCACAATATACACTAACACAATAGTGTATAAACATCACAATACACAACTAACACAATAGTGTATTAACATCACAATATACACTAACACAATAGTGTATAAACATCACAATACACAACTAACACAATAGTGTATTAACATCACAATACACAACTAACACAATAGTGTATTAACATCACAATACACAACTAACACAATAGTGTATTAACATCACAATATACACTAACACAACAGTGTATAAACATCACAATATACACTAACACAATAGTGTATAAACATCACAATACACAACTAACACAATAGTGTATTAACATCACAATACACAACTAACACAATAGTGTATAAACATCACAATACACAATAACACAATAGTGTATTAACATCACAATATACACTAACACAATAGTGTATAAACTAACACAATAGTGTATAAACATCACAATACACAATAACACAATAGTGTATAAACATCACAATATACACTAACACAATAGTGTATAAACATCACAATACACAACTAACACAATAGTGTATTAACATCACAATACACAACTAACATAACAGTGTATTAACATCACAATACACAACTAACACAATAGTGTATAAACATCACAATATACACTAACAAAATAGTGTATAAACATCACAATACACAATTAACACAATAGCGTATAAGCATCACAATACACAACTAACACAATAGTGTATAAACATCACAATACACAACTAACACAATAGTGTATAAACATCACAATGCACAACTAACACAATAGTGTATAAACATCACAATACACAACTAACACAATAGTGTATTAACAAAACAATACACAACTAACACAACAGTGTATAAACATCACAATACACAACTAACACAATAGTATATTAACATCACAATATACACTAACACAATAGTGTATTAACATCACAATACACAACTAACACAATAGTGTATAAACATCACAATATACACTAACACAATAGTGTATAAACATCACAATACACAACTAACACAATAGTGTATAAAGATCACAATACACAACTAACACAATAGTGTATAAACATCACAATACACAACTAACACAATAGTGTATTAACATCACAATACACAAGTAACACAATAGTGTATTAACATCACAATATACACTAACACAATAGTGTATTAACATCACAATACACAACTAACACAATAGTGTATTAACATCACAATACACAACTAACACAATAGTGTATTAACATCACAATATACACTAACACAATAGTTTATAAACATCACAATATACACTAACACAATAGTGTATAAACATCACAATATACACTAACACAATAGTGTATAAACATCACAATATACACTAACACAATAGTGTATAAACATCACAATACACAACTAACACAATAGTATATAAACATCACAATACACAACTAACACAATAGTGTATAAACATCACAATATACACTAACACAATAGTGTATTAACATCACAATACACAACTAACACAATAGTGTATTAACATCACAATACACAACTAACACAATAGTGTATTAACATCACAATATACACTAACACAATAGTGTATTAACATCACAATACACAACTAACACAATAGTGTATTAACATCACAATACACAATTAAGACAATAGTGTATAAACATCACAATACACAACTAACACAATAGTGTATTAACATCACAATATACACTAACACAATAGTGTATTAACATCACAATACACAACTAACACAATAGTGTATTAACATCACAATACACAACTAACACAATAGTGTATTAACATCACAATATACACTAACACAATAGTGTATAAACATCACAATACACAACTAACACAATAGTGTATTAACATCACAATACACAATTAAGACAATAGTGTATAAACATCACAATACACAACTAACACAATAGTGTGTTAACATCACAATATACACTAACACAATAGTGTATAAACATCACAATATACACTAACACAATAGTGTATAAACATCACAATACACAACTAACACAATAGTGTATAAACATCACAATACATAACTAACACAATAGTGTATTCACATCACAATACACAAGTAACACAATAGTGTATTAACATCACAATATACACTAACACAATAGTGTATTAACATCACAATACACAACTAACACAATAGTGTATTAACATCACAATATACACTAACACAATAGTGTATAAACATCACAATACACAACTAACACAATAGTGTATTAACATCACAATATACACTAACACAATAGTGTATAAACATCACAATACACAACTAACACAATAGTGTATTAACATCACAATATACACTAACACAATAGTGTATAAACATCACAATACACAACTAACACAATAGCGTATAAACATCACAATACACAACTAACACAATAGTGTATAAACATCACAATACACACTAACACAATAGTGTATTAACATCACAATACACAACTAACACAATAATGTATAAATATCACAATACACACCTAACACAATAGTGTATAAACATCACAATACACAACTAACACAATAGTGTATAAACATCACAATACACAATTAACACAATAGTGTATTAACATCACAATATACACTAACAAAATATTGTATAAACATCACAATACACACCTAACACAATAGTGTATAAACATCACAATACACAACTAACACAATAGTGTATAAACATCACAATACACAACTAACACAACAATGTATTAAAATCACAATACACAACTAACACAGTAGTGTATAAACATCACAATATACACTAACACAATAGTTTATAAACATCACAATATACACTAACACAATAGTGTATAAACATCACAATATACACTAACAAAATAGTGTATAAACATCACAATACACAACTAACACAATAGTGTATTAACATCACAATATATACTAACACAATAGTGTATAAACATCACAATATACACTAACACAATAGTGTATAAATATCATAATTCACAACTAACACAATAGTGTATTAACATCACAATACACAACTAACACAATAGTGTATAAACATCACAATACACAATAACACAATAGTGTATTAACATCACAATATACACTAACACAATAGTGTATAAACATCACAATACACAACTAACACAATAGTGTATAAACATCACAATACATACTAACACAATAGTGTATAAACATCACAATATACACTAACACAATAGTGTATAAACATCACAATACACAACTAACACAATAGTGTATAAACATCACAATACACAACTAACACAATAGTGTATTAACATCACAATACACAAGTAACACAATAGTGTATTAACATCACAATATACACTAACACAACAGTGTATAAACATCACAATATACACTAACACAATAGTGTATAAACATCACAATATACACTAACACAATAGTGTATAAACATCAAAATACACAACTAACACAATAGTGTATAAACATCACAATACACACTAACACAATAGTGTATAAACATCACAATATACACTAACACAATAGTGTATAAAGATCACAATACACAACTAACACAATAGTGTATAAACATCACAATACACAACTAACACAATAGTGTATTAACATCACAATACACAAGTAACACAATAGTGTATTAACATCACAATATACACTAACACAATAGTGTATTAACATCACAATACACAACTAACACAATAGTGTATTAACATCACAATACACAACTAACACAATAGTGTATTAACATCACAATATACACTAACACAATAGTTTATAAACATCACAATATACACTAACACAATAGTGTATAAACATCACAATATACACTAACACAATAGTGTATAAACATCACAATACACAACTAACACAATAGTGTATAAACATCACAATACACAACTAACACAATAGTGTATAAACATCACAATACACAACTAACACAATAGTGTATTAACATCACAATATACACTAACACAATAGTGTATAAACATCACAATATACACTAACACAATAGTGTATAAACATCACAATACACAACTAACACAATAGTGTATAAACATCACAATACATAACTAACACAATAGTGTATTAACATCACAATACACAAGTAACACAATAGTGTATTAACATCACAATATACACTAACACAATAGTGTATTAACATCACAATACACAACTAACACAATAGTGTATTAACATCACAATATACACTAACACAATAGTGTATAAACATCACAATACACAACTAACACAATAGCGTATAAACATCACAATACACAACTAACACAATAGTGTATAAACATCACAAAACACACTAACACAATAGTGTATTAACATCACAATACACAACTAACACAATAGTGTATTAACATCACAATATACACTAACACAATAGTGTATAAACATCACAATACACAACTAACACAATAGCGTATAAACATCACAATACACACCTAACGCAATAGTGTATAAACATCACAATACACAACTAACACAATAGTGTATTAACATCACAATATACACTAACACAATAGCGTATAAACATCACAATACACAACTAACACAATAGTGTATTAACACCACAATACACTACTAACACAATAGTGTATAAACATCACAATACACAACTAACACAATAGTGTATTAACATCACAATATACACTAACACAATAGTGTATAAACATCACAATACACAACTAACACAATAGTGTATAAACATCACAATATACACTAACACAATAGTGTATAAACATCACAATACACAACTAACACAATAGTGTATAAACATCACAATACACAACTAACACAATAGTGTATTAACATCACAATACACAACTAACACAATAGTGTATTAACATCACAATATACACTAACATAACAGTGTATAAACATCACAATATACACTAACACAATAGTGTATAAACATCACAATACACAACTAACACAATAGTGTATTAACATCACAATACACAACTAACACAATAGTGTATAAACATCACAATACACAATAACACAATAGTGTATTAACATCACAATATACACTAACACAATAGTGTATAAACATCACAATACACAACTAACACAATAGTGTATAAACATCACAATACACACTAACACAATAGTGTATAAACATCACAATACACAACTAACACAATAGTGTGTAAACATCACAATACACAACTAACACAATAGTGTATAAACATCACAATACACAACTAACACAATAGTGTATTAACATCACAATACACAACTAACACAATAGTGTATTAACATCACAATATACACTAACACAATAGTGTATAAACATCACAATACACAACTAACACAATAGTGTATTAACATCACAATATACACTAATACAATAGTGTATAAACATCACAATACACAACTAACACAATAGTGTATTAACATCACAATACACAACTAACACAATAGTGTATTAACATCACAATACACAACTAACACAATAGTGTATTAACATCACAATATACACTAACACAACAGTGTATAAACATCACAATATACACTAACACAATAGTGTATAAACATCACAATACACAACTAACACAATAGTGTATTAACATCACAATACACAACTAACACAATAGTGTATAAACATCACAATACACAATAACACAATAGTGTATTAACATCACAATATACACTAACACAATAGTGTATAAACTAACACAATAGTGTATAAACATCACAATACACAATAACACAATAGTGTATAAACATCACAATATACACTAAAACAATAGTGTATAAACATCACAATACACAACTAACACAATAGTGTATTAACATCACAATACACAATTAACACAATAGCGTATAAGCATCACAATACACAACTAACACAATAGTGTATAAACATCACAATATACACTAACACAATAGTGTATTAACATCACAATACACAACTAACACAATAGTGTATTAACATCACAATACACAAGTAACACAATAATGTACAAACATCACAATACACATCGAACACAATAGTGTATAAACATCACAATATACACTAACACAATAGTGTATTAACATCACAATACACAACTAACACAATAGTGTATTAACATCACAATATACACTAACACAATAGTGTATTAACATCACATTATACACTAACACAATAGTGTATTAACATCACAATATACACTAACACAATAGTGTATAAACATCACAATATACACTAACACAATAGTGTATAAACATCACAATACACAACTAACACAATAGTGTATAAACATCACAATACACAACTAACACAATAGTGTATAAACATCACAATACGCAACTAACACAATAGTGTATAAACATCACAATACACAACTAACACAATAGTGTATTAACAACACAATACACAACTAACACAACAGTGTATAAACATCACAATACACAACTAACACAATACTATATTAACATCACAATATACACTAACACAATAGTGTATTAACATCACAATACACAACTAACACAATAGTGTATAAACATCACAATATACACTAACACAATAGTGTATAAACATCACAATACACAACTAACACAACAGTGTATAGACATAATAATACACACAACTAACACGATAGTGTATTAACATCACAATACACAACTAACACAATAGTGTATAAACATCACAATATACACTAACACAATAGTGTATAAACATCACAATACACAACTAACACAATAGTGTATAAACATCACAATACACAACTAACACAACAATGTATTAAAATCACAATACACAACTAACACAGTAGTGTATAAACATCACAATACACAACTAACACAATAGTGTATAAACATCACAATACACAACTAACACAATAGTGTATTAACATCACAATACACAACTAACACAATAGTGTATAAACATCACAATACACAATAACACAATAGTGTATTAACATCACAATACACAACTAACACAATAGTGTATAAACATCACAATACACACTAACACAATAGTGTATTAACATCACAATACACAACTAACACAATAGTGTATTAACATCACAATACACAACTAACACAATAGTGTATAAACATCACTATACACAACTAACACAATAGTGTATAAACATCAGAATACACAACTAACACAATAGTGTATAAACATCACAATATACACTAACACAATAGTGTATAAACATCACAATACACAACTAACACAATAGTGTATAAACATCACAATACACAACTAACACAATAGTGTATAAACATCACAATATACACTAACACAATAGTGTATAAACATCACAATACACAACTAACACAATAGTGTATAAACATCACAATATACACTAACACAATAGTGTATAAACATCACAATACACCACTAACACAATAGTGTATAAACATCACAATATACACTAACACAATAGTGTATAAACATCACAATACACAACTAACACAATAGTGTATTAACATCACAATACACAACTAACGCAATAGTGTATAAACATCAGAATACACAACTAACACAATAGTGTATAAACAACACAATACACAACTAACACAATAGTGTATTAACAACACAATACACAACTAACACAACAGTGTATTAACAACACAATACACAACTAACACAATAGTGTATTAACATCACAATACACAACTAACACAATAGTGTATAAACATCACAATACACAATAACACAATAGTGTATTAACATCACAATACACAACTAACACAATAGTGTATTAACATCACAATATACACTAATACAATAGTGTATTAACATCACAATACACAACTAACACAATAGTGTATTAACATCACAATACACAACTAACACAATAGTGTATTAACAACACAATACACAACTAACACAATAGTGTATTAACAACACAATACACAACTAACACAATGATATGTAAACATCACAATACACAACTAACACAATAGTGTATAAACATCACAATACACAACTAACACAACAGTGTATAAACATCACAATACACAACTAACACAATAGTGTATTAACATCACAATATACACTAACACAACAGTGTATTAACAACACAATACACAACTAACACAACAGTGTATAAACATCACAATACACAACTAACACAATAGTGTATAAACATCACAATACACAACTAACACAATAGTGTATTAACAACACAATACACAACTAACACAACAGTGTATAAACATCACAATACACAACTAACACAATAGTATATTAACATCACAATATACACTAACACAATAGTGTATTAACATCACAATACACAACTAACACAATAGTGTATAAACATCACAATATACACTAACACAATAGTGTATAAACATCACAATACACAACTAACACAACAGTGTAAAGACATAATAATACACACAACTAACACGATAGTGTATTAACATCACAATACACAACTAACACAATAGTGTATAAACATCACAATATACACTAACACAATAGTGTATAAACATCACAATACACAACTAACACAATAGTGTATAAACATCACAATACACAACTAACACAACAATGTATTAAAATCACAATACACAACTAACACAGTAGTGTATAAACATCACAATACACAACTAACACAATAGTGTATAAACATCACAATACATACTAACACAATAGTGTATAAACATCACAATATACACTAACACAATAGTGTATAAACATCACAATACACAACTAACACAATAGTGTATAAACATCACAATACACAACTAACACAATAGTGTATTAACATCACAATACACAAGTAACACAATAGTGTATTAACATCACAATATACACTAACACAACAGTGTATAAACATCACAATATACACTAACACAATAGTGTATAAACATCACAATATACACTAACACAATAGTGTATAAACATCAAAATACACAACTAACACAATAGTGTATAAACATCACAATACACACTAACACAATAGTGTATAAACATCAAAATATACACTAACACAATAGTGTATAAAGATCACAATACACAACTAACACAATAGTGTATAAACATCACAATACACAACTAACACAATAGTGTATTAGCATCACAATACACAAGTAACACAATAGTGTATTAACATCACAATATACACTAACACAATAGTGTATTAACATCACAATACACAACTAACACAATAGTGTATTAACATCACAATATACACTAACACAATAGTTTATAAACATCACAATATACACTAACACAATAGTGTATAAACATCACAATATACACTAACACAATAGTGTATAAACATCACAATACACAACTAACACAATAGTGTATAAACATCACAATACACAACTAACACAATAGTGTATAAACATCACAATATACACTAACACAATAGTGTATTAACATCACAATACACAACTAACACAATAGTGTATTAACATCACAATACACAACTAACACAATAGTGTATTAACATCACAATATACACTAACACAATAGTGTATTAACATCACAATATACATTAACACAATAGTGTATTAACATCACAATACACAACTAACACAATAGTGTATTAACATCACAATACACAATTAAGACAATAGTGTATAAACATCACAATACACAACTAACACAATAGTGTATTAACATCACAATATACACTAACACAATAGTGTATTAACATCACAATACACAACTAACACAATAGTGTATTAACATCACAATACACAACTAACACAATAGTGTATTAACATCACAATACACAACTAACACAATAGTGTATTAACATCACAATATACACTAACACAATAGTGTATAAACATCACAATACACAACTAACACAATAGTGTATTAACATCACAATACACAATTAAGACAATAGTGTATAAACATCACAATACACAACTAACACAATAGTGTATTAACATCACAATATACACTAACACAATAGTGTATAAACATCACAATATACACTAACACAATAGTGTATAAACATCACAATACACAACTAACACAATAGTGTATAAACATCACAATACATAACTAACACAATAGTGTATTAACATCACAATACACAACTAACACAATAGTGTATTAACATCACAATATACACTAACACAATAGTGTATTAACATCACAATACACAACTAACACAATAGTGTATTAACATCACAATATACACTAACACAATAGTGTATAAACATCACAATACACAACTAACACAATAGCGTATAAACATCACAATACACAACTAACACAATAGTGTAGAAACATCACAAAACACACTAACACAATAGTGTATTAACATCACAATACACAACTAACACAATAATGTATAAACATCACAATACACACCTAACACAATAGTGTATAAACATCACAATACACAACTAACACAATAGTGTATAAACATCACAATACACAATTAACACAATAGTGTATTAACATCACAATATACACTAACAAAATATTGTATAAACATCACAATACACACCTAACGCAATAGTGTATAAACATCACAATACACAACTAACACAATAGTGTATTAACATCACAATATACACTAACACAATAGCGTATAAACATCACAATACACAACTAACACAATAGTGTATTAACACCACAATACACAACTAACACAATAGTGTATAAACATCACAATACACAACTAACACAATAGTGTATAAACATCACAATACACAACTAACACAATAGTGTATTAACATCACAATACACAACTAACACAATAGTGTATTAACATTACAATATACACTAACATAACAGTGTATAAACATCACAATATACACTAACACAATAGTGTATAAACATCACAATACACAACTAACACAATAGTGTATTAACATCACAATACACAACTAACACAATAGTGTATAAACATCACAATACACAATAACACAATAGTGTATTAACATCACAATATACACTAACACAATAGTGTATAAACATCACAATACACAACTAACACAATAGTGTATAAACATCACAATACACACTAACACAATAGTGTATAAACATCACAATACACAACTAACACAATAGTGTGTAAACATCACAATACACAACTAACACAATAGTGTATAAACATCACAATACACAACTAACACAATAGTGTATTAACATCACAATACACAACTAACACAATAGTGTATTAACATCACAATATACACTAACACAATAGTGTATAAACATCACAATACACAACTAACACAATAGTGTATTAACATCACAATATACACTAACACAATAGTGTATAAACATCACAATACACAACTAACACAATAGTGTATTAACATCACAATACACAACTAACACAATAGTGTATTAACATCACAATATACACTAACACAACAGTGTATAAACATCACAATATACACTAACACAATAGTGTATAAACATCACAATACACAACTAACACAATAGTGTATTAACATCACAATACACAACTAACACAATAGTGTATAAACATCACAATACACAATAACACAATAGTGTATTAACATCACAATATACACTAACACAATAGTGTATAAACTAACACAATAGTGTATAAACTTCACAATACACAATAACACAATAGTGTATAAACATCACAATATACACTAACACAATAGTGTATAAACATCACAATACACAACTAACACAATAGTGTATTAACATCACAATACACAACTAACATAATAGTGTATAAACATCACAATATACACTAACACAATAGTGTATAAACATCACAATACACAACTAACACAATAGTGTATAAACATCACAATACACAACTAACACAATAGTGTATTAACATCACAATACACAACTAACACAATAGTGTATAAACATCACAATATACACTAACAAAATAGTGTATAAACTTCACAATACACAATTAACACAATAGCGTATAAGCATCACAATACACAACTAACACAATAGTGTATAAACATCACAATACACAACTAACACAATAGTGTATAAACATCACAATACACAACTAACACAATAGTGTATAAACATCACAATACACAACTAACACAATAGTGTATTAACAACACAATACACAACTAACACAACAGTGTATAAACATCACAATACACAACTAACACAATAGTATATTAACATCACAATATACACTAACACAATAGTGTATTAACATCACAATACACAACTAACACAATAGTGTATAAACATCACAATATACACTAACACAATAGTGTATAAACATCACAATACACAACTAACACAACAGTGTATAGACATAATAATACACACAACTAACACGATAGTGTATTAACATCACAATACACAACTAACACAATAGTGTATAAACATCACAATATACACTAACACAATAGTGTATAAACATCACAATACACAACTAACACAATAGTGTATAAACATCACAATACACAACTAACACAACAATGTATTAAAATCACAATACACAACTAACACAGTAGTGTATAAACATCACAATATACACTAACACAATAGTTTATAAACATCACAATATACACTAACACAATAGTGTATAAACATCACAATATACACTAACACAATAGTGTATAAACATCACAATACACAACTAACACAATAGTGTATAAACATCACAATACACAACTAACACAATAGTGTATTAACATCACAATATACACTAACACAACAGTGTATAAACATCACAATATACACTAACACAATAGTGTATAAACATCACAATACACAACTAACACAATAGTGTATTAACATCACAATACACAACTAACACAATAGTGTATAAACACCACAATACACAATAACACAATAGTGTATTAACATCACAATATACACTAACACAATAGTGTATAAACATCAAAATACACAACTAACACAATAGTGTATAAACATCACAATACACACTAACACAATAGTGTATAAACATCACAATACACAACTAACACAATAGTGTATAAACATCACAATACACAACTAACACAATAGTGTATAAACATCACAATACACAACTAACACAATAGTGTATTAACATCACAATACACAAGTAACACAATAGTGTATTAACATCACAATATACACTAACACAATAGTGTATTAACATCACAATACACAACTAACACAATAGTGTATTAACATCACAATACACAACTAACACAATAGTGTATTAACATCACAATATACAACTAACACAATAGTTTATAAACATCACAATATACACTAACACAATAGTGTATAAACATCACAATATACACTAACACAATAGTGTATAAACATCACAATATACACTAACACAATAGTGTATAAACATCACAATACACAACTAACACAATAGTATATAAACATCACAATACACAACTAACACAATAGTGTATAAACATCACAATATACACTAACACAATAGTGTATTAACATCACAATACACAACTAACACAATAGTGTATTAACATCACAATACACAACTAACACAATAGTGTATTAACATCACAATATACACTAACACAATAGTGTATTAACATCACAATACACAACTAACACAATAGTGTATTAACATCACAATACACAATTAAGACAATAGTGTATAAACATCACAATACACAACTAACACAATAGTGTATTAACATCACAATATACACTAACACAATAGTGTATTAACATCACAATACACAACTAACACAATAGTGTATTAACATCACAATACACAACTAACACAATAGTGTATTAACATCACAATATACACTAACACAATAGTGTATAAACATCACAATACACAACTAACACAATAGTGTATTAACATCACAATACACAATTAAGACAATAGTGTATAAACATCACAATACACAACTAACACAATAGTGTGTTAACATCACAATATACACTAACACAATAGTGTATAAACATCACAATATACACTAACACAATAGTGTATAAACATCACAATACACAACTAACACAATAGTGTATAAACATCACAATACATAACTAACACAATAGTGTATTCACATCACAATACACAAGTAACACAATAGTGTATTAACATCACAATATACACTAACACAATAGTGTATTAACATCACAATACACAACTAACACAATAGTGTATTAACATCACAATATACACTAACACAATAGTGTATAAACATCACAATACACAACTAACACAATAGCGTATAAACATCACAATACACAACTAACACAATAGTGTATAAACATCACAATACACACTAACACAATAGTGTATTAACATCACAATACACAACTAACACAATAATGTATAAATATCACAATACACACCTAACACAATAGTGTATAAACATCACAATACACAACTAACACAATAGTGTATAAACATCACAATACACAATTAACACAATAGTGTATTAACATCACAATATACACTAACAAAATATTGTATAAACATCACAATACACACCTAACACAATAGTGTATAAACATCACAATACACAACTAACACAATAGTGTATAAACATCACAATACACAACTAACACAACAATGTATTAAAATCACAATACACAACTAACACAGTAGTGTATAAACATCACAATATACACTAACACAATAGTTTATAAACATCACAATATACACTAACACAATAGTGTATAAACATCACAATATACACTAACAAAATAGTGTATAAACATCACAATACACAACTAACACAATAGTGTATTAACATCACAATATATACTAACACAATAGTGTATAAACATCACAATATACACTAACACAATAGTGTATAAATATCATAATTCACAACTAACACAATAGTGTATTAACATCACAATACACAACTAACACAATAGTGTATAAACATCACAATACACAATAACACAATAGTGTATTAACATCACAATATACACTAACACAATAGTGTATAAACATCACAATACACAACTAACACAATAGTGTATAAACATCACAATACATACTAACACAATAGTGTATAAACATCACAATATACACTAACACAATAGTGTATAAACATCACAATACACAACTAACACAATAGTGTATAAACATCACAATACACAACTAACACAATAGTGTATTAACATCACAATACACAAGTAACACAATAGTGTATTAACATCACAATATACACTAACACAACAGTGTATAAACATCACAATATACACTAACACAATAGTGTATAAACATCACAATATACACTAACACAATAGTGTATAAACATCAAAATACACAACTAACACAATAGTGTATAAACATCACAATACACACTAACACAATAGTGTATAAACATCACAATATACACTAACACAATAGTGTATAAAGATCACAATACACAACTAACACAATAGTGTATAAACATCACAATACACAACTAACACAATAGTGTATTAACATTACAATACACAAGTAACACAATAGTGTATTAACATCACAATATACACTAACACAATAGTGTATTAACATCACAATACACAACTAACACAATAGTGTATTAACATCACAATACACAACTAACACAATAGTGTATTAACATCACAATATACACTAACACAATAGTTTATAAACATCACAATATACACTAACACAATAGTGTATAAACATCACAATATACACTAACACAATAGTGTATAAACATCACAATACACAACTAACACAATAGTGTATAAACATCACAATACACAACTAACACAATAGTGTATAAACATCACAATATACACTAACACAATAGTGTATTAACATCACAATACACAACTAACACAATAGTGTATTAACATCACAATACACAACTAACACAATAGTGTATTAACATCACAATATACACTAACACAATAGTGTATTAACATCACAATACACAACTAACACAATAGTGTATTAACATCACAATACACAATTAAGACAATAGTGTATAAACATCACAATACACAACTAACACAATAGTGTATTAACATCACAATATACACTAACACAATAGTGTATTAACATCACAATACACAACTAACACAATAGTGTATTAACATCACAATACACAACTAACACAATAGTGTATTAACATCACAATATACACTAACACAATAGTGTATAAACATCACAATACACAACTAACACAATAGTGTATTAACATCACAATACACAATTAAGACAATAGTGTATAAACATCACAATACACAACTAACACAATAGTGTATTAACATCACAATATACACTAACACAATAGTGTATAAACATCACAATATACACTAACACAATAGTGTATAAACATCACAATACACAACTAACACAATAGTGTATAAACATCACAATACATAACTAACACAATAGTGTATTAACATCACAATACACAACTAACACAATAGTGTATTAACATCACAATATACACTAACACAATAGTGTATTAACATCACAATACACAACTAACACAATAGTGTATTAACATCACAATATACACTAACACAATAGTGTATAAACATCACAATACACAACTAACACAATAGCGTATAAACATCACAATACACAACTAACACAATAGTGTATAAACATCACAAAACACACTAACACAATAGTGTATTAACATCACAATACACAACTAACACAATAATGTATAAACATCACAATACACACCTAACACAATAGTGTATAAACATCACAATACACAACTAACACAATAGTGTATAAACATCACAATACACAATTAACACAATAGTGTATTAACATCACAATATACACTAACAAAATATTGTATAAACATCACAATACACACCTAACGCAATAGTGTATAAACATCACAATACACAACTAACACAATAGTGTATTAACATCACAATATACACTAACACAATAGCGTATAAACATCACAATACACAACTAACACAATAGTGTATTAACACCACAATACACAACTAACACAATAGTGTATAAACATCACAATACACAACTAACACAATAGTGTATTAACATCACAATATACACTAACACAATAGTGTATAAACATCACAATACACAACTAACACAATAGTGTATAAACATCACAATATACACTAACACAATAGTGTATAAACATCACAATACACAACTAACACAATAGTGTATAAACATCACAATACACAACTAACACAATAGTGTATTAACATCACAATACACAACTAACACAATAGTGTATTAACATCACAATATACACTAACATAACAGTGTATAAACATCACAATATACACTAACACAATAGTGTATAAACATCACAATACACAACTAACACAATAGTGTATTAACATCACAATACACAACTAACACAATAGTGTATAAACATCACAATACACAATAACACAATAGTGTATTAACATCACAATATACACTAACACAATAGTGTATAAACATCACAATACACAACTAACACAATAGTGTATAAACATCACAATATACACTAACAAAATAGTGTATTAACATCACAATATACACTAACACAATAGTGTATAAACATCACAATACACAACTAACACAATAGTGTATAAACATCACAATACACAACTAACACAATAGTGTGTAAACATCACAATACACAACTAACACAATAGTGTATAAACATCACAATACACAACTAACACAATAGTGTATTAACATCACAATACACAACTAACACAATAGTGTATTAACATCACAATATACACTAACACAATAGTGTATAAACATCACAATACACAACTAACACAATAGTGTATTAACATCACAATATACACTAACACAATAGTGTATAAACATCACAATACACAACTAACACAATAGTGTATTAACATCACAATACACAACTAACACAATAGTGTATTAACATCACAATACACAACTAACACAATAGTGTATTAACATCACAATATACACTAACACAACAGTGTATAAACATCACAATATACACTAACACAATAGTGTATAAACATCACAATACACAACTAACACAATAGTGTATTAACATCACAATACACAACTAACACAATAGTGTATAAACATCACAATACACAATAACACAATAGTGTATTAACATCACAATATACACTAACACAATAGTGTATAAACTAACACAATAGTGTATAAACATCACAATACACAATAACACAATAGTGTATAAACATCACAATATACACTAAAACAATAGTGTATAAACATCACAATACACAACTAACACAATAGTGTATTAACATCACAATACACAACTAACATAACAGTGTATTAACATCACAATACACAACTAACACAATAGTGTATAAACATCACAATATACACTAACAAAATAGTGTATAAACATCACAATACACAATTAACACAATAGCGTATAAGCATCACAATACACAACTAACACAATAGTGTATAAACATCACAATATACACTAACACAATAGTGTATTAACATCACAATACACAACTAACACAATAGTGTATTAACATCACAATACACAAGTAACACAATAATGTACAAACATCACAATACACATCGAACACAATAGTGTATAAACATCACAATATACACTAACACAATAGTGTATTAACATCACAATACACAACTAACACAATAGTGTATTAACATCACAATATACACTAACACAATAGTGTATTAACATCACATTATACACTAACACAATAGTGTATTAACATCACAATATACACTAACACAATAGTGTATAAACATCACAATATACACTAACACAATAGTGTATAAACATCACAATACACAACTAACACAATAGTGTATAAACATCACAATACACAACTAACACAATAGTGTATAAACATCACAATACACAACTAACACAATAGTGTATTAACAACACAATACACAACTAACACAACAGTGTATAAACATCACAATACACAACTAACACAATACTATATTAACATCACAATATACACTAACACAATAGTGTATTAACATCACAATACACAACTAACACAATAGTGTATAAACATCACAATATACACTAACACAATAGTGTATAAACATCACAATACACAACTAACACAACAGTGTATAGACATAATAATACACACAACTAACACGATAGTGTATTAACATCACAATACACAACTAACACAATAGTGTATAAACATCACAATATACACTAACACAATAGTGTATAAACATCACAATACACAACTAACACAATAGTGTATAAACATCACAATACACAACTAACACAACAATGTATTAAAATCACAATACACAACTAACACAGTAGTGTATAAACATCACAATACACAACTAACACAATAGTGTATTAACATCACAATACACAACTAACACAATAGTGTATAAACATCACAATACACAACTAACACAATAGTGTATAAACATCACAATACACAATAACACAATAGTGTATTAACATCACAATACACAACTAACACAATAGTGTATAAACATCACAATACACACTAACACAATAGTGTATTAACATCACAATACACAACTAACACAATAGTGTATTAACATCACAATACACAACTAACACAATAGTGTATAAACATCACTATACACAACTAACACAATAGTGTATAAACATCAGAATACACAACTAACACAATAGTGTATAAACATCACAATATACACTAACACAATAGTGTATAAACATCACAATACACAACTAACACAATTGTGTATAAACATCACAATACACACCTAACACAATAGTGTATAAACATCACAATATACACTAACACAATAGTGTATAAACATCACAATACACAACTAACACAATAGTGTATAAACATCACAATATACACTAACACAATAGTGTATAAACATCACAATACACAACTAACACAATAGTGTATAAACATCACAATATACACTAACACAATAGTGTATAAACATCACAATACACACCTAACACAATAGTGTATAAACATCACAATATACACTAACACAATAGTGTATTAACATCACAATACACAACTAACGCAATAGTGTATAAACATCAGAATACACAACTAACACAATAGTGTATAAACAACACAATACACAACTAACACAATAGTGTATTAACAACATAATACACAACTAACACAACAGTGTATAAACATCACAATACACAACTAACACAATAGTGTATTAACATCACAATATACACTAATACAATAGTGTATTAACATCACAATACACAACTAACACAATAGTGTATTAACATCACAATACACAACTAACACAATACTGTATTAACAACACAATACACAACTAACACAATAGTGTATTAACAACACAATACACAACTAACACAACAGTGTATAAACATCACAGTACACAACTAACACAATAGTGTATTAACATCACAATATACACTAACACAATAGTGTATTAACAACACAATACACAACTAACACAACAGTGTATAAACATCACAATACACAACTAACACAATAGTGTATTAACATCACAATACACACTAACACAATAGTGTATTAACATCACAATACACAACTAACACAATAGTGTATTAACATCACAATACACAACTAACACAATAGTGTATTAACATCACAATACACAACTAACACAATAGTGTATTAACAACACAATACACAACTAACACAACAGTGTATAAACATCACAATACACACTAACACAATAGTGTATAAACATCACAATACACAACTAACACAATAGTGTGTAAACATCACAATACACAACTAACACAATAGTGTATAAACATCACAATACACAACTAACACAATAGTGTATTAACATCACAATACACAACTAACACAATAGTGTATTAACATCACAATATACACTAACACAATAGTGTATAAACATCACAATACACAACTAACACAATAGTGTATTAACATCACAATATACACTAACACAATAGTGTATAAACATCACAATACACAACTAACACAATAGTGTATTAACATCACAATACACAACTAACACAATAGTGTATTAACATCACAATACACAACTAACACAATAGTGTATTAACATCACAATATACACTAACACAACAGTGTATAAACATCACAATATACACTAACACAATAGTGTATAAACATCACAATACACAACTAACACAATAGTGTATTAACATCACAATACACAACTAACACAATAGTGTATAAACATCACAATACACAATAACACAATAGTGTATTAACATCACAATATACACTAACACAATAGTGTATAAACTAACACAATAGTGTATAAACATCACAATACACAATAACACAATAGTGTATAAACATCACAATATACACTAAAACAATAGTGTATAAACATCACAATACACAACTAACACAATAGTGTATTAACATCACAATACACAACTAACATAACAGTGTATTAACATCACAATACACAACTAACACAATAGTGTATAAACATCACAATATACACTAACAAAATAGTGTATAAACATCACAATACACAATTAACACAATAGCGTATAAGCATCACAATACACAACTAACACAATAGTGTATAAACATCACAATATACACTAACACAATAGTGTATTAACATCACAATACACAACTAACACAATAGTGTATTAACATCACAATACACAAGTAACACAATAATGTACAAACATCACAATACACATCGAACACAATAGTGTATAAACATCACAATATACACTAACACAATAGTGTATTAACATCACAATACACAACTAACACAATAGTGTATTAACATCACAATATACACTAACACAATAGTGTATTAACATCACATTATACACTAACACAATAGTGTATTAACATCACAATATACACTAACACAATAGTGTATAAACATCACAATATACACTAACACAATAGTGTATAAACATCACAATACACAACTAACACAATAGTGTATAAACATCACAATACACAACTAACACAATAGTGTATAAACATCACAATACACAACTAACACAATAGTGTATAAACATCACAATACACAACTAACACAATAGTGTATTAACAACACAATACACAACTAACACAACAGTGTATAAACATCACAATACACAACTAACACAATACTATATTAACATCACAATATACACTAACACAATAGTGTATTAACATCACAATACACAACTAACACAATAGTGTATAAACATCACAATATACACTAACACAATAGTGTATAAACATCACAATACACAACTAACACAACAGTGTATAGACATAATAATACACACAACTAACACGATAGTGTATTAACATCACAATACACAACTAACACAATAGTGTATAAACATCACAATATACACTAACACAATAGTGTATAAACATCACAATACACAACTAACACAATAGTGTATAAACATCACAATACACAACTAACACAACAATGTATTAAAATCACAATACACAACTAACACAGTAGTGTATAAACATCACAATACACAACTAACACAATAGTGTATAAACATCACAATACACAACTAACACAATAGTGTATTAACATCACAATACACAACTAACACAATAGTGTATAAACATCACAATACACAATAACACAATAGTGTATTAACATCACAATACACAACTAACACAATAGTGTATAAACATCACAATACACACTAACACAATAGTGTATTAACATCACAATACACAACTAACACAATAGTGTATTAACATCACAATACACAACTAACACAATAGTGTATAAACATCACTATACACAACTAACACAATAGTGTATAAACATCAGAATACACAACTAACACAATAGTGTATAAACATCACAATATACACTAACACAATAGTGTATAAACATCACAATACACAACTAACACAATAGTGTATAAACATCACAATACACAACTAACACAATAGTGTATAAACATCACAATATACACTAACACAATAGTGTATAAACATCACAATACACAACTAACACAATAGTCTATAAACATCACAATATACACTAACACAATAGTGTATAAACATCACAATACACCACTAACACAATAGTGTATAAACATCACAATATACACTAACACAATAGTGTATAAACATCACAATACACAACTAACACAATAGTGTATTAACATCACAATACACAACTAACGCAATAGTGTATAAACATCAGAATACACAACTAACACAATAGTGTATAAACAACACAATACACAACTAACACAATAGTGTATTAACAACACAATACACAACTAACACAACAGTGTATTAACAACACAATACACAACTAACACAATAGTGTATTAACATCACAATACACAACTAACACAATAGTGTATAAACATCACAATACACAATAACACAATAGTGTATTAACATCACAATACACAACTAACACAATAGTGTATTAACATCACAATATACACTAATACAATAGTGTATTAACATCACAATACACAACTAACACAATAGTGTATTAACATCACAATACACAACTAACACAATAGTGTATTAACAACACAATACACAACTAACACAATAGTGTATTAACAACACAATACACAACTAACACAATGATATGTAAACATCACAATACACAACTAACACAATAGTGTATAAACATCACAATACACAACTAACACAACAGTGTATAAACATCACAATACACAACTAACACAATAGTGTATTAACATCACAATATACACTAACACAACAGTGTATTAACAACACAATACACAACTAACACAACAGTGTATAAACATCACAATACACAACTAACACAATAGTGTATTAACATCACAATATACACTAACACAATAGTGTATTAACATCACAATACACAACTAACACAATAGTGTATTAACATTACAATACACAACTAACACAATAGTGTATTAACATCACAATACACAACTAACACAATAGTGTATTAACAACACAATACACAACTAACACAACAGTGTATAAACATCACAATACACAACTAACACAATAGTGTATTAACATCACAATATACACTAACACAATAGTGTATTAACATCACAGTACACAACTAACACAATAGTGTATAAACATCACAATACACAACTAACACAATGATATGTAAACATCACAATACACAACTAACACAATAGTGTATAAACATCACAATACACAACTAACACAACAGTGTATAAACATCACAATACACAACTAACACAATAGTGTATTAACATCACAATATACACTAACACAATAGTGTATAAACATCATAATACACAACTAACACAATAGTGTATTAACATCACAATACACAACTAACACAATAGTGTATAAACATCACAATATACAACTAACACAATGATATATAAACATCACAATACACAACTAACACAATGATATATAAACATCACAATACACAACTAACACAATGATATGTAAACATCACAATACACAACTAACACAATAGTGTATTAACAACACAATACACAACTAACACAACAGTGTATAAACATCACAATACACAACTAACACAATAGTATATTAACATCACAATATACACTAACACAATAGTGTATTAACATCACAATACACAACTAACACAATAGTGTATAAACATCACAATATACACTAACACAATAGTGTATAAACATCACAATACACAACTAACACAACAGTGTATAGACATAATAATACACACAACTAACACGATAGTGTATTAACATCACAATACACAACTAACACAATAGTGTATAAACATCACAATATACACTAACACAATAGTGTATAAACATCACAATACACAACTAACACAATAGTGTATAAACATCACAATACACAACTAACACAACAATGTATTAAAATCACAATACACAACTAACACAGTAGTGTATAAACATCACAATACACAACTAACACAATAGTGTATAAACATCACAATACACAACTAACACAATAGTGTATAAACATCACAATACACAACTAACACAATAGTGTATAAACATCACAATACACAATAACACAATAGTGTATAAACATCACAATACACACTAACACAATAGTGTATTAACATCACAATACACAACTAACACAATAGTGTATTAACATCACAATACACAACTAACACAATAGTGTATAAACATCACTATACACAGCTAACACAATAGTGTATAAACATCAGAATACACAACTAACACAATAGTGTATAAACATCACAATATACACTAACACAATAGTGTATAAACATCACAATACACAACTAACACAATAGTGTATAAACATCACAATACACAACTAACACAATAGTGTATAAACATCACAATATACACTAACACAATAGTGTATAAACATCACAATACACAACTAACACAATAGTGTATAAACATCACAATATACACTAACACAATAGTGTATAAACATCACAATACACCACTAACACAATAGTGTATAAACATCACAATATACACTAACACAATAGTGTATAAACATCACAATACACAACTAACACAATAGTGTATTAACATCACAATACACAACTAACGCAATAGTGTATAAACATCAGAATACACAACTAACACAATAGTGTATAAACAACACAATACACAACTAACACAATAGTGTATTAACAACACAATACACAACTAACACAACAGTGTATTAACAACACAATACACAACTAACACAATAGTGTATTAACATCACAATACACAACTAACACAATAGTGTATAAACATCACAATACACAATAACACAATAGTGTATTAACATCACAATACACAACTAACACAATAGTGTATTAACATCACAATATACACTAATACAATAGTGTATTAACATCACAATACACAACTAACACAATAGTGTATTAACATCACAATACACAACTAACACAATAGTGTATTAACAACACAATACACAACTAACACAATAGTGTATTAACAACACAATACACAACTAACACAATGATATGTAAACATCACAATACACAACTAACACAATAGTGTATAAACATCACAATACACAACTAACACAACAGTGTATAAACATCACAATACACAACTAACACAATAGTGTATTAACATCACAATATACACTAACACAACAGTGTATTAACAACACAATACACAACTAACACAACAGTGTATAAACATCACAATACACAACTAACACAATAGTGTATTAACATCACAATATACACTAACACAATAGTGTATTAACATCACAATACACAACTAACACAATAGTGTATTAACATTACAATACACAACTAACACAATAGTGTATTAACATCACAATACACAACTAACACAATAGTGTATTAACAACACAATACACAACTAACACAACAGTGTATAAACATCACAATACACAACTAACACAATAGTGTATTAACATCACAATATACACTAACACAATAGTGTATTAACATCACAGTACACAACTAACACAATAGTGTATAAACATCACAATACACAACTAACACAATGATATGTAAACATCACAATACACAACTAACACAATAGTGTATAAACATCACAATACACAACTAACACAACAGTGTATAAACATCACACTACACAACTAACACAATAGTGTATTAACATCACAATATACACTAACACAATAGTGTATAAACATCATAATACACAACTAACACAATAGTGTATTAACATCACAATACACAACTAACACAATAGTGTATAAACATCACAATATACAACTAACACAATGATATATAAACATCACAATACACAACTAACACAATGATATATAAACATCACAATACACAACTAACACAATGATATGTAAACATCACAATACACAACTAACACAATAGTGTATTAACAACACAATACACAACTAACACAACAGTGTATAAACATCACAATACACAACTAACACAATAGTATATTAACATCACAATATACACTAACACAATAGTGTATTAACATCACAATACACAACTAACACAATAGTGTATAAACATCACAATATACACTAACACAATAGTGTATAAACATCACAATACACAACTAACACAACAGTGTATAGACATAATAATACACACAACTAACACGATAGTGTATTAACATCACAATACACAACTAACACAATAGTGTATAAACATCACAATATACACTAACACAATAGTGTATAAACATCACAATACACAACTAACACAATAGTGTATAAACATCACAATACACAACTAACACAACAATGTATTAAAATCACAATACACAACTAACACAGTAGTGTATAAACATCACAATACACAACTAACACAATAGTGTATTAACATCACAATACACAACTAACACAATAGTGTATAAACATCACAATACACAACTAACACAATAGTGTATAAACATCACAATACACAATAACACAATAGTGTATTAACATCACAATACACAACTAACACAATAGTGTATAAACATCACAATACACACTAACACAATAGTGTATTAACATCACAATACACAACTAACACAATAGTGTATTAACATCACAATACACAACTAACACAATAGTGTATAAACATCACTATACACAACTAACACAATAGTGTATAAACATCAGAATACACAACTAACACAATAGTGTATAAACATCACAATATACACTAACACAATAGTGTATAAACATCACAATATACACTAACACAATAGTGTATTAACATCACAATACACAACTAACACAATAGTGTATAAACATCACAATATACACTAACACAATAGTGTATAAACATCACAATACACAACTAACACAACAGTGTATAGACATAATAATACACACAACTAACACGATAGTGTATTAACATCACAATACACAACTAACACAATAGTGTATAAACATCACAATACACAACTAACACAATAGTGTATAAACATCACAATACACAACTAACACAATAGTGTATAAACATCACAATACACAACTAACACAACAATGTATTAAAATCACAATACACAACTAACACAGTAGTGTATAAACATCACAATACACAACTAACACAATAGTGTATTAACATCACAATACACAACTAACACAATAGTGTATAAACATCACAATACACAACTAACACAATAGTGTATAAACATCACAATACACAATAACACAATAGTGTATTAACATCACAATACACAACTAACACAATAGTGTATAAACATCACAATACACACTAACACAATAGTGTATTAACATCACAATACACAACTAACACAATAGTGTATTAACATCACAATACACAACTAACACAATAGTGTATAAACATCACTATACACAACTAACACAATAGTGTATAAACATCAGAATACACAACTAACACAATAGTGTATAAACATCACAATATACACTAACACAATAGTGTATAAACATCACAATACACAACTAACACAATAGTGTATAAACATCACAATACACACCTAACACAATAGTGTATAAACATCACAATATACACTAACACAATAGTGTATAAACATCACAATACACAACTAACACAATAGTGTATAAACATCACAATACACAACTAACACAATAGTGTATTAACAACACAATACACAACTAACACAATAGTGTATAAACATTACAATACACAACTAACACAATAGTGTATAAACATCACAATATACACTAATACAATAGTGTATTAACATCACAATACACAACTAACACAATAGTGTATAAACATCACAATATACACTAACACAATAGTGTATAAACATCACAATACACAACTAACACAATAGTGTATAAACATCACAATATACACTAACACAATAGTGTATAAACATCACAATACACAACTAACACAATAGTGTATTAACATCACAATACACAACTAACGCAATAGTGTATAAACATCAGAATACACAACTAACACAATAGTGTATAAACAACACAATACACAACTAACACAATAGTGTATTAACAACATAATACACAACTAACACAACAGTGTATAAACATCACAATACACAACTAACACAATAGTGTATTAACATCACAATATACACTAATACAATAGTGTATTAACATCACAATACACAACTAACACAATAGTGTATTAACATCACAATACACAACTAACACAATAGTGTATTAACAACACAATACACAACTAACACAATAGTGTATTAACAACACAATACACAACTAACACAACAGTGTATAAACATCACAGTACACAACTAACACAATAGTGTATTAACATCACAATATACACTAACACAATAGTGTATTAACAACACAATACACAACTAACACAACAGTGTATAAACATCACAATACACAACTAACACAATAGTGTATTAACATCACAATACACACTAACACAATAGTGTATTAACATCACAATACACAACTAACACAATAGTGTATTAACATCACAATACACAACTAACACAATAGTGTATTAACATCACAATACACAACTAACACAATAGTGTATTAACAACACAATACACAACTAACACAACAGTGTATAAACATCACAATACACAACTAACACAATAGTGTATTAACATCACAATATACACTAACACAATAGTGTATTAACATCACAGTACACAACTAACACAATAGTGTATAAACATCACAATACACAACTAACACAATGATATGTAAACATCACAATACACAACTAACACAATAGTGTATAAACATCACAATACACAACTAACACAACAGTGTATAAACATCACAATACACAACTAACACAATAGTGTATTAACATCACAATATACACTAACACAATAGTGTATAAACATCACAATACACAACTAACACAATAGTGTATTAACATCACAATACACAACTAACACAATAGTGTATAAACATCACAATATACAACTAACACAATGATATATAAACATCACAATACACAACTAACACAATGATATATAAACATCACAATACACAACTAACACAATGATATGTAAACATCACAATACACAACTAACACAATAGTGTATTAACATCACAATACACAACTAACACAATGATATATAAACATCACAATATACAACTAACACAATGGTATATAAACATCACAATACACAACTAACACAATAGTGTATAAACATCACAATATACACTAACACAATAGTGTATAAACATCACAATATACATTTACACAATAGTGTATAAACATCACAATATACACTAACACAATAGTGTATAAACATCACAATACACAACTAACACAATAGTGTATTAACATCACAATACACAAGTAACACAATAGTGTATTAACATCACAATACACAACTAACACAATAGTGTATAAACATCACAATACACAAATAACACAATGGTATATAAACATCTCAATACACAAATAACACAATGGTATATAAACATCTCAATATACAAATAACAAAATGTGTTTCCGAATATGAATGATAAAAAAAATTATTATGGTTTTAATATGCTGTAGCTGCAAATATTTTGATATATGTATGTGTATATTTGGTTATTGCTTTGTTTAAATCAGAGCTGCAGAAATGCACAGTATAGCCACGTTTCGTTTCTGCAATCTTTTGGAAGCCATCTTGTTGGTACTTCAGCATTTTATAAATCAATTTACCTTCTTTCACACAATTTGCCTTACAAGCATGGGCGGATTTAAGATTTTAGCTTAGAGGGGCATGAAAAAAAATCATTATTCTGATGACACGGTGTGAATTGAAACAAAATTGATGTGTTTTACATACGTTTCAGTTATGAGATTCATCACTTTTCGTTATCTTCACCTTTTCATTTCGTAGATATACTCGTGCATACATTTAAGCACTGGTGTCCAAGTATTTGATTGTTCTGTAGCCCTTTAAGTAAGCGTCCAGGAATGAACTTTATCGCGTCGCGTACTGACATAGTTGTTGATGACAGCAAACAGGTTCGACGAATCAATGGAGTCAATTAATACAACTCTTAATTGTCAACCCACGTCAGGTTCAGGTATCTACCACTAACCTTGCTGTAAACAATAGAGGCCACCCCTTATTTTATTTATTTATTTATTTTTCTTGTTTTATTTATTTACTCTTGTTTTGTTTTTGGGTTGTTTTTCTTTGTTTCTTTGTCAACCTTTTGGTGATGTCCGCCCTGCCAGCTTTAACGTCCTTCCCCTCCCCTCCTCACTTGTATCGGCGTGACAGCCCTCGGAAGCACAGTACCAGTGCGGGCCATTAGCCTGTCAAGAAGTTAAAGCACTACATGTAGAGACATTGACAGCTAGCAACAGAGTCAAATACAGTTCATATATTTTTGCTACTGGGTTTCTGGAATTTCTGTTTCTAGGTCTCTTGAACGTCAAGTGTAATAAGGTACGCGAATAACACTACAGTTGACAGATAATCACTACCTCGCACTTACATGATTGAGGAAGCACAGGGATGACTGTCAAACACAAGTTGTGCGTTGGACTATGACTTTTTGATCCCAAAACATGGTAACCCTCAACGCTTTTTAGCTCACATGAACTCAAAGCTCAAGTGAGCTTTTCTGATCACATTGATAGTCTTTACATTTTCTACTTCTCCAGAACCGCTGGCCCAATATCAATTTGTTCAAATCATGGTCAGGGAGCCATATTGTTTTGTCCTGTCTGACTGAAATTTGATTTTACAACTTTTATTGAAGAGTACACAAGTACAGAGTTTACCAACAACTGTTACATGCAATGTTCCCTCAGGTACAGTTTCCAACACATGTACCTATATTTGGAGTTTACCAACAGCTCCTCTAACTCTCTAATTCACCGATTATCTAACCTCTCTCTCTAAAGCACTAAATGCATGAGTTTATATATCATTTTCCAAGGGCAAACAATTCTGATTAACTCTGTCTGCGACAAACGTAAGTAAACAAATTATGTTTGCATTCCTATATTTTCGTTTAAGTAGACAATACAGTACCAGAGCAATGGAACTGTCCATCCAGGTGGTGGACATGCAGGTGCAGAGGCTGTAAAATATGACTGTTGCTGACAATTTGTTAAAGAGGTCATAGTTTTCATCTACAGCATCACCGACATGAAGTTATAAATATGACCATTGCTTACATATCAATAACAAAGTAAGAGTTTCGACTTTCCGCATCTCCTCACATATAGATAGAATTTATCAAAACAATAGCAAAACAAGCAATTGTACAATAACATAGCGTATAATTAGAAATACCAATGTAAGAATTGAATATTACGAAGTAAGAGCTTCAGAAGAAAGAAAGTTGAATCAGATACTTGCTGTGTTTGAAATCACGAAGCTGAGCTGATATTGGTGACGTCAGCATTGCTCAGGTATCTCAGGTATCTCAGGTATCTCAGGTTTCACAAATCACGTGCACATGTGTGATAGTACAAACATACTTCTATTTATTTCTTATGTATTCATTCATTTTTCGTTTGATTATATTTGTAAAGTTTAGTAAATATTATTTGGTAAATATTTTTTTTCCGGATTGAGTACGACCTCTACTGCGTATTGGATTGAGTCGATATTTTTGTAACGCTAAATTCATTTGTCATTAAGTATCGTCCAATAATCGTGATTTACCCTTTACTAAATTAAGCAGTGTACATGTTTTCCTGGAAGATCTGTCCAGCTTGTATCATATTGTGGTATATAAGAATAATATTTACTTATGTCTTACTTTGCTACTGTAACAATATGTATGTATATGACACTTATTCTTTATTGTATTTTTTTTTTTTTGCAATTAATCTTGTCTGAGTATATTTTCAATATTTGTTTGTAAGTTCAAAGGTTAATTTCTTACAGAACACATTTTTCTGTTATAAAAGTTTGCTGTATTATTAGTAACTTATTGTCAACGGTTTATAAAATCTAAAGTGTAGAAATTGTACTTTTTGTCTAATATATATGTTAATTGTTTTGCTTATAGGTCAATGCCTTATTAAATTCTACGAAAATAAAACAACAAAAAGCCGAATAACATCTTCCTTACTGCTCGGTTACACAGGTATTTACAAATTAAGCTTGATTTAAGTAAGCCTGCCATAAAATATTTCTATTACCTTTCAGCGAATCTGCCGGATACTGGGTGCATAAAACAAAAATAAAGTTTGCGTTTTCGTGAATGTTGCGGGGTAGCTTCCT
The DNA here is from genome assembly GCA_024699665.1 of Ostrea denselamellosa. Lineage (NCBI taxonomy): Eukaryota > Metazoa > Mollusca > Bivalvia > Ostreida > Ostreidae > Ostrea > Ostrea denselamellosa. The sequence goes on from JAMZEH010000002.1 coordinate 1,025,015, forward strand.
TGGTCTCGAAAAGTTTGAAATGTGTAAGCCCCGGCTACAAACTCCTCGGGTTTTATCTTTCGAAACAAAATTTAGAGACCTCGGAGGTTATTATGCAACACTGACGAAAACAAGAACTTTATTCTGCCACAGCTCAGGAATAAAGAGCTGCTCATTTATCTATACACATACGAATTTGGTCACTTCGTGACGTCATGGCAGTTTTCGAAACCGAAACACACTAAGCCAACATATTTTTGCTGACAGAAAAGGTGAGATGGTCGGATACACTAGATCTATCTTTTAAAAATATATTTGAAGTGTTTGGTTTGATATTTACGGGTTATACCAACTGCTTTGGATACACAGTCCACGAAAACGAAGTTACGCATCGCTTACGTTTATATCGATCTCGGAATGCAGGCGATTGATTTATATTGAATGACAAAATATCCTTTGGTCAATAATAAATTTGTTTTGCAACACATATTGATTAATTTTTATAATTATGAAAATAAATTACCAGTTATAATTATTTTTTTGTTGTATTAGGAAGAAACGTAGTGCAAGTGAGATGTCTATCAATTTTCTCATAATCAGTTATTACGTATGAAGGTATATGGCAGAATAATAACCGTGGAATTCCTCTGATGTTACTTAAATTCACATATTTATTTATCAATTTCTTAAATAAAAACATTGAATTTTAATCTATTTATTAATCATAATGACATCAACCATGAAATAAAAGAATTGAGAGTGACACACTTTTCCAGATGTATCTTCTCTTCCGTGTCAAACACCTTGCCAGGTATATTTTTTATCCATGGTTAAACACTTTTCCAGGTATATTTTCTATCTATTTGAATCAAATTAACAGACTGGAATTTGTTAACAGTATTTTCTATTCTTTCCATATGGCCAATGTAAGTTTTGCACCTTCGAAAATTGACAACCTAGGGCAATGAATGAATAGATAAGGTTGTAGATTACTGGGGAAATGAACAGATTGAGAGGCTTGCAGATTACTATAGAAACTAACATGTTGGTTTTGCATGGCAATGCGTGTAGTCCTTTCCGGTAAAAAAAAATCATTTGACAAGAAAATGCAAATTTCATGCATAATTGCGAGCATTACAAAAAAAGTACAGAAAACTGAGTATTTGCGTTACTTTTCTAGGTCAAAGGTCCATAACTCGGCAAAAATAAACGGACCGGAACGAGATTTGATCTTATAATCTGTAGTTGTCATTGTACCAGACATCATTTGGATATCTCCAAGCAAGTCGGGACTGAGTACCAACGTTTATTTTCTAAGTTCAAGGGCCATAACTCAGACCGGAACAAAATTCGAATTGTTATGGTAAACTAGCAAATGTCAAATGAATATCTGCAAGAATGACGAAATTAGCGCGGGAAAACGGAGTGTTTGTGTTCATTTTCTACGTCCAAGGACCATATTTCAGCAATTAATCAATAGACCGAAACAAATTTTGAATTTGATCAGTAAATGGTCATTGGTAAAGCAATATACCAAAGATTGAATGAAACATGACGAAATACGTAAAGTTGATTTGCTGGACTGACAGACAGACCTACGGACAGAGTGCAAATCTAAAGTTCCCTTCGGCAAACTTCGCCGTTAGGAGACTAATGAATAGATACATAATAACCAAAACAATGAAACGAAACAAGTTGTTATATCAAAGTGAAAGTACGGTGTAACATCATGAATATTTATAAAATGTACTGTACTGTCTGTAAACATTACATCAGCTTATATCTATCTATTCTAAGTTCTTCTGCTTTAAGCGATTAAATTGTTAGTTCCTTTCTAGCAATATCACCAGGATATTATGAGTATATTGTGGCAGATTATGATTGAATTCACAGAGAGCAGTCCCCACTTCTAATAAAGTTGCCAGTCTTGGTCCTTACCCATGTCATTCACACCGCAGACTGCATATGAAATCTTCTCTGACCAAAAATAGAATGACGATCCCGATCGGGATAGGATCAACAATAAACACTGCCAGCAGTTGATGGCTATTGATGAATGGTCATGATATCCGATACTTCAATACTAATGAGGGAATAGAAGTTTGCAGAACTTCTAAAATAAGAATTACATTTCAACATTTGCATTTGCCAATGTTTTGCCTTATAAGACACTACTAACGAAATTGGCATTCAATTTTTCATAGCATGAAGTCAGTCACATGATCAGACTTTTTTCTTGAGTATGAATACATTCATCTGTCTTGACATCATAATAGAATGACAAAATAAATAAAACGCATCAGGGTATTTACACAGAGTTTATTTTATAAACAGACAAGAATATCATTAATGAATAATATCAGAAATATTAAACATACCGTTCAGTTATTTTATTTTTCAAAAATACCGTCTGCAACTAAAACGGCAACTTCTGAAATATGCATACGATGTCTTTGATATTTACATTATGACAATCTAATATTAAATTCAATTTATGATGATGGTAACTTGTTGTTTCCGGGTAGTAGCCATCACCGCCACGGGCGAGGCTGGTTTCGAGCTCGATTGATTGATTATATATTGTTTAACATCCTGCTCGAGAATCTTTCACTCATATGGAGGCGTCACCATTGCCGGGGAAGGCTGCAAAATTTAGGCCTATGCTCAGCGCTTATGGCCTTTGAGTAGGGAGAGCTCTTTTACGTGCCACAACTGCTGTGACACGGTGCCTCGATGTTTGCGGACTCATCCGAAAGACCGCCCCATTTAGTCGCCTCTTACGACAAGCAAGGGTACTCAGGATTCATTCTAACTCGAATCCCCACGAAACTCGAGCTTGTTTATCACTGAATATACATTGTACATTATTACTTACTTCTATGCTCCATGTGGAGCCTCTTAGTGAAAATAAAGGTTTCGAAAAAAAAGTTTCAAAAGAAATAAAATTATGAAAGGAATGGTATATCCTTATGAAAGAAATTATTAGATGTATATTCCAAAACACATCTTTTTAAGAGTTTTGAAAATACACCAAAGGAAAAACATTGGGAATGTAAATATTAGAAAATAAGATGGATACAGCAATTGGCGAATGAACTTGATAAACAGTCGAAACATGTTCATGTTTATTCAACATTTTCATAAATAAACAAATGTAATTCTTTACCATGCATTCCGTTGATAACCACGACAGTGATTAGTATAGTAGTTATAAGTCCCATTAGAGATTATCTACTCCAGCAGGTGAAGTACTGCTAACTCGAAATTTTTCATGACTCTTAAGGTCGTAGCTGGTATTCTTTATCGTATCAACGTTTACCGTGAGCTCAGTTTTCAGATCATTCTTAAATTATCCTTGACATATTTCTAATGAGTTCCTTTTCAGATTGTACTTAAAAGACTCGTGATTTATTCCCAATGAGCTCCGTTTTCAGATCATACTCAGAAGACCCGTGATTTAATTCTAATGTCACTGGGAGGCGTGTTTAAGTTTGAATCAGAGTTATCGTTCCTTAACAACAATAGAATTTCAGAACAAATTTGACAGATTATTGTGTTTTACAGGATTCATTGATTGACTGTGTATGGTTTTATGACGTTTTGACAATATTTCAGCCATTTTACGGCGGTTATTATCTATATGAAAAGTTTAGAGTTTCTATGGTAGCTCCCAGTGAACTTGGACTCTTTCGAAAATCAGAGAAACGATCTCTTACGTGCCAAAAGGGTTGTGATATTGTCACGAGGAGTCCTTTAACGTCACATTCGACGGATATAATGGTTAAAAATATGTAAAGAGATAAATTATATGACAATTCGCGCATAATTTACGTATAGAAAAAAATGTATATCAGTAGCTGTATTATAAAAGTATTCAGATTATTAAAAATCGCACTCCTGTAAAAAAAATTCATGATAATATGATATTGATAAAAAATTCTTGCATTAATTGCATATCATGAAAAATTCTATTTTGTATGGTGTGAAAAAATCAGTACATTATAACAGGAGAAAAAAATATTGTTATGTAATAAATATAATACACTTCTTGAAATGATAATTTTAGTGCAATGGTAGTTACAACAATATTTCCCAAGACTACATACATATTCCTAAGTCTGTATTACATGTGTATTACTCAAATGCTTGACAGACAGCATTACATGTAACGCGAGCCACACGACTTGAGGTACCCTTGTTATGTATATCATAGAGAAAGACTGGTGTATAGGACGGAAGGGTGTGAGTTTCCACCTAGCTTGAGCATCAAGCTTAGTATGACGGGGAACAGGAAATGTCAATCAGGTTCTTAGAGATGAATGATCTGGAATCAGTGGATACCGCTAGGTTAATGTGTCTGTTAATTACCCCGAAAGAAACAAATCTTGCCCTACTCCCAAACTGACAAAGACTGAATTATTCCAAAGAATGACCGATATAAAGCAACATTCAAAACACACGTTAATGACAGAGAAAACTAGATATTCAGTTTATGCAACTTTAATGAAAGTTGTATACGTGTGTTCGGCAACATTTAATTCTTAGAAATATGATGGCGTGATATGCATAATTAGAAACGTGCAGCACTTCAATTTCAAAAACCATTCAGTGTATGTCACAGAAAAGAGTACTTCACACATAGTTCACTTGCAAACGCATGGAGAGAAAATATCAACAGCTTGTTACCTGAAAGCGACTGATTCCCGATTTCTATCAACATTTTGTTATTTTCGCTTGTAATTATCAAATCTACCTTCTGATATGTTTAAAAGTTTTCACAAAAAATTACGGTTATACGTTATTATAGGACTTCAATATAAAAACTTGTTATTTATTGTGTAAATAACAAATTGGGGTTGGTTATTAAGTTAAGTTTATATATATATATATATATATATATATATATATATATATATATATATATATATATATATATATATCACATTTCAAGTATTCTTCAGGTGAAATGTGTCATTTAAAAGTTTAATTTGTGTCTATGCATAATTAGAATATTTTAATTTTTTTTTTGTAAACATAAATAAGTCCCAAGTCTTGTTTACACAACATAGAGTATCCTTGCATTAACGTCCAGATTTTGGCTGTCAACTTTAAATGAGTTATATATTTAATGTTTAACATCAAAAATGAAAAAAAAACAAAAATGAAAATGTGAATCAGTCCTTTTCACACAAATTCTGTACTTGATGCAGTTTGCAATTACTGTGCTCTTTAGTTCGATGGGGTTGAAGTCAACATGTCCTTACAAGACGTAACAGAGGCCACCACACTTAAAACAGAACCCTGTTTAAAGCAAGAAGAGGAAATATGTGGCAATATGTACAAGTACCCAAGAAGAGGTTTGCACCAATCAACTTATAGAAGTCTTCCTCTGACCGCTTACAATTTCTTTTAATCACAATGTTGCATTATTGAACTACATTTTTGTACAAACATATATCCCAAGAAAAGGTTGATATTTTTGTGTGAAGCTGCCCTCAGATTTCTGAGATAAGTCTTAATAATTGAATGTTACTGAAGGTTACGAAATTGTTACTGCAATAATATATTCATTGTATCACAACACTCCCAATTAGTCCATAGATTTTATTGTTAATTGCAACATTGAATTTTAGCTGATTTCAACAGGACCCAAATCCTTTATTTAAAAAAAGAACCAGGTATTTCGTACCTGATCAAGCACCCCCAGCCGGTGACAGGGGAAAAAAATGAATTCCATTTCATATCTATCGATCGATCGAATACTCTCACCTTCAGCCGTTGACTACATTAGCGAAACAATGTCAATTGGGGCGGTAAGCAACTTACTGTAAAAGAGGGGGACACACTTTTATGTGTAATTGCAGATTGCACATTGCTCAGATGTGCAGATTGTTGTAAAATGCAATGCTCGTGGACTCTACTAGGATCTCACGAATTAAATCTGGTACTTTTTTTCTTGATGTTTTGTAGTTCTTCAGATTCGAGGGGAGAAAGCTGTTTTGCTGTCTCTCTACATAACCTGCTAGTCCTGTTTTCTGTTACTTTTTTTGAGAAGTACGTAAATTAATCATTACATGTCTAGGTTAATCATTACATGACTAGGTTAATCATTATATGTTAATTCTGTAGTAGGGTTTGTTTAAAATTTGGTACTACTATAAAAGAGAGATATGTATTCAAATTTAAGAACAGACATAATGAAAAGGACAAGATAACTAACAGTATTCAATCTCGTATTTCTATAGAGAGATGGGCAAACACGGACCCCTGGACATACCAGAGGTGGGATCAGCAGGCATGCTATCGAAGCTATCTTAGGACTAAGACATATCTTAAGATAAACTTAGGATGCATCTTAGTCCTAAGTGAGGCTATCGAATATGTCCTAACTTAAGACATATCTTAAGATTTCTCTTAAAGTTAAGACATCACTAGGCCTGTCCTACCGATCACGGTGGCTCAGTGGTAGAGCTCTCGCCTCGTGAACGGAAGGTCGTGAGTTCGAGCCCCGCTCGGGCCGGCCGCGTCAAACCTAAGACGTTAAAATAGGTAGTGATTGCTCCTTCGCCAAGAGCTCGGCATTACGAAGTGAGAGTCACGGGTCTTTCGGATGGGACCTTATAAACGGAGGTCCCGTGTCGCAGCAGGTGTGGCACGTAAAAGAACCCTCACTGCTAAAAGCCATTAGTGCTAAGCATAGGTCTAAATTTGCAGCCCCGTCACCGGTAATAGTGACAGTCGCCGGATAGCTGAAAAATTGCTCAGGCGACTATAAATAAAAAACAAACAAACAAAGGCCTGTCCTAAGATAATCTTACGATATGTCCTAACTTTGTTTATGCTTAAATATAACAATGTTTGAATGCCTACTAAATATCAACTCTTTGTTCTTCTCCACTTCGTCTAAGAGTATTTGTAGCTCCATTTCTGAGAAATTAGGATTCCGTTTGCGACTCATAATTGGACGATGTCTATTCAATCGTAGTCTACCAGTGAATGACAATACAGAGCCAAGCGGCACGAGATTTTTTTCGCGGTATAGTCTCCAATTTAAAACGTTTCATGTTTATAGATTGTGTAAAGTTGAATTAAATAGCTCGTTTTCTATACTCAGTATGTCTTCTAGTAACAAAGTAACAAATTTGAAAAAAATGGATAGAGAGTATATTGTTAAAAGTATGCATATTTTTTTTAGAGTAGTCAGTGGTGGATTTAAAGGGGGCGCCCCCCTCTAAAATTTTCAATTTCAAGATAAATCATGACCTCTTGTTTAGAAAAAAAAATAATATTAAAGATTAAAGAACCATTTTTTTTACTCAGAGAAATAAATGACAAGATTGTTTGATTTATTGTTACTTTTATTGGGAAAACATTTTATTTCGAAAACCTTTAAAATTTGTGTCAATCAATTTCATCTCATTTAAAATAACAGTAAATAGTAGGGGGGGGGGGTCTTATTCAAGAAATTTACTTTTTAAAATAAAATTTGATAATATTACCTTTTATATCTCCATACAATTTTACAAGAAATTAAAACAGTATACGTTTTAAGTCAATAGCATTATCGTTCATTGGTCTGTGATGTGATAATAATTCTTAAGAATTCTCTTAAGAATCTCCTAAGTCTGTCCTAGATAAGATAGTCCTAAGAGAGCTTCTATGTCCATCTTAAGATATATCTTAGGACCATCCTAAGAATCGTCGTAAGACATATCTTAAGCCATGCCTTAGGACTATTCTTAGGAAACGTTCGATAGCATGCCTGCAGGTGTCTAGGAGGAGTAAGCATCCCCTGTTGACCGGTCACACCCGCTGTGAGCTTATATTCCGATCAGGTAAACATAATGCAATAGTTTTATGGAGACGGTGATATTGTTGTTCCTTTTTGGGGTTGATGTATTAAGTTTTTAAATAATGCCCATTTCAGAAAATACGTAAGGGAGGTTCAACCGGATGTCATGGGGAAAAGTAAGCGTACGCATGCACAAGTGTACTGTCATGTACTTTTTCACCGGAGTCAATCGGAACATTACTCGGCCTTACTCCCGTTAAGTAGAGAAAAAAGGTGGTTTTACCCTTCTTGACTTAACAGAAAAGACCATGTAATCTTTTAATTTCACCGGATTTATAGATTGAAATCTAACACTAACAGGGTACCACGTGACTATAAATAAAAGAGGAAAGGGGGGGGGGGGGGTCTCAACTTGCGCACCCACAAGAGCGTTTTTATTTGAATCAGCAAGATTTCATAAACAATTGCCAAAGAGAACTTCAAAAAACAATGTATGCATATGCTATGTATTTTCTTTAATAACATGTGATAAATATGTAGTAAAGCTTTTTGTGTTAAATATCTAACACAGACGAGAACCGCATCATCTGATCCAACAGCGCAAGAATACTTTTTCCATAAATTCTTTTTTAAATTTGCTAATTTACGTTAACATTTCTAGTATGCTTTGCTTTTCAAATTTAAAATATTAAATAAATAAGTGACAAAAGGTAAACCATTATATATATATATATATATATATATATATATATATATATATATATATATATATATAAACCGCTGTAAACACCATTCCGGCTGTTCTATCCAGTTTACATTCACCCTAATTCAGTGCTTAAAAATGTAAAATTTGAATTGTATTATCAATGAAAAAAATATACTCTCTGAAAATATAGATATAAGCATTGAATTAATATTTTTGGACGTGCATCGTGTCATAACAGGGACGAGATGTCTTACAATTTTTCAAACGCGTTAACGCACGTTATTCAAATGGTCAGAACATCCCGTCCGTGATATGACACGATGCACGTCCAAAAATATTAATTCACTGCTTCAATGTTCTTTGGTTTTAGTGAATAACAGATTTTAGTGTTCTTAATGAAAAAAAAAAGGAATTTGATTTTTTTTTTTTTTGTCTTCAAACTACTGTATCCACGATATTCATGAAACATTAACAACATCTGAATCTGATTGAGGATAATGGGAACATGAAGACATGTATCAGGAATGCTGGGAAATCAGTGTGTCTCCTTCTCTCATATACTGTGGACAATCTGTTAAAATTGATACAGCTTGACTATATGTAAGTGTTTAAATGTGTTGGCTTCACTACAGAAGTGATTTCCTAGCACTATTCGGTTTAAATCAATATGAATTAATAGGATTTTGCCATCTTTTTAACCCACAGGGTGTAAATTGGTTAAACGTCAGACGACAAAATGTGTGGCGTAGACGTATATCGTTTATCGTGTGAAAGCTGTGGGTCTTTGGGGTGTGGTCTTAATAACCGAGTTTCCTTGTCACGACAGGCGTTCCCTTGCTGCTATGGCCTGCGCACCTGCGTTTAAATTCGTGGCACTTTAACTGCAGTTCAAGTGATCGTAATCCATTTATGGAACAACAGCTTTACAGTTACAGGAAGTAATTAAAAAATGATAATGAAGATATGAAAGTAAGGAAAGATTTAAATATACATGACATATTACTACATAGAATCTAGTATCTCGTGCGTTTAGGACCAAAAACTGCAAGGTGAAACAGTTCAGGGTGTATTTCCTCTTACTGACGGAATTCTCATAGTCCAACGTATGGAACGCCACAATTGTTTTTATTTTTATATATTTACATACATAATAGTACACTGATTTTTATGTACAAATAAGTATCTGCATAAGAAAAAAAATGATAACAAAGCTTGCTCCCTTTGTTACGAAGAGCCAGAAACCATTATACATTTATTTATTTTTTCACTGTCCATTTGTTGCAAGAATTTGGTCATGCCTACTTTTTAGGATATTACAAAAGACAGGCAAAAGAGTGCAGTTTGATTCCCACACTGTAATCTTTGGCCTATTGCCAGAACATGAAAAAATTAGAGATGCATTTTCATTCTCTAGGAAAAAAAACCTTACATTTAGGTTTAATGATATTTTAGCATATTTGCAATCATATCATTCACATGGAAAAAAAAAATCTTTTTGACACTAAAGTCTTCATGAAAAGGTGGTCAAAATGGAAGTGCCGCTGTGAATGATTTTATTTTGCAAATAATTTAGTTGTTGTCAAATCAGAATATTATCCATGCTGTTTTTTCCCCTCCTAACTGGTGTGAATTCAAGGATGAAAGTTGTCAGGTCTGTTACGTATGTTTTAAAATGCTATAAAAATACATATAAACAAATTTTAAAATAGGCACAGTTTACAAACGGATAGACATACGACAAATAATAAAACAGTTCATTCTTTGGCGAAGCTAAATATTTCACCTTGACACCGCTGTAGCATCATAAAATATAAACCATAGTTAAGTAATTTTCATTTCTGAAATCAAAAGGTGACCCAACTATCCCCCTCCCCGTGCAACATTACCTTCTAGTTATCTATAAATAAATGGGGGGGGGGGGATAAAATGATAAAATTGCATGTTTAATTTCACTGCACTGCATTAATTATGTTATATTGTTCAAATCACATTCTCGTATTTGGGAAATATTGTTATGAGAGATGCAGATCATTTGAATTAAGCTATTTGTGTTCAGAGATAATGACACGTAATTATCAATAATGCATGTCGCTTGGGTAGTGTGTATTATACATCGTCTGCGTTGTATTTCAGTTTTATGAGGGACTATTTATAGCGTAGTAAACTGAGTAGAAGGTAGTTAATAAATATAGGGTGACCCGGGATTATACGAAAATGAGGTAATCCCGGATCCTACCGGAGAGTACCATCTGATGATGTATAACTGTTTTCGGAATTTTGGCTTATCACGATCCCGATGCTAACCTATTTTTAGAATCCCGTGGGAATCCGGGGTAGAATAGGTCCTTAGTACCCCTCGCTTGTCGTAATAGGCGACTAAGTGGGGCGGTCCTTCGGATGAGACCGCAAAAACCGAGGTCCCATTTCACAGCAGATGTGGCACAATAAAGATCCCTCCCTGCTCAGAGGCCATAATCGCCGAACATAGGCATACATTTTGCAGCCTTTCACCAGCAATGGTGACGTCTCCATATGAGTGAAAAATTCTCGAAAGGGACGTTTTAGAACTACCGCATGATGGTAAAGTATCATTATATAATGAAGTATAAGCATGTAGAGAAGATCTATCAGCATCTAATGTCAAATTATCATTATATTATGAATAAATATTATCATATAATGAAGAAATATCAGTATGTAATGTTAAAGTATCAGCATGTAATTGATTGATTGATTTAATATTGTTTAACGTCCCGCTGGAGAATCTTTCACTCATATCAGCATGCAATGTTTTAGCATCATAATGTAATGTTAAAGTATCATCATGTTATATGGGGGCCTCCGTGGCCGAGTGGTTAGAGCATCGGGCTCAAAATCACAAAGCCTCTCACCTCTGTCGGCGCGTGTTCGAATCTCGGCCGCGGCGTTATGTGAGCAAGTTTGCCAGTTTACTTGCGGAAGGTCGGTGGTCTCTTACCAGGTACATTGTATCTGGGTTCTCTCCTCCACCAACAAAAACTGGACGCCACCAGATAACTGAAAAATTGTTGAGTGTGGCGGAAAGCAATAGATAATCATTCAATCAATCATCATGTTATGTTAAAGTATCATCATGTAATGTTATAGTATCATAATGTAATGTTAAAGTATAATCATGTAACGTAAAAGTATCATCATGTAACGTAAACGTATCATCATGTAAAGTTAAAGTATCATCATGTAACGTAAAAGTATCATCATGTAACGTAAACGTATCATCATGTAAAGTTAAAGTATCATCATGTAACGTAAAAGTATCGTCAGGTAATGTTAAAGTATCATCATATAATGTTAAAGTATCATCATGTAATGTTAAAGTATCGTCAGGTAATGTTAAAGTATCATCATGTAATGAAGAAATGGAATCATAACATGGACATTATCCCCATAACGCAGACGTGGCGTTACACAGCAACTCACATGATTGTTTATCGATTGTGTCACTTGCATGGACTTTCATTATCGTGCCGTCACTCCATCACAAGACAATGTCTGATACAAGTCATCGAGATCGATCAAAAGCAACAAATTTCAAGACCAGGAAGTAAGCCCCACGACTTTGGAGCATGATATCGCATGATGCCCTTAATGTGTAGGCACTAGTTCAATACTTATTGTTTTGGCCCATTTGCCCAAAGATATTGCGTATTTGTCACTGAACCCTATCCTGCTGAAATATATTTTATTTCATTTTTAAATAACTAAAGCCAGAAATGTGAGCTTGTGTCAATAAAAAAAATCATATAAATGAAAATATTCAAAACTGAAAAATATCCATATTCTCCACTGACACTTTTATTAATGAGGTTTTGAAATTTGAATCAGATTCTCGCGGGCTTGATCCGGTCGGCTACAATTACAACATTATTATCCGCAGGGAAAAGTAGTCCGGGAAAATTGACATCCTCACAAGCGGAATTATAAATGCTAAAAGCGGGCATGGTTTCTCAAATTCTTATATTTTCAGTCAATATTTGGACTTCGTTGCTGAAATCTACAATGAGCGCCATGCCTCACTCAGAATCAAAAATATACAAAGAAGCTGTATTTCAATGCAATCTAATTAAAATTAGATCCTTTGATCCGCTCACATATATCGCTACACATGTATTATTTATTCTAATATGGAACGTCAGATGGGACGTAAACTGGCAAACCGTATCAGGGGTCATGACCCCTGGGACACACAAAAGACCGCCGTCTTGAAGTTCAATAAAAAAAGTAAGTTTATCATTATGACCAAAACCCTTTTGAAAACTGGACATTGAATTAACTTCAAATGGGCCTCCGTGGCCTAGTGGTTAGAGCATTGTCCTCAAAATCACAAAGCCTCTCACCTCTAGTTGGCGCGGGTTCGATTCTCGCTCGCGCCGATATATGTGAGAAAGTTTGCCAGTTTACTTTCGGAAGGTCGGTGGTCTCTTCCCGGGTACATTGTATCTGGGTTCTCCTCCACTTACAAAAACTGGACGCCACCAGATAACTGAAAAATTGTTGAGTGTGGCGAAAAACAATAATCAATCAATCAATCAATCAAAGTGGGTGTATGGCTGAGATATTGCCTCTTGGGTTTATGATCTAATTTCATTTATGTGTCGATATTTATTCACTATAAATGAAGATCCGTGAAAGTGCGGGAAATTGAATCGTTATTGTCGTTTGTCTTCGTACAGCATCGTGCGTATGTGCGTCGTCCATTAGAAATTTTACATTTTTAACTTCTTCGTGAAAATGAAAACTACAAGTTCAATTGTTACCATTTTTGGTGTGACGCTTCTTTGTGAAATTCATTATCTTGCATGAAACTCCTCCAGGGCCTCATGGGTGGGGTCAAAACTGAACAAAATGTCCAATTTTCAAAACTCGGCTCCTCTACTCCCACATATGTGGGAGCAAAACCAAATTAATAGTAATAATGTTAATGAAGCCCTTTATCAAAATTGTGAAATTCATGGCCCCTTGGTCAGGAATGGGGCCAATATGGTTATATAGTAAATATATTGCATATTTTTGCCTTTTTGAGATATGTACTTATTACATATCATCATATAAAACATACACGGTACCAATATTGATGCACCAGATGCACATTTCGACAAATAATGTTTCTTCAGCGATGCTCAAATCAAAAATATTGGAAAACCGAAATGAGAACAAACTTGGGAGAGCTGAATGAACCAAACAATGCCAAATAGTGGAGCCAAATCCTGCTAAGGGTCAGAGCTATGCATGAGGGGATAATCCGTAATTTTAAAATGAATTTCTTAATTTTATCACAGAAAATTTTCTTTTCATGCTAGTACCGGAGTACTTAGCAACTGGGCTGGTAAAAACCTTCGGGGACTACCAGTCCACCAGCAGGGGCATCGACCAAGTGGATGCTAATTTGATAAACTCTTTCAAAGTGTAGCGAGCAACCTTAATTGTATTGAATGTTTATCACGACATTTGGTTTTTATTTTGTTAAATGTGATGAAAATGATGTTCGGTAAATTATATTATATACAAATTAAGTAGTGTTTAAAATATACATATTTTTTTTTTTATTTTTTTTTTTGCAATTATGTTCTCATACATTCAATATTGATTCAATTAATTACCTTTAGAAACACTGTATAGTACATAGCCCTATTAAAATGTCCGATTATCACAGCAAAACTAATTTTGCCTATAAGATTATATTTCCCTATCAGAATACAAACAGTGCAAATGTTTGAAATGTACAAAAGTTCTTGGTACACTGATTCTGACTACGGATTACTCCGTTTAACTGATCGGGTTGTACGGTTCACGGCTGGTGTGACCGGTCGAGAGGGGATGTCTACTCCTCCTAGGCACCTGATCCACCTATGGTATGTGCAGGGGTCCGTGTTTGTCCATCTTTCTGATTTGTATTTGTTATAGGAATTACGAGATTGAATACTGCGAGTTATCTTCACATTGAGATTTCGTATTATCTCTTTGATTTTAATGTGAAGTTCATTTTTCCAGTATTGTAATGAAAACAAGCATTCTGAGCGTATTGCAAGCAATGCAAAGTCCTCTACCGGAAGGATAATTCAGTCAAAAGTAAGTCAAGCGTAACGAAACTGAACGTGATCTGCATGTAGTCGAAACCGTTGCACTTTTGCAATTATTGCAATCATTTTTGTTGGTTCTAAATTTATGATGTAACGTGATAATAAACACCTGCCTCGATGAAAATATATGGCAACCTACTAGGTATCGGTTCGTTCTCGGGTATTTTTCATTATTCACGTAAGACTGTTTTATGTATGTATTTTACTTTATTTCTGTATGGAACGACTCAAATGAATTGAGGTATGTATAGTCCGTAGCTCCCTCTTGTAGCACGGATGCTAAAGTTGCAGTCTGATTAAAATCGGATCCTAAGATCCGCTCACGTAGAACGCTACACTTGGATTTAACATAACCTTATAGATTGATTGATTGTATATTGTTTAACGTTCCACTCAAGAATCTTTCACTCATATGGAGACATCACCATTTCCGGTGAAGGATTGCAAAATTAAGGCCTATGCTCGGCGCTCAGGGCCTTTGAGCAGGGAGGGATCTTTATCGTGCCACACCTGCTGTGACACGGGACCTCGGTATTTGCGGTCTCATCCGAAGGACCGCCCCATTCAGTCGCCTCTTACGACAAGCAAGGGGTACTGAGGACCTATTCTAACCCGGATCCCATAGCCCTATAGAGGGATATGTTCGCATGACTTTTCGCTCGAAATATTCATGAGAACTATCAGCCAATCGTCATACAGACAATGATGACAATTTAGCCGGTTCCCTGCGATTCGTAAACAAGTTGCAATGATCTCTCTCCCACGAAGGTTTTTCTACACTATAAAATTGTATGTTGTCATATAAAGAATTTAAACTTTCGTAATAATGCCTAGTCTATTCCCTTCATACAAACAACAAAACATACGATAAAAAAACCCACCCATATTTGATCAATTGTGAATTGCGATTGTTGTATGAACAGGGGTGGGTACGAGATGAATACTTGTTTAACGCGGGAAATATAACGCCCGCCGACGTAAGCAGTCTATTATAACGTCACCTCTCGCTGTGGTGTTTTATTTCAAACCAAACAATCGCAGTCATTTTCAACTGTAAACATTGACTGTTTCAAAGGCGACGTGCTGATTGGCTTAAACTGGTTCTCCGCTGATTGGTGCTACACATAAACAACGGGTAAGCGGTAATTTGATTATCCAAAATGAGCCAACTTCATTGGTCAATTGATTTTTCCGTTGCATGAGAGAGATACCGAATGGTAACGCCATTAGCCTCCTCGAAGCTCGCGCTTCATCGCTTCGTAACGTAGTGAACTGTGACGTCATAGCTATAGAATCGTTAGATTCAACAACAAAATAAAACTAGTGAACGATTCAAAAGTCGTTTAGGCATCAATTATCTGCATTACAAACAAAGCAAATGTTCTTATCAGTTTTACAGGAGTCATTTTCTTTTGTTGTAATGAACTCTCGCGCTAGCCGTTAACACTCGTGAAAAAAACGATACAGCCCAAATAATAGCTGTCGATGAGTAATCCTTACCTGTTTTACTCGAGAGAAGAGAAGTCAACAGGGTACCAGTTTATGATTGGCTAAGATGAAGGTTATTTCGTCGGTCATTTTTTTTTTATCCAAGAATTTTTGGATTGTTTCCACTCCATTGGGATTTTTAACTGTTTAAAGAAAACAAAAATCCACAGAGAATACAGATATTGTTGACATCACATGTTTTGACAGGTGTGCAGTCTCCCATCGTTCGTAGGCGGATCCTAGGATCTGATTCTAATCAGTTTGGCTAAGGATGGTAACTCTTCATAAAATTGGCAGAAATGCAAAATATTTTCAGATAATTTGCCCAAAGGATGTAGCATTACATAGAATATGCTTAGAACACGATTCGTGAATTTTTATTTTTTCATCATTCTGCAACAAACTTGGCCCCTGATGTGATTTTATACAAATGTCAATTGACAGTCTGGAACACAATTTGTAACCTTGAAAAAATCCCATGGCCCATACCGTATTTCCTGTCTTATTTTTTTTTATATCTTTTTTAAATATATTATTATTTTGCTTTTGCTTTTCTGGATTCAAGCAAGCTATCCATTTTCCCATTTGTTACAGTTTTGAATCTCTGTAAAAGTGGGGGTCTCCGTGGCCGAGTGGTTAGAACATCGGGCTCAAAATCACAAAGCCTCTCACCTCTGTCGGCGCGTGTTCGAATCTCGACCGCGGCGTTATGTGAGCAAGTTTGCCAGTTTACTTGCGGAAGGTCGGTGGTCTCTTCCCAGGTACATTGTATCTGGGTTCTCTCCTCCACCAACAAAAACTGGACGCCACCAGATAAATTGTTGAGTGTGGCGGAAAGCAATAATCAATCAATCAATCAATTTGTAAAAGTGAAAGTGAGTTCATTCAGAGCCATATGTAAGAATTCATACAAAATTAAAGTCCCCCTTTTCTTTAAAGATGAAGTTAATTGAAGTGTATATAATAACCTAAGTTTAATTTAAGATACTTTTAACTGTTGCTATAAAGGATACCTTCGTTTGTGGCTGATCAGAGTGATTGATTGATTGATTGGAGGTTTACGCCAAGGTGGTAATATTTCAGCCATTTCACGGCTGTTAAGTAACTGAAATGTTTTGTGAAAGTTGAAGTTTCCCTGACGGTCCCAAGTGAGCCTTTCTTTTTCGAAAATCAGCGAAACAATGTTTTACGAGTCAAGGGGGTTGTGATCCTTGACACAGGACACCCTTTAACCTCCCATATGACGGACTTAAAAGTTTAAAATAAACAGGTAAAAATACATATCATTTTGTGTATATAAATAATATATATTATAAAGTATTGAAATTTTTCTGTAAAAGTTGCATTCTTGTAAATATTGTATAATAAAATGATTGTCAATATTTGTAAAGAGTTCATGCATTGATTACATATTATCAATTGTCTATTCATTCGGGTTTAAAATGGTTACATTACAAACGAATGTGACGTGTAGTTAATGGACAGTCACAAGATATACACTGAGGTTGAAGTTCACTGTTTAATAAATAAGAATGTGTCCATTTTGAATGTCCGATGCGTATTCTTATAGTAATATTTTCGTCCTGGCGTTTCATTACGATGTTACACGATTTGTTTACCTTGTTTTGAATAGAATAAAATTAATTTTTGTCCCAGAAATCCCAATATATTTTCCAAAGATCATTTACATATAATTTTATGAAATATTATAAATCTATATAAGGAGTTTTAAACTGTACAATATCATTTTGAAGTGCATTATTTCCCTCTTTGTCTGTTTCATTGTTACCATGGATACCAATATGACTTGGAATCCAGCAAAGGGGGTATGCTTCTGCCTACTCAAAGTATTATGAATAAAATTGATGAAACTCGTCACAAGGAAACTAACATAAAAGTTACCGAGTGTCATAGAAAGTGCTGACGTACGGGTTCCGATAGGAATGTGAACATCACTTTTGAATTCTATGAAAATCTGCTCTTGATCACAAGGTATTGCGTGCCATAGAAAGTGTATCTTATAAATATATTTAAAACTTAAAGTCATATAACTCTGTAGCGACAAAACCGATAAATCTGAAATCAAAATGAGTCTTCTGTCTCATCTAATATTACGTATAAAATTTATGAAAATGTTACTACTGAATCTTAAGTTATCATGATTAATATAGGGCACCCACCCGTCATTCATATGTACATAGATACAACATATTTATATGGACTTTATTTTTCTATAAAATGTCATTGTCACGGCGAGGCTTCTGTGGCCGAGTGGTTAGAGCATTGCGCTCAAAATCACAAGACTTCATACCTTTAGTCGGCGCGGGTTCGATTCTCGTTCGCGCCGATATATGTGAGAAAGTTTGCCAGTTTACTTTCGGAAGGTCGGTGGTCTCTTCCCGGGTACATTGTATCTGGGTTCTCTCCTCCACCTACAAAAACTAGAAGCCATCAGATAACTGAAAAATTGAAGAGTGTAGCGGAAAACAACAATCAATCAATCAATCAATCATTGTAACGGCTGTATACCAAAAGCGGATTATGAAAGTCTGTTTTAAAAGACAGTACTTCATTCATCCTACGTAAAATAGTGCGGGGGTCTTTGGGATGTCTAGAGGATCGGCACTCGGCGCTTCTTAGGTTTCATCATTACACAGTACTCCCAGACAACCAACAAGGAATTACGAGCAATTCCGTGTTTCAGAATAATCTATATTTGTCTTTGACATCTTGGGAATCTGATTCCATATTTTGAGTTTTTCCAATACTGTAAAACAATTCACATAAATAAAACAGAAGTCCGTCTGCTTAATCCTGCTGTCCCGCAAAAACCAAACACTTGTCGCCTAATGAAGATCGAGTGTGATTGATACCGTACTTCGGAAATGTTAAATCAATTTGTTTAATATCATGTTCTAAATCCATCTGCTCTGAATGAAGGGCTTGTCCGTTTTTAATAACCTTTAATTCCAAATAATATACAATACTTCGTTTTCATTTTCAGATTTAATTCCGGATTAGTGAAGAATTACTGAATAAAATGAATTATTGTGTGTTCGTCTTCAACTTCCCATCCGAGAGACAGAAATTACACACACAAACTGCCGAGGGCACCAGTAAAACACACTAAAACTGCCGAGGGCACCAGTAAAACACACTAAAACTGCTGAAGGCAAGAGTAAAATACACTAAAACTACCGAGGGCACGAGGTAAACACACTAAAACTGCCGAGGGCACGAGGTAAATACACTAAAACTGGCGAGGGCACGTGTTAAACACACTAAAACTGCCGAGGGCAAGAGTTAAACACACTAAAACTGCCGAGGGCAAGAGTTAAACACACTAAAACTGCCGAGGGCACGAGGTAAATACACTAAAACTGGCGAGGGCACGTGTTAAACACACTAAAACTGCCGAGGGCACGTGTTAAACACACTAAAACTGCCGAGGGCACGTGTTAAACACACTAAAACTGCCGAGGGCACCAATAAAACACACTAAAACTGCCGAGGGCACCAGTAAAACACACTAAAACTGCCGAGGGCACCAATAAAACACACTAAAACTGCCAAGGGCATGAGTTAAACACACTAAAACTACCGAGGGCAAGAGTTAAACACACTAAAACTGTCGAGGGCACGAGTTAAACACACTAAAACTACCGAGGGCAAGAGTTAAACACACTAAAACTACCGAGGGCACCAGTAAAACACACTAAAACTGCGGAGGACACCAGTAAAACACACTAAAACTGCCGAGGGCACCAGTAAAACACACTAAAACTGCCGAGGGCACCAGTAAAACACACTAAAACTGCCGAGGGCACCAGTAAAACACACTAAAACTGCCGAGGGCACCAGTAAAACACACTAAAACTGCCGAGGGCACGAGTCCTGAAATATACAATTTACGCCCCCTTTGTCCCAAGGATGCGTCATACGAATTGAAACGGTAGTTATCAAGAGGTTTAAAATGTTCAATTGTAAATGAATGACTGTCGAAGAATAGCAATATATCACCTGAAAGACTCCGGGGACCAATAAAACTTTTCTTGATATGCAACTCACGTGTATGCAACAATTTGCAGTAAATATATCAAAATTGTGTAATAAATGTAAATAAATGGTATAAGCAATGGACATACAATTTATATTTTATTCATGCTTCAAATCTTCCCCCAGGGAAACTAAAAATTCATAAATATCACTACACGTAATGCATGCTCGCCATGAAATATACCTAGTGCGGAGGACTATTTACCTAGTGATACTCATGATTCTGTAACAGACTGGAGATGAACTCGTGTCGAAAATATTCGCTTTATTCTTGTTATCCTTCAGACGAACTGATAAACTCCATTTGTATGCCTATAGTAAACACGTCACTTCACTACTCAGACCGAGACACACTTGATTCATGTCGATTAACTGTCTTCAATCTCGGGAAGATTTACCATGTGTCGTACGCGAAAGCTTATATAATTTGCACATATTGTGTAAATCGGGAAACCATTTAGCCACACACACACACACACACAGGGACAGACACACACACACACACACACAAACACACGCACACACACACACACACACACACACACACACATACACACACACAAACAAATACACAGACAAACACACACACAAACACATACACACGCGCACGCACACACACACAAACACACACACACACACAAACGCGCGCACACACACACAAACACACACACACATACACACACGCATAAACACAGACAGACATACACGCACAAACACACACACGCACACAGACACGCGCACACACACATACGCACACACACAGACACACACACACACATTGATTGATATCTCCGTTACTCTTCCCTAAAGAATTTTTGTTTCGGCTTTTATTTCAGGGGTGGAGATCCCCCTCTGAACATGGACGTAGAATATATAATTTAAAGTCGTGAGTCACCAACATAAATAACGTATATACTGTACCAGTGTCTTCATTTCATATCTCAATCAGGGGCGAATCCAGGAATGGAAATTTGGGGGAGGGGCGCAACGTCTTGAGGCAGGGGGTTTGGGGGGCCGCTTAAGGCCCCCTCTTGATTCGGGTCAAAGTCCTGGTATGGGCCCAAGTAATGAAGTCCCCGGAAGCTCCTGGATTAATAGATTTTATAGGGCATCAAATGATATATCCAAATAGGATATTGAGGATCCATTAATGATAACGATTTAGAGTCTCAAATATAAATTTTGATAAATAATAATTCACTATAGGACATAAAATATACTAAAACATGTAAAGTTACACAGCTCTTGTTATGTATAATCACATTAACAAAGGTGTTCGACGATTTATAATAATGAAGTTAATCTGGTATTTAGTGGCATCGGTCAAAATGGCTGTGATAAGTGAAAGTGCAGACGGTTTTACAATTTTCAGTCACTAGAAGCCATTACGAACTTCAGTTTATGAATTGGGTTGAGAAATTCAATTTAAAAATGATATCTAATGTTGTACACTCTATGTTATAGCTTGTTGCAATGCACAAACATTCTGTTTAGTCGTACAGTGTCAAAGCCCAGCTAAGACTGGACCAAAATATATTGGGCATTTTTCTGAATTCATTCTTACATATCTTGGGAAGTATACGGAATTTTGGGATCAACATCGGTAATAATGTAGATTGGTTATATGTGATCATATTAGAATACAGAGTAGAATTTTATACCATTTGGTTTGCTGATTTCTCATCGGCAAAACGTGGGTATCCTATACTTAGAGTTCTATCATCTACTTTTTCTCTTTAATAGTAAATTCGAACCCAAGCGATATAACTGCCTATGCAACCAACCAAAAGGTAAAATATAATCAACAAAATTTTCATATTCATTATTTATAAATTTCTTACAGTATATTCTACAACTTTATTTACAAAGAAATTTCTACAGCTTTAACTATATAAGAAAATAGCTGATAAAATACATTTAACGATCGTTGTTTTGCACTTCTTGAGAAGGCGAGGCTCATGTTTAATTGCATGGGATAAGGAATGGTAAATCATTTCACAAAACAAAATATATTAACAGATATGACTTCAAGGATACAAACTTCATTCAACGATGTAAATCTTCAGAAAAATCGCAGACACAGCATTACTGTAGCATACGTGTGTTTAAGGTTTCTGTAAACTGTCATAATGATTGCTGTCAGGCTTGGGTGTAATTCATTTATAAATATTTTCATATCGTGTTTCTAGCTCTTTAAACACACAAGGAACAGACATACACTGTATGTCAAAATTTCAAATTGATATATTCGATGAAATATTAATATTTCTCAATTAATAAAATGCTTCCAGAGATTTCATTGTTATGTGACACACTATAAATAGAGTTTATTAGTGTAATTTGCACAATCCAAGAGATACGAAAACTTAAGTTTTGATTGATAGTCTAGAAGAGTTATATGCAAGTTGAAAAGTACAAAATGCTGAATAAAATTCCTTTATTGAATTATTTTAATCAGGGTACCCTGTGATAAGAGTTAAAAGCCTTTCTTTTATATCGGTATACTCTGACTTCAGTACGGATTACTGTGTGTACCTTATCACGATATGGCTCACGGCGGGTGTGGCCGGTTGACAGGGGTGTTTACTCCTCATAGGCATCTGATTCCACCTCTGGTATGTCCACGGGTACGTGTTTGTCCAACACTTGATTTTTCATTCCTTATAAGCAGTGATTTTTTGTTTGCTCTTTAAATTACCACCCTCCTTTTGAATTGGGGAAAATTAGAGACATAAGTTTTTTTTTCAAAATTGGAAATCATTGATAGTAAATTAGAATGATAAAAAAGCATAGAATAATTAAACAAAAGTACAACAAAAGTTTTTGTTTGAGGTTTATTTCAGACTTGATTTATAATAATAAAATAAATAATTATTAACATTAAATATGGATTCTTAATATTTAATATGAATGGGAAGTCACACCTTGTATAACTATTATCTATTTTCTTAGAAATACATAAAAAAAATAATTTACCAGCACTTGGACTCATAATCTAGTAAACTGCATTTTATTAATAGCCAAGTTTACAGAACGTCTCTCTTGTGTGTGTTTTTTCTTTTTATGAAATCCTATAGTGTTGACCATTTCCTGTTATTAGCGTGACCTGCATTTAATAATTCAAACTATTTAAAAATGTCAACAACCAATATCTGGGAACTGTATTCTAATTAGTATTTAATATGCTAGATATCTGCTTCTATGGATACCTCCATTAATTTTACACATTCCTCAAAAATTCGTTTGCATGTGCAGGGGTATGGAGAGTAAAACGAAAATAAATAAAACCACGTAAATTACACTTTATCAGCATTATTCGGAGAATTTTTGTCGCAAATTTTAATAAATAATTTCGTTACATTTTAAAATGAAAAAAAACCATATATATTATATATAATTGAGCGGAGCTAACTTTTGTGAGGAGAAACAGCCGAATATCGGTGGCATTTTGGCTCAAAAACCACTGGTCCCATTTAATCAGGATACATCTGCCTAGCTTAGGTCATGTCTTGTCATCTGTCCACGGTGTAATTACACAGGACCAAATAATGCCTCTTTCATTTCCTTGTCACAGTAAAGGTGTTGACTGATGACAATGTCTAACACCGTAAAACTGGGGGAGGGGTGGGGGGGTTGGGTTTCTGCGGGTGCAGATTTTGCGATTTGTCTTAAAAATAGGTACATATAATTTTTGCGATTTCCCACAATGACAAAATTTTGAATGACACTATTTTATTACAGGTAGTTTCTAATACCTGTTTTAAAGACATAGCAAGACAAACATTTGTATTTAATAAAATATTTAAAATTTCAAAACAGCACAGACATATAAAACCATAGCATGCTTCTTTAAAATGACCCCACTTGCAAAACAGCTGTGTTTGCAGGCACAAGATGTGAATGTTAATGATTTACGAGCACTGCAGGCATGTTTACGAAAAGTTCCTAAGACATACCTTAGGAAAATTTTGAGGTCATCCTAAGATTATCTGTAGGTGTTTATCAAAGCTATCTCAAGAGTATCCGAAACTAAGACATCTTTTTAAGTCATTATGACATAAAAATATGCAAATCAAAGTTTAGACCATTTTCAGAAATAAGATGATTGTCATTTTTGCCATATGATGCTACAGTTTATGATAATCACAATGATGAAAATATTTAAAAGGGTGAAAATCAAATATGATTTAAACAATTTTTAAATGTATTATTATCAATAATAATTTGCTACGAACTCATTTTAATTCGACAGGATAATATTGGTTGCATTTAAAATATCTTAAAACAGAATTCCATTTGTTCATTTAGAATTCTTGAACCGTGAAAAGCGCGCCAATTTTTTCCGTGGACCTCTTATTCATTGACAATTCGGGTTCCTCGCGTAAACAGGATGAATCGAAAAAAAAGTCCTAATTCTTCGCAAATTGAAATTAAAATATTGGTGAAGTGCAGAAGAACAGAACAATTTTTTTTTATTTTCAAAGTTTTCTAACTCTTCTCTAAATGCTTCAAAGAAACAGGCATAGGAATCAATTTGTGAGAAAATTAACAAGGCAAATCACATTGACAACAGTAGGACAGTTAAAGTTAATTGAAATGGTCCTCGTATATTTTGAACACACTCTGTCTTGAAATGTTTTGCACATCACCAACACCTGCCTAGAAACTCCTAGTTGCATCGACTTGTTATGTAACCATTACCTGCAGTGACACAGGTACAGCACGAGATCTCATAATAGGACATCGGAGTTCATTATGAAACTGTTTACATAGGGGTATTGAAATCTATACCTTCTTATAATAGCTTCATTATCAAGGTAATCAAGAGGATTATCATTCCGCAGGTAAAAACCTTTTATACGATAGCTTTCCACGATGGTTGTCCTCCGTAAAGAAATTGTTGATATTGGGATATCTGGCTGGTGTAGAAATAAGATCGCCTAGATTCCTGGCTCCGGGATAAGGATCTGGTGGAATGCCATGGAAAAATTGGAAAGGAGGACACACTGTGATCATGATGTCGGAGGATTCTCTCTGGAGGAGGGAGAGTTTTCTAAAAACAAAATATGTCTTACCCTAGCAGGTTAGTCCTAAAATAATGGTTGTAAATTGATGCTGAAAGATGAAATCTTGTTGTTGTCGTTGTTATGTTGTCAGCATACGCAGTTGTTGCAGCAATGAAGGTGGTGATTGCTGCAGTTGCAAAGACTGCTGTTAATGTGGGATGTCAGAATTCTGAACCCCCACATGGTTTTTTTTCCAAACAATCAGGGCAGACGTAAACACTGAGACAACAGTTACACATCTGAACACTTTGACTTCTTTTTGTATCATAATGAAAGCAAATGTCTCGAGTTTCCACTTTTATAGAATTAATGTTTTCATATAGTGATTTTATCTCCATATTGTTTGTTAGTAACTGTCTCGACAGACAATGTATAAATGTAGAATCTAACACTTCATATTATTTCCTCTTCCGGATTGTCTATGAAATACATACACCCAGGAAATTAAGTTCTGGTGTTTTGGGCCATATACATTGTTAGCATAAATTTCAATAATACGTACTCTAGACTGAGTATAAAGTGGCATTATAATTTAGAAATCCTAAATTCAATTGGTTACAAACCTTCATCTGTTATGAATTCTGTCGAAGATTATACCAGACGATGGCCTAAATATGAAGAAAGACTGGACATCTTTGCAGAATGGATGAATAGGTGGAGCTAACACACAGTGACCAATCTCATAACTCCTATCAGAAATACAGAACAGAGAGCTAAGCAATCACAGACCCCTGGATATACCAGGGATCAGATGCCCTGGAGGAGTAAGCATACCCCTGTCGACCGGTCACACCCACCGTGAGCCCTACATCCTGATCAAGTAAACGCAGTAATCCGTAGTCAGAATCAGTGTACCAAGAACGGACTAACAATTGGTATGAAACATATCAGACAGCATTTGACCTAAAGGGAGGTTGTTATTTTAATTCCTTATAGGAGTTGTGAGATCGATCACTGCTCGTTTTCTTCGTTTCTAAGATTCATGAGCGATTTTTAAAAATAAACTTTTAAAACCCCCATCTTTTTCAACTTGCATTTAATCTGTAATTTGGTATATAGGTACACAGTTATTTTAAATAGTTTGCCTACTCTTTGTTACTCTCTCTTGACCTCAGTATAGTACTATTTTTTTGTCCTATTTTATGCAATTATTGTTCTTTGTTATGCTCATCAGACCATTACGTAATCCGCTATAAATAAATCATCCAATGAAATCGCAGCATCTTTACTGTCATTTCCATTGGTTCGATTTGTTTCAGCTAACAGTAAAAGCTATTTACATGGATACGGATGACAACAGCCTACCTGAATACGGAGATGGGGAGAGCGATCTCGTACTGCTGATAAAGACGTACGATTGTAATACTTGCGTCACTAATATGTTTATTTATGTTAGGTCAAGTTTGGAAACCATCTTGTTGAAGACGTTTAATCTTTTTGAGTACTACAACGATTGAAGTAACTACAGCTGTATGTATATATACATGTGTTTTCATTTGTTATAAACAGAACTAGATTCCGGTTGGTTCTACGCTATCTGTGTGAAACCAATCAGAAAACACACGACGAGGCCAACTTAGCGGAGAATCTCACCCCGAATATATATCTTGTGACTGTCCAGTAACTACATATCACATTCTTTTAGAATGTAGTGATTTTACGCCCATACGAAATTGACTTTTAATAACGTGCAATCAATGCAAGAACTTTTTACAAATACTGACTACCATATTATTATCAAAAATATAATATACAACTGTTTATATGTACACAATTATATGTATTTTTAGCTGTGTAATATGGATGGGACGTTAAAAGATCCCTCTTGTCAAGGGTCCCTTGGTACGCAAAAGATCGTTTCCCAGAGTTTCGAGAAAAAAAAAGTAGGCTCACTGGGGGCCGTCAGGGAAACTTCAACATTCACAACAAAAAATATTTAAGTTAGCTAACTGCCGTAAAATGGCTTAAATACTGCCAAAATGGCGTAAAACCCAAAATAACCAATCAATGAACCATCTTTTTTATAGTGACATTTGTCAAGGGTTAGTGAGATTGACGAACCAATAACCCTTGAAAATGGATATAGAGTAGATTCAAGTTTGTTGAAATCATGGTCCCCGTGATAGAATTGGGCCTCAGGGGAACAAGGTTTTACATGCAGATAGGGTAATACATGAAAGCTCCCTGACGTAGTACATTTAAGTCTGTTTAAATCTTATCTCCTGGGAGTAGGAAGAGGCAACTATTAGAATCTTCTTTTTAAGATTATGAAGACCATGAGTAACCACTCCAAGCACAAGCACTCTGAAGTTGATATTAAAAGGAAGCTAGAGTTACTTATTGACAATATCATCGAAGCCTTTGGTGATAAGGTCTTCCAACTGGAATTCTCATGGACACGAATTGTGCTCCTTTGTTAGCTGACTTGTTTTTATTTTGTTATGAAGCAGAATTCATTCAAACGCTTCTACATGAGAAGAAAAAATTCTTTCTGTGACCTTCAATTCGACATTTAGATATATCCACGACGTTTTATCTATTAGCAATGATCATTTTCATTCAGATGTCGATTCGATATATCCCAGTGAATTTGAAATAAAAGACATCGCATAGTCTTCCACATCTGCTTCGTACTAAGATATTTTTACTGAAAATAGATACTGGCGGCAAACTAAGAACTCAACTTTATGATAAATGAGATGATTTCAATTTCTACATAGTCAACTTCCCTTATCTACGTGGCAATATTCCATCATCACCTGCATATGGTGTTTATAATTCCCAACTGATTCGATACACAAGAGCTTGTTCTGCATATGATAAGTTTTTAAATCAAGGCGGGCTACTGACAATGAAGTTAATGTTACAGAGGTTTGTAGAATCTCGTCTAAAGTCTGCATTTCGCAAATTTTATGATCGTTATAACGATCTAGTTTGCCAGTGCAACTTTCCATTAGGTTAAATGCTGTCTGACGTGTTTCATACCAATTGTTAGACCGTTCTTGTCATACTGATTCTGACTGCGGATTGCTCCTTTTACATTATCGGGGTGTAGGGCTCACAGTGGGTGTGACCGGTTGACAGGGTATGCTTACTCCTCCTAGGCACCTGATTCAACCTCTGGTATGTCGATGGGTCCATGTTTGCCCATCTCTCTGATTTGTATTTTCTATAGGTATTACTAAATTGAATACTGTTAGTTATCTTAATTTTGAAAATTTATAGAGAAATATCTTTTAAAATCTTTATCTTCACATTAATGATATGCAAGTATCTGTAGGTAGTTCATATTCAAGTTTGATCAATTCAGAGACCCGGGCGTAGGGTGGGGTTCCTTACAGGAGCATCTGATGCATCAAAATTGGTATCTATGTTTTATAGTAAAGCTTTGCATTTCGTCCATGATCTTTGACCTTGAGATCTTGACCTTGGAGTTTGACCTAAATTTAACGAACTCATATCTATGTTTGAATATGATTGATTGATTGTTTTACGTCCCGTCGAGAATTTTTCACTCATATTGACACATCACCCTGTAGGAGAAGTACCACAAATTTAGACCTATGCTTAGCGCTCGGGGCCGTAGCAGTGAGGGTTCTTTAACTTGCCAACGCCTACCGTCACACGGGACCTCCGTTTTTAAGTCATATCCGAAAGACCCGTGATTCTCACATCTAAATGCCTGGCGTTTAACGAAGGTGCAATCACTTCCTAGGTTTACGTCTTAGGTTTGACACGGCCATGGCACGCAGGGCTCGAACTCATAACCTCTCGGTTACGAAGCGAACGCTCTAACCACTGAGCCACCGCGACCGATCATGAGTGATGGGGTTCTCATATGAGATGTCATATGTACATTCCATGTTAAAAAAAAACCACGTTAAAGGTCCGAAGGACCGCCCCATTTAGTCTCCTCTAACGACAAGCAAGGGGTACTGAGAACCTGTTCCAACCCACAGGTAGTTTAATGTAGGACACTTATATTTTGATGGCAAGATCTCGTGATTCTTTAAATTTAATCTTTTGACCTTGACATTCAAACTTACTTTGAAAAAAATTGGCTAATACACATTAGAATAGAGCTTTCATGTTTTGTATATGAATTTTGTATGGCAAGGTTTTCATTGTATACAATGATTTATAACTTTGACACTCTCCGGTCATGGTAAACTCAAGGAAAATGTTTTCCGTGTTATCCCCTGTTAGATCTTGCTACTGTAAAGAACTATCACTGTAACGGCTTTGAACGCCACGTCAGAAAAAGTGGTACTGCGGTACAGCTGGTTTATGTGAATGAACATTTGGTACATTAAACAACATATAAACATCTTAAAAAGCGTATTCCTGAAACATGTGCCATGATTGATGAAGCTACCGCTGGTTAGAAGTTGTTCAATAGAAACTATTTTTATTTTATTATAATAGAACTTTCTCAAGTAATTAAATGTTAGTGGATTCACTTTGGTATATTATTCTTTAATTACACATACAACATGTTCTAAATTATTTTTTCTTCTAATTATTTTCTCGACATCTAGGATAGCCGTAAATCACAATGAGTTATACGAGTGCTTTGTAAGATGGTTCGCTTGTTACACGGCACATCTAAACAAAATGATGGTGGTCGGCATGACGAGATCCCTGGAACTAGACACCTGCTTAATATCCAGGGGCTGGTTACGTAATGCTAACTAAAATTTAGTCAAATGTGCATTCTATTTCAACATTGAATTTAATATAATCCAGAATAAGAGGCCCGCAGGCTTTAACGGTCGCCGGAGAATCATAGTCCATGCATATATCTGTAGGGAGTATCAGCCTCGTTCTAGATTCTGTTGTTCACAGGTCTTTGATCTTTCTCAATATAATTGATTGATTGTTTTTCGCCACACTCAACAATTTTTTTCAGTTATCTGGTGGCGTCCAATTTTTATTGGTGGAGGAGAGAACCCAGATACAATGTACCCAGGAAGAGACCACTGACCTCCCGAAAGTAAACTGGCAAACTTTCTCGTATATATCGGCGCGAACGAGAATCGAACCCGCGCCGACTAGAGGTGAGAGGCCTTGTGATTTTGAGCGTGATGCTCTAACCACTCGGCCACGGAGGCCCCTTCTTTCTTTCTCAATATATCTGATTGATTGATTATCTATTGCTTTCCGCCACACTCAACAATTTTTCAGTTATCTGGAGGCGTCCAATTTTTATTGGTGTCCAATTTTTATTGGTGGAGGAGAGAACCCAGATACAATGTACCTGGGAAGAGACCACCGACCTTCCGCAAGTAAACTGGCAAACTTGCTCACATAACGCCGCGGCCGAGATTCGAACGCACGCCGACAGAGATGAGAGGCTTTGTGATTTTGAGCCCGATGCTCTAACCACTCGGCCACGGAGGCCCCCTTTCTCAATATACATACAATTCCCATTGAATTACAATAGAAGGTAAAATGAAGTTTGAAGCATTTAAATCAGCCCATATTTTCCTGACCAAAGTGCGATGAATTTCAAAATTTTGGTAAGTAAAGGGCTTCATAGACATAATAACCTTTTCCCCCATATATGTGTGGCAGTAGAGAGGATTTTTTAAAAGATATATCCGCCTTCTCCCAAAGATGCTTCCTACCAAATTTGAAAAGAATTGGAGCAGTAGTTATCATGAAGATAAAAATATTTCATTGTTAACATATTTAGTCAATGGCCATATTGGCCCCACCTTCATTCCAAAATCCTTAACAATTTTGGTAAAGGGCTACCTGTTCATTCTAAATATCCATTTAGTTTCAATTTGGTATCAATAGAATGAAAGAATATGTTTTCTAAATGTTTTACACATAAATTCCAAATACCAAGTTTGCACCCCCTATGGTCAGAATCACTGCCCCGGGAACAATGGAATTTACACCATCGCAGAAGCCCTCCTTCTCTACTTTATTATGCATTTAGAGTTTCTTACAAATGTGCAGTTCTAGAAAAGATTTTTGAAAATTTGTCACTTTAGGCAGTTTTTACCCCACCGTTTTGGCCACAGGGGAGACTTTGTCTCAAAGATGTTTTCCAACTCCGAAAACAATTGGAATGGTCGTTATCAAGAAGTTAAAAATATTTAATATTGCCGACACATTTAATCACAGACCATACTGGCCCCTCCCTCATACCAAAACCCCTACTCCCGGGATCATTAAATACATAATTTTGGTAAAGGGTTTCCTAATTTGAATATCCATTTAGTTTCAATTTGGTATTAAAGATGTTTTCTAAATGTTTTAAACTGAAAAACCATATACCAAGTTTGATCCCACCCTGGGGTCAAAACCTCTACCCCTGAGATCATGAAATTTACAATTGTAGTAGAGACCGTCCTGTTCTACATTATTATGCATTTAGTTTTCCTTACAAATGTACAGTTCTAAAGAAAATGAAAATTGGTCACCTTTTGCCAGTTTTGATTCACTCTCTAGAGCCCCTAGGGGCAGGAGTCCTGAAATTTATGAATAATTCCCGCCTTGTCCCAAAGGTGCTTCATGCCAAATTTAAACAGTATTGGAATGGTAATTATCAAGACGAAGTTAAAAATGTTCAATTATTAACGCATGACGCACACCAATGGTAAAAGGTCACCTAAGCAACGAAACATAATTCTCAAATTTACCACTTCCAAAATAGGGACCCCGATAATTAGAGGGCGCACAATGGAATATGTAATACATCCGGTGTAGTAAAGAATATTAAACTCCTACGTCTGATCGTTTAATAATACTCACATTTCTATAAATGAAATTTGTTATATTAACCATGTTTTGCAGGGGAAGCACTATGACGTAGGAATAATAAATACATCTAAAGGGATTTCAGTATAAAAATAGTCTATGTAGGGTCAGTATTCAATGACGTAATTTATATCTGCGTGTCATGTTGTAGATTCTTTATTTTATGCGAGTATTTAAAATCGCAAAAATGATTTACATGTCAAATCCCGAGAAGATAATTTTACGAGTCTTCTGTTGATCAGGAATTTTTATGTGTATTTTAGCAACATAAAAATAAAAGCCTATAGTTTTATTTCGCGAGTATCGCTTCTCGCGAAATTACGCGATAAGTCCCTTGCATACGTAACAACACACGCTATGTACACCACCGTATGTTTTCTGGTATCTCATTTCATTTCAGTTTTGTTAAACCCAGTTCATTCTAATAACGATATGATATCAAAAGGGCTTAATATTCTTTTCTCAATTAACTTTCATAATTTTTTTTAAAAAAATCATATTTGAATCATTGTATATTATTAACTTTAAAACCTCAGAACTTGAGTTGACTTTCAGCACTGTAGAAATCATTAGGAATCACAGTCTATAGTTTCCGCAGACTGAAACTTGACGGAAACTATATAATCTTATACGCACTGTGGAAACCATACAGGAAACCTCAGCGTCAGGTTTACGCAGGGTTTCCATGTGGTTTCAGTTTTGCGGAAACTAGCGTTTTCATCCAGAGGTACAATTAGGAATTAAGAGCATTTTCGGATAATACTACTAGTCATGTTTGAAGAGTTTGTGGTGTGTCCGCGTCGAGGTAGCCACGATACAATGTAGTAATTAATTCCAACAAAATGAGCATGAAATTCAGTTTCCCTTATCTCAAAAAAATTTCCCCAATTTATTTGATGAAAACGTGGCCACAAATGTTCAGAGACGAACTTGATATATTCGAATGTTAACACACGTCAGGCAGCTCACAAAAGATCATCTGATTGCCTCAAAAACCCTGCGTGAACAAAAGAGCAGCGTGTTAACTGCCATGTATCCTAGTCCGCGGGAAGTTTTGTCTAAACTATTGAAATGTCTATTTCATGATCAGTAGTGCGAAATAACCCAAAGTCATTCATTAAACTAGAATTTCATTTAATGACTCGTTACAACACCTCGCATGAAGCATGATTTCACAATCGATTGATTTATTGATTATGTATTATTTATTAGACGTCACCATTGCCGGTGAAGATCTGCAAAATTTAGGCCTATGCTCGGCGCTTATGGCCTTTGCGCAGGGAGGGAACTTTATTGTGCCACACCTGCTGTAACATGGGGCCTTAGGTTTTTGCGGTCTCATCCGAAGGACCGCCCCATTTAGTCGCCTCTTGCGAAAAGCAAGGGGTATTGAGGATCTATTCAAACAACCCGGATCCTCACGGGGAAATTTTACTATCGAAAGAGTCATACAAGATATGATTTTGTGTGTGTGAGTGTGTGTTTTTTTTCTCCTGTAATGATAAAAAAGGTGTTTTGTTTGCAAGTAAGATATTTAAAAATCCTAAATTCCCTTTGATTTTCTATTTGATATAAATATCTAATAACGACTCGTGTGGAATGTTGGAAGTTTTCAAATAAAAATTATATATTAAAAGTATGAAAGAATTTGTTGATATTATTAGTCCCCTACCGGCTTTGCCGAAGGAGACTATAAGTTTACCTTCGGTCTGTCTGTTCGTCCGTCTGTCATTCCGCTTGAGGTTTTCCGGACATTTCTCCGCATTGGATGAAGATATTCAGCTGAAATTTGATATGTGGCTAGATGTGTGGCTTTCAGTCACAGATTAAATGTGCGTTTCGTTACGCTTGACCTACTTTTGATTGAATTATTAACCTACCGGTAGGGGACTTTGTATCACCTGCAATACACTCAGAATGTTTGTTCAAATCTACAGTGTACGACCAAAATCTTCGAGATACATGTCATTTGGGGAAAAAAAAGGTAAATTACACAAATATATTTTCAAAAGATATCGACCAAATTTCAGAAATATCGTTATTTATTATATTTAAAACAAACCAGAGAAAAAGTACCAATCCCCATTAAAATTGATAGAATTTACGAACATCATCATATTTTGGCTAATTTTATGAACTTTTCATTAAGAAATTGGGTTCCCTTTTAATTCCTTTAATTTGTAAACCATATTACGTCAAAAGAATGTAGTTTTCGGATTACAAAGTTCTCTATTAACACGTTTTTGTAATTCCGATCGGGCTTGCCTCAAATTTGAAAACTCGAAAAATTCCTCATAGATTGATTAATTGTTTTTTCACTCATACTGAGACGTTACCAATTTTAAGTGAAGTACCACAAATTTAGACTTACGAAAAAGTTAAGATAACTAACGGTATTCAGTCTCGTAATTTCTGTAGAAAATACAAATCAGAGAGATGGGCAAACACGTACCCCTGTACATACCAGAGCTGAGATCAGGTGTCTAGGAGGAATAAGCATCCCCTGTCGACCGGTCACACCCGCCGTGAGCCTTACATCCCGATCAGGTAAACGGAGTCAGATTTCTTTATTTGTAGATTTCGGGGAGAAGTACAAGAAAAGAAACTTTATATTATGTATTGAATTATTGGAAATAATTAAACTGCATATACTTATGTATTGAATTATTCGAAATAATTAAACTGCACATAATTATGTATTAATTAAACTGCACATATGAGCGCGTCACGTCCGATTTAACGTGTTTGTGTTCAATTTAAATGTTTTATGTTCTTTTGAGTGAACCGAATTAGAAAATAATAGTACAATCTACATACATGACTGAAAATTATTGAGCGAGACGTTAGGTAATATACAACATATGGAGAAATCACCATTAAGGGCTGCAAAATTTCAGCCTATATTCGGCGCTTAAGGCCTTTGAACAGAGAGATATCTTTATCGCGCAACCGGGCCTCGGTTTATGCGGTCTCATCCGAAGGACCGCCCCATTTAATCGCACTGAGGACCTATTCTAACCCGGATCCCCACGGGACTGTAAGTATCCGAAGCTTGGTTCATTATTGTTACTTGTAATAAAAAAAACACAAATACCAAGTTCCTCCCTAACTGTGAGATTCGGAGACACTTTTCACAAATGCATCATTAAGGAAGTATCTTGCTACGCCATCAGCAGCTTCATGTTGCTTTAAGTAAAACAGAAATGTCAATCAAACGATCATTTATAAATAGACTGGACCCAGGATACATAGTGCATGAAGCAATTCTTGTCCTTTTGTACTATTGAATCTGTAATAGCATGTATTGTGCAATTCATTAGGTTAGGTATAAGAAAATAAAACAGAGATATATGTGATTATAAACACAGTAAAAAAAATTATTGATTACGCTATGTCTGCAAACTGATGTTGCCAGGTCGGTAGAAGACATCGATACCTTTAGCAAGTGCAGCGGATTGGATGTTGTTATCATCATATCAAAAGTATTATCCCCTGTATGTACCACTAGTGTTTCAGAGTCGTTCTAATTGATTCGCCGTTGCAATTCATTAACGTTGGTTATTTACCTCAGTACGATGAATCAACTGACTACACGAACGGACTCTGATTGGTTTCCTTTCACGTCAATAATATTCTTTATTCGAATCGATCACGCCGGATCAGTGGTTAAAGAGTTCACTTTGTGACGGAGAGGTCGTGGATTTGAGCCCCGATCGTTTGTGTCAAACCTAAGACATGGATATGATTACTCATTCGCCAAACTCTCGGTATTTTAAGGCGACTCGCTACACCAAGGCTTATACTCTTTATGTTACTATGTCACAAGATGGCGATTTAAATGTTTGTATTCAGTAAGGTTGTCTCTGGTCATAGCTCAGTGATTATACCATAGGTCTCGGACCAGTGAACCCTAGGTCCCGAGTTCAAATCCACCAGAGTTCCTTTTTACTGAAACACATTTTTGAAAATCATATCTGTCAGTTAAGGTCATGACCCGGTATCATCTGGAACCAGGTGAGGGGGGAGGGGGGTCTCCGTGGCGGAAACAGTGGTCTTTGATAAACATCTGCTTACGTTACATTTTTTTAAAGATTGGTTACAAAAGTACATTTTGTAGTAGAATTCCTGGATGTTTAACGATTATTGACCTTCTGGGAATACCAAATATCACCTCGGTAGAACCTGTGACGCGGCTGCGTATAAACATACGGGTTTTAAGTTATCTGTTGTATGAAGAACTGACCAGGATGGGGAGATTTGTTATGACTAAGTCAACACTTGAGTTGAAGTGTCTGTGATTGATGTTACGGTTAGACAATCTACAATCCATTGATACAGAGAGCTAACGTTTCATAACATATGCTTGTGTTCACATAGGCGGCCTTCACACAATTTATCCTGGTGTACATCTGTTACATTTAACTGGGCTGAGCGTGTTGTATTGTAGTATCGACCAAGAAATTTAGAAGTTTAACATGCTTTCATCTGTTCGAGTACCGTGATTTCAAATTGGCTGATATTGAATTTTTTTTTCTGCAACAAGTAAATTAGAAGTATCATCTAAGATAGATTTTCTATAACGAACAAACCACTGTGGTATATACGAGAAAGTATCGTCATTCAATATATTTATGTGAACTTTTTCAAAAATACAGCTGCATTTATTCTGAAAAGTGGTGCATTTTAATACTGAAGGGTTGTTCATGAGGGAAAAGAAGACTGATTGTACATCTGTAGATTGCAATATCCCGCTGGAGAATTTTTCACTCGCTTGTATGGAGACGTCACCTGACATTGTTGAAACTACGTGGGGCGGTCCTTCGGATGAGACTGCAAAAGCAATGTCCCGTGTCACAGCAGGCATGGCATGATAAAGATCCCCTCCCTGCTCAAAGGCCGCAACCGCCGATCAAAGGCCTAAATGCCGAGCAAAGGCCTAAATTTTCAGCCCTTCACTGGAAATGGTGACGTCTCCATATGAGTGAAAAATTCTCAAGTGGGACTCTAAACAATATACAACCAACAAACTACTTCTATTATTATTGAAAATTTTCAGTGAACTATCATGCGAGCCTAAATGAAACACACTTCGGGCTTTTCTGCCAATCAAATAAATACATAATACAATCGTAGGATCATCCTTTTTACTATAATTGCGTATACAGTAAAGACAAATCTGTCAATTTAGTTGGTGTTGATAGGAATAAATGTGTGTTTGTTGTCATATTGATGGAGATGACGGTTGCCACCATCGTTGGAAAATGACGAATGTTGTTCAGTTTTCCTACACTGTTGGGGACAGTCACCTACCCCCAGAATGACAAGACACTTATCATCATTATCAGAGTAATCCTTATTGAAGCACCGCTCAAAATTTAGGCGCAAACTAGCAAACGAGCAAAATGTGCCACTTTCACTAAACCAGTCACAAATATTAATTCAAGAATAATAAATCAAGGTAATTAACTGATTTATTATAGCTGAAAATCATAATAATAAAAATGGCAAAGGAAAACATGGATTTTTATGTTGCATATAGAGTTACCGCCCTTTCCGGATGCTTGAATTTTAGATAACATGGGGATATATAATAAGGAGTCTGGATCATTTCGATACATGCGCATACACTTGAAAAACGTCCGCGATATTTTTATACCCCCCCCCCCCCCCCGGTTTCCCCTATAGATGGCACGAAATCTAGTGAAAAGGTGTTTTCAGTAGAGCCTGATGAACGTATCTGTTGCTTGTATAAAATTTAAACAGAGCCATTTTGATTAGAGTAAGTGAAAAAAAAAATGATTGAACCAAGGCCATTCAAGACATCCCTACTTGACGTCTACTTCCATTGTACTGGAAAGAGTCCAAATCATCTTCTCCGGAAAAATACAGGTCGCTACAAACCAGCTTTTTATAAGAGTAGACATTACACTTAGTAGTAGACGTTAATTGAACAAGCCAATTAGCTTCTTCATCAGAATTTCTATACAAACCTCACTTTGAATATTGCAAAAATTGTCCAAACATTTGTGAAAAGTATACGCAAAGTCGGCATGCCCCAGGCAAATAGAGAGTGTGTATTTTAAAACTCGCTTCCATTACTGTATCATATATCACGATGTGTCCTAGTTAAGGAATAGAAAAGTAAAGGAATAGGAATGTTACCAGATGGTTAAACTCCCTAGTTATGCTTCACCGACACCTATATTAGGCACTATTGGCGGAATTTTTCACTTTTATGTAGAAGCCACCTATTTAGGCCCATGCTCGGCGCCTATTGGCCTTTGAGCAGGGAGGAATCGTTATCGTGACACGTGACCTATGCTCGGCGCCTATTGGCCTTTGAGCAGGGAGGAATCGTTATCGTGACACGTGACCACGATTTTTGCGCTCTCATCCGAAGGACCGCCCCATTCATTCTCATCTTTTACGACAAGCAAGGGGATTGATTGATTATATATTGTTTAACGTCTCACACGAGAATTTTTAACTCATATGGAGATGTCACCATTGCCGGTGAAGGGCCTTTGAGTAGGGATCTTTAACGTGCCACACCTGCTGTGACACGGGGCCTCGGTTTTTGCGCTCTCATCCGAAGGACCGCCCCATTTAGTCGCCTCTTACGACAAGCAAGTGGTACTGAGGATCTATTTTAACCCGGATCTCCACGGGGTACAAGTAAGGGGTACTGGGGACCTATTATATCCCGGATCCCCCTGGGACCCGCTTGTGTTGGAACGATAAGTAGAACCCAACTGCTAAGGTCTTGTGTCCAGATGTGTGTGACACTTCGCATTAAAGTAGTGACGCCTCTGATGAGGCACGGTATGTAACAACTGGCGACGCTATGTAACCAAAAAAAAATCTTTGTTACATAGCGTCGCCATTCGTGCTATGTTTTGTAACAAATTGCTACATACCCTTATCGGGACTGCTCCTTTTTGGATGATTATGAGTGGAAAAGAAATGTATATATATATATATATATATATATATATATATATATATATATACTTGTAGATTCTTTTTAATCATTGCGACTGTGAGTAGGTGTGTGACTTTCATGTAAATTCCTTCTGTGTGTCTTCTGTCTATCAATATGTCTTTTTGCCTGCCGTATTTTTTATCTCCTGCCTGGTCCAGTTAAAGTGGAAGAATTTTAGCAGAGACCAGGGGGGGGGTCTCCGTGGCGGAAACAGTGGTCTTTGATAAACTTTATTGCTGCATATTCTTCTTTCACGATTCTCTCCTCAACAAAAAGACAGAAAAAAAAATCGCCATTAGTGCTACGGTATGTAACAATTTAATTTGTTACATACCGTCTCTTTGTTACATACGGTGCCTCATCACGCCTTTATGAGTGAAACATTCACTAATTATTTTTTAACATTTTGGATTTGACGTGACGTCGGAATCGAGATTCGAACGCGAGATCTCCTAATTACAAAGCCACCACGACCAGTAACAAGAAAATAAAAATCAAAGATGTATGTACAACCACGGGCACTCGACCTTATAAATATCCATACCAAAAAAAATGTCTTCATGTAAACAAACTGTGAATAGTTTACTTACAGGAAGACAATTTTTTTTATTGCAGATATTTAAAACGTCGAGTGTCTGTGTGTCAATGTAGATTTTAGGCTTTCTACACAGTATGCTTCACATTTAAAAGTCTTATAGTTACCAAGACTGCAGGCAGTGGCATTATAGTATATTATTTTGCTTTTAATGTGCTTTTATGCTTGGGCATTGGTAATAGAAAAACAAGAGGCCTTTGGGCCACAACGCTCACCTGAGTCGCCTTAGCCTTTCTATGCTTCAGAGGAAAAGTTTTTAAAAAAATCTTCTCCCGCTTTAAAATAAATTTTGAACCCAATCAGCTGCATTGAATCGTGAGTTAACTTGATTCCAGACAACGTGGAGGTGCCTCAAACATGGCCTCACTGTTCTGGAGAAGATTTGTAAAAAAGATTCCCCCTTATACTCATGCATTACTAGTATGACAATTTACCCCCATCCTAACCCCGGCTCCGTGAAAGTAAATCTGAATACAGAACATATTGACACGATTTAGTGTGACCCTACTACTGGTGAATTTTTTTTCTTCAAAAAATTTCTTATGTATTCTTATATAAAACTTCTTTGCCCTGTTCACACGAAGAATTGAATTCGCATTAAGCGTAAGTTAATGCGCATTAAATCTGAACCGCGTTCACAGTGAAGTTTTAATGCACATTAGGTTACTTTGAATTAAAATTTACGTTGCATCTTTAATGCGCATCAAATTCACGGTGCATTAGCCCCGTGTAAACGCTAAGCGGAAGCTAATGCGGATTAAATGTGGACGTATGCGGGTCACGTGGTTAGCTATAGACGTGTATGTTATTTTTGAACGAAAAACTAATTAAAATGGTATATCACAGTCATCAGAAAGGATATGCACAAACAGTATGTCATTAGATATCTGTGCTCTGCAAATTTAAATCAGCATGGTTAGGACTCGTGACTGTTGCTGACATATTTAGACGGTATGATTTTTTTTGCCTCCAGGGTGTGTAAGAGACGATAAACACGAACTGACAGAGACTCTGTTCACTTGAGATATCTCTACAGGATTTTAATGGCGGTTCACCACAGCAGTGCCATGTCATAAACATAATTTTTCGAGCCTCGAAACCATCTTCGTCCATTTCGTGATGGCTGTTTGTCGGAAACAACAGACTATCATCAGCATGAAGTAAATAGGCCTTTAACTCTGCCTCTATTTCATTACAGTCGTTGTTGATTTGAGAAACGTTTTATGGTTTCAAATTTGCTAAAAGTTCTTTATAATTTTTTTTAGAATCCACATTTGATTAACAATACTTCTGGCATATGTAGTGTCACTGAACGTTTGAAGTTTCTCCATCACAACAGTTAATATTTTCGTGAGGAGCAAAGATAAAGGTTTGATAGAACATTTACTGGATCAGCAATGTGTCTTTGTAAGGGTTTTTGTGGCGTTTAGACGTGCATCTATATGTGCTAGTAATGCCTTGTAAATTTGTGGCGAGAAAGGGGGCGTCCCCTCTAAATCTGTCACCGATTCATAAGACATTAAAAGATATGACTTTACAACACTTTACACGTCCATATCCCACGATAAATTAAAGATTTGTTTATTAAAAAAAAAAATGGTAAAAAGAAATATTCATATCTAGTGAGCAGTCATCCAAAAAATTATTTTGTTAACCTCCACTCTTACTCCAAGCACAAGTACTCTTACTTTCACATGTACCCTCCTCCCCCGCCAACTTTTCGGCAATACTGGATCCACCATATTGCAGAAGTTACAGTTTAGTCGTAGATGGTATTAAAATCTAACAAGTGAACGGTATGTTTGATTCATTGATGAAATTCTTGTCTGCTTGCATAATAAACTTTATATAATCATTCTGATGCGTGTTTTTTCTTTCTTTTCTTAATTTTGTTTGCTATGATGTCATTGCGTTGAAACAAAAACCTGAAGCTGAATTGATTTAAATACTGTTCCAGCGGTGATTGTATTCATACGCAAGAAAATGTCTCACCACGTGGTTGACTTCATGTTATTGAAACTTGAATGTCAATTTCGTTAGTCATGTCATATAAGGAAACACGTTGGCAAATATAAATATTTCAGAATAAACTAACGCGCATTAGTATCACCGTGTGAAGGCCGTTCGGACTTAATACACAATAACTTACGTTTAATGCGAATTAAATCCTTCGTGTGAACAGGGTCTATATATTTAATGCGAAGTAAAATGCAATGCGTATCCCCGTGAGCAGGGCATGTGATTCCCTATCTAAGCGAACCCGTGACAAATATGACGCTGTACCACACTGGATTGGTTGAATATTGATATCTCGAAGAAATGGTCCTTAGTAAAATGTTTAGAGATTACATATTACATTTCAGTGTAAGTAAAACATGTAAAGAACGGCCTTACAATTAATATAAAACTTTGAATATATATTGCATGTTACCCAGGTGATCGTTCAGGTGAGTGACCCTCTTGTTTTTGTAAGGTATATATTATATCATTGGCACCTATTACAAATTTCAAAATCTTAAAGAAAAGCAGCCATACTACATTTATCTTGTAATGAGGCACATGACTTTAAATTTTACTTTTTTGCACTCAGAATTCAACATCTAGCGCTGAATTTGCCGTTGTAACAATGAACAAAATTGAATGTACCACACGTTTAATATAATCTAGTTTGACCCAGATTCTAAAATATTTTTGTTTATAAAATAGTTGTAATATTTTGCACTTAAAATGTCAATAACTTTCATCAACTAAAAAATTATCTAACATTAAATTTCACAGTATTCAACTTTATTTCTCGGCGAGGTTTTATTCAGCACATTCGGGGGGGGGGGGGGGGGGGGGGGGGGTTAAAACGCCTGTAAAATAAGAAATGTGTGTAAAGCTCGCATTTGAATATAATCGGACTTCAAGTAAATTATTCGTTGAAATAAATTAATGGAAGTTCATTATTACCTTCCCCGAGTATGAATTTTGTTCTAAAATAAAAGCAAGGCTCATTAGCGAGAAAAATCCTCGCTTCACTAATATTGTTAGCATCATCATCACCAATCTCTTATGGGAATGCTATTTGCGATAAATCATAATTAATGGTAGTAAAATAACCGGACCTGTCAATACGCATCTTCAAAGTCACGTGATTTCGTCGCTGTCCAAGCTCGCGTTGATCTGTATTTGACATGATAAGTCGTCGTTTAGAGACGATAGTGGTTATTAGCGTTATTCTAATCAATGCTCAGACAAATTTTTACTCGGATAACATCACACATTTACCATATGATCAGATCCGATTCTGGACCTTAAACAAGTGCGATGTATTCACCTCCTCACACTGATCATCCTGAACGGTCAGGTTGTTGTAAAGCACATTTTGTCAATACAGCAAAACAAAAATGGAGAAAGTTGTCTGTATTTGTCACAAACAAATCATTTTAAAACAACAAAAATCGAGAAAGTTGTATTTATTGCATGCAAGTCATTTTAGAACGAAAGACGCAATACACTAGAACAATAGCCAGATTACGCATGCGTACAACGCCGTCTGCGAAATTCGAGTAATGATGTGTCCTCACGAACTTCTGTCGGAAGATTTGTTCAATTTTAATACGACTACGCAATTCATCAGTCCCACCTTGGAAACATTTCTAATGAGCCAATAAATCCATTTTAGCAGAATGGAAAATGTGTTAAAACAGGACATACTTAATAAAATTTTAAATAGCTATGGAGGATCTGGAATAATGGTAGAATTCATTTGGTAATAACAACAGTGTATTTGATCATTAAAATTTAAATTTACGCGTCTATTAATGGAATATATTGAATGGGGAAGTTTGGATCCTTTGATAATGGAATTCAGGATATTAATGATTGTTTAAACCATTTTATTGTAAAATAAATGTAAATAATAGATATGTGATTCACGGTATGGTCACAATGGCATATGAATACTTAAAACAGCCTAACACAGAGTTACATACTTAAAACAGGGAATAAATCCCTTGATTTTACGTTAACACACAAAATACAAATGCATTGGAATTATGAACGATACCGTGTTTTAAAATCGGTACTCTAGTGCTTGCTTCGAAATCTTCAGAAGAAAAAATTTCCTTTGCCAAGCGCCCGGGTTTTATATGACCAAAACGGAGGCCCCTTGTCACGGTAATATTTGCACTATAAAGAACCATCACTGCTACTCTCGTAAACGCAATACCCAGGTCACGTTTCATGGTTCTTCACCTAAAACTGGTAACGTATCTAAATGAGAGAAAAGTTCTGGAATTCGGGACGTGAAGAAAAATAAACACCCTT
Organism: Ostrea denselamellosa; assembly: GCA_024699665.1. Classification (NCBI taxonomy): domain Eukaryota; kingdom Metazoa; phylum Mollusca; class Bivalvia; order Ostreida; family Ostreidae; genus Ostrea; species Ostrea denselamellosa. Next base: position 1,068,880 of record JAMZEH010000002.1, read on the forward strand.
ACCAAAAACGAGAAGACCAAGGCTACATCTATTTGAACAGGCTTGGGGCTCAAGGCGGGTGTGACCGGTCGAAAGGGGATGCTTACTCCTCCTAGGCACCTGATCCTACCTCTGGTATGTCCAGGGCTCCGTGTTTGTCCATCTCTTTGATATATATTTTCTATAGGAATTACTAGATTGAGTACTGTTTGTTATCTTAGTCTTTTCATCTTGGTCCTGCTGTTGTTTAACTGTTACATTTGAAAGACCTTTTTAAAATATTTATTGTAACCCCGTATCGCGGCATAACACCAAAAGGTCACAACATAATCGTGATACATCGTCAACGATTATGGTATAAAATGTAAAATAAAAAGCATTACCTAAATTTTCTTAAGTTAACTTTTCTTAAAATTAAGTCAAAATCCAAGGTCAAGGTTACAATGTCAAACCACATTGCTAGTGAATCAAATGTCTTATTGTCACAGGCTACTGACAAAGACGTTGATGTTACAAGGGTTTGTGGACTCTAGTCTGAAGTCAGCATTTCGCAAAATTTGTGGTCATTATAACAATCTAGTTTGCCAGTAAAACTTTGCATTAGGTCAAATGCTGTCTGGCGTGTTTCATACGAATTGTTAGGCCGTTCTCGGCCCACTGATTCTGACTGCGAATTGCTTCATTTACCTGATCAAGATATAAGGCTCACGGCGGGTGTGACAAGTCGACAGGGGATGCTTACTCGTCCTAGGCACCTGATCCCACCTCTGGTATGTCCAGGGATCCATGTTTGCCCATCCCGCTGGTTTGTATTTTCTATAGGAATTACGAAACTAGATACTGTTCGATATCTCAGCCTTTGCATATGAAATATAAGATCACTATCACGCATCATTTAAAAGTTATTAGCAAGATCAAAGTTTCAGACAGCCACAAGACCCCCCACCCCCACCCCCGTGTTGTCGACCCATCCTTACCCCCGGGTTATTAATATGACTAATCATGGGCATGCTGTTCTTGAGAAGATGTCTTAATAACCTACCCTATTTTGTGTCTTTTCTTGATTATATCCCATTTGAAGAGAGCATGGTCCTTCATTTCAACGAACTTGAATCCCTTTTACCCAAGGATGATTTGTGCTAAGTTTGATTGAATTTAGTTCTGCAGAAGAAGATGTAAATTTAAAAAATAAAATCTAACAGCGACGACAACAGAATAATTTGGATCAGAAAAATGTACAATGATGTTATTTCACGAATATTTTCCATATAATGTTTGTCTCAACTCACACTTTATTCAAAGTTCTTTTGATGTAATTGTCATCATTTTCGATTAATCACATTTGTCAGTTTTCTGAATAGAGACTATTTTGGTTTCTTGTTCTGAAATACGAACACGTCACGCACTTGCGCATTACAAAGACATGTCAAATATAACGAGACGCAGGGTTAAAGGAAACGACACAGAACCAAATGGATAACCATCATATCTGTGTATCACGTGGGGTCGTAATATGTACACCGTAGATGGATTTATTACCGCGTTTTCATGGACACGTTTCCCTGGAAACGCTTCATTTACTTCCTAAAAATATGACATTTCAAGTCAGAATGATGTCCATCTAGTTAGGCGGATTGTAACTCGTCTAGTTGTAACAAATCATGAGATTGCTACTAATAACAGAATGCCAGTTGCCAGGTACTTTCTGACCAAGGGATACCTAGTGACCGAATTTTATCTAGTGGTGATGTGCAACACCCCTTTCCGTGCCTCTTTTGAAAGTACCCTTAATCGCTGGTTGGTACTAGATGTTTGAAGTTCTGGAACTTAAATTACATTTTATTACATTTCTTCCAAAAGGTTCGGTATAAATTGCCATTTGAAACACAGTTCGATTGAAATAACTGATGATAGGAGTTACTTTACAAAGTATATTTACAAATATTTAGTCAATAATAATATTTAAAGTCCGCTAGTTCAATATTGATGTATCGTCATATAGGAACTAGTGCTGGCGGTACAAAGAGGCTTGCTTTGTGAGGAATTCCATATACGGAATCACACGCTATACTTGCATGTTTATTCATCACCTTAAATACAAACAATCTGAACACTGTACATTTTATAAAGTAAAAAAATATCGATTTTTATGTTGAAAATAACTTTCCATACAAAGCAGGCCTGTAAATATTTTAATATGATACAGAGTCTTTCAAATCTGATGATTTTTTTTTTAATATAAGAAGCAACTATTCAAGCTCTTGTGATTGAAATGAAAATATAAATTCAAAGCGGCTGAACAGCTGTATTAACGGCTGATTCCGTAGCTCTGTGATCTATCACTATTTTTATCCTCGGACAAAATTCTGCAGCTCTTTCAAGGTCATGATCTAATACCGCTTACTGGTGACCTTCACCAAATAATATTCTTTTCCGGTCCTACCAAAACTTTACAGCAAGTATGAGCTTCTATATACTTTACGTTGCAATGAAAAAAAATTCTCTTTAATTATACCACGGATCGGTCGCGGTAGCTCAGTGGTTAGAGAGAACCTAAGACTAGAAGTGAGAATCACGGGTCTTTTGGATATGAACTCTAAATAAGACAAAATAGAATCTTCCATATATGAGTCGTATTTGGATATTTTACTGAAGATGTCAACGGCAAAACCAATAACACAACTTTATGAAAAACGAGATGTCTTCAACGTTGTCATCCCTATATTTATGTAGCAGAATTCCGTTATCGCCTGCATATGGTGTTATGTCTCTCAACTAATTCGATACTCAAAAGCATATTTTGAGTATGATCAGTTTTTGAATCGAGGCAGGCTATTGACAAATAAGTTGATGATACAGGGGTTCAACCGTCTCGTTTAAAGCCAGCAATTTGCAAATTATCTAATTCACAAATACAATCTGATATTAAGTGGCTTCTGTCTTACGTGTTTCCCCAACCCTAACCCTAGGGTTAGGGTTACATGATCGGGGTGTAGGACTCACGGTGGGTGTGATCAGTCAACAGGGGATGCTTACTCCTCCTAGGCACTTGATCCCACCTCCGGTATGTCCAGGGGTTCGTGTTTATGCTACTTTGAAATTTGTATTCTCTATAGAAATAAGAGATTGATCACTGATTGTTATCGTCACCTGTTCTCTCTCTCTCTCTCTCTCTCTCTCTCTCTCTCTCTCTCTCTCTCACACACACACACACACACACACACACACACACACACACACACACACACACACACACACACACACCTACCTACCTACCTATCTATCTATCTATCTATCTATCTATCTATCTATCTATCTATATATATATATATATATATTGCTTACTTTGGTGGGAATCATCAATTTTAATAATTTGTTTAGCTCACCTGAACAGAAAGCTCAATTGAGCTATGCTGATGTCCCGTTGTCCGTCTGTTTGTAAACTTTTGACATTTTCGTTTTCATCTCCAGAACCACTGGGCCAATTTAACCAAATTTAGCCAAAATCATCCTTGGGTGAAGGCGATTCAGGTTTGATCAAAGGAAGGCCAGGAAGGTCTTTCTCCATGAGATATAATAGTGAAAATACACTAACAAATTTTGAAAGTCCTCTTCTCCAGAACCAGCAAACCAAATTTAATCAAACTTGGTAGAAATCATCCTTTGTTAAAGGGGATTCAATCTGTTTTGCAAATGAAGGTAAATGAAGGGCCATGCCTCCTTCAAAGGAGAAATAATCACAATAATGCAAAATAGGGTGGGGTCACTTAAAATCTTCTCTTAAGAACAATTAGGTCAGAAAAGTTCAAATTTACATGGAATCTTTCTGTCATTATGCAGATTCAAGTTTGTTAAAATCATGGGCCTCGCGGGTAGAGTGGGGTCACAGTAAGGATCAAATGTTTATGTGCGAATATATAGAAAAATCTTCTCAAGAACCACAGGACCAGTAACGTTCAAATCTACATGACAGCTGACATAGTGCAGATTAAAAGCTTGTTAAAATCATTTCCCCGGGGGTAGAGTAGGGCCACAATAGGCAATCAAAGTTTTATATGCGAATATGTAGGGAAAATCTTTAAACATGGGTCAAGGTGACTCCGGTGAGCGATGTGTCCCACGAGCCTCTCTCTTTTTTCTTTTCTTTTTTTTTCAGAATTCGGTAAATGTTTGCTTCTAGCGACACGAGGGATCTTTATACTGCATTCACATCATTCACTAAACATATGTCGTGTTATATTCAGGGTGATGTTTTCATGCAACCACATTTTTATACTTCTTAGCCAAGTTGCAAAGCAATCGTACTGTTTATTGTAGCACTGACGGTAACGTCAGGACAGATGTACTGTCGTTTCTATTATCATTATTTGAAGGTCTATATTATAGATAGTTAAATAAAACATGCAGCGAACTACTTTACACATGATGATCCTTGAGTCGGGGGTTCGAATCCCACTGTGGGACGTGGGTGCCGGTCTTTCGGATGAGACCGTATAAACCGAGGTCCCGTGTCGCAGTAGGTGTGGCACGGTAAAGATCCCTCCCTGCTCAAAGGCCCTGAGTGCCGAGCATAGGCCTAAAATTTGAGGCCTTCACCGGAAATGGTGGCGTCTCCATATGTGTGAAAAATGCTCGAGGGGGACATAAAACAATATATAATCAATCAATGTATAACCACAAAAAGTACGCGGTCTCTGAATTTTTTTAGGCCTAAATTTGCAGCCCTGTCACCGGTAATGGTGACAGCCGCCGGATAGCTGAAAAATTGCTCAGGCGGCTATAAACAAACAAAAACAAACATTACACATGAAAATCTGGCGTTGTTTCGGAATGTCGTTTTCAGTCTGCATGTTCTCCAGTTACCCTGGACTTTTCAGTTATCGAACACAGAGAGAGGTGCAAGTCTGTCGCTGACAGAACGAGTGAAATAAAGTCCTGGAATCTTATGAAATTACACGACAGGCTACCATATTAACACGGAGAATTACTTTATTACAGAGTATATTATGTTGAAACCTGAATACTACTTAAAAATGAAATTACAGAAAATACTCATTTAATGGCAGTTCTGTCTTCGTTGACATTCGTTGTGTCGTTATCGAAACACTCTATTGTTAACCGATAACTCGGAACAGCAGTCTGTTTCATCATCCGATACATGATGACATCTTCAGTCGGAAGTGATTGATCTCGCAAAAATATCTCATAGAAGTGTTGCGTGAGCGTGTCTTGATAATTGTGAAGATGACGTTTTGGTAAGACGCGTGTTCAACTGTTATATCGGCAACCTTTAAAAAAGAGATTGAATGTAGAGTCGTCAGACTTTAAAAGTTCAGAATTCAATCATGTTTAACGTTTTTATTTGTGAATGTAAAGTTATTAATTCCAAAGGTCTCTACAGACAATTGTGGGGGTTTTTTTACTTTGAAAATATTTCTATAACTTTTACCAATTTGAAATCTAAACTTAAATTGCAAAAAACTGTTTAGAAGTCATTACTGTCCAAATTAGTGAATTGCAGTATCAGATTAAACAAAGTTGTGATCCAGTTACGTACATGTGTTTCTTGTTGTGGTCAATAAGAGTTGAAAAGAAGTCTGTTTATATTGCAATGTGTATAAATGATAGACAACTCTGAAATCAAAGGCTTGATCTGGAAGAGAAAAAATATAAAAGGTGTCCGTTATACCCCGAACTGCAAGGCGTGAAAGAAAATAATTTTACACACATGCTGCGATAACCGTCTATCACCATATCTCTTATGCCTGTTAAAAGAAACGCAGTTCAATTCTCTGAATATGATTGAAAAATAATTGAAGACGGTAACCGGAGCAATTTGGCGGAAAAGGTAAGAAACGTGTTATAACGTGATTATTTTATTTCATTGAGGTATCGCAGTCAGTCATACCACAATAAAGATATTACATTACTGCACCTAAATATATATCGATTGCGGCAGCCTAATGGTTAGGATATGTGCTGTACAACCGAGAAGGCTTGGTCCATCAAAACCCCGTCCCGTGGGGATCCGAGTTAGAATAGGTCCTCAATCCCCCTTGCTTGCCGTAAGAGGCGATTAAATGGGGCAGTCTTTCGTATGAGACCGCAAATTCCAAGGTCCCGTGTCACAGCAGGTGTTGCAGGTTAAAAATCCCTCCCTGCTCAAAGGCCATAAGCGCCAAGCATAGACCTAGATTTTGCAGCCCTTCACCGGTAATGGTCAATGAAATGAAGGTCATGGCTCTTTTAAATATAGCACTAAAGCGGAAGTCAAGCCACCGTAGGCGTTGGTACGATAAAGAACTTTCATAGTACACCCTTGACCGCTACGCAAAGGTCAATTTATGGCACTTCACCTGAAACAGGTGGCGTCTCTGTATGAGCGAAAAATTCTCGGATGAGACTTAAAACAAACAGAAATATGCAACTACAGAAATGACATTGTTTAATTTTGTTCTTGAAGCAAGTCACTTCATAGTTCTTATCGTCTTCCACACTGAACACGAGTGTACTCTGTCTTACTCAAGCATTGGGAAAGCTCGAAACTTGCGTATTGAATAACCTTCTTATAATGTGTTTCTGTGCGTATTTTATAAAAGACAAGAACGATATCAGAATCAAAGCAAGAACAGAGGCTTTACTTAAGCGTGGAAGGTACATATAAATAAATAATTCAGTCTACAGCTGTTTTCATCATTGCTCCGAAATACACTATATTTGTAAGTATTGTACTGCATAAACAAAATATTATTCACTTACACAGCATGGGAATAGTTTCTGGACAAAGTCTACAAGCAACTTTTTAAAAGATTTCCGAATTTGAGCATTCACAATTCCATATACAATTGGATTTGAAGCATTTCCTATGAAAAATGTGTATCTGAGAAGTAAATTTCCCGTTAGTCCAAATATGTCCAACCAGAAAGGGAGCCATGTTATCAGATATATAACACTACACAAAAACAACATTTTGGCAGTTTTTCTATGCGCTGCACGTCGGAGATTCTCCCTTTCCAACAAAACGCTTGTTGTGTGTTTCATGCGATGTCGAGGTTTTTCGGGAGGAGGCGTGTACTCTTGCACGCTGTGATCCTGGGTGTACACTTCCGAATCCTTCTCGGACACTGAGTTTCCCTCGGCTGGTTCAATGAGCGATTTGGAATTTTCCATCTCCAAGTACTGCGTTTTGTCTGTTATAACCCGTTCCTTGCTGCAGGAAAGTTCACACACATCGGACACCAGCTGTGAACGCGCATGTCTCTTGCGGTGTAATTTAGAACGTTTCCACAACACATAATACACGATGATATACAAAACCATGATAGTTCCCAACGTTACAACGAACGACAGGGCTAGAACCCCTTGGTAAATGGACACAAGTAATTCCCCCATTTCTGAATATGTAAAATGACAGAAGTCTCCACTGCTTACATGGAATTCGTCATATGAACAATGAATATCACTGATATCCTTGTAAGACACGACAGCGAAAGTACCCATGGCGGGCGCCGCCATTACACAACTGATGACCAGGATGGAAACAACCCCTCTGTTTACGTGGTCCACAGACATCTTCCGGGCCAAGTGACAAACTGCGATGTACCTTTCAACACTAATTGCCACAAGAGTAATATTTGACGCTGCTATAGCGAAGTGACGCAAAAATTCAAACAACCGGCACGCAACGTCTGAGCTGACCATATGCAATTCATAAACCATCGTGTATGGTATAATAAGAATACATACCAAGAGATCCAAGATGGCCAGCACTTTAATGAAAGTGTTTGAGACCATGTGATCCCGCTTGTGAAAATACACGATTAGAACTGGGATGTTTCCTAAAATTCCAATGAAAGAACACACTGTTAAATAAAACGCCAGGAATATATATTCTAGACTCCAATTTCCTCGCGACAGTAGCGTTCCGGGGACAGTGCTATTTTCTTCCGCTGATATTAAACCACTACCGTTTCCCTCGGTCATTTCGATAGAAATGCAGTCGAATCCCATTTGTACAAGTGCGTGATTCAATAAAACAAGTGCAAATAGACTAGCGTGGACTTCCGAATAACATTACTCAGATTATTGCCCAAATAAATGCGTTCTTGTCATACTGAGTTCGCTCAAAATCTAATTTTTGTTAACCGACTTTAAAGTGTCACAATCGTGGTCTATCCGTACAATTATTCCAGAGAAACAGCATTAGATAAATTTAACACATTCAAAATACGTAATATCTGCTTGTGAAAATGGATTCTTTCAGGTGATATTTACAAGGATCAATTCATAATATTATTTCATGAGCACGGTATACGCTATGCGAGCGAACGAAAGACTTCCAAGCAGCTGTCAATCAATAGTGACTGAATGCACTTTTAAACCCCACATTCCGAGAAGAGGGGAACGTTTCTATAGAAATGTTAAATGCATTAAATTGTTAAGGAACATATCCGATCTAAGGGACACTTTGTTTATCCGTGTGACGTGAACGCCATTAAAGGAACGCTTAGAATCAATAACACGCGCACCGCACCTGAAATGGCCGCTTATACAGATTTACAATTATATACCGTGTCCAGCCATCCCAGAAGGACATTTGTCATGGTAACGTCGATTTATCCAATGACATGCTATGATACAGTTTTCCTGCTACGTGTAAGTACTAACAGTGTAGCCTGGCCCGATGTCTCGTTTAATTCAACATGTAAATTAATGTAAAATTATTACTTATAGACTCTGCCATCATAGGAATGAGAAAATGGAAAATTAGTTACAATATATTGGTCTACACTGTAACATAAAAGTTTTATCGACATTAGGTCTTTTAATGTACATAAAATTTTAAGCTGTTTATTTAAGTGGCCGATACTTTCTGCAATTAAACATAACATTTCAGGAAACTTGTTAAAGGCGATTTTAATCGATCAATTTCACTTCAGTAAAATATTCGAAATAATTGATGTAAATCTTATCTTAAGTAGCACCCCATTTTTATCCATTTTCCTGAACAAGTTGCAAGAAGGGCGCGACAATAATGAAAGTATGTGTAAATACCGTTTTTCAATAATTAACGATTTTCATTGAATACATGACTAGACATTGTTAGTACATCGCGATGTAGTGAATGTATCTTAGATCAGGTCACGAATATTCATACTTTGAATGCTTCATTCTCAAATTTCTGAACTTTCTATTAATTGATAAATTGCGCCTAAAAAGCCAATCATAGAAGTTTCCTTTTTATGTTCATATCTAACCTTTATCCTAAAACATGAAAAAATCAACACAAATAATCAGGTTAACTTGGGAGGGGGATATTATAAGCTTGATATCCTCTCTTTTACAGCACCAGAAAACACAACATGTTAAAGATGAGAAAAATAACACAGTTTTATTAACATTTTATTGACATCAGGGCTATTGTTTATCATACAATATTGTTCTATAACTTCAGGTTCAAGATTTAAGATTATATAAGTTAAACAGATAAAAAATCAACATTCAATTCAAAATGCATCTATGGAAAACACAGATGTGATCTGACCATGGAACTGGTTAAATTTACGCTACACATAAATATGGCGTTTTCCCAGAAACAACCAGGCCTATATTTTCGAACAACATAAAATTGAGCTCATATCATTTCTTATTTTATTTCATATTAACAAGTAGTCAAGTGATATCTAAACTAGTGAATACCAAAAAAAAAAATCCAAATGGGTTTAATCTGAAATTACGTCGAATTTTGTAACCACACTCCTCCCATCCCGAAAGAATTTTAAGAGATTCAGTCAACTGAGATAAAGTACTGACCTTTCTATAGGTTATATACATATATACATTTCCAAGTTATTTATTTCAGAATTCAACATCACAATAGTATAAGGTGTCTATGAGCCACTTATGAATAATTTACAGTCTTTGCTCTTGACGCCTTTGCACTCCCGATGACATCATTATTTTCCTTGCTATTTTGCAACTGGTCAGCGTCCGTCGTCGTCCGCCATGCGTTTAAAAACTGAACATTTTTAACTTCTACTTGATAACTACCATTCCAATTCCGTTCAAATGTGGTAGGAAGCATCTTTGTGTCATATGGGGCATAAATCGTTACTTTTCAGGAGAATTGCACCCCTGGGACATTCAGGGCGGGGTAAAAAATAAAAACCGGCAAAAAATGACTAATTTTCAAAACTTTTCTACAGCAGCACATCTGTAAGAAAGAGTAAATGCATAGTGATGTAGAGCAGGACGGCCTCTACCAAAATTGTAAATTTCATGATCCCCGGGATGGTGGACTCCCGGGCGCGACCAAAGTTGACGTGTAGTGTTTCTGTGTAAAACATCTTTAATGCTATTGATACTAAATAGAAACTAAATGTGAATATTACGAAGGAGTAGGTAGTCCTTTACAGAAATAGTAATTTTTATTATCTCAGGCAGTAAAGGATCTGCAGCCAATGTTTTCTGTGAAAATTGTCTTTAACATTTGAAAGACTTTGAAAGATTGCTGATACAATATAAAAAAAAATCTTAATGCACATTTAGGAAAAAAAGAAAAGAAAAGCGTGTACTAAAATTGTGAATTTCTCGACCCCTGGGGTTTGACTCTAGCGCAGGTCCAGATTAGTCCTATCAAGTCAATGCTACTATCGTGTACCTATGTTATGTAAAGTAGGCAATTTTGAGGGTATTCAAATTTTACGAACATGTCTTCTTTGATAACTATGCTGAATATTAGAATTTAGCTTAGATGTACAGATCAGGAAAGGTTTTCTAGATTAAATAGCCCTTGGGACTAATGATGTTTTTAATTTATACTCGGGTGACCCATAAGGCTCGTGGGCCTCTTCTTATAATAACAGAACATAATTACATACGTAATCACTTTGTTTCAAACAAAGAGACATAATTAGACAGCATCTTACATCATGTATGTTTAAATAATGTTTAAATACTTAAAGCATCCTCTGGGGATCCGGGTTAGAATAGGTCCTCAGTACCTCTTGTTTGTCGTCAGAGGTGACTAAATGGTGGTTCTTCGGATGAAACCACAGGAACCGAGACCCGTGTCACGGCAGGTGTCGCACGATAAAGATCCCTTCCTGCTCAAAGGCCATAAGCACCGTGAATAGAACTAAATTTTGCAGCCCTTCAACGGCAATCGTGAAGTATCGATAGCAGTGAAGAATTCTTGTGCGAGGCGATAAACTATATACAACCAACCAACAGAATCACGCAAATGTGCCACTCAAATGTAATTGTGATAGTGAATTTGCTATAAAATTGGCATATTGAATTGTAAACAATTCGGACACGCGCACAGTGCCTCTCTTCCACATTTTTCCGAACTGGCCACCTCTGACGTACAGGCAGGAATTACTGTCAGGAAAATAATGATTCATGAATCGCGCATTTCTGGTTTAATGCTTCAGATTCCCTCTGATTCTATGACATTATAAATAATCAATCACAAATATGTTGTTCTGTTTGTTCTTTTGATATGTTATTCTGTTCATTTTCAGTTCATTTACCGTCAGTTACAGCTTGTATTGCTTTAATACCAGTTGAAAGATTTTAATTCAAGAGACCAATGGATTCTCCGATTTATCTTCCTCGTACAGAGGCAAATGTCATTTATAAGGATGAAGTGGGGAAGGCGTGAAAAGGTGAAGCTAACGAACAGTGATGAATCTCATAAACACAAAATAAAGACTTAGGCTAGCACGGGCCCCTCGATTACCAGGTATAAGATCAGGTGCCTAGGTGGAGTAAGCATCTTCTGTCGACCGGTTATACCCGCCCCGAGCCCTATATCTTTATCAAGTAAACGCAGTCATTCGTAGTCAGAATCAGTGTGCCAAGAACGGCCTAAAAATTCGTATGAAACACGTCAGACAGCATTTGACTCATATGGAAGATCGTATTAGGAAACTAAATCATTATAACGACCATATAATTTGCGAAATACTAACTTTAAGCGAAATTGTTGAACCCCCTGTAACATCAACTTGTTTGTCAGTAGCCTTCTCTGATTTAAAAACTGATCATATGCAGAACACGCTCTTACGTATGGAATCAGTTGAGAGATATAAACACCATATACAAGTGATAATGGAATATTGCTACATAGATATGAGACGGTGGAGAAGCTGAAATCATCCTGTTTGTTATCATGTTGAGTTGTCATCTATTTTCAATAATCGTGAGTTCAAGTCCCGCTCGTGTCATGGTCTCATTGCTCCTTCGCCAATCGCTCGACATTTCGAAGCGAGAATAATGGGTCTTTTGGATATGACCTTAAAAACGGAGGTCCTGTATCGTGACAGGCGATGGTACGTTTATGAAATCTCCTGATACAGCGCTGAGCAAAGGTCTTGATTTGCGGCTCTTCACCTACATCTGGTGAAGTGTCAATATGAGTGAAAAAAATTTCAACGGGACGTAAAACGATCGGTTTATTTTCAATAAAAAATCTAAGTAGTAAGTAGATGTGTAGGATTTAGTATTTAGTATTAACTGGGATATATCGAATCGACATTGTATGAATATGATTGTTGTTATCGATAGATTTGTCGTCTATATATCAATGTGTCGAGTTGAAGGCCACAGCAAGAGATTTACTCTTCTCATGTAGAAGCTGTTGAATTACTTCTCCTTCGGAAGATTTGATCACTAAAAACTACAAAGATATTGTCAATGAGGTACTCCAGCATCTTTTTAATTTCAAATTCAGGGTTCTTGTGCGTGGAATCAGATTGGTGTTTGACAAACTAATTTTTTAGAATGACTGATCACTAGAAATGAATTTTCCTTTTTCCATTTTTGTTGAAGAAGGATCTATCTATGATGTCAAAAAGACTGGTCTTTAATTTATCATGAGGAATGGTGGTATAACGTATTGAAAAGTGATGCGTTTTAATGTTTTTGATTTGAGTAAAGTTTTTCGATTTTCGATTTATTAAACGTTCCTTAGAATGTTTAGGTCACCTGAGTAAACGTAAGTGTCCTATTGTAATGGGTCGGCGTCCTTCGTCGCGAGTTAACAAATGAACATTTTTAACTTCTTCTTGATAACTACCATTCCAATTCTGTACAGATTAGGTATGAAATATTTTTGGGACAAGGTGGGCATATATTGTAAATGTAAGGACTTCTATACCCACTGGGGTCTTAGGGGCGGGACCAAAACTGACAAGTTTTCAAAACTCTTCTCTAGAACTGCACATTTGTAAGAGAACCTAAATACATTGTAATATAGAGCAAGAAGGCCTCTACCAAAATCCCCGGGATAGAGGTCTGACCCCAGGACATGGCGAAATTTGACATATGATATTTATGTATAAAACATTTTTTAAAAACTTCTTTAATGCTATTGATACTAAATTGAAGCTAAATAGATATTTATAATGAGCATATAGCCCTTTACTAAAATGTCTAAAAGTAAATTTCGTGATCCCAAGGGTAGGGGTTTTGGTATGATTTCTAAGTGGCCATGCTTGTGATTTTCATGCCTTGTTTCAATACAAATTTTAAGCCTGGGTAAAATATTGCACGCGTATCGAATATCAAGTCATTCTTTAACAAGATACCGAATGTCAAACATGGCTAGTGATGCAAAGGCCCTGCATGCTTGTCATCTAAAACTGAGTACCGTGCTGTACAAACTTCCATTAGGTCAAATGCTGTTTGACGTGTTTCATACCAATTGTTAGGCCGTCCATGGCACACTGATTCTGACTACGGATTGCTCCGTTTACCTGATCGGGATGTTGGGCTCACAGCGGGTGTGACCGGTCGACAGGGGATGTTTACTCCTCCTAGGCACTTAATCCCACATCTGGTATATCAAGGGGTCCGTGTTTGCCCATCTCTACAGACATCTCATCAATACAGACAATTTTAAAAATTAGTATTAATTTGCTCTCAACTGCGCTTTGAAGGTCATCCGAAATTCAAATGTTTCTTCATGCTGACGCGGTAATTTTACATCACGTGATTCAAATTCACAACATACGTGTTGTGTAGAAACATAGAAAATACCCTTAAGGAGACCACACTCGCTTTTCAAATATGGAACTATTGTAAATCATTATTCTCACGAAACCCCTTCCGTGTCTTTATATTGACCAGGGAAATATTATTAAAACACGTGACGTGTTCAGATAAAAATAGCACTTATTTTTAAAGCCCCATGTATGTGCCTCGTAGCTCGTGGTTTTACAAACGGTCATAGTAGTCCCCAAGTAAATTCTAGTTCACGTATGAGTTGTATCTCGTTCTATTTTAACCTTTTTTCTCGCATAATCTGTCAATATTCTAAGTCTGAGCCACTGTAAACTTCCTCTCACTAGACGACATGCTGCACGGAAAGGAGAAGGCTCAGTGTATTTATTGAAGAACCTTTAAAAAGTATCAATATTGACGTTAAAACAACGATTTTCAACTTCAGAAATGTGTTATTTTCGCAAGGTTTATACTTTCAACTATGGAACGAAATTCGAGGAAGCGCTGGGAAGATTGTCGATTTATGATTTTTGCGAAAATGAGCTATACAAAGTGTGTCTTCCATGTGTTAAACTATAATACCGCAAAGATATAGTATGTGAAATCCCCCTGTGGATTAAAAATATCCCCCCTGTAAAATAAATATGATAATTATTCCAAAGAGCAATACTCCAAAAGGTGTTAAGGAGTGATTACATGATTCGATTTCCAGATTTATATTTTTTTTTAAAAATAAACACAGACAGCAACAGCTTGGAACATGTGCAATTATAAGCCTCATATAATGAAATTGATTTTTTATTTCTTACTATAAACACATAATGTGAACGTACATGTTCCTTCAGTTTTAGATCCGCTCCTCTTCACGGTGGCTCAGTGGTAGAGCTCTCGCCTCGTGAACGGAAGGTCGTGAGTTCGAGCCCCGCTCGGGCCGGCCGCGTCAAACCTAAGACGTTAAAATAGGTAGTGATTGCTCCTTCGCCAAGAGCTCGGCATTACGAAGTGAGAGTCACGGGTCTTTCGGATGGGACCTTATAAACGGAGGTCCCGTGTCGCAGCAGGTGTGGCACGTAAAAGAACCCTCACTGCTAAAAGCCATTAGTGCTAAGCATAGGTCTAAATTTGCAGCCCCGTCACCGGTAATAGTGACAGTCGCCGGATAGCTGAAAAATTGCTCAGGCGACTATAAATAAAAAACAAACAAACAAACAAATCTTTCTGCAAAATGTGCACGCGTTGATTATAAATCTCAAGTTATATCAGTTTATAGTTCCGAATTGTTTTGACAATTTCGCCGATTATTGATGAACTAAATCGTAATAGATAACAATTAGGTTCAAATATGAAATTTACAATAAGGTACGACATTTACTATATTGATTATATAGTCATAATATTATATAAGTATAAGTATGATTATTATTATTATTAATATTATTATTATTATTATATAATTATTATATAATTATCATTATTATAATTATTATATAATATATAATCTAGACATTATCTCTTGATTAGTCGACAGTAAGGGCCAAAAAATCGAGTCTATAATTATTATATAGTTGTATACATTTAAGTTATAAACATTTAGGTCCATTCAAGCTGATAATTATTATTTGATGTTAATCTTACAGTTACATATTGTTATGTAATACATAAATACAATTTTTTTTCTGGTTGATATTTTTCTTGTGCATACATGTTAAACTAAAACAACGAAGGTGGGTGGCTGGGAGAAACTGCCATAGTCTTTCCCATTACCGAAAGTAGAAAGTAAAATTGTTACTTTAAATGCAGGAAAACCAACAGTTTATATTTTCTGTTGCTCTGAACATTCCCTCTAAAGTAGATCTACCACCTCATCATTTGTATTGTGACGTCAAAGCAAAGACTTGACGTAATGTATATTGTCTTGTTCCGGGTTAGATCGAAATGGAGTTTCGTTACACATTTCAAGATTTAACTCATTATCGATATGGAGAACTACATTGTGTAGGGAGGTCATGAAATCGACTTGTCTGAATCTGAGGTATTAAGCTTCGTACTACGCTTATAATGAAAAAGTAAAGGAAAGGAACAGGGATCAATCTAACGAGTCCTTTGAACAGAGTAGGACGAACACGGACCTCTGGACATACCAGGGGTGGGATCAGGTAACTGGGATGAGTAAGCATCCCCTTTTGACTGGTCAAACCCTCCACGCGTTCTATATTTTGATCAAATAAACGATGTAATCCGTAGTCCAAATCAGAGTGTAAAGAACGGTCTAATCTAAGGTCCACGATGTGTGACTTGGGCGGTATTGGGATGATGCGAATTTTTTTTTTTTTTATTTTTTTTTTTTTTTAGCTGGAGTAGCATCCTCCTCCATCCTTCCATTTGCTTCACTGTACAATCTGTGGGAATTTCAAAAGACGTAGTCAGGTAAATGTGACTTTTCCTTTAGACACAGTCACATGTACTGTTATTGCAAAGCACCGTAGCCACACTGCGTTACAATCTCAAAGAACGTGCAGGTGTTTTGTCAAACAAAATTTTGAGACGCACGCACAAAATTGGTGTATCTTCAGTTTTACTACGATGATTGATGAGAAAATCGAGTCTGTATTTTCATAGTAACGGAACACAGTTATGCACAGTAATAAGGATACATGTTCGGGAAAAAATGTTTCCATGATAACAGTGTTCCCGACCGCGACATATTCAGTTGTTGTGAATGTGACCTTGATCAATGAATTTGACCTTTGTAGACACACCAATAACATTGACATTTCGGTTCATCAGATATAATTTATCGATCTATTATAGTTCATAAGGTATTAATTAATCTTGCTCCCTAAAACGATATTTACCAATGAAAAACTCTAGAAAACCTGTGTCCGTTACCGAATGCCGCTGTATGTGGGGAGTTTGTAAACGAGCCTCACAAAGTACCAACGTAATATACATTAAAAAGTGAATAATTTAAATAAAACCAGCTCTTAAAAACACCATACCAAGCACTTAAGCAATTCTACTGGTCAAAACCTGAATACCATTCATGTGATCATGCCATAAAGATTATACCATTTTAAATAAACACTGAATACAACATTTTACCGCTATCCTATCGAAACGCAGGAAGATGTAATTATGAATAAAGTTATAATAGTTGGAGGCAGAGCAAAATGAATTTCCAATCTTCGTTCTCTGAGGCTTAAAATGCATAGAAGATCTTGATATTCTGTACATGAATTCTTTTCAAGTGTTTTCAAATTTTTGTCCGAAATATTTACGAACTAGGATCTTTGATAGGAAAAGCACGACATGGGTTAAACAGGGGAAAAGGCCCATCTCCCGGTTAAGGATGTTGAATTTACAGAGCTTGACGACTACTTCCGACTTCAAGTAGTATGAGCATTTCTAAGACGGTAGTATTTTAAGGGAAACAAAGGCATTCCTCACATAAGACGGATTCTTCATTCTAGGACGGGCCTTTGACTGATGCACCAGCAATATCCGGATGAAATTGGAAAGAATCATTGTTTAAGTGCTATATTAGTATGAGGTTGAATCAACAGACGTGGGATATACTTTTGCGGTCCATTTCTATGTCGTTATGTTAAGGAGAAAAATATAAATAACCCAATCAAAGTAATTGATTTAAGAGACTTCAGAATCAGCGGTAAAGTGTATTGATATTTAGTTGTTCCAAGGGGACAAGGAATGTATTATTGATAACTTAATAGCTCTGATGAACAAACTCGGGACAAAGGGAGCTCTGGTTGAACTTTATGTTGTTTTTAATAACTTTAGGAAATATCTTCTGCACGACACCCACACGTGTAACAAGAAGTCGCGTGTTCATAACTACACGTTTTGGGGTAGACACGTTTCGGACGCTTTTACGTTCAGAAGTTTATAGAATATTAATTGCTTGTTGAGTTTGAAGACAATACGAGTATTTTATTTCCCTCGAGTTTATTGTTGTTATTGTCGTGTTTGATCACTTGTGATAATCAATATTCTTCTCTGTTCATGACCCCTTGACATAGTCTTATATTAATAAAATTGAAGCCCATGGGTCAAAACTAGAGCTCGGGGTTCACAACAGTCTTCTCACACACTGTCAATATCATATGACTAGTCTGAATGTTTGTGGGAAACGTACCATTCTTTCAAAGCACGCAGTGGTTAACGTTAGTCCTGATTTCTTTGTAATACCTTGCACCTACAGCTGAGGACGTCTCAATATATGAGTGTAAAATTCTCAACGGGACGTAAAACAAACAAACAATCAATAAACAATCACCAGAAGAAACCAACAGCTAAGAAAATGTATTAAAAAAAACCAAAAAACAAAAACAAAAAAAAAATTGTTAAAAAAGAAAAGAACAGTAATATTACATTAAATACGTCCGTGTTTCTGTAATTGTTGTCTCTAATTATGCTATGACTATACAATATATGTCTTAAGGGAGAAAGCAGACAGACTGTCAGTATTGAATACACAAGACGTAAATCCCCAGCATATCAAAATTATTGATTGATTGATTAATTGTTTTTTCCGCCACACTCAATTTTCAGTTATCTGATGGCGTCCGGTTTTTGTAGGTGGAGGAGGGAACCCAGATACAATGTACCCGGGAAGAGACTACCGACCTTCCGAAAGTAAACTGGCAAACTTTCTCACATATATCGGCGCGAGCGAGAATCGAACCCGCGCTGACTAGAGGTGTGAGGCTTTGTGATTTTGAGCGCCATGCTCTAACCACTCGGCCACGGGGGGCCCCATGACAAAATTAAATAACAGAACTATGCTAGATAAACTGACACGTTCTATCGCCGATCACAACTGAGAAGTGAGCAGACATCAAGGTGGTGAATGGTAGACGACCTCATTTAGGTATCACACCGCTAATTCTTTTCACTATATATTACTAAATAGGTAAAAACAAATATATTAAAACTCAATTTGTTAAACTCAAAATAGTTTCATCTGCCGACACTGGAAATATAACACTCTACATGGTATTTTCTCATTTTTTTTTTTTACCTGCATACAAGACTACT
Source organism: Ostrea denselamellosa (assembly GCA_024699665.1). Taxonomy (NCBI): domain Eukaryota; kingdom Metazoa; phylum Mollusca; class Bivalvia; order Ostreida; family Ostreidae; genus Ostrea; species Ostrea denselamellosa. The sequence continues at coordinate 1,087,921 of JAMZEH010000002.1, forward strand.
ATCAAACCCATTTGTTTTTCACATGTATGTAAACAACCCGGATGCACCTCAGGAAGTAGTCTCAGCTAACAACATCAAATATTGCCTTAAGTTTGTAAACAATTGATAATTTCTTCAAATTAGTCAAAATTCCGAACCCAAAATACAAAAATTAAGAGAAAAAATGGATAAAAATAAATGACCAAAAACTCACACATGGAAAAATATAAATTCTTTAATATTAAATATATATTTGAAAACAACCGTCTTGTCTTGAAAAAAATAAATAATAAAGAATGTCATATATTTTTTTTAGGGGGGGGGGGGGGTCTTCGATGTCAGTAGACGATACAGGTAACATAGAACATTCTCAGCTTTTGAGCACAACTGCATAAAATGCTATCATTGTATAGATAATGGATCAATACCTATTTTGTGGTCCAAACATGTTATATATTGCTACTTAAAAAATTCTGCAAATGCATATTACTACTGAACAATTTGTATGTCGAATCCAATTTTGAAAGCGTTTGAAAAGGACTACATTTTCTATCGGAAGGATTATACAGTTTTTGTTTATGCACCATCGTCAATAATTATACGCTTAGGCGTGTATTTCAATTTTATGATTTATGTACAAGTGCTAGAGACTTTGAACTAATTCAAACGTCGCAAAAACCGAGGCCCCGTGTCACAGCAGGTGAGGCACGACAAAGATCCCTCCCTTCTCAAAGGCCATAAGCGCCGAGCATTGGCCTAAATTTTGCAGCCCTTCACCGGCAATGGTGACGTCTCCATATGAGTGAAAATTTCTCAAGCGGGACACTAAACAATACATAATAAATAAATCAATCAATCAGTCAAATGTTGTAAATTCATTAATATGGTTGATATCTTTAAGGGAACGCCGATTCTTAAAAATATCTACACTGATTAACACGAAATTTTGCGTTTTGGCCAACAAGTAGTCCACAACTCCATCTTAAATTTTAAGGCGAGACAGCGATTTGTGTACAATTTTAAAAAAAATTAAATTACATCTACTATACTCTTTTGGACCATCAATTCTGTATGCAGAATTTTCCCGATATTAAGTACAAAATAGTCATTCTGCCGACATTGAATGCGTAATGATTTGTGATGCTTATGTTGTGTTGACATCAACAGACAAATCTAGTTTATATGAATGAAAAAGATGAAGATAACGAACAATGATCAATCTTACAACTCCCACAAGGAATACAAAATAAAGAGTTGGGTAAACACGGACCCCTGGCTATACCAGAGGTGGAATCAGGTGTCTAGGAGTAGACATCCCCTGACGACCGGTCACACCCGCCTTAAGCCTTATATTCTGATCAAGTAAACGGATTAATCCATAGTCGGAATCAGTGTGTAAAGAACAATATAACATTTGGTATTCATTAATTTGGTTGATATGTTTTTGTTATCTACACTGATTTACAATAATTCGTAAATAACTTTAAGTGCAAAAAGGTCAATAGTCAGTCTACTATCATTGAATTTGAGTGTGTATTTATTTGATACAGTGAATTAATGGTGATGGTTATGTTATGTTGTCACCAGCAGACAAATCAAATTTATGTGAATGAATCGTTAGTGCATTTAAGTGCAAAAGGTCAAGTTTAATACACTCAGTAACTCAATAGCTCAATAAACAAACATCCCAGTTTTTCTTTTTAATTTCGTAATTCTCCTTCAGTGTAAAAATCAACAATATACTTCCCAAAAATAATACTACAAAACTCGGGGGCAAACCTCTTTAGCAAATTGGTTTTTTTTTAAATGTTTTTCATTCTATGGTAACATACAGTGAAAATAATTAACCGTATGATACATTGAATTGTTTATTGTTGATTTCAAAATTTCCCGTTTTTACCACTCGTTTCCCTTCCGTTCTCCAAAAAAATAAATATGTTTCTAATTTTGCATAGTATGTAATGCCCCCTTCGTCCTTCTATGGACAATCGCTAGGTGGCGTTATAATTATAATTCCGGTCCCCCTTATCCCAAAGATGCATCATGCCAAATTTTACAAGAATAGGAAGGACGGTCATCAAGAAATGTTCATATTGATAACGCACAACTAACACAGACCAATACAGATAGGTTACATGTCCCGTGGGGATCCGGTTTATAATAGGTCCTCAGTACCCCTTGCTTGTCGCAAAAAGCGACTAAACTGGGCGCTCATGCCGATGAGACCATCAAAACTGAGGCCCCGTGTCACAGCAGGTGTGGCATTAAAGATCCCTTCATGCTCAAAGACGGTAACCGCTGACCATAGGTTTAATTTTTTAGAGCCCTTCACCGACAATGGTGACGTCTCCATAGGAGAGAAAGATTCTCGAGCAGGACGTTAAACAACATACAACTAATCAACCAATAGGTTACTTAAACAAGAGGCCCACAGGTCTAATTGGTCAGCTGAATATTAATTAAAAGTATCATTAGCCCCAAAGAGTATGGTATCATGCAATCTGGAAAACTGTTTAACTTACTTTAGCCTTAAAATAAGTGATGGTGCACCAATTTAGCTGGCAAGTGAGCTGAATATGTGTTTCCCTGAGAGGGAGGTTGGGAGAAAATGTCAATGCAATATCCGTATCCATGATGAGAAGAAGTCCAGACAGCTATCTGAACCACTTTTAGCTCCAAAGTAGGTCAAGGTGCACCAATTAAGCAAAAATGTTAATTGATTATATATTTCTGTAAGGAAGAGACTGTGAAAAATTGTCTGGGCAAAACCTGTACCCTTAATGAAAAACAATCTGGAAAAGACCGTATAACTGACGCCCCGTGTCACGGCAGATGTGGCACGATAAAGACCCCTTCCTGCTCAAAGGCCATAAGCGCAATTTTACAGCCTTTTACAATAGTGACGTCTCCATATGTGTGAAAATTTCACGATGCCCCGTGTTACAACAAAGCGGAACTGTAATATATTGTAGATGAAACTTTCGATATGGCTTATATTCGAATTTTCTTAAAGTAGGTCAAAGGTCAAGTTAAAGGTCACCAGGTGAAATGTTTTAATGTCAATTGAAAAGGTTTGCCACAAGGCAAGGAATACACATACCAAATATTAAAGGTCTACCTCTTATGGTGTAAAAGATATGACCAAGGTTAAAGTTTTTTGAAAATTTCTAAAACCTAGGTCAATCACATGGTCAACAAATCTGGTATCCTCTGAAAGGTCCTCTCACAAGAAATGTACATGTTAAATGTAAAGGCTATCTCTTGCGATTTGAAAATATAAATATACTAGTAACTTAGTTTTGAAGTTTGTGAAATAGGTCAGTGTTAAGGTTATATATATATATATATATATATATATATATATATATATATATATATATATATACTGAAATAATTAGACAACTATACGGAGGTTCAAATTGCTTCGTACAACATGAAATGTCTCCGATGACTTGCATCTACATTTAGAATAATCGAAAGGTCGATAAATGGAGAAAATGCTCCCGACCTTTCAGCGACTTATGGCGTACACTGACATATTTTTCTGACAGTAAAGTGAGACCAGCATTTCCCCAGAATATCCTCTTCCAGATATATATCAACAATAAACAAATACACATGTGGTTACCAGCTATGGGATGAATATCTTCATTGTGTATATTATAGTGTAACTGATTCTCATTTTTGTTTAGAATAACTTATACAACAATGCTAATAAAGAACAAGGTACAGTTTTCGCCAAAGTCAGGGAAATTGACCAAAATACAAAATCTGATGTTTGAAAATGTGCCATTCATGAATATAGTCAATAACAGTTGTAATATATTCAACGGAAAACTCCATGTAACTGAATTCACCAACTCCGACGTTAATTCTGTTCCCCAAGCGATGTTCTGAGACATCCGACAAAGTTGTATCACACGTAGAAGAAACAATTCTGAAAAAGAAATGTGAAATTATTGGTGTTGTACTCATCTGAATGGGTGTTATTTGGAGAATGAAACCAGATCAGACAGACCGCCGGCAAAAACTGCACAGCTATCCATGGAAAGCTTTTCTGGTGCAGGAACATGACAGTTCTATCACCAAATGAAAGAAATATTTATATAACGGTAACAATAATTTACAGTTGTTTCTCATTTTCGTCTCCCAGTTTCTTTATTGTAACAGAATTTAAAACAAAATGTATAATTATGATGATTGTATTTGCAGTGTATATTATATAGGGGGGGGGGTGCGACACTAAAGGTGGCTCACATTCAGATAACTAAATTTTATACGAAGTTTGAATTATCATCAGTATAATTTTTTCACGAAATGGAACATAACGGAATTTTGAGCTAAATGTCAATTCGTAAGTAATAAACCCAGCAAAAACGGCAGTATTTACTCGCTTACTTACTGGGAAACTATACGTGTATATATATATATATATATATATATATATATATATATATATATATATATATATATATATACGAAATAGCGGCAACATTTTCGCGAACGATCACTGATATTCTACGCATATTTCACGTAAAACAGCGCAATACTGCGTAAACTCTTACGCGACGCCGAGTTTTGAGCTGCTCAAAATCTGGAATCGCGTAAAGCGTCGATCCAGCGAACATCGGCGGACACCTACGGAGGTTCCACGTCAGAAAAACTGATGAAATGCGCAAATCGCGGATGTATCGCGTAAGACTAGAAATTTGTTCATGATTCATGCGTTTACGCGACTTTTGAGCAATGTGACCACGCCTTTAGACGTAGACATGTATGCGAAGGTGGTGATTGAGAATCAGGGGTCTTTTAAATAGTTACCATATTCCATTTCTACTGTATTCAGGAGTTTGAGTTTGCCCTTTTCTTCATTTTGTATTGCCCTGTGGGGATTCGAGTTAGAAAAGGTCCTCAGTACCCCTTGCCTGTCATAAAGGCCGTAAGCGCCGAGCATTGGCCTAAATTTTGCAGCCCTTCACCAGCAATAGTGACGTTTCCGCACGAGTAAAAAATTCGCAAGCGGGACGTAAAACAATATACAGTCAATCAATCATTTTGTATTTTTGATAACAATTTCATGACTGAAATTGTCACCTGTTCATGACCTCACAAAAGAGGGATCTCGTGTCACGGTAGGCGTCGCTACTTTAAGGAAACATCAATGCTACGACCCTAAGCCCTAAGCCTCAAGTCACATAACATAAATTCCATTATGGCTTTTGTAATTTCATTCGTCTTTGCTTTAGATAATATTGTTTTCCCATCTGTTAAAGCCAAATGATTTATTTTCAATGCTGCTAATACATTTTAACATAAACAAGAGGCCTATAGGCCTTATCGGTCACCTGAGTATTAATCAAATGTATCACGTTCCAAGGGCTATGGAATCTCGAAACAATCCTGTTCTGCATATCTAAGCTAAATTCTAACATTTAATTAACAGTGTAAAACAGGATGTGGTCTTAAAACGTAAATGCTCATGCTGGTGAAAGACTTTACATAATATATGTACCATTAACACGATATGACTAATTTGGACCTTTTCTTAGAGGCAAAATCATAAAGTTGCAAAATTCACAATATTCGTACCTCCTCGCTTCTTTTCCTAATAATGCAGCCTTAAAATGGCTGAAATATTGCCAACACGGCGTAAAACCCGAATCAATCAATCAATCAATCTTTTCCTAATATGCACTTAGTTTTTATACTGTGTAAGGAAACTTTGAGAAGTCATTCAAATAATAAAGACAATAATCATTATAATTTTGGCCTCATCCTGAAACCAAAACAGTTACCTACTGGGATGAATTTTCACAATTTGGTAAGGGTCTACCTGCTCCTTCTAAATATCTATTTAGTTTTAATTCAGTATCAATAGCATTAAAGAATATGTTGTTTAAATGTTTTACACATATACATTATATAATACCAAGTTTGGCCCACTCTGGGATCAGAACATCTACCCTGAGAGTCACGAAATTTTGTGAAGGCCTTCCTGCTATATCACTATGCATTTAGTTTTTAGCTCACCTGAGCTGCAACCTCAAGTGAGCTTTTCTGGTCGTCTGTCTGTAAACTTCTCACGTTTTCGACTTCCCCAGAACCATTGACCCAATTTCAATCAAACTTGGTAGAAAGCATCCGTGGGAAAGAGAGGATTTAAGTTTGTTCAAATGAAGACGTCTCTCTGAAAAGTGAGATAATAGCGAAATGGAAAAAATGCACTGAAATTTTTAAAACGTCTTCTTCAGAACCACTTAGCCAATTTCAATCAAACTTGGAACAAATCATCTTTGGGCGAAGGAGATTCATGTTTGTTCTAATGAAGGGTAATGTCCACTTCAAAGGGGAGATAATCACAAAAATAGTGTGAGGTCATTTAAAATATACTCTGCAAAAAAAGAAACGCATAATGGGTTTTTTAAGATTTTAGTAGATGTATTTTGGATTATGATTTTACAATAAAAAATGTAGATATTCACTAGAATTGTTTCAATTGAAAAAATTACAGTCCAAACCTTAGATATTGGTGAAAAAAAAGTCAGATCATCACAGTTAAGAACACTTCCTGTCACGTTTAAGTTAGTACCGTGTATGACCAGCTCGAGCTGCCAACACAGTTCTGCATCTCCTTGGCATAGAGTCAATCAATGTTCTTACGTTATTGCGTGGAATTGTTCGCCATTCCTGTTGTAACATTTGACGGAGCTGATCGAGGGTCTGAGGCGGAGGTTGGCGCAGGCGCACACGTTTATCCAGTTCGTCCCATAAGTGTTCAATCGGATTCAAATCCGGTGATTTGGAAGGCCATGGTAGCACATTAATGTTGTTCTGCTGAAGGTAGTCAATTGTTAAGCGGGCTGTGTGAGGCCTAGCATTGTCATGTTGGAATAACTCCCTCTGTCGGTCAATTACGCGCATAAGGTGAGGTTGGAGAATTTCGTCTCTGTACCTTTGAGCCGTTAAATTGCCCGGGACATGTACCAGTTCTGTTTTACGGTCATTAGAGATCGCCGCCCACATCATGACGCTACCTCCACCGAAGCTATCCACTTCTTGGACACACGAGGAAGAGAAACGTTCATTCCTGCGCCGGTATACACGGATTCTTCCATCACGTTTCTGTAGCAGAAAACGGGACTCATCGCTGAACCAGATTCTACGCCAGTTGCGGAATGTCCAGCCCCTCAATCTGTTGCACCATCGGACTCTTTCTCGTCTGTGTAACGGTGTCAAAACTGCTCCAAAATACGGTCTTCTGGGTCTAATGCCATATTGTCGAAGTCGGTTGCGGACTGTCTGCGAGCTGATTCTTCTCAATCCAGGTATTCCGACTGCAGTAGCTGTTGCAGCAACGGTTCGATTCCGTAGATGAAAGACCCGGATGTAGCGATCTTGTCCAGGAGTCGTAATGCGAGGTCGCCCACTCCTCGGTCGGTCATTAGTAGAGCCAGTCTGCTGGAATCTGTTCCACAGCCGAGAAATTGTGCTCTGATTTACGTTTTCAGTTCGTGCAATCTCACTTTGGGATACTCCGGCCTGGAGACGGCCAATGACGATATTTCGAGTAGCAGGGTCCAACCTTGGCATGGCAGCATTTTAACGTTATGATGAATTCAAGCTTCAAACTTCGTCCTTTTATACGCTTTAATGTAGTGGTTGAATTAAGCACAAAGTTCTCGTGAAAAACGTAAGCCAAATTCCATGGCGATAGAGGTGATGTGCAATTTTAGAGAGTCGCCGAGCTAATTTGGCAGAGAGCCAAATCAAATGAACAGACCTTTAAAGTTTCATACTTACCTGTAAAAAATCAATTACTCAATTGAACATTTCAGTTTACCTGGTAAAATACATAATTTGCATTTTTAAAATTTCAAAAGGGCTATGCGTTTCTTTTTTTGCAGAGTATATCTTCTCAAGAACCACTGGGCCAGAAAAGTTCCAATTTACATGGAAGCTTCCTGATATAGTGCATAGTCAAGTATGTCAAAATTACGGCCTCCAATGGTAAGGTGGGGCCTCATTAGAGGATCAAAGAATCTTTAATATGGGCGAGGGGCCTCCGTGGCCGAGTGGTTAGAGCATTGCGCTCAAAATCACAAGGCCTCTCACCTCTAGTCGGCGCGGGTTCGATTCTCGCTCGTGCCGATATATGTGAGAAAGTTTGCCAGTTTACTTTCGGAAGGTCGGTGGTCTCTTCCCGGGTACATTGTATCTAGGCTCTCTCCTCCACCTACAAAAACTGGACGCCACCAGATAACTGAAAAATTGTTGAGTGTGGCGAAAAACAACAAATAATCAATCAATCATTAATATGGGCAAAAGTGACTCAGGTGAAAGATGTGGCCCAAGGGCCTTTTCTCGCACATGTGCGGTTGTAGAAAAGATTTTTTTAAAATTAGTCAATTTTTGGCAGTTTTTGTCCCGCACCTAAGGCCCCAGGATGCAAGAAACCTGCTATTCAAAATTTATGTTTCCATTGTCCAAAAATACTATATACCAAATTTAAAAAGAATTGGAATGGTAGTTATCAAGAAGAAGTTAAAAGTGTTCAATTGTTCACACATCTAATAACCAACCATGCTGGCCCCACCCTGATACCAAAACCCCTACCCCTGGAATCGTTAAATCTACAATTTTGAAAATAACTATCTCTACTACGAGGGCGAGTAAATAAGTAACCAGCCTAACTTATTTCCGGTTGAGATCCACTTCTTTTTCGATGCAATTGCCTTCTTGTGTGATGCACTTAGACCAACGGTGTTCAAGTGCCATCAGCCCAGATTTGAAAAAGTAAAGGTCCTTTCCATTGACCTACTCCTCAACTGTCGTTACGACGTCTTCGTCAGACCGGAAATGACGTCCACGGATATCCTTTTCCAAGTTTGGGAATAGGAATAAGTCGCTAGGAGCTAGGTCAGGCGAAAAGGCAGGATTTGGTATTAATTCATACCCGTTTCGCTCTAAACAGTGCGACATTTAACTGCGGACATGAAAAAGTCCGGACTTTTGGCTACCCTTTATGATAAAGATTTTAAGAAAAATCAAAGTGCATATGGTGGAATTTTCTTGCAGTGTGGCAGAGTCATTTATTATCAGATATGCATGCGTACATTACTATTATTTGGTACTTTTGATTTTATATGTATTGAATGGTGCAACCCTTCAATAGATTAGCAATTCAATATTCGGTCAAGCATAACACTTGGTGAGTTCTCTGGTATAGAGTGCCTGAGGTCCCTAATTATGTCTTGGTCAAGTTGTTCATAAGTCTTTTAATTTCATTGGTGTTTTAGTTTTGTGTCTTGTGTTTTTATTGGTTTTGTGATTTTTTCCCTCCAAGAGTCTTTTGTGTCAGTTCAGTCTTTGTCTGAAATTCAACGTGACCCATCCAGATTGGTATATCAGTCTGACATTTTCATAGACCTGCTATTACTTGAAACTAACTTTTCCTCTTCATTGGTCTGAACTTTATATGGTGACAATTTGTTCGTCACATGGGCACTTCACCGTTGTATATTTTGGCCTATTCCCATAGAATGGGCTTAATGATAATACTATTTATTTGAACATATACATCCTGCTGCCTGGTCTTCTTACCCACAAAAGGAGTTAGTTTATTTGTGAAATTTTTCATCAGCAAAGTCCTGTTACACAATATGTCATCATCCAAGGTTGGGTCACACATCTTTTTAGAATAATAAATAACAACCTCCAAAGACAAAATTCCTATAGGAGAATGACAGGATTTTCAATCCTACAAAACTCCTATCATAATTCTATGAGATAAAAAGTCCTTTAGGACACTTTATCCTATACTTCTAACTTACATGGGAGAAATAATCCTGTGTGTGTGTTACATGGGATGATAAATCCTACACACTGTTAGATAGGATTTATCCCAAATAGTATTGTTAAAGTGGGATAAATAATCCTAATTTTTGGTGGAAGAAATGATCCTATCCAGATATATTTTCATGATCGCCCCTTTAATCTACTGTGTGAAGATGATTCGTGAGACATTTATTTAAAATCCATTAGAAATTGAGAAAAAATAATAATAAAAATCTTCAAAAGAGTCCACTAAAACAATTCATCATTAGTTATTTTCCCCAGATAAAGATAACACTGCAAATTACCTTCTATAATATCAATAGAAAATTCGTTTGCTTTTAACATTACAAACACCATTTATCAATTCTGGGGTAAATTAAAGCTTCTGATGAGTGATCAGTATTTTACACCAAGGCTATAGTCGCGTGAACGTCAAGTATTAGCCAAAATACTCAACCATTTGAGGTGCCAACTCTGGAGTTTTAATGCCTGTCCATCGAAATCTGCCACTGTTTAGGACTAACCCCCCCCCCCTTCAAATAACATTGGAAAACGATATATACCAAAACAATACTATCAATAATAATAAAATGCATTAATGATATGCAAGTTATATATATCCAGCATTGGCAAGTCATGTTTCTGGTCCACAAACGTTTGTGGTAAAATGTGCAAAAAAAATTATGAAAATGAAAGCTAGTTTGCAGTTGATAAATTATAAATAAATTCTTGCATATATCCATACAAAAATTATGTGCTTATCGTTCAATGTGCATTCAATAATACAAGAGGTCCATGGGCCACATCAATCACCTGAGTCATCTTGGCCCATTTTCTCTATATACTAGCATGTAACCGTGATGCCCTGTTGTGCCCCTACTCCTGGGGGCCATGATTCTAACAAATTTGAATTTGCACTGTGTCGGGAAGCTTCCATTTAAATTTGAATTTTTCTGGCCCAGTGATTCTTGAGACATCTTTGCATTTTTGTGATTATCTCCCCTTTGAAGGGGACATGGCCCTTTATTTGAACAAACTTGATTTCCCTTCACCTAAGAATCACTTTATACAAAGTTTTATTGAAATTGGTCCAGTGGATCTGGAGGAGATTGCTAACCACTGACCTATCTAGGTCGGTATCTAAGGTCCATAAAGCACAAACCACAACATTCCTCCCCCCTTAAATTGTTATCTTTCTTGAAGACACACAACCAAAATTCTTTTGCTCCTGGCAGGAATTTCACCTGCAAGTTGAGGTGGGGGGATGGGGGAGGGGGGGGGGGGGGGTCAAACACACCAAGTGTAACAGGAAAGGAGAAATATATGGCTAGACCAGGAATCGAACCCAAGATCATTGCATTAATTCAGGCTAATATCCACAGTGCAAACCAATATATTTGTAAATAAGTGTATTCCAGCCTAATTTCACTATTTATCAACTATTTCCCCATGGTCCTTTCCTTTAATAAACTTGAATCACTGAATGAAAAATACAAATTCCATGTACACAAGTCTGCAAGAATTCAAGTGCACAGACTCTGCATAAAAATGTCATTCCGCATACAGCACTACCAATACTTACGATGTTCATTTACTGAAACACCATAATACCGTCTTGATAAATTATCAAGGAAATACAACAAACTATGAGCTTTGAAGGACAAAATGAGCATCACACAAAGACACTTTTCATGCATGTAAGATTTTGTTTGCGTCCCTTTGAAATTTGTTTCGAAAATCTCATATTGAGACGTGTCATCAAGCAAATAAGAAATAATGCATGTTAGTGGATCTTTAGATTCCACGATACGTCACTACACTTCATCTGGAGACACGTTTGTGCCAAGTATAGATTTCAAATGTATTTGATTTTTCCGCGGATGCGAAAGGGGGAAGTAGACAGATACAAGTACAGTGACTTTACCATAACTTCTTGACCTTGACCTTGTTTACAATTAAGGTTATTGTTGTAAAAAAAAAAACTGTGTTCAGAGTAAAGGAGTTTCTTAAATATTCAACAGTATATTTTCATTCAGTGATCCCTATAGCCATTTCCTGGGGGTCTGAACTCTTGACCCAGAGACGAGGGAATTCAGATTTTGATTACTAAGAAAAATTGCATTTTTACAATATCAACTATAGTGCCTTAAAGTTGCTAACCTGGGGGTCATAAATGAAAATGACTTTTTTCATCATTTCTTTGTCTTTGTGTCAATTTAAATCGTCAAGGAGATTATCAAAAATTAATGCAGTTTTATTATTTGAGCCATAAGAGCGTGACCCTGCAACAATAACCGATAGACTCATGACGTCAACAAATTACACGGCGGCTACTCTTCTCCTTATTACTCAGTTTGGTTGTCTTGGTGACGAGAAGACGATTTTAGAAACTTAATTTATTTTTATCTTTTTTATATATGAGCCATAAATCACCTGTCCTTTCTCCAGAACCCAGGGGCCATAAATGTCAAACCTGGTAGCACAACATCTTCGTATATCGCTGATTTGATAGCTGAAAAATTGCTCAGGCGACTATAAATAAAAAAAAAACCCAAAAAAACAAAAAAAAAAACAAATACTAGCGAGAGTGAAAAATATGAAAATAAGCTTCACTGGAGGTCTTGACTTTTCGAATGACTGAAATACCGTATCTAGGTATACAACACTATGTTAGGTGGCGTGGATGAATGGAAATACCAAACAGTGATCAATCTAATAATTCCTGTAAGAAATACAAAAATTAGGAGTTGGGCAAACACGGACATCTGAACACACCACAGGTGTCTATGAGGAGTAGCCATTCTCTATTGACTGGACACACCACAGGTGTCTATGAGGAGTAGCCATTCTCTATTGACCGGTCACACCCGCCGTGAGCCCCTGTATGTGATGCATTCTCTTTAAACTTTAGTTAAGTTTCACACCTCAAAATAGAGTGCTTTTAGATCCAAAGTGTACCTAATAGTATCGCTTCTAATAAGCAAAACAGACAGACATGTGCCATTTGCTTCCTGACAAAACGTATGTAATGATGAAAAAAGATTGGAATTGGACACCCTCCAGTAACATACTCCTATGCTTGTACTGTCAGTCTCAATATGAGTGAAAAGTTCTCGACGGGACGTGAAACAAACACACACTCAACCAATCATCAATCTTTCAAAATAGATAAGATTTCAAAACAGCCATTGTTTTGCCTCGGACTAGAATGACGTTAAATTATTGGATGAAAAGCTTCACGTGACTGCCGTCTAAATTCCTTTAGATGGTGAGTAAAGTATTGTAATATCAATTCCATAGCGTAGTATATCATTGTATTGGGTGCTAATTCATAATGCGTGCTCTGTCGGTACATCTTCCTTCTATTCTCCAATAACTGAAGAAAGAAAATCATTTTCTAATTTACACGATGATTAGTAACTAATATATTCAATTTACAGTTCGCTCTGTATAACAGCGTGTGTAGTGCCTGGTAACTATCTGTAGGACTATTTTGGATCCGTGCCAGAGTCAAATCCGGGTGTTATGAAATTCACAATTTTGGTACACCCCTTTCTGCTTTTTTGATTTTAGTTTTTACGCCGTATAAATATTTCAAATGATGAAGGCAAAGTCATTCAAAAACAACAGTGGCAAAAGGAGTGGGCTAAGAGACCATTTCACCCAATGGTACATAAAATTTGAGACTGCAGTATAAATAATAGACACTACAGTGTATGATGTGCATTTCGACAAATAATGTCTCTTCAATGATGCTAGAGTAGAAGATGTTGGAAATCCGTCATGAGAACAAATTTTTAAGAGCTGAAAAAAAAATACCAAATACTGGAGCCAAATCCGGCTAAGGATATATTTTTTTTTAAAAACCTGGCTGACGCATACGTCCGCATATTGTACCCCAGCACCCATAAAAAAGCATCTTATAAGGATTGTACCAGACTGTCTTACAGTGCAGGGATATTTGCTTACCATGACAACGATTAATGGTATTGTTCAATAACGTAATTGTTTAACTTTGAAACCTCATGGATTAAGTCAAAGTATTGCTGAGACAAATTTCCCTGGACTAATCATACCTACACTTGAAGGACATTAGTCCGTAGAAATATAACCATAGAAGCTAATAGTGGAATTCTTCCTGGTATTTTACACTTGATGGTTTCAATAATATTTACACGAATTGGGAACATTTTCTTACAAGACTTTGGCGTTTCCTTATAAGATTAGGTGTGAATTGTGAATTAGCGAGGAAAAATTGGACTCGTCCATCATAATTATTATGTTCTTAACGTTTATGTGGATTTATAAGTTTTTAATTTCTATTTTGTATCCACAAAGCTCGTGAGATCGGTTACGCCTACCAGTGGTCGTAAAACTCAAAACTACTCACCACCAGTATTATCAACATCACAAAACTAATCCATTTATAAAACATGTTGTGAATTCCTACTATACAAAACAAATTGTTTATGAAATAATATAATAGTACTTTGCGTAACTTGTAACTCGAAAAGTATCCAACCAATTCTATTCAAACTTTGCACAGTGTTTGTATACATATTGAAGATGTGCACCACCTATTATGAGTAAATTCAAAAATGTTTATTGAGAGTTTTATCATGTTCGTTAAAACGTTTGCTATTTGTGCTATTCACGGTTAATTTTATGTGTACTTTGTAACTCAAGAAGTTTCCCATCAATATTATTCAAACTTTGTACATGTACGGTGTTTATATACATAAGCTTCTAGTGACCTCCGTGGCCGAGTGGTTAGAGCATCGGGCTCAAAATTACAAAGCCTCTCACCTCTGTCGGCGCGTGTTCGAATCTCGGCCGCGGCGTTATGTGAGCAAGTTTGCCAGTTTACTTGCGGAATGTCGGTGGTCTCTTCCCAGGTACATTGTATCTGAGTTCTCTCCTCCACCAACAAAAACTGGACGCCACCAGATAACTGAAAAATTGTTGAGTGTGGCGGAAAGCAATAAATAATCAATCAATCAATCATAAGCTTCCACATGGAAAGAAAAATATCTATTGCTGTGACCTTCGAGATTTACATGTATCGACGACCTTTTATCTATTAACAATGATCATTTTCATTCATTTATCAATTCGATATATCCCAGTTAACTTGAAATAAAAATACACCACAGAGTCTTGCATATCTGCTTCGTACTTAGATATTTTACTGAAAATAGATGCCGGCGGCAAACTAACAACTCAACTTTATGTCAAACGGAATGATTTCAATTTCTCCATTGTCATCTTCCCTAATTTATGTAGCAATATTCCATCATCACCTGCATACAGTGTTTATATCTCCCAACTGATTCGATACGCAAGAGCTTGTTCTGCATACGATCAGTTTTTAAATCAAGGCGGGCTACTGAGAAAGAATTTGATGTTACAGGGGTTTGTACAGTCTCGTCTAAAGTCAGCATTTCGCAAATTTTATGGTCATTATAACGATCTAGTTTGCCAGTATAATTAGGTCAAATGCTGTCTGACGTGTGTCATACCAATTGTTAAGTCGTTCTCGGCTCACTGATTATGACTACGAATTGCTCCGTTTACCTGATCGGGATGTAGGGCTCATGGTCGGTGTGACCGGTGGACAGGTGACTCTTCCTAGGCACCTGATCCCACGTCTGGTATGTCCAGGGGCCCGTGTTTGTCTATTTTCTATAGGAATTACGAGATTGAATACTGTTAGTCATTAACGATGTACACTTTTATAGTGAAATATGACAAATTTTAATCAGGATTTTCAGCATGATTAACTATATTATTTATTTCACAATATTGAGACATATTCTACTTTTTTATGAAATGTGTAATCTAGAGATGTCTATAAGTGAATAGATATACTTGGTGTGCTTTTATACGAGATATCTACATCTGAAGAGATAGACTTTGTGTGCTTTTATCTGAGATGTCTACAAATGATTGATTGATTGGCGTTTTACGCCGAGTTGGTAATATTTCAGCCACTCCACGGGAGTCTACAAATGAAGGCGATGCTGAACAGTAGGTAGTGTTAATGAATATATGACGGTGACGCAGATCCAGATAAGTGGTGTTAATGAATATATGATGGTGACGCAGATCCAGACTTGTAGTGTTTCCCTATTATGGTTATATCACCTGTAAAACATTTTTAATTCATATAACAGAAATTGACATGCTATTACTTACTGTTTCTAACGTATTGCCGCTTTTGTTTAAAACCCAAAGTAAACACATGATATGTATGAAAGAATCGTACCTTCTAATGCTGGTCTCTGTGTGATAAAGCAGTCATTGCCTATATGGAAGTGGGGACCCGGTTCGAATAGATCCTCGGTACCCCTTGCCTGTCGTAAGAAGCGACTAAATGGGACGAATCTTTGGGTGAGATCGCAAAAACCGAGGGCACGTGTCACAGCAGGTGTGACACGATAAAGACCCTTCCCTGCTCAAAGGCCGAAAGCGCCGAACATAGGCCTAAATTTTGCAGCCCTCTACCGGTAATGGTGACGTCTCCATATGAGTGAAAAGTTCTGGGGAGGAACGTTAAGCAATATTCAACCTACCAACTTAAGTTAAATCTCTTCGCTTTGATCATTTGGAGAGTGAGATCCCAAACTACTAGGCTGTCGAAATCTATCACGATTAAATGACAGTTGAATAGATGTGGATTGAGAAAGAACTGTATTAATTATATAAGTAACTTGCGCGCAGTTTTGTCGTAAGTCTCAAAGCTCTTGGTAAAGGCTAACCTTGTGTAATATGACAGCAGTCATTCTTTGTTACTGTCACGGAAAAAGAAACTTAGAAAAGTCTTTACATTGATCATTTTAAATAGAAAGATTCAGTATACACGTACCCAAGATCACTGAATTTAACAGCAATATCAAGTTATAATCGATCCCAACACAATAACGTTGTAACCAAACTTGTATAATCTTAACCGTGTTCACATTATCGGTGTCATTGAATAGCATCAGATCTATGTAGTTGTAGAATAGTATCATCATCATAATTACAAATGCAATGCTCTCCATGATAGTTCACCATCAGCCCGACCGCCTGTCTTGTATGTTTGTTTGTTTGTTTTTTTACGTCCCGTCCAGAATTTTTCACTCATTTTGAGAAGTCACTAGCTGTAGGTGAAGTACCACAAATTTAGACCTATGCTTAGCGCTCAGGGTCGTAGCAGTGAGGGTTCTTTAACGCGCCAACGCCTACCGTGACACGGGACCTCCGTTTTTAAGGTAATAAGACCCTTGATTCTCACTTCTAAATGTCGAGCGTTTGGCGAAGGAAAGTTTGTAAATCTGTTGTAAGCTACATGAGACATTTGTTTAGGTTAAGTAAGCCTTTTTCTGTCACGCAGTACTACAAACCCAATACTCGCTCTGTTACTTAACCAACCTCGTTTAATAAATTGTATTTAACTTGAGCATCACTGAAGAGACATTATTTGTCGAAATGCGCATCTGGTGCATCAACTTTGGTACCGTATATGTTTTATATTACAACTACTGGGTCGATGCCTCTGCTGGTGGACTGTTAGTCCTCGAGGGTATTCACCAGCCCAGTTTGCTAAATACGTTGGTACTAGCGTGAATTACGTATAAAAATTTGCTGTGATAAAATTACGAAATTAATTTCAAAATTAAGGATTATCTCCTTCATGCATAGCTCTGATCCTTTTTCGGATTGGACTCCACTATTTTGTATTTTTGGTTCATTCAGCTCTTCCAAGTTTGTTCTTATTTCGGATTTCCAACATATTTGAGTTGGGTATCATTGAAGAGAAATTATTTGTCGAAATGCGCATCTGGTTCATCAAAATTGGTACCATTTATGTGTTATATTCATTATAATTGTTTTCCACTGTGTGGTAAATCGGGGAGTATGTCATCGAGGAAAACGTGCTGATGGCCTATTGTATATATATTTCTTCTCCACCTTATACGTATATCCAGATTGGTACATTTATTTAGCTAACATCTATCATATTTTAACATTTATTGTGCTAGAAACACAGAATAGTGTGCAGCTGAATTGAGTAACTTGCGGTAAACCTCATTTAATGCTTACAACAATTGCAATGGAACTAACAGAAGACCTATAGCTGGGTCAGCGTACATAATTCTGGTTTTCACCGGTTCTATAACGCTACAAGCTATGTTTGTGTGGTTCTTAATCCCCATCTGTGTGTGAGAGTGGGGTAGAAGTGGAAAAAAAATACTCATTGAAGGCAAATGGGGAAAAATGATTTGGAACCTGAATATTTAACTGGATCATAGAATAATGTAAGGACCTGGTGTTTGACGTGGGATCCATGGCACGTGTAAGAGATGTATCATTGATGAAGCGCTAATCTGCACTACGTGCTCGGACGACACTTCATATCTAATTTAAGAGAAAGGATATAATTTCTTTGATTTGCACATTGAGGGATACATATTATTCAATTTACATGTTGCTCTTTGATCACAGTATGTGGGATATTAGTAACTCTGATTTCATTGGGCTGTTGTGAAAAAATGTCAATGTACACGTGATTGTTGGCACGATAGCATCATATTGTCTCTGCCATATGATGGAAATTTTCTAACACGTCACCCATAGGTGGATGATGACACTTCATAAAGTTAATGTGTCCGTCCATTGCGACTAAATGACGCATAAATCTTCTAATCTAGAGGTATGGTATGAAACAATGTATATTCATACAGATGTATTTAACCCAACATTTTATATGGAAGCACTTTTCTTAAAATTCATTATGATTTTACTTATAGTATATTCGTGACGTTTCTCAATAATATATAATTTTTCGTAACATTTCATGTACAATTCATTTGCATTCTATCTCCTTTCTACAAAATATTTCGGAGGAATATTCACTAAATATAATTTACCAATACAACCTGTCTTTAAGTAGAACGCTGTCTAATATGTTTCATACCAACTGAGGTCGATCTTTGTACACTTCCGTTTACTCGATCGAGAAAACGGATTCACGGCGGGTGCAACCCGTCAACAGGGGATGCTTACTCCACCTAGGCAACTCATCACACTTATGATATGTCCAGAGGTCTGTGTTGGCCCCTCATTTTCGTCCCATTGACAGGGATATTAAATGTTTAAAACAGAAGCATGATTTTGAAGATTGTCCTCTTTTGAAAGGGCAGTTGGCGTACAAGTATGATTACTAAATGTGGAACTAATGTCAAGTTCGTTTACAATGCAGTTGTAATAATGATCCTTACAAACAAAAACAATATTGGTACAAGCTTTATCAGCTGGACCCAAAGCATATTCCTCATGTAACCTATTTAATTCTTTTATCACTCTAGGTTTACTAAACTCAGAAGATGGTAAGCACTTTTGGTTTGATGTGTCTACTACGTGTATTTAATATCTTCTTATGCTTTTTCATCCATTCTAACAACGAATCGAGTTCTTTTTCATGTTTAGCTCATCGTTTGGCATAATCGTCGACGGAATTCATAACAGTGATTGATTGATTGATTATTTATTGCTTTCCGCCACACGCAACAATTTTTCAGTTATCTTGTGGCGTCCAGTTTTTATTGGTGGAGGAGAGAACCCAGATACAATGTACCTGGGAAGAGACCACCGACCTTCCGAAAGTAAACTGGCAAACTTTCTCACATATATCGGCACGAGCGAGACTCGAACCCGCGCCGACTAGAGGTGAGAGGCCTTGTGATTTTGAGCGCAGTGCTCTAACCACTCGGCGACGGAGGCCCCCCTTCATAACAGAGATGGAGTTATGTCGCCATATGAAAGATCAAGGATCTCTAAATTTTAGGATTTAAAAAAACATAATTGATTTCAGATCCTCATTGTTAACATCAACTGTAATTGTAAGTTTGGTTGATTGATTAGGGTTTTACGCCGAGTTGCCAATAGTTCGGCCATTTGTCGGCTCTAGTTAAAAAAAGAACAAGAATACGTAGGTCTATATCTTAGCACATTAAGGGCCTCCGTGACCGAGTGGTTAAAGCATTGCACTCAAAATCACAAGGCCTCTCACCTCCAGTCGGTGCGGGTTCGAATACTTTCGGAAAGTCGGTACACTGTATCTGGGTTCTCTCCTCCACCTACAAAAACTGGACGCCACCAGATAACTGAAAAATTATTGAGTGTGGCGGAAAACAATCAATCAATCAATCAATTGGCACATTAAAGTTTTTTGTAAGCAAAAAGTTTGGATGCAATAGTAGAAGTATATTTGTAGGAAATACAGGATGTAGACTTTAAGTATGCTGGAATACAAGACTGAACTTTTTATATCGGGGAATGTTGCTGAGGTTGAAGATATTCTTTCATTATTAAGTGTAAGGAACGGGCGACAAAGACAATTCTTGTTTTCGACTTGAGAGTTCCATAGTGTATATACCATTGTATTGGGTGCTAATTCACATTGCGTGCTCAGTCGGTACGCCATCCTTCTATTCTCCAATTTACACGATGTGTGGTATTTAGGTTATTCAATTTACAGTTTGCTTTTTAAAAAGATGCGTGTGTGGAATGTCATAGCTATTTCTACAATTCTCATAAGACTCTTGTGAAATAGAAAAATTACATTTTCTGGACAAAGCTGTCGGTACGAACAGAACCTCATTGAGGTGGTCAGGCACATAGCGTAGTTTGAATTTTAAAGGGTTGGAGGGACAGCTGGCAAAAACAAAACATGTAGGGGTAGTATCTCTTTAATCATTGTAAGATACTGACTTCGTTTGTATTCTTTCCATATGGTCAACAGTTAATTGTCTTAGTCAGATTTGTACTGCAAACCGCTTTGCTATTTAATAATATGAAGTACACATGTTGAAACGTATCCGAACAAAATGTTATGAGCTTGTGACTATACAGAGGTGTGACCTTGACATTTCAGTTCAATAGGTCTGACGACTCTTATGATTAAGATTGGAAACCTTACATAGAGTGCCATCTGTATGCCAAAAAACAAAATGACTGCGACCTTTGACAGAGACAGATAAAAATTTAAATAGTATTGGGATATGATATTATTCTGTATATTGTTTTACGTTTCATTTGATAATTCCTTATTCATTTAGAAATGTTATTAGCTTTAGGTTCTGCTATATCCTAATTCATATATGTATCTATCTTCATTGGAAACATCCTATTTTCTTCACGACTTCTTTCGGAGGAAAGATATCAGTAAATTCATTATCTACCTTTCTCAGCCCTTGGGTCTAATAATACTTTTAACTAACATGTGGGTGATTGATAAGGCCTGCGTGACTCTTTGTGATAAAATAATAATTGTTCACTTTTCTGAAGATATACAATTTTAGAAATGCGTTAGAATTTATCAATACCCACAGAAAAATAGAATTATAAGATATATTCAACGATATATGAGTATGTTATCATCAGTAGAATGATATTTAGGTCCACTTAAGCACTCAGGGAACCCGGGTTAGAATAGGTCCTCAGTGCCCCTTGCTTGTCGTAAGAGGTTACTAAATGGGGCTGTCCCTCGGATGAGACCGCAAAAACGGAGGCCCCGTGTCACAGTAGGTGTCTTCCTGCTCAAAGGCCTTGAGCGCCGAGCACAGGCCTAAATTTTGCAGCCCTTCACCGGCAATGGTGACGTCTCCATATGAGTGAAAAATTCTCAAGCGGGACGTAAAACAACATACAATCAATCAATCAAACTACATAACGAGAGTTTAAACACCTGGCACGAGTCCCGGTGAGGGACATTTTCCCCTCTGTGCAACACCCTCTTTTAATAAATGATAGAATACAACTTCCTTTTACGATCCACTCCAAATATGCTATGATATCCTTCCTTTGGACTCAAGCGCCGAGTGTCACAGTTTGTAGTTTTGGTCATTACATATTGTTACGTATAAGTACTGCAGAACGGATGAAAACGAAATTGAAAAAATTAATTAATAGAGATCAAACGCGATTTATCAAAGGTACATTTCTAGGGGAGAATATAAGACTGATATGAAAAGGTCAAGATAACTAACAGTATTCAATCTCGTAATTCCTCTAGAAAATACAAATCAGACAAATGGGCTAGCATGGATCCGTGGCTATATCAGAGTGGCATCAGGTGCCTAGGAGGAGTAAACATCCCCTGTCGACCGGTCACACCCGCTGTGAGCCCTACATTCCGATCAAGTAAACGGAGCAATCCGTAGTCAGAATCAGTGTATCAAAAACGGCCTAACAATTTGTATAAAACAAACCAGACAGCATTTCACTTAATGGTAAGTTTTACTGGCAAACTAGATCGTAAAATTTGCGAAATGCTGACTTTAGACGAGATTGAACAAACCCTGTAACATCAACTTCTTTGTCAGTAGCCCGCCTCGATTTAAAAAGTGACCATATGCAGAACAAGCTCCTGCGTATCGAATCTGTTGGGAGATTTAAACACCATATACAGGTGATGATGGAATATTGTCACATAAATAAGAGAGTTGGCGATGGAGAAATTGAAATCATCCCGTTTGTCTCATAAAGTTGAGTTGTTAGTTTACCGTCGGCGTCTATTTTCAGTAACATATCTAAGTATGCAGCAGAAGTGGTGTCTTTTAAATTCAAGTTCACTAGGATATATCGAATCGACATGTGAATGAAAATTATCATCGTTAATAGCCAAAACGTTGTCGATATATCTAAATGTCGAATTGAAGGCCACAGCAAGAGATTTTTTCTTCTCATGTAGAAGTTTTTCAATGAATTCTGCTTGACAATAATATAAAAACAGGTCAGCTGACAAAGGAGCACAATTCTTGCCCATGGGAATTCCAACAGACCGTTGGAAGACCTGATCACCAAAGACTACGAAAATATTGTCAATGAGGAACTCTAGCATCTTTTTAATATCAATTTCAGAGTATTTGTGCCTGGAGTCAGAGTGATGTTTAACAAAATAATTTTTGGATGACCAATCACTAAATATGAATATTTTCTTTTGCCATTTTTGTTGACGAAACAATTGTCTATGATGTCAGAAAGTCTAATCTTTAATTTATCGTGAGGTATGGTCGTGTAAAGTGTTGCAAAATTATACCTTTTAATGTTGTGAATTTGAGGAGAGTTTTGTGATTTCAAATTCACTGAAAATTCTTTAGAATTTTTAAGAATCCGCATTTGATTTACTTCTGGCATATGTAGTGGCACAAAACGTTTGAAGTGTCTCCTTTACAGCAGTTAATATTTTCGAAAGGAGCAAAGACGGGGGCTTGGTAGAACATTTACTGGATCCAGCAATGTATCTTTGTGGAGTTTGGGGATACAGTATAGGTACGGTAATTCATATTCATCCGCTTCAGTGACTGGGATATTAAATGTATTTAAAACTGAAGCATGATTTTGAAGAATTTCATCTTTTGAAAGGGCAGTTGGAGTATACGTGCGTTTAATAAATGTAAAATTAATGCCAAGTTCCTTTAGAATGCAGTTGTAATGATGAGTCTTACAAACAAATACAATGTTGTTGCCAGCTTTGTCAGCTGGAACCAAAATATATTCCTCATGAAACCTACCTAACTCTTTTATCACTTCTGATTTACTAAACACAGAAGGATAGATGGTACGCATTTTCGTTTTGACATGTCTGATACGGGATTTTAATATCCCTTTTATACCTTTTATTCATTCTGACAAGGTATCAAGTTCTTTTTCAGATTTAGTCCATCCTCTGGCATAATCTTCGACAGAATTCATAATAGAGATGAAAAGACCGAGGTTCTCTAAATGTAGGACCTTTTTAAAATCAGTGATTTTAGATGTTCATTTTTAACTATATTAACATTACCAGTAATGACATGTCCAGCTGGACTGTAGTTAAAAGAAGACGAAGAACAAGAACACGTAGGTGGCTTGAGCATAAGATGGTCTATATCTAACACTTCAAAGTTTGTTTGTAGTTACAAAGTTCGGATGCAATAGTGGAAGTATATCTGTAGGAAAGACAAGATGTAGACGTGAAATTCATATACTCTGGAATGCTAGGCTGAACCTTTTTATGACGAAGAATGTTGCTTATGTTGACGGCATCAATTCCTTTGTTAATAAATTTGAGTTTAAGGAATTGATTCAGAAGTAATATCATTCAAAACCCGCGGTGGTTTAAAGAGCCTGTGATGGGCAACATCCATAATCTTAGAATTCAGTCTATATTTTCGTGTGCAAAAAGCCACATATGGACTAGTTTTGGCTTCTTCAAATAACGTATTCAAAACTCTCAAAGGAACAGAGTAAAGGCATTTCGGTAGACCGTGCTTCACTCGGAAATCTCCTATTAATCCGGAATGGTCGATATCGTTTTGGATATAATTCAACTTCCGTGATTGATAGGGCGAATTTCGAAAATCAGATGTAAAAGTTGTTGGAAAAAATACAAATGTTGCGAATTTTGGATATGGATGGTTGTATTGGATTTTCTGAAATTGGATACGTCTCACTTTGAGCGGCGAATTAGTGAGTTCTGAGGCCGAAGTCTTCCCATGGGGTACGGAAGGGGCCAGGGTAGTTGCAAGTCTTGTTTCATTTCGTATACACCCAGATAGCAAGCTGACGTTGGTCCAACGCAATCCCAATGTTGAATATTACGTTGGCCCATTGTCAGTTTTGACCAGTGGGTCAACATCATCTCGCTCATCGGCCCAACGTTCAACCAACAGGTTGGCCTAATGTTGGCCCAACGTTAGACTGTTGGGAATCTGACATTGGCCCAACATTGGCCCCTCGTATGATGTTTTGCCCAATATTGACCCAACGTTGGCCCAATGTTGGTATTTCATTCATGACATTGCCCCAACATTGGTCCAACATTAAACCAACTTGGTGGTTCAATGTTGGGCCAATGTTTAACTGATGGTTCACTTATGTTTCTTACTGCTGGTCCTTTGATGGTATTTTGTTGGAAAAGTAACTCTTATACTTGCCAACATTTTTTTTTTCTAAATCCAAAGCAATATTCTACCATACAAATTATAAATAATTATTACTATTATTATATTATCCAGTAGACAACAAGGCCGATAAACACCTACTGAATAAATAAATGAAAATTATAAAATAAATGACAAAGATTTTAATTTCTTTGATTAGCAGATTTGTCAGCAGAGGATGCTTACTTCTCCATGGCACCTGATCCTACCTTCGCTTTGTCTGAGGTCCGTGTTGCCCTACACTCGAAATTGTATATGTCTTGGGGATTACTTCGCCATTCGATATATTAAAAAAATTAACATAGTAATTTCAACATGTTAGCATGTTTAAAATATTTCTTGATTTTGAATATTAAAAATATCAGGCTAACATCATCATCTCTTGTATAAAAGTTTTCAGGTAAGTAACGGAGTTGAAGAATGAAAAAAAGTTCATATGAAAAATTAATATTACTAGTGTATAACAAGCATAACAGAACTAAAACTCCACATCATGTAGTGGGGAAATATGTCACGATCAGAGTTCGAATTTCCTCGATAAGTATATAATGTTTATTAATCCTGACCACGACCCGGCCGCCCAAACACTTGACGTTTTTCAATTTTGGACCCCTCCATAAAAAATGGATCAAAAGGTTTCATAATGGTATTAAATCATGCGTTCTACAAAATTGAATTATTATTAGCTTGATTGAGATAATTCAAAATTTGATCTGTCAGGAATAGAATTTTCAGATAATTTAAAAGAAGTGCTCGAGTTGAATTACTTGACAAAATTAGATGACATTAAAAAAATATTGAGTAAATGGAGTATGAGAAAACATGCCCCAATTTGTAGTATAACAGTAATTAAAACTTCAATCATACCTAAATTAAACCACTTGATTCGTACCCTGGATAAGAATTATAAGTATAAATGAAGAAAACAAACAAGTTCTTTTTGAAGCTATATGGAATAATCCACGAACTTTGATAAAACAAGCATCTTTTTCTAGAAAAAACTATTTCAATGAAGGGTTTGTCTTCATAAATGATCTCTTTGACAAGGATGGTCTTTTACCAGGTTTTGATGACTTAATAAATTTAAAGGTAAAATGAAATTTTGTTTAATATAATGGTCTTATAAAGAGTTTTATTAGAAAGACTGAAAAATGCAGGCATCATTGAAATAAACAGCTAAAGACAATAGAACCAACTATCCCAAATTCCAATTATATATACTATTTACATAGGAAAGGGTGTAAGGATATGTGTAATCTATTTTTTTAATAAAAAGAAAGAGACAATCATTTGTATTTTAAAGTGAAAAAAAAAACCGTTTTCGTCAGTGAGGCTGACTGGAATAAAACATTGAACTTCCCTTCAAAATAATTAATAATCTAAACTTCACTGGCCTCGAGTCCAAATATTACCCAGCACTATCCCTACAAATTATTGTCTTTTTCAGATTAACGTTAATTGGTTCCCCATTTTTTGTAGAAGTGACATAGAAGAAATCGATCACTTATTTGTTGAATGTTTTCAAGTAAAGGGCCTTTGGTGTAGCCTCGAAGAATGGATTTTAGAAACGTTCAACATTTATAGTAGTTTTGATAGATTAGGAATTCTATTTGGTAAATACGAAAACAAGAATATTTATCAATTACAAAAACCCATTAACACTTGTTGTGAAACAATTTATTTTTGCAAGTAATTATAAAAATGTTCCACAATTCAGTACTGATGTCCTTATGAAGATGATCATCGATAGAAGTTTTGTAGAATTTTTTTTAATGTTACAAAGCTGAAGATATGTAGAATATGAAAGGCAGTGGCAAATAATATGTTATGCACTGTAAATATTACTATAAATCATGTTCTTATTTGAGAAGTGTAGCGACACATATAGTTGTTATTCATTTCTCATTGTTTACTACCTACAATACAATAGAGCAGTTATGTTTTATTCTTTTTTCTTTTTTTTTTTCTGACCCCCTCCTTCTTCTCTATTTTCCCATTAACAACTTTCACATCATTGTACAAGTGTATTTACTTTCGCAATTATGAAATATGCTATACTTGTATGTATGTATAAAAATATATATATATATATATATATATATATATATATATATATATATATATATATCTGTGTGTGTGTGGGTGGGGGGGTGTGGATTGATTGATTGATACTCATATGGAGACGTCACCATTGCCGATGAAGATTTAGACATAAGCTCTGCGCTTATGGCCTCGGTATTTACGAAGGACCGACCCGTACATGAATAAATAAATATCGATAGATGGATTGTTTTACGTCCCGCTTGAGAATTTTTCCACTCATATGGAGACGTGACCATTGGTGGTGAATGGCTGCAAAATTTAAGCCTATGCTCAGCGCTTGGGGCCTTTAAGCAGGGAGGGATCTTTATCATGTCACACCTACTGTGACAGTGGTTAGAGCACGGGACTCAAAATCACAAGGTTTGATTCTCACTCGAGTCGATATATGTGAGAAAGTTTGCCAGTTAACTTTCGGAAGGTCGGTGGTCTCTTCCCGGTACATTGTATCTGAGTTCTCTCCTCCACCAATAAAAACTGGACGCCACCAGATAACTGAAAAATTGTTGAGTGTGGCGTAAAACAATAAACAATCAATCAATCAAACAATCCATTTTGATTGGAGCCGAATTTCATCACCCAAACATCTACAGGAAAGTTTCCTGAGGGCACCCCTAGTGTACCCCTAAACCCTACTACGACTTTTTGGTAATTTGTTATTTTTGTATTTTGGGGGGTATATTTTTGGAAAGATATCGGGTAGCTTTCCTTGGCTACCAAGCAGTCCCCAATAAAACCCCTGGTCAGAGTCGTCATTTGAAACTTCTGGATCCACCAATGTAATTTACGCTTTAGCATAAAAGATGTATCACAAAATACTCTGAAAACACATCGTTGTCTGTCTCGTCTTGTATAGCGACTGACCAGAGATTGTGAAATGATGCTTGCCTCCAATCATGTGTATTGAAATGGAACGGTCAGTCATCAGTTTCCTTACAGTAAGGCGGATGAAACGTCTGTAGTTAAATGTTATCAATGTTAATTTTCTGCATGGAAGTCCCCGTATGACAAATCGACTCGCTCTTACTGACTCACTCTTACTATATCTATTAAGACCATATTTGATTGTGTTATATATATATATATTGATTTTCAGGTTATTTGATTCTTTTTCAAAGAGACCGGTCGCGGTACCTCAGTGGTAGAGCGTTCGCTTCATGACTGGGAGGTTGCGAGTTCGAGCCCCGCTCTCGCCATGGCCGCGTCAAACTTAAGAAATGAACAGAGGTAGTGATTGCTTCTTTGTCAAATGCTCGGAATTTTGAAGTGAGAATCAAAGGTTTTTCGAATATGACCTTACAGACGGGGTTCCAGTGTCACGGCATGCGCTGTACGTTAAAGAACCCTCACTACTACGGCCCTGAGCGCTAGGCATAGGTCTAAATTTGTGGTACTTCACCTACAGCTCTTGACGTCTCGATATGAAGGAAAAATTGTCAACGTGACGCAAAACTATCAATCTTTACCAAACATGGTCAAAGGCAGACAACTCTTCTAATCATAGCTGTTTATCAAAACTTGATTTCTTCTTTGTCTAGTATTTCAAGACGATTATTGCATTGTCATGTTTTTCATTTGTTTTTTAACATCCTACCAAGAATTTTTCACTCATTTTCACATGTCGCAAATAGGTGATCGGCCACACATTTAGACATTTGAAGTTATCTGACCAGACCTGCCGTGACACGTGACCTCAGTTCCTAATGTTTATCGTCTGGCAGTTCTACCTATTTTACTTGCGGTCCTTCGGATGAGACCGCAAAAACGGAGGCCCTGTGTCACGGCAGGTGTGGCACAATAAAGATCCCTCACTGCTCAATGGCCGTAAGCGCCGAGCACAGGCCTAAATTTTGCAGCCCTTCACCGGCAATGCTGACGTCTCAATATGAGTGAAAGATTCTCAAGCGGTACGTTAAACAGTATATAATCAATCAATCGAATGAACATGTGAATGAAAATCATAAATATTAATATATAAACAGTTATCGATATATCTAATATAAAACGGTACCAATTTTGATCCACCAGATGCACATTTCGACAAATAATGATTCTTTAGCGATGCTCAAGTCAAAAATGTTGTAAGTCCAAATTAAGAACTTGGAAGAGCTAAAAGAACCAAATATATCAAATACTGGAGCCAAATCCGGGTAAGGATCAGAGCTATGCATGAGGGAGATTATCCTTAATTTTGAAATGAATTTCTTAATTTTATCACAGCAAATTTTTATCCCTGTCTTCATGCTAGTACCGAAGTACATAGCAACTGGGGTGGTGAAAATCTCAGGGACTAACAGTCCACCAGCAGAGGCATCGACCCAGTGGTTATAATATAAAACATAAACGGTACCAATTTTAATGCACCAGACGCGCATTTCAACAAATAATATCTCTTCAGTGATGCTCAAGTCAAAAATGATGTGCTAATTGTGCTATCCTGTCTAAATAAAGAATTTATTATTATCATTATTATTATGTGAATCCGAAATAAGAATTAGGAAGAGCTAAAAGAACCAAAAATACTAAATGTCGAATTGAAGGCCACAGTAAGAGATTTTTCCCTCTCGTGTAGAAACTAAAAAAAAGTTTGTGGTTAAAATTTTTGGATGTAATAGTGGAAGTATATTTGTAGGAAATTCAAGGTGTAGACTTCAACTTGAAATACTGTGGAATACAAGACTGAATTTTTTATGATAAAAAATGTTGATATGTTGACGGCATCCATTCCTTCGTTGGTAAATTTGAGTTTAAGGAACTGGCGGCTTGATTCGGAAGTAATATCATTCAAAACCCGCGGTGGTTTAAACAGCCTGTGATGGGCAACATCCATAATCATGGAATTCAGTCTATATTATGGTGTTGAAAAATCAACATATGGACTAGTTTTGGTTTCTTCAAATAATGTATCAAAACTCTCAATGGAACAGATTAAAGTTTTTATGGTGTGGATATAATTGTCTGTTGATGTAAGGTAAAAGCGAGTCAAGTGTGACATCGTGTATACTAGGTGTTTTATATGCACGATGTTCATGGCTGCGTTTACGTCTATGTATATTAGAAAACGTCCCAACACATTCATGTTATTTTCTTGTGGACTAGTCAATAATCATCTTCTTTCATATGTTGTTCGATATATCCTAGTAAATTTGAAATAAAAGACACCACAGAGTCGTCTACATCTGCTTTGTACTTAGATATTTTATTGAACATAAATATGACCACTCTGTGGCCGAGTGGTTAGAGCACCGCACTCAAAATCACAAGGCCTCTCACCTCTAGTCGGCGCGGGTTCGAATCTCGCTCGCGCCGATATATGTGAGAACGTTTGCCAGTTTACTTTCGGACGGTCGGTGGTCTCTTCCCGGGTACATTGTATCAGGGTTCTCTCCTCCACCAATAAAAACTGGACGCCATCAGAAAACTGAAAAATTGTTGAATGTGGCGGAAAACAACAATCAATCAATCAAATCAAAATCCAGTTATACTTGTGTAACAGCAGTTCGACATACTTCCGCTACCATGCTTATTAAATGTACCTTGGGTAAGATGGAGAAGCACACCTGTCTTTTTGCAGCATTGGTTGTAGTAGCTTTAGTGATAACTAGACAAAAATTCTGGAAATTGTTGCATAGATTGGCAATTTTAACTATAAGGTACCCTGTAGACTTGATGGACCATTAAGTAAGAATTTTGCTTTTTATTTTCTTGAAATCACATTTTCAATCAACAATAAAACACACTTCGACCTGAACGAAACTATGTTCATCCACTTATATCTAATATTGCAGATAGCATTTAGAGAGAGATACACATTTATCGTAAGGATTTCGCACGTCCCTTCACCGCCGTAATATGGCTGAGATGCTGCCAAATCGGCGTAAAATCCCAAACATGCAATCAAACACGTTCCGTCATACCGCACCGGAAATTTAGGGTTAACTTCCGGACTTTCTTTTGTTTTATTGCTAAGTTATTTTTTCATAATAGTCATGAAATTGAATATGATATACCCTGGGTATACTACGGTTATCAAAAAACAATATTATTTTGTGAATTTAAAAAGAAAACTTTATTAATTAACAATGCTAAAACGACAACTATACACAATGGCCACAGAGGAGAGAAAAGGAGATCCATACAAGATACAGCATAGTTAGCAGCGACCTCTGATGAATAGCTGTGTGTGTTAAAGATTAAGCGCTGGGAAGTATCGCTTAATATTGATAATCTAACTGTACTCACTTTAGAAATAGTAGCATAAAACAAACTGATTTTGCTTTTCTTTTTTTTTTTTATTAATTTCTTTTTTATTTTATTTTATTTCTGTATTGGTAGAAATATGTTAGAACTAGTTATTGAAAAAAATATAAACGTTTGAGTGTAGTTGAACTACAGCTGAAATTTCACTCCAAAGAAAAGAGGTCCTTACCAAAGAAGCTGGACGGGCATCAGGAAAAAAGAAAAATTATTTCCACAATCCAGAAGAACAAAGACTTTAGATTCAGAATTTACTAATTTACTCCTGAGTATATTACTATTGTGTGATGTACCTATTCCTGATTACGTATCCAGTGTGTGATTACTGGAGACGGAGGATGGATACCATAACAGTACCGCAGAGGGATTGACATCCGGTTTTGGAATACTATTATTTCTAATGAACCGTCAATGTATAACTAGACTTGTTTTTGCTTTAGATTATAAAAGTTGTGCAAAAAGATCTAAATGATGTTCTGAAATTAGGGAAAGTTTTCGGCATCTAGGTTTGGGGCAGTATTTCGTAGATCAGCCGTTTGCTGTTGATAGTCCGCTTGTATATACATGTATATAAATACTCTATATCACTGTCCACATATCTGGGTGAACTCAATTCCAAAACCAAAAATTAAGAATCCCTGTAAATTTTAAACATGATTTTAGTCAACAAAAAATATATTTCTATAAATTTACCAAAACAAAAACAAAAACGTTAATACAAAAACAAAACCCTAAAGCAAAAACACCCCCCTCCCGAACATACAAACAAACAAACTTAGGTCAATATTGTCACAATATGAATGTTATTATACTGAACTCCGAGACAGATTATAAGTATAGGCCTACATGTATGTCAGTTATAGACTTTAACTCGAGTGCAGATTGTATTAACTTTTTATTATCAGATTATCCTCACCGGGCTTCAATCCCCTGAGGACCCGGGTTAGCTATAGAAGAGGCCCTTAGTATCCCTTGCTTGTCGTAGCAGGCGGCTAAATGGGGCAGTCCTTCGGATGAGACCGCAAAAACCGAGGTCCCGTGTTACAGCAGGTGTGGCACAATAAAGATCCCTCCCTGCTCAAAGGCCATAAGTGACGAGCATAGACCTAGATTTTGCAGTCCTTCACCGGCAATGGTGACGTCCCCATATGAGTGAAAAATTCTCGAGCGGGACGTTAAACAATATATAATCATTCAATCACTTGGTTTTCAAAATATCTATACAAAGCAAACTCAGGTAAGGCATTCTACTTCGTTTGATTGAATGTGTTGTCCTCGGTTTATTCTTTTGCAATTTTACTTCAAACGCGGTGCCCCTGGACTCTTACGTTTGGCATCTTGGATTCTACTTTCTATCATCGCAATTTTAAACACAAGTCGCTATAATTTATAAATGACTTACTTATTGACCCTCATTGACAGGTGTATGTCATTTTTCCTATTGCCGTCAGTCTGGTCATACTTCGTTGTGCGCTGAATGTGAGAGGTGTTTTATGTTGGACAGTTAGTCGTGAAAAAAGAGAGTATTTGTGCGTAAATATGTGAGTGCGAACATGTTGTACATTTCTTGCATACCATTCTGCTATAAGTTAAATATGATCATGATTTATAAAACATATTAAGCCTATTAAAAGCAAAGTTTGACATCGATTTATAAAAAAGACTAACAATCATTACTTTAAAAAAAGTTCCAGGCCAAAGAATTTACAGATTTTTTTTTTGGAACAACCCCCCCCCCAAAAAAATCGATCAATCAAATGGTAGAAAAAGAGAAAAGAGTCTCTTGATAGAACCATGTACCGTCTAATTACACGCGGCGATCAGCTTCTGCTGGATTTCTTCGGGTGATATAAGAATGAATTATTTCTTCTTCACACGTAACTCTTTAAAAAAAAAAACCGTCCACTTTTAAGCGTTCTGCTTCTACATGTATATCCAGGAATGAAAAACTATTTGCACATGTTTGCAGTCTAATTATTTTCTGAAGTAGAAAAGCTATAATTATGTTTATAAAAACTAACGGACCAACGGAAACCAACAACATTAAATAAAGTAGGTTCCCAACCTGCTGCAGTTCGGAAGATGAATCATATTGTGTGTTAAATTTCAAACGACCTGAGGAAATCCAGCAGAAGCTGATCGCCGCGTGTAATTAGACGGTACATGGTTCTATCAAGAGACTCTTTTCTCTTTTTCTACCATTTGATTGATCGATTTTTTTTTTTGGGGGGGGGGGGGGTTAAAAAAAATCTGTAAATTCTTTGGCATGGAAATTTTTTTAAAGTAATGATTGTTAGTCTTTTTTATAAATCGATGTCAAACTTTACTTTTAATAGGCTTAATATGTTTTATAAATCATAAAATACCTAATCATTTATCCTACCAAAATTTGACGCCGGGTTGGGGTCGAGAATCAAACCCGGGACCTTCTTGTTGCAAAGAGAGTGTTTCAACCGTTTCTATGGCAGATTCTGTGGTAGTGTTAGATACATGGCCTTCCTACTAGCTCGGGCTAATGGATTAACCCTTTAGCTCAATCGGTAGAGCACTGGACTGTCCCTTTAGCTTGATCGGTAGAGCACTGGACTGTCGAACCAGTGGTCCCGGGTTCGATTCTCATCAGAGGCACAAACCAGTTTCTGTTACAATTCTTATGAGGTCTTGCTTTTAAATCTCAGAATCACTTAAATAATAGGTCCTCAGTACCCCAAAATTGTCGTAAGAGGCGTCTAAATGGGGCGGTTCTTCGAATGAGACCGTAAAGATCGAGGCCCCGTCTCACAGCAGGTGTAACCCCTCCCTGCTTTGAGCCTAAATTTTGCCGACCTTCACCGCCAATGCATGGTGATGTCCTCATATGAATGAAAAATTCTCGAGCGGGACGTTATACAATATACAACTATCCAACCACTTAAATATCATTTCTGTTCAAATCTTAACCAAACCTCAAAACAAATCCACCAGAATTAGCCACTGCGGGATTCATATCTCTGCAGGCCAGACTAATCATACCGCCTACTTGACACATTTGTCTGTTTTTGACGTTTAATATTGAGGGTATATTTTTTTTTTACTTGTGACAAATGGATTATTTAATTTCAAATCAAGATTAATACACACGTCTAAACCATACGTGGCAAAGAATATATATGCAGCCTTTTCTACAACATGTATTTTCAGTAGAATTTCGTAAATCAGTACATCGTAAAATTAAACATTTTCAGATTCTTTTTTTTTTTTTTTTCATTTCCTTTGAATCATAAAACTGAATGGCAATAAAATTCTATTAACCATAATCCAGATCTTTCTGTTACAGTTCGGCTGGCCGAATTTCATACTTTGTATTTTTACCCTGTGCATAAGGTGGGTTTTCACATGCATAGTTTGATTTCTCGACATGCATCATATGCTGACTGACATGCATCGTATTTCAATTGGCATGCATCAGCATAAGTAATTTGATACAAGTCTTTTTTCTTAGTGAATGATAAAATTTAGATTTTGGATTTGATGAAAATACGTGAAAAACTGCGATATGCTGAAACTTCACGTGAATCAAGATTTAAAATTAAGCGCTGATTCTAGTACTAAATAAATACGCCCTCCATTAAATTCATCAGATTTATATGAGGACTAGATTCCTGGTATCTCTGCATGGATAATAATACACGTATATTCATTTATAGAGAAATTTTAAGAATTCAAGAAAATCAATGAATCATTTTTGCAATCGCTTTCTTAAATATTAAATTAAATGAAATTTAAAAAAAAATCCGACCAATTTCGAAGATGAATAGCTTTCTAAGAATTTTTCATGTTATAGGAACGTAATGATGTGGGGAGTATTGATTACTGCATTGAACAGTATTGTACGTGTGCAGTATTTATCATGATTTGTCATTGGATAGAAATTCTATTTTTATTTACTGTATAGATGTTCCATAGGCACGTGCATTTTTCAAGCGTAAAAACTCTAGAACTCCTCAAACCTGCTACATCATCTTCCTAGTATTATTTTCACGTTCGTTCTGTTTCACGATATTCGAATCCCAAGAAAAAAAAAAACTGAACACAAGTTTAAGATGTTTCTCAAATTCAAATAGGATATATATATATCATTTCTGAAGTATCTGACGAGCTCGGATGTGCCGTATTTTATCTATTTGTGTTTTAGTAATGTGTTTATATGTTGTCAATGAAACACTTTACGAGAAATCGCTATTTCTCTCCACCACGTTAACATCGTAAATTTGTGGGTGTCGTGTGCACACATTGCCTTGTATGTATATCTGATTGTAAAGTATGGAGCGCTACTACAGTAAAAATGGAAAATATGTTGATTACGAATACTTCGGGAATATTTATCACGTTAATGTAATCTAAGTTACGTCAGGTATTTATAGTTACACTCATATGCCATGGTTAAATATGACTAATTGTAAATTTCTTAGTATTAATTTATACATTCGTATTTTACTGTAGTATAGAAAACTGACAGCTTAATTAAAATGTCCCAATATATGAACATGCAATTCAGATATATTCTCTGTCTTCGTTCATTTGTGTTGTTAAATATTACCTGTCAGTAAACCGGCCGATTTTTGAATGAGACTCGAAGCTCGATTCCCAAGTTGATAAATTGAAGACAATACATTAGGAAACGATTGCCAGATTTTAGCCATTACAATGAACTTGACAAGTAACCACGTGTTAGATATTAAAACCCTAGGAGGGGTAATAACCCACAGTGCATTTGCGCATGCCCATCCCATGGGTCTAAATGCGACTCTTCTGGGACATTGTTAGAGTTTAAAGTCTCTTCGAGAGTATTTCACTCAAATGAGGACGTGTACACAGAAACATATGACTTTATAAAAGATAACGACTTCCCTTTTATTACATAATTTTACATTTAAATCGTAATTAGTGTTTATAAACATGAATTTAATACTCCCAATTTGATTTTTGTTTTATTTTCATGCCTTCGGTTTCATTAATTTGGAAGCATATTGTTTTTAATTTGTCTTTCAGTCTTTCTGTTTGATTGTCTATTTTACTTTTACATTGGTTATAACTTTTGAACCATAAGAAAGATGCTTCGCAACAGCTAATCTAGGATTGCCGCAATTTGGGGGGGGGGGGGGGGGGGGGGGGGACAAGGAGGCGTTTTTATACATAGTTTGTATATAGATATAACTTGAGAAGGGTTTGGTCTTAAATGTTCGTGGGTTGGTATAATGAAAATCCTGTAAAAGGTACCCTTAGGGATAAAAGGGCACTTAAAATAGATATTTGTTCTCAGCAATAACTTGAGAGGGGCAGCTCCCGGAACCCTGAATCTTCAACTATAATGAACATTTGTCAGAAATTGGATTTTGAGTCATGAGTCGAGATATACCACTTAGATGTTCACTTCATTAATTAGTCTTATGGTCCATGGCTTCAAATGAACTGGATTGACACTTTATTCGTGTCTAACAAATATCTTATGTCCATAGCCATGACCTTTTAGGTTACAAAAAAAAACTTACGTCTCAACATTAAAACTATGGGAACAAATGGTTTGCTATACTTTTTAACCATTTCCTTTTGAGTTTGACGTAACTCGTAAACGTGTGCAAAGCATTTTCGCAGATTTTCGGATCAGACAGCGGATCTAAGGTAATTTCTTTCCTGTCCTATTAACTTTTATAAACACATTTCAGTTGATATTTTTGTTGTGAAACAACTTGCATGGGGACGTATTTTCTTGCTGGTCTTGTAAATATATTTAAAATCGCCATTATTGTAAAGGTTTCCTTCTTACCCTAATTACTAGGGGTAAGACTTGTTGGAAAAGTTCTCAGGCAAGTTGTTATCTCCAGGGTGAAACTTCCCTTATTAAAAATAGACTCACGATTGAATTATAAGGAAAATATTTCGTTGGCTAGTTTTTATTGTATTTTATTTGGTGCAAATGTTTATGTCTAGATGCATCATTGATATAATTAATACGGGGGGAAAATGACACGACCGGTAATCTCGCAGTTAATGCTATTTTAATTAAACCATTTTATGGCCGGCTCGACGTTACGTCCAATACTACCCGTTTCCCGTCTTATATATCAAATTATATATCAAATTCTCCCGTAAGCCAAATCACTTCCTCGGTAGCAGATCACGTCTAGTCTTCCTGTTTATTTATAATTAGTGGGCATTAAAGCCAGATGCTGGTAAATTAATATATCATTGCAAATCTCATTATGATCTAAATTCGTACTCTTTATCCACTGCCGTCCAATCCCTAACACAGCAAGACATTTCTGAAATATCTCCAAGATCTTTTAACGTTATAAACAGATTAAACACTCATTTTTCACTGTAATTATATAAGTATATCAGAAAAACAAAAGCATCCCCAGCATGGCGGTACATGTATGAGTCACGAGTGAGCAATGCATGGCATACCTATATTAATGCGAACGAACATGATGATTTTCACTCGCAAGCCAGATCAGATTGGTGAGTAAATCATATAGACAGAACGAGCCCATCTTAATCCAGAGATTACTCATTTCTAATATAAGATGTTTATACCTAAATTAATTTCAAACTTACTAAATGATTAGATACTGTGTAGTATCAATATCATTTTTTTTAACTGTATGGAACAAATATAAAGTTTGGAAATATAAAACGTGGAAAATGTTGATGCAGCAAACGATGATCCGACTGCCGCATTCCTATCCTCGGGTAAATAAACACATAAGTGAA
Organism: Ostrea denselamellosa; assembly: GCA_024699665.1. NCBI lineage: Eukaryota > Metazoa > Mollusca > Bivalvia > Ostreida > Ostreidae > Ostrea > Ostrea denselamellosa. Next base: position 1,125,813 of record JAMZEH010000002.1, read on the forward strand.
CGTACTTGCTTTGGCTTGTTGGCGGTGTTTGTTCCTGATAACGTGCTTCCGTATACACACCCCTCACCTCTCACTTATCGGATCTATAGTGGGGGATTAACATTTTCAAGATTAAGAATACGCTTTTAAATATATATATATATATATATATATATATATATATATATATAATATATATATATATATGATGCGATCTAGCAAACAAAATTTTCATCGTCGATGCATCATATTAACATTTTATTAATTTAAAAAATGGCATTGTGATACAGATATGAATTAAATGTTTCTAAAATACCGTTCTCAATATGATGTACCTGCCCACGGTATGACAACCATCAAGAATGACAAATATCCTGTATATTTTACCCTTGTTTTCCCACATGTACAACTACAGAATTTGTAACCTTAAATATGTTTTTTTTTTCGTAATTAACAGTTTATCCTATTCCAACAAATTGTCAAATCTTGCATACAAGATGCCTTTCAAACCACCAGAGAGAGCTTTCTGTCCAAAGTGCAGCCAGGCAGTGTATGCTGCGGAGGAGAGGATAGGAGCAGGAAAAAAGTGGCATAAACAATGCTTCAAATGCGGTGTGTATTATGCTGACATCTGGGGTGGAATTTATTTCCACAAATAACGAATTACGTCACATTTTTATTTACATACAATGTAGGTCAACCCCCCCCCCCCCCCCCATTCAAGTTTGATTTCTGAGGATTTATTTGTGAAACACTGATACCTATGATTCATAGCTAGCTTTTATTTTCACATTCCTAATGGTTTTACATTTTGATATTTTTACAAACTATATTGTAATATAGGTATTTCCTTATGAACCCGCTCCTGCTGTAAACAATACAGAACTACTTCAAGTTGATAAATATAGTACATGTACGTCAATTTCAACAGCTGAGAATTCCGATAAAATGGAAGTAAAATTTAAATGTAAGAGATCAATTTCACTTGTTCGAAATTCTGCGATGCTTCCCGCCGGTTTACTAATTATATAACCCTCTTCATGAAGTATGCTGACGTAAAACGCCCCAGATGTATTTTTAAAAAATGGTTTCTTAATCTCTTGTACACAAGTTTGTACACGTAGCGAATAACTGTCTTGATTTGAACATATTTTATTGTCAAGATGTTAATAACAAAAGGATCAGGTACAAGTTCTTAAAACTTAGAACACCTTCTCCCATGTAACAATTAATGACAAACATAAAGTTTTATAACTAATTACATGCAATGGTATAACTGTCAATAAAATATCCTACTGTTATTAATTCTCCAGGATTGTGCAACAAGGGTCTGGACAGTACTACTGTGGCAGAACATGAGGGTCTTGTTTACTGCAAAGGCTGTCACGGGAAGAAGTTTGGTCCTAAGGGATACGGATTCGGAGGTGGTGCAGGCGCACTCAGCATGGAAACCGGAAGTCAGTTCGGCAATAAAGAAAGCGAGATGTCGTATGTACTAACGTTTTCAGTTGCCATGAATCGCAGTACACCTAGATGTCTTTAGCATTATGTTTTTGCTACAGATGATCATTGTATGTTCTAGTTCATTTGTCTTTTATCTAGCAATCGTCCCAGTGAGGTTGTAATTGGTGGGAAATCTGGCCCGGGACCGCACTGTCCACGCTGTTTACGTACTGTGTACGACGCTGAACGTGCTATAGGCCTGAATGACGTAAGGTTTTTGTGATGGCAATCTCTCTCGCTCTCGCTCTGTCTCTCTCTCTCTCTCTCTCTCTCTCTCTCTCTCTCTCTCTCTCTCTCTCTCTCTGTGATTATGGAAAAGGTGGTGAACGATCACATTTACAGTTGCCACCCATGTTCCTATAATGTAAGAGCAGGCCGTGGCGTTTTCCTAGCACGGAGCATTGACTACAGGCGAAACAATCAACCCAATTTCAGCGCATTAATAAGAGTTCTCTGTTTTATATAATACATTGCATAGATCGCTTGATTAAACAGAACACTCGATACATAAATGAAATTATTAAGAATATTATGAGTTGTATTTAGCATAAGATGAATGTATGATCTTACATCTGACTCCATTGTGAATTTGACGGGATTATAAATTCCGTCTGCTACTTCCTGTGTGGTGTTTCCAGCAAAAATAACACTTGCATTATATGTATTTACACGCTTCGTGGTATTCTAAAATTTAATTAGCATAATTATGTTTCCCAAGCAATTTCTGAGCACTTTGAGCTGAAACTTAATTTTTTTATAGGCTTGGCATAAGTCATGCTGTAACTGCCGGGAATGCAGAAAACCTTTGGATGCAAGCACATTAAGTAGACACGAAACTGAAATTTATTGCAAAGGTAAAGTCTTTAGTCATTATTGACTGTAGGTTTATCAGTGAACACATTCAAGTTTGAGACCACATACAGTTTATTTTGGAGGAAGAATCATTCTATTTTTAAGTCATTTATTTTACACAACATCATTGTCTTGGTTAATATAATAATTGTGTGTCGAGGTTTAAAAAACAATTAAAATGTTTACTTTTGGATTTCCTTGATATCACGTTTCATCAAATTAAAACTAGCGATTTCAACAAACAGACATTTTTAGAGGGAGGTATTGTATCTGTGTGTGCTGGAATTTCAGGTTGCTACGCAAAGCATTTCGGACCCCATGGTTACGGAGTGGGAACCTTGGCTAAGTAAAACAAGCTATCCACTAACACGCCCAGATTCTACCTGTACCCAAGTCTGTATTTGTGTTTGGTGTAGTTTTCCATAAGTTAGTGGTTGACAACAACCAAGTTATCCAGTGTCTTTTGAATCAAAGCCATTTTATTTTTTATTATGAAACGATTTACCTGCGAGTTTTAAAATAGCTAGAACATTCATGTAAAATGGAGTAAATGACTATCGTGTCCTGCTTGTGTTCATGCATGTATATGTATTGACATAAGATATGGATGTCGGGGGTATTCTATAAATCGTCCTTGAGAAGTGTCAAACTTTGTTAGAAAACAAATGCCTGTGATAGATGATTTAGGTATATGCATGAATATGGTGCGTTTAGAATAGAGATGTGATAAATATTTAATCTACTGAACGTTTAAGAAGGCGATTGTTGTTAACATAATTTTGTACATCATTTAATTTATTAATATACGTGTACGTTTGTGTATTTGAGTGAATAAACTTGTACAAATTGATACGTCTTTTATTTGTATAAAGAAATATTTCCAAGAAAATGAACGTAGAGGTATTTCATGAAGCTTGGCGTTTGCTTAGAATTATATGAACGTCAAAGGAAAGACAACTCCACTAAAGAAAAATTTCACTTTTTCTCAACCCCCCAAAAAAAATGTTAAGGGCCACTTATTTTTCATCAAACCGATTTGAATTTAACTACATTATGGTGTATTTACATGCATGTTCAGTTGTTTATTTTTAGAAACATTTGCTGTCTCTGTGCTCACGTCTTCATATTACTTAGGGATCAATGCCCATTATAATCCTGCAAACATTTTAATTTCCAGAGGTAAAGATTTTCTAACATACATGTCTAATGATTGGTTGATTTATTATATACTGTTCAACGTCCCTCTTGAAAATCGTTCACTCATATGGAGACGTGTTCAACGTCCCGTTCGAGGATTTTTCACTCACATGGAGACGTCACCATTGCCGGTGAAAGGCTGCAAAATTTAGGCCTATGCTCGGCGCTTATGGCCTTTGAGCAAGGAGAGATCTTTTTCGTGCCACATCTGCTGTGGCATGGGGCCTCGGTTTTTCTTTGTCTCATCCAAAGGACCGCCCCATTTAGTCGCCTCTTACGACAAGCAAGGGGTACTGAGGATCTATTCTACACTTTCAACATGTTAAATTCTTGAGTTCGTTTTATGTTTCCTTTAGGATCTGATAATGCGGGGTATATTAAACAATTTCACAGGAAGTTCGGTTAGAAGTTTTACAGATGAGATTTTCAAAGCGGATCGTGTGTCCCATTATATTGACTGTTTTGTACCGGTGGAAGTACTCTCTCTCTCTCTGTCTCTCTCTCTCTCTCTCTCTCTCTCTCTGTCTCTCTCTCTGTCTCTGTCTCTGTCTCTCTCTCTCTCTCTCTCTCTCTCTCTCTCTCTCTGTCTCTGTCTCTCTCTCTCTCTCTCTCTCTGTCTCTCTCTCTCTGTCTCTCTCTGTCTCTCTCTCTCTCTCTCTCTCTCCTCTCTCTCTCTCTCTCTCTCTCTCTCTCTCTCTCTCTCTCTCTCTCTCTCTCGTCAACTGCATGTGATATTTTCTCTTGATTAAAGTATACACCAAGGGCTGTACGGAAATATGATGGAGAGGTTTTCCGTGACTGGATGATTTCATGAATGAAATTATCAATTGCTTGTTTGTGTCGTGGTTTACGTCTACTCGCTAATATGTCATTCTCATTGAGACGTCACCCGCTGTAGGTGATGTGTCACTTTATACCTATGCATGACCCTTAGGGGGTTCCGTATCATGCCAAATCGTGCCGCGACATGGAACCTTGATTTCGAAAATCCAGCGACTGTCATTTCTAGACGATTAACGTTTAGCAAAGGAGCAGTCGCTACCTACTTATAAGTCTTGGGCCAAGGTACAGTGAGACTCGAATTCACAACCCATCAGTCAATACGCTAATGATCAAATCACTGAGTCAGCGTGACCAAGGAATGGCATAATGACCCCTAGAGCCAACATCCGGGCAAGTGGGTAAAACAGCTAGTATTAGCTAATGCGTATTGTTGACAATGAATATCCGACTTCAAAAATAAAGATCATTTATTATGACAGGAAATTATTGTATAGAAGGACTGTACTTAGAAGCAGTGGAACCTATGTATGTTAAGCGGTACAATATGACTACAAGTTCTGGTATTTGACGTTCCACACTCCCGGTGATCCGCCCCTCCTTTCTAATGTTAACTATATTTTGTAAATGCATAGATTCTATGTCTACTGTTGATATGGTCGTGTCATTTTGCGCTTTTATACAACTCTTATAAGCTACACAAGTTCATTGAATTAAATGCGGCAGGTGTCTGTGATATGACATATTTTTGTGGGCTTTTTAATTGGTGATTTTAACGAACTTTCAAATGTAGATGGGCGTTTGACACTAATCATTATCATGGGCAATGATGAGAATACTGTAGGTTTGGAATGAATTTTATGAGAAATGAATATTTTTGTAGGTTGAATTCCTGTTTTAACAACAGAGCAGGTCTAGATGAATAACTTTACTAGAACATGTTTGCCTGAAACGCATATTGATCCTAATTTCCAACACATTCGACCTGTTATACCATAACATTTGTTTTGATGTGTATTCATTATTAATAATTTTTTAGGCGGGGGAGGGATTAAATCAAAATTGGTTCATGCATAGACCTAGAATAAATATAGCTATATCTGTAACTATAGATACAGTGCGCGTTCATTTAACCGACGTAGAATTCGTTTTTGGAATATTGCCAAAGCGGCGTTAAAACCCCACTTGCAAACAACCAATCAATCAATCAATATTGTTAACTGTTGATGTAATATTTTAATTATATCCTAGTGATCTACAGATCTGATTGATGACAGAGCCATATACAATATTTTACATTAGATATGTAAGTGTAGTTTGTAATAAATTCTGATGAGATGGTCTTTGCAATACTATGCTAAAAATACAGCCTATATTTTTTAGTCAATTGACAAGATAAATTGGAGATACATGCATTTTTTAAACATTGAACCAATGACTTCTTTATCAAACTAATCATTCACCTTTCCAAATACTCTCCTAATCACTAACGATCTTAATTTACCTTTCCAGGTATTCTCACGTTATGGGCTTAACACCTACATAACTGAAGGCCTTCCTCGATTTCTTTCTAATTTCATAAACAGAAACATGTTTTTTGTGTAAGATCAAAGATGTCTCAGACATTTCCTCTCATTAAAGCGTTCTTGTTCACTACAGTGGACGATATTAAGCGATTGCATCAACACCTCTCGAGCTGAAAAAAGGTGACATTATTCCATAACGGGAACTGCACTTCTTTTACGACAGGAAAAGTATATCAAAGATGTAAATCCTCCCCCGAAAATGTTAAATCCACCTCTACAGTAGTTGAATTACTATATATGTAACCGGAGATGTTGAAAGTTAAGAATTAAGATAATAATTTTTCCGTCTACAAATTTGAATAGGTAGCTGGAACAGCAAATTGGTTGGCTGCTGGAAGTAGTTTGAGCACACTTGTTTTTCATTACATTCATCGCAGATTTCAAAATATATTCGATTTATGCTTACATGTAAAGAAGACAGGTGAACAAGGCGAGAAAAGTGGCTCAGAGTTGGTGGGTATGAAAAACAAAAATAAAATCACTCTCAAAAAGAGTTAGAATTCGTCCGTTAATTTCAATGTATATTTACTGTAGGTGTTAAATGAAACACACGAGCAATTATTGGAATATGAAAATCAGGTCACAGTGAAAATTGTCAATATGACCATTTTATAGTAGAGTTTGGAAAAAATTTCAATGTGTGTGGTTCGACTCTCCATTTATTTGTAATCAAATATTTACAGAAAAACAATGGAGCAATGACCCATTATAGATGAAAGATGTAAAAATCTTATACAACATACTAGCGTTTTGTGTGTGTGTGTGTGTGTATATATATATATATATATATATATATATATATATATATATATATATATATATTCAAACAATAAAAATGTCAAGTATCATTTTATCACAAAAAAACATATGATAGAAAATATGCTTATAGTATCTATTTCGATTAAGAGGCATTTTACTCGCCATGTTAACCCATCTCGTGTGTACAATACCTTCTTTCTTTCTTTTTTATTGTTTTACGCCACACTCAACCATTTCTCAGTTATTTGGTGGCGTCCAGTTTTTATTGGTGGAAGAGAGAACCCAGATACAATGTATCCAGGAAGAGACCACCAACCTTCCACAAGTAAACTGGCAAAATACCTTCTACTTACTGTCAATTCTCAGGGAACAGAACAAACTGACTACCATGAACGTATTTCGATGTGCATCAAATGAACCTGACTTCATTGTATATACATATTGTGTATTTTTCATGAAATTGTGCGGGTTACACCTAGATACATTTAACCTTACAATCATTAGTCCAAATGAAGGTTTAATTGCAATATATATATATATATATATATATATAGAGAGAGAGAGAGAGAGAGAGAGAGAGAGAGAGAGATCTGTGTTTGTATGTGTGTGTGTATCTGCCTTGTCTCTACCTCGCTGCTGCTAGCGACTAGCATAATGACCACTTACCCAATAATTTCATCAGCAGTCATAAATCGTATCGCATAATTAAAATTCTCCATCATTAACCCTCGACCTCTGAACACAACTCATACGACATTGACAGTTTGTATGGCAATGCAAAAGGAAAATATGTATACTGAATTGTTCGAAACTGATGACGCAATATTTGCATATATCTATAATTTTATACATACATTCTGGTTGGTCAAGGTCTGGTCATGTGGATCTACGGCAGCTTGAACAGTTTATATAAATTTGGAAAATTTCATTGTACATGTTTCGTGTTGTACTGCATATTGGTCTCTACATGCAAGCTGACATACATAGTGTATATATATTCTGTCTTAATTTAGAGTCCCACAACATATCTGAACCGTGCTACAGCAGGCAAGAATTGTCTATGTTTGCTATTAATACATTTTAGAAATGATTTATTTACTGTCTATGATTATTAACAATTGTCAGGTAATTAATAGAGTTTATCAAATTTATTTGGGTTCTTTTTATGATCTGCTCCTTCGTATGATACCCTCTGTTACTTCGTCTCTAAACTATATACAGTTTTATCGAATAAACGTATAATACCTCTTTTAATTTTGTTTTTATCCAATCAAAGATAAACACGAAATTAGAAATACAATAATCTATTAAATTCTGGCAGAAAATATATTTCTTTGATAAAACAAAATAAAGCTTATTAACTCAGACAGTTTCTTAACTTTTCAACCCAAAAAATAAATACGTCTTAACACGTTTTTTCCAGTAGACATGCAAATAAGCCACATTAGAATAAAAATTTAATGTAATACAAATTATAAGTGAACTTGGGAAGGTCATTTCCTGTATGATATTTGTGTATGAAATGCGCACCCTATATTAGCATATAAAAGAGAAAATTTATTCTGTCACATATTTCGTTCCGGTCGATAGGATTTTACGGCCGTTTCTTGCAATTCTGAACCAACAATACCATTGAAACAATCCACTTGATGACAAGTTACCTATGTCAATTATGAGGCTAAGGAAAGGGATGTGCATTTTGTATCTTTAGAAACATATTTAATAAAACTTGTACACAAGACTCGTATGACAACTGTTATGAAATAATTTCACATTGTTTTAAGAAATGTTTAGTCTGTATCTTTTGAAATAATTTTATGCAGAGAAGGATATCATCTTTATTGTACCGACCGGTCCCCCTAGGGTGCCCCATTGCCTAGGGCTAATTGATGGGAACTTCAGAAATGTTGACATTCTACATATAATTATACAACGATACTTTCTTGTGCTTTCTTGAATTTTCAATTGCTTGCAGTGTATTAATTATGCACGAGAGCACGAAGAATTTCTCGACATGGAAGATTTTTGTTGGCAAACAGAATGTACAAAATACGCATCTTATAATTTTAGCTAGAGTTGCGTAATTACGTTGATGACCTTATAAGAGAGTGAAGGAAGAAACTATCTAGAGAATTAATTCGCGTAACTTTAACTTGAAAAACTTGTTAGCAAGTTCTTGCAAATAAAAGAAGCAAATGAGAACTGGCTAACTTTTCATCTGTTCGTCTTCTTTTTTACCTTGTTCTTTATTGATATGAAAAGTTTTGCATCAATTTTATTCAGAACATCAGGAACGTGGCAAATAGTCCTAGACGAAGTTAAGAAAAACTACCATGCGCTAAGCGCATGCGTTCTGTGACTGGCGTGACGAGGAACAGTAACGGTGATCACGGATCTTGGGAAATCCACGAGGATTGACACAGTGGCGCTCCCCCACGACCCGCGAACACAGTTACAAAGTAATAAATCTAGCGGCCACTTGTCGTCTAATCGTAAGACGGCCACCTGAAAAGAAGAGAGAAATGCAATGAGTATTTAATACAATATGTTACAATCTTTTTTTAATTTAATAATATTTGATTGCCTATAAAAAAAAATTTTCAGTAATTAAATTGGAAGACACTTAGGACAATTCTTTTGAATAGCGTTTTATTAATATGGTGTTACAGTATGTGGAAACATTGAGTTTCTCATATAATTTGCACACTAACAAGCGCCATATTATAAGCAGGTTTATAGTTCCCCAGTGTATAGATACGAAGAATATGTTAATAAAAGTGGTCAATGCATATTTTGACGAGATGAGCGGCACTTAAGCAAGTAGTTGACGTAGTCCCGGGAATTTCTCACAACCTGGGACCCCATCAACTTACTGCCCACGAGCCACAGAGTAGAGGGTATCCGATCTACCGGAAGAACTTCCGAAGAACCGTGGAAATAGTTTGCAGAAGGACAGAGCCGCAGAAGAAGCTGACTATATATAGATTATTAAGCAAAAGGTATAGAAAAATATTAATAGAGCAGACAGTCACTCTGATTAGAAGTTCTTTGAACACTGGACAGCATTAGTCTATCTCCCAAAATGATAACTCCCTGACTGTAATGTTTTAAGAAATTTCGGCCTCTCTCGTGGCGAGCGTCTTATCAAGTGAAAAAGTAACTAGGATCTAGTCGCTTACACGAAACCGGTTCTACGTCTAATAGCACAGATTAATGTTTGTCGGGGACCACAGCGTGCAAACAAGGTGAATTCTAAAACAATAGTTAGTCACGTGATTCGGTCCACCAACAATATGAGGCATGTACAAGAAATTTGCATTAGAGTTGACTTTCAAGAAAAGGTTATTACTTCGAAAAATGATTAATTAACTCTAAGTATTGCTTACCATTTGCACTAATTAAGAATATTAAGAGATGAAACTTTTCATGTAGTTTACACAACATCATTTTCTGTTAAGAAATTTACAAATATTGCAACTTTTTTCCATGAACTATATTAATATTTTATACAAAAATACAATGTTTCCTAGATTAAAAAAAATCTTGAAAAAAAAATATTAAATTACCTTAGTGGTTACCGAAAGGTGGTGGCATTTATGCCAAGGTTGCGGAAGGTCAATGATTTTATCAACTGAAAACTCTGTTTTTATGGGAGATTTTTTAATTGATTCACCACCTTAAATGTATAACCAATCAGATTTTAAGCTCTGACCACCCATTTTACAACCTATTTACATAATTGATCCCTGAAACAATATCAATTGTCCATTCTCATTCAACCGTATAATATCTAGATTTGTGGGCGGATGTGATGCGTTGAATTATAGCTATAATTTATGATTATCAATATGTTATATCATGTTTTCAGGGTATCGTGTCAACAACATCGCTCGTATGAATTATAACCTGAAGAAAAGATGGACATGCATTTATTATGGCCAATTATAAGAACTCTTATTGGGAATCACGATAACTAACACGTAAATAGATGTTTTACCAGTCCGGCTGATTTTCGCGCCGCGGGGAGCGTGTTGTTAGTATCACTCCTGCATAGTATGTAGAGGTCACATAATCCATCAATTTATTTCGTTTTGAATAAAGATCAAACTGTCTTGTTTAAATGTTGATATAGCTTTTTCTGACTTATCATTTATTTTCACAGAAGGCACTTTATGTAAATAATATTGTCACTTTGTTATTACGGTGCGATATTCACATTTTTGATCTTCTTAACAATAGACCGCTGGTTACAGTTTTACAAAGACACATAGTTTACAAATAAATATAGTTTACAAAGAAACATAGTTTACAAAGAAACATAGTTAAAAACAGATTATAGTAGGCTTATTCAGAGTTAGAAAATGAAACTTTGTAAGAAAAAAAATTCAATATGTCAAGTAACCATATGGACCTACCTTGCGATGAAATTCCTCTTGAAGGTAAATTCCTGAAACCAGACAGAAAATAGACAATGGCAAATCGGCATAGCTTATTAAGTTTAACTTCTGAAATCATTTCCCAATTTTACTTAAATCAATCACTGTATAATTAAAATCACCATCCTTAATCAAACGTCCTCCAAATTAAAGATGGTGACATCCTAAAGGTTAGACGCGTAAGAATACACTAACGTAACACAACATTTGATCATGCGCGGAAGAAATGAAGACGGTATAATTTGAAATCAATCGTTTTGAATTTTTTTCTTGAAATGAATGATAATATACGGAAAATGTCGTTTTGAAGCAAGCGTAGCATAATAGAACTCGTTTGACGTGGAAGAATACCAATGCTGAGGCGTGACACGGTCGCTGACAAGCCGGCAAATTTCTGCTGACGTCTCTGTGATGGATGAGCGGTATTTGTATTAAATATGTATTACTGTATTGCCTTTAATAAACCACTCCTATTGTAGATAAAAAACGTCTATATAAAGTCCGCTATGTCCGTCTTATACATTCAATGTTCTGGAGTGCACGACCTTCCATAATGTCACTTAAACTAGAATAGCTTTAGCGACCATTAAAAAAAATAGGGGGGGGGGGGGGTTACACATGTATTCATTCACTTGAAAATCTTAAAGAAAACAAAAGAAAAATCTTACTTTCACACATGTGGTATGTTTTGCCATTGCCAAAGTTGTGTGGATGGGTTTCGTTGTCTTGTCAAGTGCGTCCAGCACATTATTCTTCCACAAAAATGTTACTAACATTATTATCGTACCTACAATATTGCATGTAGAAATGTTAGTATGAATTATGTTTTCAGATATAAATTTTATTATTCATTAAATGGTTTAATTAATCCTAGTAATATTCAATATTAAGCAATTAGTTTCTGTACTAGAAACTAGGGCCTCTGAATTATTTGTATTTCTTTAATTCTATCTGTTCATAAGAATGTACCTACATGTATTCCCGGGCTGGGATTTGAAATACTTTTATTTTTAGACAAATCTGCTGTATATTCCTTTCCCCTTGTATTGCGTATGTCAAACTTTTGAAATGCACTAACAGAGGATACATGTAACATACATTCTTATTAATCAAAGTATGCTAGCAAATCTAAAAGAAAAAATGTTTTCACACACTAGAATTTACAGAAAGATGAAGAGTGACTGACCTTTCAACATGACAAGCACCTTATTGTGAAGGACTGTCTAGTTTTATTATGGGAATATGAAAACATGTAGATAATTTCTGCAAGCTGTACACGTTGCCCCTGCTTGCATTTATCAAGCACTTAATAACGTTAATATGAAATACTCTACATGGCATTCTTATTTTATTGTAGCCGTTTTTCTGCTGAAATCTGAAAGTTTATCATTACAAGTTGAATATAAACATTTTAATTTCTATATGGAATGGAAATGAAAGTCGGAAAGGTGTTCATCATTGGTTTGTTTTTATCTTTATTAAAACAATTATTAAGATAGATAAATATTATCAAAATACGAGAGAGAGAGAGAGAGAGAGAGAGAGAGAGAGAGAGAGAGAGAGAGAGAGAGAGAGAGAGAGAGAGAGAATATAAATTCTTGTTTTCAATCATCCCAAAATCTAGAAAGTATCCAATTCATTATGTTAAAAAATGTTTGATATGCATGTAGTATACACCACTGAAACAAGACAATCTGAATAGAAAGGTACATGGACCTCGCTGAAACCAGATGGTCTGCCATATGATTTTATGGCTAATCCCACAAGAATTCCATATATACACATTGTCATCCAAAGCTTTTCTCTTTTGAGGGCTGTTAAAGCTTATTCCTATTCAATTTTATGAATATTTGATAAATTTTAGATATAACATTTCCTCAGTCACATACTTGGCGACACACTTAACCATTTCTTTTTTGAATTACAGGTTCTACTAAGGTTACTTGTGACGGGAAAATGCTCACATAATCAAGCGTTTCTATAATGAAATTCGATGTTTTGTTTTAAAAGACCCCCCCCCCCCCCCCCCCCTTATGTTTACACTAAATTGAAATAAGTTGTAAATGATAATCTTAAAATATTTTGAGAAGAAGCATGCTGAATGCCTGGATGAACAACAGAATAAATTAAATGACGAATGAAATTTAAACTATCGTATTTGATACAAGATGTTTATAGAAATTAATAAAATTTGACAATTTCATCCTATATACAGCGAGAGCACGAATGCCTGAGAAAGATAGCCACGTGTGTTTACAGCCTTGACATTTGTGTGGATAGTGTGGATACAAGAGGCAGAGTGACAAGAGTTTCATCCACCGTGACTCTAGTACAGTCAAATTTGTACTTCATCGATTTCTATATTAAAATTCTTCATGTAAACATTCGGAAAGTGTGGATTGCTTGATATTTGCCACGTAAAAAGTTAATAAAATGTTCGATACAGATTTAAATTTGTATTCAATATTTTCTTGAATATTTCGAATCCATGTTTAGATCTGACGTAACACTATTCCATGCCTCTTATAAAATACCTATGTCAACACTATGTCATGATAAGGTGGTAATCTACGTTTTCAGATTTTTTCAGATTCTATTGTAATTACTAGTATATTGTGATAAAATATGTTTAATGAGACTACCACGAACATATACAAATAAATAGTCATACAACGACAGTGTAGTACTTGTATGAGGAGTGAAGATGGCGAACAGTGATCAATTTTATAAACCCCATCAAGAATACAAAATTAAGAGTAGAAGAAACACGATGTGTATGTTGTCTGTTGCAGCCTATAATTCATATACATATACATATAATGAAAAGCGTTATCTGCAAATATATCTGAAATGCTTGTGTCATTAATATGCGATAGAAATAAAAATGGTTCAAGAACAGAACCTTGGGGCACACCAGCATTGGTTGTTTCATTACGTAAGATCATCCATTAATACGACACATTTGTTGTACTTGTCTTTCCGTATTAGTATACAGACAGTAATATTAATGCTACTTTCTAGATGAAATAAAAGAACGTGAAAATGTACAAATATACCTGTATATAACTAATTTCCAACACTTGGTTTTTCAGTTGAAACGTCTTGCACAAAATGTAAATAGCTGCAAATCTGGTGTTATGCACTTGTAGGCTTGTGTGCGTATTTCTGTATATATGTGTCAAGCAATTCATTTTGGATCTGGTGGTTACTGGTGTATAAATGCAGAGGTTTCTTTTAAAAATCGAAAACTAGAGGTTTAAAAAGGTCTGGCTTAACTTTTTAATATGATTTCATTGACTAGCTAACATCCGCATGAATCAATTGGAAATCATTAAGGAGTATCCATCATTTGCAAATTTGGAATAAACTGGTGTCGAGATAAGAGCATTTACGGTAAATCCCGAGCATAAAACAATGCTGTATTTGTTATGTGATCGAGGAACGTTCTTACAAGCGAACAAGCCAAGCGTGAAGTGACGAGTCCCCCAAGGGCAGGAGAAGGTTTTTTATTTTGATTTGTGACTTGTGACTCTTGAATTTACCTGTTTGATTTGCTTTAAAATGTGAATAAATTTGGAATATTTGCATAGATTTTCGTGCTGTCATGAAAGAAAATTAGAAAATATTACGTTGATTAACTTGTGGTTTCGCCGTTTTCGAATTTATGACTGTAAGGTGAATTTGATTTTTGCACTAGATTTAAGCGTGTTAACGTGGCTTGTACGAATTTCGAGAATGTCTCTCATTACTAAATACTGCACAAGAAAGCTGCCCCTTGTTAGGACACATCCTCTCTACAAGGAAAATTACTTTCACGCCAGCAGATTGCACTTTACTTTTCTTGGGCCTCGGTGTAATAATGAAATTTGACCCTACACACACACACACACACACACACACAGATATATATATATATATATATATATATATATATATATATATATATATATATATATGAGTTATAATTAGGATAATTGTACAGGAGTAATGAATTGTGTGAGAATAATCATACCGTGCAGTGACATTCTTTCCGATGTTGCAAAATTGTCTCGAGTACTAAATTTCAATTGAAATCACGGCTTTCGGGGTTTTCAAAAAGTACCAGTATTGGACTTAACATATACAGTATACAATGTAGCAATGGCCGCTAGCACGTGTGGTGACAGTTATTAGTTTTAGCATAATTCTTCCCCTTTTTCCAGGTTGTTCACCTGAGTCTTCTTGACAAAATTACAGAGAAACGAAATATATTACACACAATAATGTTTAATTTCAACTTACTCTAATTTTAGATCCGACATCCCTATGCTAATTCTTTGCAAATAATATTGCAGAGCGCGCACATGGAATTCTAAAGCAACGTTTCCCGTCTTATCTAACATAGCTTCATTATTCATAACCTTAAAAAACATCCAGCCCTACATCTAGAAGGGATATATGTCTATGCTGTCTAATAAGTGAATGGTGAGATTGTACATTTCATTTTAGGATAAAATATGAAGTGATTTTTAAGTTTTGTCAATAAAGAACGGGGTTCACTTACAGCATATTTTGGCCTCACAATCCTGACCGTAATTTTAATTTACCTAAATGTCAGGAAAGTTTTAGTTAAATTTATCGTAAAACAATACAAATTTATTATTCTGACAAGGAATCACAAATAGGCTTTACAGATGCGTAACCTCTATCTTCCGCCATTTTGGCACTGTGAGTATACTATAAATGTATGTCTCCTTCGGTCAATAAACATCCTGACATTGTCAAACTAAACGCACATTCCCCACCATTTCTTTCAGATTGCAAAAAAAAAAAAACACAACCTCTTATTTAACTTAAGAAACTTGTGACCGCATGCGTAACTAGTCCAATTAAAATGATGTTAATATATTACCCTGTCCCAGTGTCGCATAGATAGGAAACATGTAGGTAGACACATTCAGGTCATTTTTTTTTTATTCAGAAGCATTGTCTGAAAAGACAATATTTTTGATAATTTTCGAGGAAAATGTAAAACGTCACCAATTTTGTAACATTGCAAACGAAAATAACTACTGATTGTAGGGAATTTAAATTCATCTTATTCAGGTTTGTTAACATAGTATTTTAAGTATGGAAATGTACTGATGTTCATAGAATTTAATGCACACACACACACACACACACACACACACACACACACACACACACACACACATATATATATATATATATATATATATATATATATATATACATACACACACATACATTCATACAGAGAGAGAGAGAGAGAGAGAGAGAGAGAGAGAGAGAGAGAGAGAGAGAGATCCATTCATCGCCTGTTCCTGTGTAAATAAGGCACATTAATGATGGCATAGTACTAGCTACATTGAAAATCATATTTATTCTTCATACCCCGAATTCTTACAGAAAATGACAGACTAACTATCAAAGTCTTCTCTGACTTTCTTTTCATTATGGTGACTGTCAACCGTCACAGATATCCTGTCCATAAAATGTTTCGCAATATCAGAAGTATCTTACATAAGAAATTGGGGCAAGTTTACCTTTAAGGGTCAAATTGGAAGTAAATGAGGGCAGACAACATTACTTCAGATGAACATACACAGTTTTGTTCATGAGAAAATAACAGTGGAAGACAGCACATTTTTTTTTTAGTTTTGTGGAAAGGGCAACATTCTTTATTTAAAAACTCATCCTATCAATCTATGCAACAATTTACATTTATTCATAAGATGTTGAGGAATACGTCATTCATTTTATTATAATTAAAACATAATATACAATATCGTTCACTTCACAAATACTTAATTCGCTTCATAATTATATAATATATTAACAATATTGTTCACTTCTTTCTATATAAACTCCACCTGCCCACTTCAACTGGGCCGAGTGGTTAGAGCATCGCGCTCAAAATCACAAGGCCTCTGACCTTTAGTCGGCGCGAGTTCGAATATCGCTCACGCCGATATATGTGAGAAAGTTTGCCAGTTTAATTTCGGAAGGTCGGTAGTCTCTTCCCGGGTACATTGTATCAGGGTTCTCTCCTCCACCAATAAAAACTGAACGCCACCAGATAACTGAAAAATTGTTGAGTGTGGCGGAAAACAACAATCAATCAATCAATCAGTCTCTTCAACTGGGATGTGATCATTAGCTGTCCTAAACTTTATGAATATTTTTTCTTAATTTTCTAGGTTAGTTGTGTGTATATTATTTAACGTTCCTATACAGAATTAATTCCTATGGAAAAGTCGCCATTACCGGTGAAGGGCTGCAAAATTTAGGCCTATGCTCGGCGCTTACGGCCTTTGAGCGGGGGAGGGATCTTTATCGTGCCACATCTGCATTGACACGGGGGGCTCGATTTTTGCGCTTTCATCCGAAAGACCGCCCCATTTAGTCGCCTCTTACGACAAGCAAGGGGTAATGAAGACCTATTCTAATTCGAACCTCCACGGGAATAATTGTCTAGGTACTAACGTTAAATATGGCTCACATTTTGTTCTTATTTCGGAATTCTGAACATTTTTGACTTGAGCATCACTGAAGAGACATTATTTGTCCAAATGCGCTTCTGGTGCATCAAAATTGGTACCGTTTATGTTTTACAATACAAAGCCAGTCATTATATAAATAAAATATATTATTTCCTTTGATGAGTCAAAGACCGCCATTTTTGTAAAAATTAATCTTTGATTCACAGACATTATAATCGTAGTTGCACAGAAGCTGCTTGATGTGTCTGAAAGTTCACGTTTGTCTACAATACTTTTCACAAAAATAGCCTTGGATTTATTATTTTTCCTTTGTCGTATTTTCTACGAGCAAACACATATAATTTAAATTAGGTATATCACTGTCCTTCCTTCGCTTTGCTCAAATAGATATCATGGTGGCTACATATGGTGGCTACATGTAGTGGAAATTATCGCCCAGTTTCTCCGTAAAACATAACATGTGGAGTACTACGTTTCAAATTAACATAATAATATACATCAAATAGTGCAAATAGACACGTTTAATGACACCAATATTTTTGTTCGCTTGTTTTACGTTCCGTCGAGAATTTTGTATTCATTGAACATAAAGTTGACCCATCATTATCGTCTTCCTTGGAATTATAGAGTATTTTACAGCCATCGTACAATGCACCTCTGCTTTGTGATTGGTAGAAAATGTATGACGTAAAAAGTTTAATCTATTAGGGAGAAAATTTGCTGATGATCTAATTTACGTACGACTTAACAATTTTACAAGATTTTTCAATCTTAAAAAAAGAGAGAAAACGAAGAAAAGAAAATTGCAATGTAATGAAACTTATTCATAGCAAGTATCTAAATCGGTTCTATAATTCAATAAATAACAGAATTGGTCTTTTTGCACGAAAACCTTAAAATCTTACTTGAATTCAAAGCTATTTAGTGCCTTTTGTTTCTTGCTATGTGAAAAACCAATTTCATTTTTATTAAACACACTTAAAATCTGCTTTTCAAAGTTTTCTTGAGATTAAGAAGAAATAAGGCTTTTATTTCAATTTTAGTTCAAATATTATGTCTACTTCAATGTCATACTAGGTATTATACAGTAGTTTCCAGCAGATGGTTTTAAACTCCTTTTCCTATATGAGATTATTACCATTTTAGTAAAGTTTGATTATTTTGGTCATTTGAAAAAAGATAAAAATACTTAAAGCATATGATACATTTATACCAGTTTTCTGTATAAGGTTGTTCAAAGAAGGCAACCTTTGTTAAGAAAGCTACAATACTTATTATTCTAGATTGTCACTTAAGGCTGAGTAAATATAATTGACTGTTTATCAATGCCTCTAACATGTGGACATAGCCGTGGAGTTTATATATACCAGCACGATGCATGTACTGTTGACACGTTTTGAGCTCTACATGATATTTCTTATTTTTGTAATACTTGTAGTATATTTCCGGTCTTAATTACTTTCGGGTTAACTCCCTACTTGATATACGTTTATTTTACAAGACATTTATTTCTGGCAACAAGAAAATAAAAAAATTATGAAACGTGCATTTTCCCCAAGCAATGAAATACACGATTCTTCAGTATGTCATCCATAACATTTGATTCATTGATTAACTACGGTAAAAACGTTGATACATCGATTTATTACAGTAAAACCCTCATACATTGAAACGTTGTTTGTGTACATTGGTTGTTACAAGCGAATACGTAATTTCCGGACTGACATGCGCTTTTGTCCGCCGGTTTGATATGTGATATCGGGTCCATGGACCGGTCGTTGGTGTCTATTGCAATCAAGGAACACACACATCCGTCCTCACACCATAATAATATGAAGATTACATGTATATAAATTATGTAAGACTCGAGTGAAATACATTTTACAATGTTTTCGTGTTTGTTTGTTGGGTTGGTGGTTGTTTTTTTTCATTTTACTCTTTTTACGTATTTTGATGGGCTGTGCTTCCTTGTGTCATTTGACTAGTCAGCCTGTTTTAAATCTTAACTATTCAATATGTAGTTATAAACGAAATGTGCAGTTTCTCACGCCAGTGTCCGTCTTTGTGTGACCTCGGTCTCAATGCAACCCGATTACATTCGGCAATCATCGTTCCCATGTCCGTGTATACGACGCTGTGGCGGTTTATACGAAACGCTCATTGTAAGTATGCTCTAAAACAATCTTCCCATGTTTATTTTGCTGAATTTTTCTTCCTGTCTTGGGGGTTTTATAAGTTATACCGATTGGTGTCAATTGGTGCATAATTGTTTAGTTGCAAAAATACCGTAAGTTACAGCTTGTATTGCTTTAATTAAGGTCATATCCAAAAGACCCATTAATCTTATCTCATCTCGCGTTTGGCGAGGGAGCAATTGGTACATGTACCTATGTTAACGTCTTAGATTTGACGCGGCCATGCAATGAGCGGGGTTCGAACTCATGACCTCATCGTTACAAAGCGAACTCTCTGGCACTGAGTCGCGACCGGTCCAGCCTAATGGAAATTGAAATACACGTGACATTCCACGTTAATTTCCATTGTCCCCACCCAGTGACACCATGACGAGTTCCTGATCTGCATGCAGGTGAGAAACTTACATGTTGATGTACATAGAGAAACTAGCACATTGGGGCTCCGAAGGATTATCGATATCACAGAGAATACAACTGGGAATGTAAATATTCCCTGGTATTTTGTTTTTTTAATTTATGTAAAGGTGTCACATTAAGAAGTGATAAACAATTAAAACAAATACAATATTCATAAAATTTGGAACTTTGATTGATTGATTATATATTGTTTAACGTCCCCTCGAGATTTTTCACTCATATGGAGACGTCACCATTGCCGGTGAAGGGCTGCAAAATTTAGGCCTATGCTCGGCGCTCATGGTCTTTGAGCAGATGGAGGGATCTTTAACGTGTCACACCAGCTGTGACACGGGGCCTCGGTTTTTGCGGTCTCGTCCGAAAGACCGCCCAATTTAGTCGCCTCTTACGACAAGCAAGGGATACTGAGTATCTATTCTAACAACCCGGATCTCACGGGGTCCAGCAGATGAAATTAAAACTAACCTTAAGGATATACGCGACGTTTCTGACATTTTCTCTAAATTGTTTTCATCTACTCGATATGACGAGTTTTTGTAAAAACGTATGTATAAGAAGTTTTGTACTGTAGTAATATTGCCAAATTCTGCAAATTCAGCCTTAGTGGTTCAGTGGTTATACCACTTAACTTGTAATGTAAGGGTCCCGGGTTCGATACTCTATTACTCCGTTATACAGTGGATCGACTTTACGTTTTCCTTTGCATTCAGTAACTTTCAAAATAAGCTAACTCTAAAAACAACAAGGAAAGAGACCTCAATTTTTTGTAGAAATGAGATTGAATGCAAGTGAAATTTCACGAATAATTATATACTGCTGAGAAAAGTTGCGGATGTCCTTAACAGGCAGCAAAATGTGAAAACACGCAACATTTAATTTAGAGATTACTTCCCTATGATGATTCACGTGACAGTTTGTGCATACTCCTACGTTTTGGAGTACAATGATCAGCTTGTAATCTTACCAACCCAATGGCACAAGTTGTCTCCTTACTGAGCAAAAACTTGAGTTCTGGGGTTTACTTTTATGGGTTCGATTGTGTATCGTACTCCTAGAAATCAAGCAGTATGGATACATTAAAACATGCTTTTGGACAGGGTGAAGATCAATGCGCAAAAATTGTTATAGTTTAAAAGACTTAGAAGGACACAATCAAAAGAGCGAATTCCGGAAGTGGACTACGTTTTTAAGCATTCATCTTTTAACTTTGTCCAGACTTCTTTTGAAACCACTAGATCGATGTCTTGTGAATAAATATAGTCTATGTCTTAAAATTCAGGAGGAACGACATTAAAATTAGTTCCAAGTTTTCTCCGACCCTCTGGAAAACTTCAAAGAGTTTCTTTTGACATTTGTGAATGAATAATTCAGTGATTAACATATTCCACCACAACACCGCAAAGTGTCCTATATGCAAGTCTTTCGTGTCAAACGTTCATGGGCGCCGCCATATCAACCTTTGGAATATTATTCTCTGTATCTGATAAATCTGAAGAAGGATCAACAAGCTTTTTGCTGCAGTGTCCTCCCAGTTACTGGTCTGCTGGTATATGCAATATTTCGAAGAAAACCTCCCACAATTCCGCCCAGCAAAACAGCGACCGATACTTTACATTCATACCGCATTCACCTTTATATAAATGCAGTCGTTTCGATCTTGTTCATCTGTGATGAATAATTAGCCAACCTCAGGCATGGTGATGTTTTATGCATTTCTAACTAATAGCAGCTAGAACCTGATATGATAATGGCTTCTTCGTAATTCTGTTGAATTTGCCCTCAATTGTAGTCACCGTAAAAGTATAGGGATTCTTACTAAATGTATGAAAGAAAAATACAAACATGTTTAACTTAAATCATAATCAGGGAATATGTTTAACTTAATCATAATCAGAGAACACGTTTAACTTAATCATAATCAGAGAACCAGGCACACACACACACACACACACACACACACACACACACACACACACACACACACAAACACACACACATATATATATATGAGATATACCCTCTTTGTGGACATCCACGGGAGCAAACATGCATGTTCATTTTCGAAGTCCCCACAAGAACATTTTTTTCCATTTCCTAGAAATGTTATCATCCCGATGACAATCGACTTCAGATCATTATAGGAATTATATTTTATTTCAATTTCATTTTTAAATGCTATATCTATATTTCAATAGTCTGGCCAATCAGAACCCGCCTTTCAGGTATTCGTTTGGAATATAAAAGTATCACAGTAGGAATTCCGTAATCTTAGGAATAAGTCAGCTGGAAGAAATAGTACACCTCATTTTGATGATTTTTGTTTGCAAACCCAGATCATCTTATTCCTTTCTGATATTATCTTTTTAAATAGATATTCAACTTTGATATGATTACATGTTTGTCAAAAGTTACACTAGGAGATAATTTATATAACAGATTGAATTTTTGTCCAGATAGCACAAATCAAGGGACATACACGTCATTTGAATACTATAATTGTTTTAAACTTAAAAGCAAATGTATAAGATTATTATTATTTACAGGAAATGACGAGTACATATTTGGACTCATTCTTATGCTATAAGAAATGAACAAAATGTCCTTTCCTATCTTTTAAATGATAGACTTATTAATATCTCTAAAATCTCTTGAAAGAATATCATCGTGACCTCAATGACGTTCACACTCTTGTAAGACCAAATTAAACCAGTCAGTTGACTCAGAATCAAATTCATAGTTTGTTTAATACTTGTATATTGCTAATGTAGAAAGTGTTGAGAGAGAGAGAGAGAGAGAGACTAAACCCAATTACGTTTTTGTTTAGAGAATACTGCATTAATTAAGTGGGAAAATTATTAAATTGGAATTCTCTTCAAACTTACATATGCCAATTTAGGTGTCTTTAATTCACTACAAATGATGAATTACCACACGAAGGGTTTGCAGCATATTAATGAGGTGATTGTCCCTAGTCATTGGCTGTTGCTTCTCCAGGAAACACATTTACGTTTACTATTTGTGCAACAACCTAACCACAAACGAAATTTTAATGTAATTTTGCAGTACGTATTCAATTAAAACGTAGACACGGACACCTTGAATGAAATAAAACAGCTATATATTTTAAATGTGGCACACTAATGGGTTATTTTGTGTTCCGGGCTCTTTCGATGTTGAACACACTTTGTGGAATTTTGTTTCTAATCTTTTCCCTGGATGATAACATGTGAGATATTGTACTTTTGTTTTCAGTTTTAATATAAATACAAGAGGTCAATGAACCTTTACGGCAACCTGTGTAACTTAAGCTTGCAACAACTCTCTAATGGCCGCATCCCTCACACAAAGTACCAAGGCCACACACCATGTGTAATATATATAGTTTTTCGTGACACTTCAGGTTCAATTCATTTGCAGCCTATCGTGTTTCTACAAAAAACAAATCTTAGGGCACATTACCTTTTTCTTCCTGAGTTACATGTAGGATATTTGAATAGTTCCTGGTCGTGGCAAGTTGAAGTGTCACGATAACTCTTTTGTACGCCTTATGCAGGTACATGAACATTACTAAGTTATTGTAGAAGAGAATGGATATCAACACATTTGAAGTAATCGGAGATTGAACTCGGAACCCTTCAATAACTTGATTGAGTAATAACACATTATAAGATTTAAACCTATTTCGGAAATCATCTTCATCGGGGATATGAAAAGGTGGTTTTAAAAGAAAAGAAAAATTGGCCTGGTGTATCTTTAAAAATGAAATGAAATTGTCCCCAGTGTTCCAGACTGTGGGGTTTTCCCCCATCGGGATTTGAACGCGGTATCTTCGTTGTCAAGCCTCAGTAAATAGTATAGGGTCATCGATTTCACAATACCGGTACTCTGACTAGTATAGGGTCATCGATTTCACAATACCGGTACTCTGACTAGTATAGGGTCATTGATTTCACAATACCGGTACTCTGACTAGTACAGGGTCATTGATTTCACAATACCGGTACTCTGACTAGTACAGGGTCATCGATTTCACAATACCGGTACTCTGACTAGTATAGGGTCATCGATTTCACAATACCGGTACTCAAACTAGTATAGGGTCATCGATTTCACAATACCGGTACTCAAACTAGTATAGGTCAACGATTTCACAATACCGGTACTCAAACTAGTATAGGGTCATTGATTTCACAATACCAGTACTCTAACTTGTATAGGGTCATCGATTTCACAATACCGGTACTCAAACTAGTATAGGGTCATTGATTTCACAATACCAGTACTCTAACTTGTATAGGGTCATCGATTTCACAATACCGGTACTCTGACTAGCATAGGGTCATTGATTTCACAATACCGGTACTCTAACTAATATAGGGTCATCGATTTCACAATACCGGTACTCTAACTAATATAGGGTCATCGATTTCACAATACCGGTACTCTGACTAGCATAGGGTCATTGATTTCACAATACCGGTACTCTGACTAGTATAGGGTCATCGATTTCACAATACCGATACTCTAACTAGTACGGGTCATCGATTTCAAAATACCGGTACTCTAACTAGTATAGGGTCATTGATTTCACAATACCGGTACTCTAACTAATATAGGGTCATCGATTTCACAATACCGGTACTCTAACTTGTATAGGGTCATCGATTTCACAATACCGGTACTCAAACTAGTATAGGTCAACGATTTCACAATACCGGTACTCTAACTAGTATAGGGTCATCGATTTCACAATACCGGTACTCTGACTAGTACAGGGTCATTGATTTCACAATACCGGTACTCTAACTAGTACAGGGTCATTGATTTCACAATACCGGTACTCTGACTAGTATAGAGTCAACGATTTCACAATACCGGTACTCTAACTAGTATAGATCATCGATTTCACAATACCGGTACTCTGACTAGTATAGGGTCATCGATTTCACAATACCGGTACTCTAACTAGTACGGGTCATCGATTTCAAAATACCGGTACTCTAACTAGTATAGGGTCATTGATTTCACAATACCGGTACTCTGACTAGTATAGAGTCAACGATTTCACAATACCGGTACTCTAACTAGTATAGAGTCAACGATTTCAGAATACCGGTACTCTAGCTTTTGTTCTTTTGTTCACAGCTCTTTGATCTTTCTAAATATACATACAATTCCCATTCAATTACAAGAGAAGGGAAGATGACGTTTGAAGCATTTCATTCAGCCCATATTTCCCTGAACAAGGGGAAATGAATTTCACAATATTGGTAAAGGGCTTCATTGGACATGATAGGGCTTCAATGGACATAATAACCATGCATTTGGTTTTTCTCCTGGAGTAGAGAGGATATTTAAAACTTTCGACTTTTTATCATTATTATTATTATTATTGCAGTTTTGGCCCCAACCATGAGGCTCTGGAGTAGCTGTGACCATAAATTTCACGATGTACACGTACATTCCTTATCGTAACAGATTTTGCCCCGTCCCTAGGGCCCCAGGGGAGCACGAGCCATGAAATTCACAATTTGTGTCCCCCTTGTCCCAGAGATGTTTCAAACAAAATTTTGGAGGAATTGGAATAGTTATTATCAAGAAGTTAAAAATGTTCAATTGATAACACAATTACTTAGTAAGCATTTTGGCCCTATCCTCATACCAAAATTTGTGGTAGAGGACTTCCTGCTCTACATTATTATGCATTTTTTTCCCTTTACAAATGTGCAGTTCTGGAAAATGATTTGTGAAAACTGGTCACTTTTTGGACGCTTTCCTAGTTCCCCTCGGGGCAGGAGACCTGAAATTTACAATTTATATCCGCCTTGTCCCAAAGATGCTTCTACCAAATTTGAAAGAACTGAAATGGTAGATATCAAGAAGTTAGAAATGTTCAATTTTTAACACATGATGCACGACGACAGACGCAGACCAATTGTAGTAGGTCACCTGAGTTTACATGAAGAGGAACCATGTTCTCCAAGAGCAAAATGTAAATGCAAGCATTACTCAATATATTGTTAAAGATATGCTGAATATAACTTCTGAATATTCTTTCAAGTATTCCTTTTCAACATATATGAGCCAGTGAACGGCATATTTTCTTTTACCAAAATCATATCCACAGACAGATGGACAGACAGACAAATGGACTGATGATTGCATCAGACCCTCTCCTAATCTTATGCAACAGTCTGGAGGAGAAGAGATCGTTAAAAAAATCTAAGTCCATAAAGTTGAAAAACAAAATGAAAATATCCATAACGTCCTTAAATATTAAAAAATCTCAGTAAAATTGACAGGTGCTCAACTTCATTACACATAGAATAAAAATGACAGACTCACAAGTTCATTATCCATAATATACAAATATCTATAAATCAATAAAATCTGTTTATTAGTTTTTTAAGATATATTTAGGACAATGACAACACCCCCTCAAAATGGAAAACAAATATCCACAACTTCCTTGAACATAAAAAAATCTCCATCAAAATAGCTGGTGCACAACTTTATTATACATATAGGATAGACATAAAATTTGAATCAAATCCGTTCATCGGAGTTAGGGACATACTCTGGACAAATTGCGTCTATGGACACAAACAGTCAGACAGGCAAGGCGATTCTAGTATACCCCGCTACACTATGTTCGGGGGCGGGGGGTATAATAAATCTGTGACAAGAGACTCGTGCGCCACATCACTCACCTGCGTCACCGTGGCCCATATTTAAAGATTTCCCCCGTATATTTCCATGTAAAATTTTGCAACCAATGGTGGCCCCCACCTTGCAGCCATGATTTCAACAAACTTCAATCTGCACTATGTCAGGAAGCCTCTATGTAAATTTGAACTTTTCTGTCACAGTGGTTCTTAAGGAGAAAACTTATAAATGACCCCACCCTATTTTTGTATTATTATGATTATCTCAACTTACAAGGGGGCATGGCCCTTCATTTTAACAAACTTGAATCCCTTTCACCCAAGGGTGCTTTTTGCTATGTTTGCCGTTGGCTCAGATGAGCTAATAAAAAATTGGTTTGGGATTTCATGCTTTTCAAGATATAAGTACTTCTTTCATTATCTTGCTCAAAATGGTATAATTCATTGCATTAGTGAGCATCTGCAATATCAATAATTTATTCAAAGGCCACTTTCTTGCTTTGATCATATACTATTCAAAAAAGTTGGGAATATTGGATTTACAGGGACAATGAACTGCAGATCATGAGATCAGGAAGGAAACAAATGACAGAAAAACATTAAGGAAACATTTGTCAATTTATTCGACACCCTGTGTACAGTCAAAAAAGGACAGATTCTCCAGAATAAGGGTCGACACCAACACAGGGTCACACAGCAAATTTACCACCATTGTGAAACAGAGTAAGTAGCGGGTAAAACCCCCTCGGTTGGCCAGACAAGCTCGGATTCGGCGTGGCATACTCCTAACGAGACGTCCCAGGTCATTTTAGAGAAGGTTATTCCATTCTTGTTGCAATGCTGCAGCAAGTTCTTGGACATTAGCAGGATGCTGTTGGCGTAGCCGCTGTCCAAGCATGTCCCAGACATGCTCGATGGGGGAAAGGTCCGGACTGAGTGCGGGCCATTGTAATGTGATGATATTCTGCTGTTGGAGATAATCTGTAACGATCTTGGTCCTATGACATCTAGTATTGTCATCTTGAAAAATGAAACGGTCATAACGACATTCAAACGGCACAACATGGGGTGTCAAGATGTTGTCCCGGTAGTACTTCCTTGTGACACGTCCAGCAACAAAATGCAAGTCTGTTCTGTTGACAACAGTGATTCCTCCCCACACCACCCCCATACCGATCATGTTTAATGACATTAACGTCATGGAAACGTTCGTTACGTCGGTACCAAACCCTCCTGCGTCTGTCCACAATGAACCTCGACTCATCTGAGAACATTACGTGGTTCCATCGACGTTTATCCCAGCGTTGACAGTGACGACACCATTGGTGTCGTGCCCTAATGTGACGATACCTCAAACAGGAAATGACACGAGGACGTCGGGCGTGTAAGTGAAATCTTTTTGTCGATTCCTAATGGTCTGGCCACTAACTACCAAGCTAATATCCCTTTGAAGTTGAGACCTTATCTGATTTGCTGTTACCAGACGATTTCTCAAGGAAACAGTGCGGATGAATCTGCCCTGAGCCTGAGTTGTTGCCCTTGGTCGGCCGGATCGTGGTCTATCCTGAACAGACCCTGTAGCACGATGTCTGGACCATAATCTGCTGATAACAGACTGGGAAGCATTCATTGCCCTTGCCACGGCGACCTGTCTTGTGCTAATCTATAGTATGCCAAGGGCACGTAACCTCTCATCCTGTGTTAGACGGCGAATGGTCTCTGTTTAATTAACGACTTCAACAACTGAAAATCTTATGATTTCTCTTCAAAATCTTCCTTTAGAGTGGCTCTAACCTTCCAATTCAGAGACATGCAAATTTGTGGAACAACACCCTTGATCATCAGTGGTATCACGTGCAGATCGTGAGAGTGTGATTGATGTGTTTGGGTGATGAATTTCTTTGGAAATTCTTCCTCGTTAAGGAACAAAACAACATGGTTCCGTATCCCTTTGTATATGTGAACATTTTGATCCCACAATACAATAACCCCTACATTTTTTGACTAGTATAGTATTGAACCTGGAACCCTTGCAAGATGATCTAACCACTGAGTTATGCCCGTAATATTACATGTACTGCATAAAATTCAAACCTGTCTTCGATATCAAACAAACACTCTTCATATCAAGGAGACAAAAAACATTTTAGAGATTTTGTCAGAAGCATCACATCTGTCATGAAGATTCTCATCTTCACAAGGGTTACTGATCTTTACTGCAAGGTATCAGTAACCTTTGACTTGTGAGGATGTAAGAATGTTGTCTGTGTCAATCAGAGGCATGATGGTCAGTGTGGGATTCCTCCAAAAAGGAACTAAAAGTAATATAACATTTGTACAAAGTACAGCATTACTGGTCTTCAAGTGATGATAGCTCACTGGCTTTGTAGCATGTTAATGTTGTCAAAGATAAAATGCTACAACATACGAGATGCATTTGTAAAATATCAAAATTAAGCACAGTGTACCTCCAGCCTTCAAGGTTGTAAAACATCAATCAACCATCACACCACATCAGACTCAACAACGAACAACATAAGTTCTATTTTACTCAAATTTACAAAATTTTATTCATCCAAACAAAAATTCAATAAAAACAATACACAAAAGCTGTCACTAATACCCATGTGGGGTTAATCCAGAATGTGGCACATGGAAAATCTATGTCCATACCATCTTCTTTCAACTACTGTATAACGAGTATTTTCTGCAGGTGTCCAGTTTTTGCAGAATTTAGAAGATCCTAGAAAACTCCACAAAAATTATAATCGTAAAATATATGCTCATGCACATGGTACATATAGATATAATGCAACTGCAGAAACTGGAAACACAGGATAAAATTGGCTACCACTTACAAATCTAATCGCAAAATTTTCCAACCACAGAAAATACCTGTTATATGTGTATTATGCATCTATTATTTCAATTAACAAAGTCATGACCTAAACACAAAATCATAGCACCTGTATTTCATGGACAACCTTTGTGTTACATAGGAGCAAATTTCTATCATACATAGGCAATAAACCACATACTTCATATCTTCCTTGTAACCTTGAACGAATGACCAGAATTGAGAATCTGAGCTTTCGCAAGTCACTTAAACCCAACCCGTGTTCCTGACAAGTGTGAATTTCACGCCCTTGTTTGGCCACAAGCATATAATAAATATGCACCCAATTTGTCTGCTACATATCCTTGTTTTTTAAAATTCAAAATATTCACAATGAGACCTGTTCTACTTAGTTCAACCCCTAGACCCAGTCCACCCCCAACCCCCCTCTCCTCCAAACTCTGAGGTCATGAATTTCACAGTTCGGAAAAAGCCCCACACCTTACAATACATGTGTATTACATGTACACTTCAAGTTTTGTTTTTAACATAGATATTAATATCTGGTTTATTTAGCCCCATCTGGGTCCTATCTCCCTGACCCAGGGACAACAAATTCATAATTCTAACTACTGACTGCACCAACTCTGCTCACTACAAGATTACGGAATGAAATAACAAAGGATTACATCAGTTTTCGCCCAGTCTCTATGGTCCAAAAGCGACAAGGACCACGATCAAGGTTCCCCTTAATGTATATATGCTATGTACAAAATCGGAAGGAGAAGTTGAAAATGTTAACAATTAAAGATTGATCACAGATTATACAACAGGTTGTTATAGGGCACCCTGGTGACACAGGTGACTTAAAAACAAAAATACAGAACTCCTCACAGGTAATCATATCATTAAAAAAAAACCACATACATACATGGTCATATACAGAGAGTAAAAATATTGAGACATTGTTATAAAAAGTAGTAGACCTAAAATTTACATGTACGTATATAGTTACACACAGTCTACTTCCAAAAATATGTAGACTAAGATGTTTAGAAATATATAAAATTCAATAACTTGTCCATGTACGTTCATGAATTCACTCTGTATGGACTGGTGGAAATAAAATCAGCTGTGTAAGATTAGATTTGTGATGACTATTTAATACAGCAAGGCCTACTTCAACAATTGACAACAAAATTTTATTCGACCATTCTCACTCAGATACATTGGTTCAGACTGCTGCGTCCTTCATTAGGGTTATGCCGCAGTCGTCATACTGTGTACAGTGATCTAGGTCTCCATATAGTATCTGTGCAGTGTATCTCACGCACCATAAGCTTGACAGTTTTCTCGAGAGAGAGAGAGAGACTCCCACACATACGGTGGGCACTGATTCATTGTATATTGATAAAGAATGTACAGGTGTAGTTACATGATAAAAATTAACCTGTACAGAACAACTAGGTTCAAATTCCTATAAAAAAAAATAAAATCACCCAGAAGTACAGGTACAGTACCTGTGTTCCAACCACAACCTCAGTCTTAATAATCAGTACATGTTATAGAAGACATGAGCACACACTCTCAAAGAATGCATTTAAAATCATCACAAGTAATGTTGCCAGCTACTGCACAGACACTATATTTTTTTCTGTGGTGTAAGGGAGGGAATGAAGTCTCCACCTTACACCACCACTCCTCCTCAGCTGGAACCCATCCCAGCAGTACACCCAAAGCAATGGTTGTCTGTCTGTATGTGAACATCCTCCAACTCGCTGGTGGTGGAGATGTTGAACACTGTCATGGGATCTGAAAACAGTACGAAAATATAGTATGAACCAGGTAACGTGCGGAGTTGAAATATCATGTCAACTTTCCATGACATTGTTGGTACCCACAGTGTAATCAATAAATGTTTTGATTTACAGTACATTACGATTACAGCAAATACTTATAATGAATTCACGCTTACAGCAAAGTGATCTTCATTCCCTGTTGATTTCAAACCTTACGAATACAATGAATTACAATGAATCAAAATTTCTTATCCAGCACTTCACTTTAAGCACATTTTACTTATTCAAAATTTTAATTCAATATATTTGTGAGAGGCAGATTTCAGGAGGGTGGTCTTTGGGAAAGATAGTTATCTAGAGAACTACTATCTGCCTCAATTCAATAAAAATTTGTGAAAATTATCAGCTCGTCCTTCGTTTCATTCATCTACAGAACAGTCATTGATTAGAAGGAGTGGCCACGGGTCAAGGTTCTACGAAGACAGCAGCCATATTTCTGCCATCATCGGACACCCATGGTTGATTACGCTTCAAAGAGGAGCGGAGCGTAATCAGCCGTGGCTCTCCAATGATGTATTTTTGCTGGCATTTTCTTATCAAATGACAAAAACCATGAAATGGAAACTGCAGTGAATATAGCCTTAACATTTATAGTAGAATGGACATGAACACCATGAATTTCAACACAACCAGAAGCATATTCAAAGTTGAATCCAGTAATATTGGGCGACACAAACCAAAACAATTTACAATAACCCCCTACTGATCCACCAATGCTCCACTACACTATCACCAATACTGAAATATTTACTACACTGTACAACACTGGAAATCTTAAACATCAAATGTTTGGAGTTCCCTTTTTTTTTTTTTTTACGTTTATAGTGCTGACAATATACAAAGGTGTGTACAAAATTTAATCCTGCACATTAGCATTTTAATTAAGGAATGAAGCTAATTTTAATTTTGACCTATGCTATACAATATAATGTAACTTGGTACAGTTTACTCTTTATAATCCACAAAGCGGATTATGATAAGCAAACCAAGTAGAACGCCAGAAAGTGCAATAGAATTTGCGATTTAAACATTTTTGATTTCATAAAAGTTTTAAACTACCTTATCACTCACCGTATCATGCAACAAAATCCAACATAGTAAAATACGTAAACAATTCTTGGCTCTATGTCAATCGATGGGACGTGACGTCATGTGCTATACATTTTGTAAGACATGACATATTTTTGTACTTAGATAGGCAGATCAAGCAATTTCTCTCTCTCTCTCTCTAAAATATCTTTATAATGAAACTACAAACTTTGCAAATACTTGATTACCATTATCTCACATATGATATCATTGTGTCAGAATTTGTATAGAATTTGTATTAGTGTTTTTTGTATTGTTTCTTGTAAGACAATGTACATCTTGTTTGAAATCATGAAAAAAAAAAAAAAAAATGTATATAAACAAAACGCTTTTATTGTGCACGATTTTCAATTCATAGAAGCCTTACAACTT
Source organism: Ostrea denselamellosa (assembly GCA_024699665.1). Classification (NCBI taxonomy): domain Eukaryota; kingdom Metazoa; phylum Mollusca; class Bivalvia; order Ostreida; family Ostreidae; genus Ostrea; species Ostrea denselamellosa. The sequence continues at coordinate 1,158,841 of JAMZEH010000002.1, forward strand.
TACAGAGGTATAATCTAAAAAGTAGTGCCGTCTTCGTTGTCAATGGGGCGTCTCCCCATACCAAGTTACATTATACAATATAAACTAAATTTTTCAAGAGTGTTCAGCCAATAGAATTGCATGTTACAAGTAAAATTAAATTATTAAAATTTGTATGCTGTCATATGCATTCATCAGCACAACAGATATCAGCAAATCACACTTTAAAGCTTACACATGTATTTATGTCAGATACGATTTTTTAAAAGGGTAGGTGCAATGTCCTTTTTTGCAATATCTCTGAGCTTGTCATTCTATAAAATTATAATGATACAGCTACAGTTATTCTATTTCGTCAAATCGGATATTGTGACTGTAATGGACCGTATTGAACTTTCTGGAATTTTGTGATGTGTTCGGGCCTGGTTTTGTATATTAGAATGAGAAGCAGGAAAAAGCCATACTGAACACAATATAGAACGTGCTTTGCACCTTGCAGCTTACGACGAAAATACTATAGCTATATTACATTGCTATATCAGCAAACAAATTTTGGTAATTATATAACGTGGGGATTCGGGTTGATAGAATAGATCCTCAGTACCCCTTGCTTGTTGCAAGAGGCGACTAAATGGGGCGGTCCTTTGGATGAGACCGCAAACCCGAGGTCTCGTGTCACAACTGGTGTGGCAGGTAAAAGATCCCTCCCTGCTCAAATGCCATAAGTGCAGAGCATAGGCCTAACTTTGCTGCCCTTCACCGGCAATGGTGACGTCTCCATATGAGTGAAAGATTTTCGAGCGGGACATTACACAATTAAACAAATATATATATATATATATATATATATATATAACATGCATTATCTGAATACTGAATGTTGTTACTAAGTGTTAACCTCTATTATTAGATTTGTAAATAATGATGTAATAATCCATGTTTTCACGGGCCAACGTAAATTAAATTTATTATTTGGTTTTATTGGATAGAGATTTAGTAATTTTGGGCTAAATATATGTTATTTACAAGAATGTACATTATTATTGAATTCAGAGACTTACTGTGCATTGTTATTTTGTTTTCGGTTAATGCTGTCTTCATTGTCAAGGAGGCGTCTCCCCATACCAAGTTACATTATACAATATAAATTAAATTTTTTCAGAGTGCTCAGCTAATCAAATTGTGTGTTACAAGTAAAATTAAATTATTGCCCAATCACTAGTACATTTTCAATAGACAAGTCCAATAAATTTTCTTGAGCTCTTTAGATAGTTTTATCATGTCTGGTAAATGTTTCAATTAGCAGGGGATTGTTAAAATCATCTGATTTGAATATCCTTCCTCTGTAATGGTAGTATTCTCCCCCAAAAAGAAGATACATTACACTACATACACAGAAATATTTGCACTCCCCCTTTCATTTTTCTCTTCTTTTGTCCTTGTTGTCAGTGGGTGAATTTAAAGACTGGGCAAATTGAATTATCCTCCATTTTTAACACAACTTTAAAATGATGCAAAACCATTTGCAACTGGTAGAAAGATTTATTCTAACTGACCTACATGATAATGTACGTACTCCAAAATTCATTTCCAATTTTTGTGACATGAGTTGAATAAAATTAGAAGTAAGAAATGTCTCTGTTTGTGTTCTGTTTAGAGAATGTTCTAGTTAACAGCATTCTGTTCATTACCTTTGACATTGTTCTTATTGATGCCAATTTCAAGCTGCTGGTTGAAGTCACAGTCATAGATTTTCCCATTCCAGTTGACATTGATCAGACTGCGACACATCAAGCTATCTACCGTGTGGATGTTATAGTTCCTAACCAGGAGTTCCATGTACCCCTTCAACTCACTCCTGTAATAAAAAAGTCACCAGATATCAACTCACTCCTATAAAGAATATTAACCAGATATCAACTCACTCCTATAAAGAATATTAACCAGATATCAACTCACTCCTATAATAAATATCAACCAGATATCAACTCCCTGCTGTAATAAAAACTAACCAGATATAATGCAATTCACCAGATATCAACTTTTGTAATACACAACAACCAGATATAATCTCACATCCGTATCAACTCCCTTATACAAAGAAACCAGATAGTAACCCACCCGTGAAATAAAAAAGTGACTAGATATAATACAAATCAATCAGATATCAACTCTTGTAATACACAATAACCAGATTTCATCTCAGACCTGTGCCAACTTCCTAAAGAAACCAGATTATCAACTCACTCCTGAAATACAAAGTGTTAAGGTATCAACTAACTTCTGTATTAACATCAGATATCACCTCCCTCTGATAATACAATGTAACAAGATATCTACTCAGCCCTGTAATACAAAGCAACAAAATATCTACCCACCCCTAATACAATGTAACAAGATATCAACGTGCTCAACTTGCTCCTGTAATACAAAGCAACCACTTAATTTAGCATACAACCACAGATTTCACATAAGTATACAACCACAGATATCATTTTGAGCATACAATCACTAGATATCACTTAGTTAAGCATACAACTACAAATATAATTTAATTATACAATTTACACAACAACAGATATCACCCTCTAATTTTATTATCCTTGTTTTGTTTGTAAATTTGTACACTGTTTAATCAACTAATTAAATTCTACTTAAAATTCTAATATTTTTTAATATTATATATTTAGGATACTGTATAATTATAATTCAAAATATTTTCCAAACACTCTTAGTAATTAGTCACAATCAAAAAGGCTCCTAATAATTACCTTGCACTTTATGTTACATTACAGATAATAATACATGTACATTTGACTGGTCACAGTAGTTCAGCGGTAGAGCGTTCACTTCGTAACCGGAAGGTCATGAGATCGAGCCCCATTCATGCCATGGTCATATCAAACCTAAGACGTAAACATAGGCAGTGATTACTCCTTCATAATATGCTAGCATTTAGAAGTGAGAATCACTGGTCTTTCGGATATGACCTTAAAATTGGAATTCCATTATTGCAACAGGCATTGGCAAGTTAAAGAACACTCATTGCTACGGCTCTGATCACTAAGCATAGGTTTAAATTTGTAGTACTTCACCGACAGCTGGTGACGTCTCAATATGAGTGAAAAATTCTCGACGGGACGTAAAACAAAGAACCAACCAACCAAACAACATGTACATTTGTAGTTTTACTCATGCGGTACCTTCTGTGCAGGAAATCGGCAAATCTTTTGATTGGCATGTTGGTGATGGTAAAGAGCTCATTAAATTTGATACCAAAGAACTTATTTAGTTCTTCTTTATACTTTTCCTCCAGTGGCCCCTGAGATGGAGGCAAAAAAGCACCTAAAATCACAAAATATGGGAATAGTTTTATCAATAATGGCTTCACACAACGCTATATTATATACATGTGTCAGAGTAGATTCCTGCAATGCGACTGAAATCAGAACATACAGATTTTTGGAATTCTATTTCCCCAACACAAAGTACTGCTTTACTCTTGGTAAACATCAAATTTATTTCCAATGTGAAATATCAAGTTCAACATGAAAAAATGTAGCTGCAAATTACCAGGGAACAAAATGGGGCCTTAAATGTATGTTATTCTTTTGTGAAGTCGCACCACCAGACATAGTTCAGAACTTTTTCATCTAAACAAAAATATTAAAACCAACAATTTTTTTTCTCAATGAAAAAGACACAAAACAAAGATATTTAACATACAACTTAACTCAATGTGCTACAGGACCTGTGACATCTTCAATGTGAGAGAGAGAGAGAGAGAGAGAGAGAGAGAGAGAGAGAGAGAGAGAGAGAGAGAGAGAGAATTATAATTTAGTGAGGTCTTGAAACTAAGTTCTCTTGCTTCATTTACCTAAAGGATTATAAACTAGATCCAACTTCAAATTAGACCCCTCTTCCCCATATCCAAGTGAGTTAAACTTGAGTAGGGCTTGTATGCTTCGATCAAACACGCCTTTCCCTCTCTGTTGGTTGACATTTTTGGATGAGTAACATGGAAGGGAAGCCACGATATTTACCTGATGGTCCCTCATAAACTCCGCTGTGTCCTCTTGTCCTGCATAAATGTGAGAGCATTTGTAACAAAAGCAATACTCACGATGCAAAATACACCTGTCCAATAAATTAAGTAATGCAGTAGTTGTCAAACAAAATGTACACCAAGTTTGATGATCCATGCTTTATTACATTAGGACGGGGGGGGGGGGGGGGGGGGGGGGGGGGGGGGGGGGACAGACTTCTGTGGCTGAGTGGTTAGAGCATTGTGCTCAAAATCACAAGGCCTCTTACCTCTAGTAGGCGCGAGTTCGATTTTCACTCACACTGATAAATGTGAGATAGTTTGCCAGTTTACCTTCGGAAGGTCAGTTGTTTCTTCCCGGGTACATTGTATCTTGGTTCTCTCCTCCACCAATAAAAACTGGATGCCACCTGATAACTGAAAAATTGTTGAGTGTGGTGGAAAACAACAAACAGTCAATCAATCAATATTACAATATTACATTAAGGTTGAAAATTGCAGCTTGCCCAACATGGTCTATTTCTCAGGTAGATGGCGGCAAAACATACAATTTCAAAAGCCAGTGTACAACATATGTCACGAATAACTAGCCAGTGTACAACATATGTCACGAATAACTAGCCAGTGTACAACATATGTCACGAATAACTAGCCAGTGTACAATATATGTCACAAATAACTAGCCAGTGTACAACATATGTCACGAATAACTAGCCAGTGTACAACATATGTCACGAATAACTAGCCAGTGTACAACATATGTCACGAATAACTAGCCAGTGTACAACATATGTCACAAATAACTAGCCAGTGTACAACATATGTCACGAATAACTAGCCAGTGTACAACATATGTCACGAATAACTAGCCAGTGTACAATATATGTAACAAATAACTAGCCAGTGTACAATGTATGTCACAAATAACTAGCCAGTGTACAATGTATGTCACAAATAACTAGCCAGTGTACAATGTATGTCACAAATAACTAGCCAGTGTACAATGTATGTCACAAATAACTAGCCAGTGTACAATGTATGTAACAAATAACTAGCCAGTGTACAACATATGTCACAAATAACTAGCCAGTGTACAACATATGTCACGAATAACTAGCCAGTGTACAACATATGTCACGAATAACTAGCCAGTGTACAATATATGTCACGAATAACTAGCCAGTGTACAATGTATGTAACAAATAACTAGCCAGTGTACAACATATGTCACAAATAACTAGCCAGTGTACAACATATGTCACGAATAACTAGCCAGTGTACAATATATGTCACAAATAACTAGCCAGTGTACAATGTATGTCACGAATAACTAGCCAGTGTACAATATATGTAACAAATAACTAGCCAGTGTACAATGTATGTAACAAATAACTAGCCAGTGTACAACATATCTCACGAATAACTAGCCAGTGTACAATATATGTCACAAATAACTAGCCAGTGTACAACATATGTCACGAATAACTAGCCAGTGTACAATATATGTCACGAATAACTAGCCAGTGTACAATATATGTCACAAATAACTAGCCAGTGTACAACATATGTCACAAATAACTAGCCAGTGTACAACATATGTCACAAATAACTAGCCAGTGTACAACATATGTCACGAATAATTAGCCAGTGTACAACATATGTCACGAATAACTAGCCAGTGTACAATATATGTCACAAATAACTAGCCAGTGTACAATGTATGTCACGAATAACTAGCCAGTGTACAATATATGTAACAAATAACTAGCCAGTGTACAATGTATGTAACAAATAACTAGCCAGTGTACAACATATGTCACGAATAACTAGCCAGTGTACAATATATGTCACAAATAACTAGCCAGTGTACAACATATGTCACGAATAACTAGCCAGTGTACAATATATGTCACGAATAACTAGCCAGTGTACAATATATGTCACAAATAACTAGCCAGTGTACAACATATGTCACAAATAACTAGCCAGTGTACAACATATGTCACAAATAACTAGCCAGTGTACAACATATGTCACGAATAACTAGCCAGTGTACAACATATGTCACGAATAACTAGCCAGTGTACAACATATGTCACGAATAACTAGCCAGTGTACAATATATGTAACAAATAACTAGCCAGTGTACAACATATGTCACGAATAACTAGCCAGTGTACAACATATGTCACAAATAACTAGCCAGTGTACAACATATGTCACGAATAACTAGCCAGTGTACAACATATGTCACGAATAACTAGCCAGTGTACAATATATGTAACAAATAACTAGCCAGTGTACAATGTATGTCACAAATAACTAGCCAGTGTACAATGTATGTCACAAATAACTAGCCAGTGTACAATGTATGTAACAAATAACTAGCCAGTGTACAATGTATGTCACAAATAACTAGCCAGTGTACAATATATGTCACAAATATATTTTATTAGTAAAATTCATTTGTATAAAACAATAACATAACAAAACTGGAAATCAAAACTGAAAGATTTTGAACAGGGCTGGCAACTTTTGAGTGTAGCCACCCCTGTGACTTCATCAAGATTCCATCCCTGATTACATATACAGTCTTATTTCATCCACTGAGATTATGACCTTGGTCAATGACTTTGCAAAATACCAGGCATCTTTCCCTCACCATGGGGAACAAATGTACCAGGTTTGATTATCCCAGTCTTATTAGTACTCTTTTTAATATCTTTCCCACAAGATACTATTGGTTGAAAAGACAGACGACAGACAGATATATTGAACATTGCACCATAATATAACTGATCTATGATAGTTGAGTGATTTATGTGAAATCTATCAAGTTCGATTATGCCAGTCTTATTCATATTAGGCTCCTTCCTCTCATCATTGGAAATATAACAATACATTTACACCAAGTTTGATTATCTTAGCTTTATAAGTACAAGATTTATCTGGCCCATAAGGAGCTGAAAGACGGACAGACAGATGCACTGCACTATACCATGATACAGCCCATCCATGCTGAACATATAGAATTCATTATCAATGATTATTTCAGTGTACACACAAAAAACTTTAGAAATGTAAACTCATTTAGGATTATTTTCTATTTGAAACATACATTTTTTATGAGAGAGAGAGAGAGAGAGAGAGAGAGAGAGAGAGAGAGAGAGAGAGAGAAACCAATTCCAACAGCCTACTAACAAAGGAAAACCACTCTTATTTCCGACCTGGCTCTGTGTGCACAGTCAGGTTACTCCTAACAATGATGGTCTTTCCCAGCTTTCTGCCCTCACTAACAAGGAACCTAAACTCGTCACACAGCTCAGGGGCACCTCCTGCAGGACAGAAATACTGTCAGTGGTATTTCATGAATGTCAGATGATTTTAACATATTGCAATTTCCACTCCGAACTTCTTTGAGAAAAAAAATTTGATCTCTTACTGCAAATATTGTGATGTGGAAAATTATTATTTTTCAAATTTCCTTTTAAACAGTTTTAAAAATCTATTTAAAAAGATCAATAGCTTACCTGTAAGATCCAATGTGTGGACAGATGGGCTATTTCTAAGAATGTACAGGCATCTTTCTGCCACTTCTCTGTTCATCATTTCCTTACGTTTTGGTGATGACTCTACATGACAATGACTGCAAGCTTGGTTACAGTACAGACCGATATTCATCTGTACGACATCAATCTTCTTTTTCTTTAAAATGTCCTCCTTGTCCACTGTCGAGTACACAATCAAATCAGTGTTAAACACAATATAAAACACTGGGCTGGCTATAAATTTTTTTGTAAACATTTACCAGTGTTCTAGCAGGTTGAAAATTATATTTCATTTAAGGAATGAAAGTTATTTTTCCACACTTTATACAATATTTAATACGAAAATTGAGACAGTTTACGCCGTTTATAAAATCATTATAGTGTAAAATGTCCAAACTGACTTTATATCATATAAAACGAGGAAAAATGATTTTTATTCCTTATAATTTAATTTAGTATCTGCATTTGATATTATTTGATTAATAATTCTAAAGAAATTATTAACTTTATATGACATGGACCAATATTGTCTTAACAACAAAAAGGAAATTGAACTCAAGCGCATAGCGACGCCATTCCTTGAACATCATGTAGCGGGACTAAACAGAAAATTCATTACTACAATAAAAAGAATATTGATAAAGTTAAATGAACCAATCTAATTGGATGTTACATGTAAAATTAAATTGTTTCTCTATACGAAAAAAATGTGACAAACAAGTGACCTTTGACCTGGACATACAAGCATGGATCGCATCACTTATTTGAGTCAATGCATTCTCCCCGCCTAAAATATCAAATCTCCGGTACAGCTCATTCTGGCTTCAAAGGCAAAGGTATATATATATATATATATATATATATATATATATAAAAACTTGAATCTACAAGAGATTATTTGATTGTTTGTTGCTTTGCACTACACTCAACAATTTTTCAGTTATCTGGTGGCGTTCAGTTTTTATTGGTGGAGGAGAGAACCCAGATATAATGTACCTGAGAAGAGACCACCGACCTTCCGCAAGTAAACTGGCAAACTTTCTCACATATATTGGCGCGAGCGAGATTTGAACCCACGCCGACTAGAGGTGAGAGGCCTTGTGATTTTAAGCGCGACGCTCTAACCAATCGGCCACAGAGGCTCCCACGCCGACTAGAGGTGAGAGGCCTTGTGATTTTGAGCACAATGCTCTAACAACTCGGCCATGGAGGCCCCCATACCAACTAGAGGTGAGAGGCCTTGTGATTTTGAGCGTGATGCTCTAACCACTCGGCCACGGAGGCCCCTAATCTACAAGAGAACAGTAGCATTTAACATGCATGTATTATACTCCAGTGCTCTTACAAAGATTCTATGCATAAATCACTGATAACTCCCGACCAACTGGAAGCATAATGGTGTGGATATATTAGAATCTTCACTACATGAGGATGCCTGCATACTAGTTAACAAATCATACTCTTGCAGTTTTTAATATTAGAAATATTGGGGTGGGGTGGTTTTTTTTTGGCAATTTCTGAGAAAAATTAATCAAAAATATAAATGTGAAAATTTCTTTTTATGTAAATGATACAATTGTTAAATGAAATTGTGCCAAAAAACAATGCACAAATATTTCAAACTACATTCTTCAAGAAAAATCAACGGAATGTTCCCAACACAATAAATTAATTACCAGACATATGATATCCATATAGATATGACAATTTACATGACTGTTGTGGTTTACATGCATATAGTGCTAACAAACTTGAATTTATGAGCATATTTGCTTAACGTGAAATATTATACCACTAGTTCATGTAAAGAAAGGTTTTTAAAGAATTTTACTGTAACATATATTCCTATGTAAAGCTTTGAACACCTGTTATGGTCCCTCTCTGACCCAGGAATCCTGATGTGAATAAACTTAAAAAGCAAAACTAACTACATAAGCATCCTTGCATATGAAGTTGAAAAATTAAAACTTGTGCAATTCTTAACAAGGTGATTAAAAAAAAAAAATTCTATATATATTCCTATGCAAACTTTTGAACCCCTTTTGTGACCCCAGGAGTGCATAGTTTGAACAAACTTCAATCTTCATTATAAGGATTGATTGATTGATTATTTACTGCTTTCTGCCACACTCAACAATTTTTCAGTTATCTGGTGGCGTCCAGTTTTTGTTGGTGGAGGAGAGAACCCAGATACAATGTACCTGGGAAGAGACCACCAACCTTCCGCAAGTAAACTGGCAAACTTGCTCACATAACACTGCGGCCAAGATTTGAACGAGCGCCGACAGAGGTGAGAGGCTTTGTGATTTTGAGTCTGATGCTCTAACCACTCGGCCACGGATGCCCCTCATTATAAGGAAGTTTTAGATTTTTTTTTATTTCTCTGGTTCAGTGAACATTTTGTACAAACTCCACCCTATTTTCACTTAAAAAAAAAAAAAAAAAAAGAGTATGCCTTTGGAAGGAGGCTTGACCCAAAGAAGCTGGTGCATTTTTACTTTTATCTGGCCCTGTTTTTCACTATTATCAAACTGTTCAGAGAAAGAAAAACTGGTACAGTACCTTAGAAGCAGGAAACCGTCCATTACTATCTAAATGAATCTTCATGGCATTCAATATACCATCAACATGTATGGTTTCCTCCCTTATTTTATAAACTAGCAGAAAGCACACATTTTCAAAGCATTTTAGGTTGAAAATAATATACAGTATATGCATCACACACACCCAAACTAGTACATATGATTAAGTATGTCATAATACATAAATGATCTTAAAATTAGCCTGAGCAACAGCTGTGGATGGACATTTTTCCTGCGGTGAAAACTGAAGCACAAATGTTCACTGATCTTTATAAATGTTACACTGCTACATGCTGACGTTAAAATTTTGTAAAAAAGAATTTGTTTGCTTGAATACTTTTTGGTTTGAAACACACACACACTCCTCAAACTTTTATTATTGCCAGTTTGACAAAGTTTGAGAATATTGTAGATTTCAGGGCTGTAAACATGACGCAGTACTGCAATTATTCAAAAGTTTTTGAAATCTTTATAGATGGAATATAAACTTTGATCAGAAAAGCTCTTCTGCAAAGCTCGGGTGATCTTATGGCCATTTAAATCACAAATTTTAAATTTATGACTAGGAATAAATATCTAATTTGTTTGTATTGTGGAAATATTTCTCTATAAATGGCTTTGTAAATTATACCAAATACCTTACCCTATGATGCAAACAAAATGCTTATCCTTAAGTGCTATTCCACATAAGAATCATGCACCATTGAATTTCCGCGGCACATCCAATGTTAGGAATATGGGTCAAACTTTTAGGAAATAATCAGTTGGGTGTATATTCTATGAAAATCTGTTTATCTTGATCTTGCATCATTTGGTTTAATTTACATGAGAGAAAACGAAAAGTTGTTATCGGTTACATAAAATAGTTTGAAAACAGTTCTGACTCATAACTGACATGCTGCATATGGGGTGGGGTAAAAAAATAAGCCATATTATTGTTATCAACACAGAACTTAGAACAGAATATGGAAATTGTTAGTTGCATTCTGAAAATATAACACCAAATCTCATGCAAAAGCTAACACATTTATGGAGATAACCCCAACCCAAATTCCCCCCTTTTGAAATTTCTTAGATTTGACACAACTGCATAAAATTTTTTAATTGTATTTTTTTTCAATTAATAATTAAAAGAGTAATACATAGGAATGGAATGTTACATTGTAATTACATATATTGATATAAAGTGAATTTTACACCCTTTTGAAAATGGAAAATAATTAAACAAAATCCCATTTTCTTATTTAAAAATCTAATATGATCATTAGTGTTTGTTGTTTTGAGGAAAGTAGTTTTAAAAATTTAATGTTTTTTCCATTAAATTATAGGTATCAAATACACTTAATGGTTGCCATGGAGACAAGACAGATATTGTCACTATGAGAACGAGTAAAGGACAAAGAGACTTTACTAACTATTGTGCATCTTTATTGGATAACATGTATTGCTATTTTTTCCTATATTGATTTACAATGTATTGCCTATTTCATTAGCTATTTTGGGTTCAGTATGGGGACAATCTATTTTTAGTAACATATCTCACTAGAGATGTGTCAGATGAAAAAAATAATGCCACATGTAAGGTTCATAGGTATAGTGGTAAAGTATATATCAGTATCGACTCAATCCCTGAAGGTCCATTGTCACCCTTTACACGATTCTTACTTGGAATAGCACTAGAATATCCGTTCTAACTGTCTGGGTGTTGCTACAACTTTATGCTTAAAGTATATATAACAGTAAGGGTTTGTAAGAAAGCTCAATTTTGCTACATCGTTTTTCATTCATTAACTTGGATTGTCCTAACAGGAATATCATATACCAATTTTTGGTTTCTTTTTAGGACACAAATTTCATTTGGCAGAATTGGGTTTAAAAGGTATATGCTTATATGGATAAATTTAGTGGATGAAAAAATTGATGAACTCATTTTTATTTATTTATACAATGCATATGTACACTGATTTTAAATTACTTAAATTTAGCAATTATAATTTTGGTAAATCTTTGGAAAGGGCAAAAATTATGTACCAGCCCCCCCAAAAAAAATTAATAGCTAATATATGGCAGTACATGTAACCCCTGAAGCGTTCAACACAAAAATTGAATTACTGCATATTTCAAATCTACATTGAATTTCTTACAACTTTCTCTAAGACTTCACCTCTGACTCCATATGCAAAGCAACATCCTAGTGTGAGTTTCACCAATTAGACTTTGTAGGCAATCATGCCAAAACCTCTGGTCATTTGTGATATGTACCTGCCAACCTCTATGACCTATCCTTTGACTTTCAAAGTGACCTTGAATGAGGATGCAGATCCCTGATCATAAGCAACAGTTGAAATACTTAGCCCTTCATATTCATAAATTTACTACAGGTTGAGAAATCTATAATTAGAACTAAATTATTTCCTTTCAAACATATTTTTTAATCTGCTCGAGTATGAATACTTGTGTGACCAGTATTTGTATGGTGGGTAACAGCTACATGGCTGTCTTGTCATTCAAGCTCAAAACTGCATTCATTTCACTCACAATACACCACCCTCTCCCACAAGCTTGCATTTTGATTACATTGTATAGTTTTAGTAAATGTTACACACTTTATTGAATGTTGAGCAATGTCTTCAGTTCTGCTAATTACTGTGACCTTGACCTTTTCTAAGTAATCACCACACACTCTCAGGTTGCATGGGAATGTGTAATTATGCAGTATCTACTATAATCCATCCATTCAGAAGCACTGAAAAAAATTACTTCTACTTTACAGAAAATTTCATAGAAATTGTAACCATCAATTTCTGTGACCTTGACCTTTTGCAGCTAGCAGAAGTCTCTCATCATAAACAACCTTTATGTCATTTGTGAGTATGAATCATACTTAAACACACAGTAAGTGATTATTATGATTGACTGGCAGAAAATAAATGTACAGTGTACTTATTCAATGCGTATACTTTGTTTCTCTGTCTCTGTCCTTTTGCGTTTCCAAAACACTTCAAAGTCCGGAATATTGAGATTTGTCAGGGCCCTTTGTCTGAGCTTTCTCTCCTCTCTGGTTAATTTTTTCTGCCCAAGCTCTTTAAGTTTTGCAGCTGTGAGTTTAAAGTCTTCATCTTCGTCCATCTGTTTCAGTGTTTCTGGTATAAGTGAACCCTAAAATACATCACTTATAGTTGATGTACAAATCCAGTCAAAATTACCCTGTTACTAAGAAACCTCATGTGACAGATTGATCAGTAGACCTAAAAAGGTCAGAGACTGATGATAAATATAGCAGCTTCCCCAAAGATGGTATATATCAGTTGTGAAGAAAATTAGTTGAGCATATTCTGAGAATAAACATTTTCGATTATAATTATATCAGTAAATTGATAACTGACAGGCATGGATCACGATACCTCACCAGACTGGCCTTAACAATTTATACACAAATTCTTCTCAGATTTCAATGTTTGAAAGCAGACTGCTGTCTCATCTACAGTAACCTTTCCATGCAGATTTTTTTATAACAAGATTTCTTCCATCAATGACATGGTCATCTGAAAACACTTAACAATTACATATCCAAAATACCTTGGTTCTCTCTCCCAGGTCCTGCAGCCCCTCCCATATTGGGGCTGGGGGAGGTTTTTGTGGGCGTGTCAGTCGATGACTGTGTATATCTGTTGAGGTGTTATAATCTGGCAAATGCACATCCTTGTAATGACTGCCTGTTTTAGAGCTACACAAGCAGCGAGGGGAATATTCTACCACATTTCGACAAAGTTTACTGATGGAAGTTAGTCTCAGCATATCTGAAAACATAAACATCATGAAAGTTAATTAAAATGGTAAAACTATCAACACACTTTTGTTTCAAAAATCCAATATCTGATTTAGCTATACATATAACTTTAAGAAGAGACCAGTGACTATCCTTCACTCATTGAGAGTTCACTTTTAGATGTAAATTTTTTTAGTCAATCAAAATGAAGCATATGTGCTTGCACATGCTGGTACGTAATTCATTAGAGACTCCAAAATATATATTGGAAAAACTACTAATGCTATAGACAATACTTGATTTTAGGTATTAAAAGAATGCTGCACATGCATTCTTCCATACATGGATTTAATACAGCAATTTTTGCGTATACCATTCATGACGCATTCATATAACCGTAAGCCTGTAGTGTAAATCTTATTACGGGCCAGCACGAGCTGGCTCTTTATATAAAATAAGATCTCAGAAATTGCATGCCTTTCAGTTACTGTGGACATGTTCTAATAAAGATTAACATTTTTTTCTATCTTTATTCACTTTGTTTGACAAAAGTTTATATATTATTTATTTTGTTTGACAAAAGTTTATACATTATTTATTTTGTTTGACAAAAGTTTATATATTATTTATTTTTTGTGGCCATGAAAAAAAAATTATGGTATAATATGTGAAACTGATTCAGGAGTGAACTGAATATTGCTTAGTTACACATGTACACAGAATATTGCTTAGTTACACATGTACACAGAATATTGCTTAGTTACACATGTACACAGAATATTGCTTAGTTACACATGTACACAGGAATTGCAAAGTGATATCATAAAGTGCCAATGTATTGTTACGCTTATATATATATATATATAAATATATATATATATATATATATATATATATATATATATATATATATATGAGAGAGAGAAAGAGAGAGAGACAGAGAGAGAAAGCAATGGCATCATAATACAAGATTAGAAAATTTTCTTTAAAATATAATACAAGCTTATCCTTTAAAAAAGGTTACAATGCTTTCACCACATCTGTTATTTTACTATGTAAGTAAAAGTTATTATCACATTCAGTGGCGTAGGTGCCATCAAGCACTTAAGGCACGTGCCTACATATAATTTTTACAACAACAACAAAAATTAAAATGTTAAAATACCAGATTTTCGGGGGGGAGGGGGGGGGGGGGGGGGGGGCATGAATGTGCACAGGGACTGCCATTGTTATTATGATGATGAATAAACAAAGAGGAATAACTCTAACCAGTAATATAGGTATTTTGTTACAATGTTAGATTCTTTATTACAGCAAAATGCTTGGAAACAAACTTGGCTGTTGTAACAAGCACTGACTGTACTACTTAAAATTAGGCATTTTGTTTTCACAAAAGATTTCGTGCTACAAATATAGACTTTTTATGAAAATATATGCTTTTATAGATCGGATACCTTAAATACCCCTTACGTGGTCCGCACTCGCTTTTCAAGTATGGGAATATTCCCAGCTCCTCAAAAATAAGTAATAATAAAACCATTATCCTAATGGAAACCCTACTAACATGTACAAGTCTCTATTGACCAAACAATGCTTTTTAAAATGTGTAACATGTTCAGACAAAAACAGCATTTCCTTAATTAAACTTTAAAAATCTTAAAAGCCTTAATTAAATCAAATGGTCATAATAATTCTCATGTAAATTCTAGTTTGTGTGTGAGTTGGATCTCATTCTACTTTAAGCCCTTTTCACCCATAATCTGTCAAAATTCGAAGTCTAGCCGTTGTACACTTCCTTTCACCAGAAGGCATGCTGCATTGTTTATCATCAATGTAATTTTTTATAAGGCCATCAAAAGTTTTACTTTTTGTGTTTGAAGGAGAATTTTCAACTTTAGAAGTGCATTATTTTCGCAAAGTTTAACCAGGCAACAAAATTTGAAAAAGCTATGGAAAAATTGTCATTTTATGATTTGTGGGCAAAATGAGCGGTATTGTGTCTTTAAACTTATCAATTACATACTTGACTGTAGTTCTTAGTCTGTACTCACCATTATTGTCTAAATGACATTATAGATAATACAGTGCAAGAAGAAAAATCAAACAAAAACATGAATCTATACTATTCAAATTTTCAAAATCATACTAAACACTAGAAATACTGGATTGTGTGTTTGCACATTTTACAAAAAAAAAAAAAAAAAAAATAATATGATTCTGAGTGTATTGCTGACAATAAAAAGTTCTTACTGGTAGGATAATTCAGTCAAAAGTAGGTTAAGCATAACGAAGCTCAAACTTGATCTAACTATCCATTTTATACAAAGCCACATATCAAATTTAAAATCAATATCTTCATCCAATGCAAAGAAAAGTCTGGAAAACTTATTCATGCAACATACTAAAGGGCAGAATTCAGTCAAAAGTAGGTCAAGCGTACCGAAACTCAAACCTGATTTGTAAGAATTATCAAAGATAAGCCCACATATAAAATCTCAGTTGAATATCATTTTCCAATATGGATAACAATACGGAAAACTTCAAGGGTCAGAATTCAGTCAAAAGTAGGTCAAGCGAAGCGAAATTCAAACTTGGTCACAATCATATATAAAATTTCAGATGAATATCTTCATCCACTTTGGGGAAAAAGTCCGGGAAAACTTATTCAAAATGACAGACAAACGGACGGTCAGACCGAAGGTCCCCTATGCGAGCACTCGAACAGTGACACGGGGCAAACTCCCATCACAAACATCTCAACTTGTTGTCTTGCAAGCTGGTCATTCCTTTTGACAGTATCAACTCTTCCAAAAAAAATAAAAATACTTTGACAATATGTATCTTTTGCCTTTAAATGTTTTGCCTTTAAATGTCTCCGTTAGTATGTCAGCTCAGCGAGATTTGTTGAGGCTGGATATTTAAAGAAGCGTCAGTCCTCGACGAACCCAGTTCTAGTGAACAAACTGCAAACTTACTCAAATACTAATAGTAATCTTTTCGGTGATCACCGGAAGTAGTTCATGAACTGAAATCGGAAGCTTTCCAAATTGTTATGCAAATCTGCGAAGTTGTTCACGTGACTACAATTTAATCACATGACGTAATCAATAAAGAGACGTGTAATCCCTGCAATGTGTTTTAGTAAATATCAATATTTCTCTTCGCTTATCATTTTTTATTAATCTAAAGGATGAAATTCTTTTCCATCAAACGACATTCACATGTTGCACCGTGAAGAAAATCAAAGTACTGAAAGTACTGATAAGAGATGAACTAATATATGATTGTCACAAAGATAATAATGCTATATATATAGTCATGGGACATAATTATTCGCCACCCCGTTCGCAAATGGCGATGTATTTGCGATTAAGAATCCAAAATATAGCTCCGCGCTATAAATACACAACAAATTTCCCCTTTATATTTTACAACTGTGTCAAGCTATTAAAACTGATGACGTATACACATAAATTGTTTCGTCTGCAATCAAGATAAAGTCCCACGACTGTAGATACTATATACCTATTCTATTTATTTCCTATTTTGATCCAAAAACTCTTCACAACCGAGCGTATTTTATTTAGTTAACCATCGTATAATGACTGAAATACTGCCAATGCGGCGCTAAACCTCACTCGGCAAACCTCGGCCGTTCCAGTAAACTCAATCTAACCTCGGCTGTATGGTGGTGTTTGACATGCGCATACGACTGTGCATTTTGCGGTGAGGTCACTTCTTTGCTTATTCGGAAAATCTAACGCAACAGAAATCAAGTACGTGAATATGGCGCCCTTTGTTAACGTCGGCTGGTCCGATAGTAGATTTGTCAGACATGCTTCCTCGGTATCTTTTATTTACACAATGAAACAATTCTCAAATATAGTGTGTATGCACGCCGACTATTACAATAATTCTTGTTAACTGTTGCAATAATTGTTATTTTTCTAATTCGTTGTTGTACGTTATAATGCATACTAAACTGATACCCTATTGACCTATCAAGTACAACAGGTAAGGGCAAATCATCGACACCCAGGATTTGGACTGTATCGTTTTTTCACGCGTATTAACGGCTAGCGCGAGAGTTCATTACAACACAACAAAATAACTCCCAACAACTGATTGTTTTACGTACCGTCGAAAATTTTTCACTCATACTGAGACATCACCCGCGTTGCTGAACTACCACAAATTTAGACCTATACTTAGGCTCAGGGCCATCGCAGTGAGGGCTCTTTAACGTGCCAATGCCTGATGAAACACTGCACTCCTGATTTTAATGTCATAACCCGAAAAATCCGCGATTCTCGCTTTTAAATTCCGAGGGTATCTACCCATATTTACAGCCATGGCACGACCGGGGTTCGAACTCACAACCTCCCGGTTGCAAAGCGAACGCTCTAACCAGTGAGCTACCGCGACCGGTATGCTGCAAAGAAGAATTGGTGCCTTGAACATGAACAAAGAAATACAACAGGAAGCAGATCTAAATCCTAGTTTGAAAATTTACATATCGTCGTTGAAACAGAGTTATAATATGGATTAGCATTTAGCTTCACCGTCGCATGTATTAGGGTAAAATACATAGAATTTGAAAATCACAGCAAATATTGCTACTGAACTGTCATTTGCACCAAATCCCTTTGGTGGATCTCCGAACTAGAGATTTAATGTGGAAGCACCATCATATCACCCATGTTAATATCCGATTTTAATGCATGTGTTGATTGATCTTGATTGAAGGTAGAAATGGTAAGGCAAATCATGTAGATAAAAATATGACTGATTACATGAAACTCTGGAATGTCTATACAAAATATCAACTTCTTGGAACAATCTACTATTCTAGTAAGTTTTCAATCACCTCTTTATGATCAAAGTGGGCCTTCGTGGTCGATTAGTTAGAGTATTGTATTGCGCTCAAAATCACAAGGCCTCTCACCTCTAGTCGGCACAGGTTCGATTCTTGCTCGCGTCGATATATGTGAGAAAGTTTGCCAGTTTACTTTCGGAAGGTCAGTTGTTGGTAGTTTCAGGAGTCCAGAAATTTACAATTTAACTCCACCTTGTTCCAAAGATGCTTCATACATAATTTGAAAAGAATTGGAATGGTAATTATCAAGAAGAAGTTAAAAATGTTCAATTGTTAGTGGACGACGGACGCAGACCAATTGCAATAGGTCATTTAAGTTTGCTCAGGTAACCTAAAAAATTATATTTCTGTGGAGAATGTGTACTAATAACTGCTAACATTTACCAGTGATGTAATATATTTTTCTGAAGGAAGCAGATGTAGTCAATGTGTAGCAAATTCGCTTGTTTGTATGGATCATAAAGATTGATTGATTGATTGATTGTTTGTTTGTTGTTTTTTCGCCACACTCAACAATTTTTCAGTTATCTGGTGGCGTTCAGTTTTTATTGGTGGAGGAGAGAACCCAGATACAATGTACCCGGGAAGAGGCCACCGACCTTCCGAAAGTAAACTTGCAAACTTTCTTACATATGTCGGCGCGAGCGAGATTTGAACCCGCGCCCACTAGAGGTGAGAGGCCTTCTGATTTTGAGCGCGATGCTCTAACCACTTGGCCACGGAGACCCCTCTACAATTCGACATTTAGAGATATAGACGGCGTTTTATCTATTAACAATGATCTTTTTGATTCGAATCGATGTATCCCAGTGAACGAAAGAAAAGACACCACAAAATTTTCCAGACCTACTTAGATACATATATTTTATTGAATATAGATGTTGACGGCAAACTAACAACTCAACTTCATGACAAATGGGATGATTTCATTTTCTCCTTCGTCATCTTCCCAATACGCAATATTCCATCATCACCTGCATATGGTGTTTATATATCTGAAATGATTCAATACGCAAGAGCTTGTTCTGCATATGATCACTTTTTAAATCAAGACAGGCTACTGACAAGTAAGTTAATGTTATAGGGATTTTTACCTATAGGACGTTACAGCGATCTAGTTTGCCAGTAAAACATCCCATTAGGTCAAATGCTGTCTGAAGTGTCTCATACAAATTGTTAGGCCGTTCTTGGCACACTTATACTGTGGATTACTCCGTTTACCTGATCATGATATAGGGCTCACGGCGAGTGTGACCGGTCGACATGGGATGCTTACTCCTCCTAGGCATCTGATCCCACCTCTGGTATGTCCAGGGATCTGTATTTGCCCATCTCTCTGATTAGAATTCTTTTATATGAATTACGAGATTGAATACTGTTTGTTAGCTCAGCCTAGATGATGATATTGTAAGGTATGCTACCATACTAGTATGATTGATTTTTTGTTTGTTTGACGTCCCGTCGAGAATTTGTTACTCATATTGAGACGTTACCAGCTGTAGGTGAAGTACCACAAATTTAGACCTATGCTTAGCGCTCAGGGCCGTAGCAGTGAGGGTTCTTTAACGTGTCAACGCCTACCGTGACACGGGACCTCCGTTTTTAAGGTTATATCCGAAAGACCTTGGCCATGACATGAGCGGGACTCGAACTCACGACCTCCAGGTTACGAAGCGAACGCTCTAACCACTGAGCTACAGCGACTGGTGTACATTTAATGAAAACATAAAAATATCATCAATGTAAAATAAGGTGTGTTATTCTTAAAATTAAAGTGCCCCCCCCCCCTCCCCCCGCAAAAGTCCCATACTGATGAAAGACTTTTACATAATGACTAATTAAAACCCGTTCTACAGTCAAACCTCTGGGGTTGCAAAAATTCGGTACATTCGTTTCTTCATTTAGTTTTATACCATATTAGTAAACTTAAAGTCTTTCAAGTCATAAAGACAAAAATCACTGTGATAAATTTGGTCCTACCCTAAAAGAAAAATCTTTACCCCATTTATCACTGATTTAGTTTCACTTAAATATTACAACACTACAGAAGATGTTACTGAATGTTTTACACAGAAACGCTATATACCAAGTTTGGCTCACAACCTCAAGCTTTACTCCAGGGATCGTGAAATTTATAATTTTGGTAGATGTCTTCCTGCTCTACGACCCTATGCATTTAGTTTTCTTATAGATGTGCAGTTGTAGAAAAGAAGATTTTTCAAAATTGATCAAATGTGGCAGTTGTTTCCCCACCCCTAAGGTCCTAGGGGTGCAAGAGTCCTGAAATTTCCAAATGATGTCTCCCAAGTCCCAAAGATGCTTCTTAACAAGTTTCGAAAGAATTGGAATGTTAGCTGTCAAGAAGAAGTTAAAAATGTTTAATTGTTAAAGGACGACAGCGGACGCTGAGCAATAGAACACGTGGATTTACTCAGGTGACCTAAAATTAACTACAAAACAAATACACCTTAAAATATTTCAAGAAATACATATATCATCTTTTTAAAGTCTTCAATAACCCTTTCACTTCCAATTAATTGTCAACTCTTGAATTGTTGATCGCGTGATTACAGACTGTGTCAACTCGTGCATTTGTTCATCTCCTGCAGGTCAAAATGCACGTCAACTCCTGAGTTAATCAAACCTTGCAAATCATTTTGATTAATACTTCATTCCTTGAATTGATCAACTCTTGCAAATCATATTAATGTTTCTTCTTTAAATATTTCCTCTAGTAAATAATGTGATGTTTCATTTCTTGAATTCATTCTTATTTTTCTCTGATCATTAGTACCTGTCTGCAACTCTCAAATATTAAAATTTATTGTAAAAAAAATTATCCTGGGCGTGCTTTAATAATTCTTACTTATTAATTACAAGGGCTGATTGATATATTGTAAGCCTCATCTATACGGGTTTGAATTTTACCGGACATATATTTAAGTGACCCTGGTAAAGCTGTGTTCCCCCAAAAAATAGCAAACCCAGCACAATGTCGCTTTGAACATCACGCTACAGATAATGCACCTGAAATAACCTAGACCATTATATAGGACATAACCTACTTCTAGATAGACAATACAACATGAAATGACCCCGATAGATTTTTTTGTCCCAAATTAAAACCTTTTACCGATGGAACAATCGAAATGAAAGTTACATCTTCGATAAATGTATATAACTTTATCAATAATTTTCTTGAAATGTCAGCCGCTTCGGTTGTTTAATTTGCTGACAAAAGAGCGGGATTAGCGTTTTTTCCACAATCCTCTTCGAGATATAAGTCGACAATAAACAAACAGTTACTAACTATTGGGTGACTACAATATATTGAATTGAATATAAAACTAATTTTCATTTTTGCAAAGAATAAATCATCAAACAATGCTGATAAACGGAGTGGTTTTTTTTCCTTAGGGTACAAATTTATAAAATATGTTGACAAACAACCAATAATGTAGATCCGCCACCCTTTTCATCGTATAGTTTTGATAATGTGAATGAATACTACAGTAATGGTGATCCTTTCGTACAGTTCATTTCTGTTTTAAGAATACTTGATTACAAATTTATTAGATGTATAAAAGACCAATGTTTGCGATTCCTTTTGAGGTGAGGAGTATGTTTCATATCAAAGGGATAAATATGATTTCATAAATTTGCATTAAACATTTATTCCCGGGTCTCGACATGTTGCTCCTATATCATTTCAAAGTGTATTGCAACCGCTTTTATATTACATTAACACATTTGATGAATTACCTCTAATATTAAAAAGCAAAGTGATTTTGCAAATGGAAGTGATTAAAGGTGGCGCTATGGATAATGAACGCTGTCATACCAGACTGTCATACGTCACCTCGAAACCCAAAGGCGGTATCGTAATGCATTTTTAGCGGGTCGTCAAAGAGTACTACTTTTCGCGATTAAACGAGAAATTTCAACTTTAGATATGTGACATTTTCGTAGAGTTTATACGTGTAAAGATGCCTGAAAACTTAAGAAAGCTCTGGAAAAATTGTCATTTTATGATTTGTGGGCAAAATGAGCTGTATTGTGTCTTTAAACTTATCAATTACACATTGACTGTATTTCTTAGTCTGTACTCACCATTATTGTCTAAATGACATAATAGATGATATAGTGTAAGAAGAAAAATCAAACAAAAACATGAATCTATACTTTCAAATTTTCAAAAACATACTAAACACTAGAAATATTGGATTGTATATTTGCACATTTTACAAAAACAATTGTTATGGAAATTAAAAATCATATGTAGGCACATACCTACTCGCGAATAAGAATGCTACACCCCTGTAGATTAAATCTAATGCTGAGAGATATTAAAGATAGTAAATTAAAAAAAATACAGAGTTTGTAGATGAAAAATATGATTACTTTTTTTGAGGGGGGGGGGGGGGGGGGGGTTATTACTGTGTGGCAGTCAGAGAGGTTTGATCCCCAGTGGCCAGATAGCTCAGTTGGTAGAGCATCTAACTAGAGAAATAAAGGAGCTTGTGTTCGAATCCTGGTCTGGTCCATTGCATTTTCACCCTGCCTGCTACATTTGATGCCAGCTCCTCGAACTGACAGGTGAAAATCTCTGCGAGAGGTTAAAGATCATGGACCAATGTCTTCAAAGTGTGAATTCATTTAAGGAGGAAAAAATAGGGGTCAGATGGGTTCGATCGCCGATGACCAGATAGTTCAGTTGGCAGAGCACTTGACCAAAGAGATTCAGGGGGTCTGAGTTTGAATTATGGTCTTGTCAATTCCATTTCCTTACTTCCTGTTACGGCTGTATCAAATTACAACAGTAAGCTACATATATGATAGTGATAGTTTTTTTACCTGTCTGATAATTATGGTAATATCTTTAGAACCGCTCCGATTACCGAGCTGTGTCATGTGATATGACTTAAAATTAAATTGCATTTAAAACAAAAAAGAACGAAATATGAAAGTTATGCAAGCATTTGAACAATGACACAGGGCATTCTTAAAACTCCCATCACTAACATTCTAACTTGCTATCTTACAAGCTGGTCACTCCCTTTGACAGTATCAACACTTCACGAAAAAATGCATAATAAATAATCTTACTTTGACGGTATGTGTTTTCTCCCTTTATTTTCTCTAGTAATGTCAGCGAGATTCGTCGAGGCTGGACATTTGAGGAGGCGTCAGTCTCGTTGATATTATTCCTCTAGTGAACAAACACACCTGGGTAGTTGTCTTCGTGCAATGATCGTTAGTGGACTGAGAGCGCTGCCAGAGGACGTTACGTAAACACAATTTTCATTTTATGGAGTTGTTCACGTGACTATACAATCTAATCGCATGATGTAATCAATTGAGACGTGCAATCCATGCAATGTTTCTAAGTAAATATAAATATTTTCTTTCACGTATCATTCTTTATCAATGTAAAGTCTCTCACAACGACATTCACATGTTGCCCCGTACAGAAAATCAAGTATTGAAAGGACTGAAACGAAGTGACGAACGATACAAATTCACACAAAGATAGTACAATAGATATTGTATATCTGTTCTGTTTATTGACTATGCTGCCCCAAAACTCTTCACGGCAGAGCGTATTTTATGAATTTTTCTCAACTTCACAGCATTAAAACGCAAGATCATACATCACGATAAATTAAAGACTATATTTTTTGACATCATAGACAGTTGCTTCGTCAACAAAAATGGTAAAAGGAAATATTCATATTTAGTGATTGGTCATCCCAAAAATTATTTTGTTAAAATCCACGCATAAGTACTCTGAAGTTGATATTGAAAAGATGCTAGAGTTCCTCATTGACAATATTTTCGTAGTCTTTGGTGATCAGGTCTTCCAACAGTCTGTTGGAATTCCCATGGGCACGAATTATGCTCCTTTGTTAGATAACCTATTTTTATATTCTTATGAAACAGAATTCATTCAAAAGCTTCTACATGAGAAGACACAATCTCTTGCTGTGGCCTTCAATTCGACATTTAGATATATCGACGACGTTTTGGCTATTAACAATGATTATTTTCATTCATATGTCGATTCGATATATCCCAGTGAACATGAAATCAAAGACACCACAGAGTATTCCACTTCAGCTTCGTACTTAGATTTTACTGAAAATAGCTGCCGGCGGCAAACTGATAACTCAACTTTATGACAAACGGGATGATTTCAATTTCTCCATCGTCAACTTCCCTTACTTATGTGGCAATATTCCATCATCACCTGCATATGGTGTTCATATCTCCCAAATGATTCGATACGCAATTCGATGTTACAGGGGTTTGTACAGTTTCGTCTAAAGTCAGCATTTCGCAAATTTTATGGTCGTTATAACGATATAGTTTGCCAGTACAACTTACCATTAGGTCAAATGCTGTCTGATGTGTTTCATGCCATTTGTTCGGCCGTTCTTGACACACTATTCTGACTACGGATTGCACCGTTTACTTGATCGGAATATAGGGCTCATGGCGGGTGTGGCCGGTCGACAGGGGATGCTTACTCCTCCTAGACACCTGATCCCACCTCTGGCATGACCAGGGGTCCGTATTTGCCTATCTCTCTGATTCGTATTTTCTATAAGAATTACGAGATTGAATACTGTTAGTTATCTTGGCCTCTTCATACAACAAATCATCATCTTTCAGTTAACCACTCTCATCGTAAGTTTTTATTCACTTCTCTTTTTGAGCAATAGAACAAAGTGAATTTGCTACACATTGACTACATTTGCTTCTTGCAGAAAAAATATATTAAATCCCTGGTGAATATTAACAGTTACTAGTACCTATTCTTGAAATATCAACTTTGAAAGCAAACACAGGTGACCTATTGCAATTGGTCTGCATCCGTCGTCATGCATGATCCGTTAACAATTGAACATTTTTAACTTCTTCTTGATAACCGCCATTCCAAATCATTTGAAATGTGGTATGAAGTGTCTTTGGGACAAAGCGGTTATCAATTGTGTTTCAGGACTCCTACACCCCTAGGCTTTTGGGTGCTTTGCACAAACTTCAAAACATTGCCCAAATTTCAAAAAATATTCTTCATAGTAGTGTAGAGCAGGGAGGCCTCTACCAAAATTGTAAATTTCATGATCCCCTGTGTAGAGGTTCTGACTCCAGGGAGGGGTCAACAAACTTGGTATGTGATATTTACATGTAAAACATTTAACAATCATCTTCTTTAATGTTATTGATGCTACATTGGAACTAAATAGATATTTAGAGGGAAAGACAGTCCTTTACAGATTGTGAATTTCATGATCCCGGGGGTAGGGTTTTAGTATGAGGGTGGGACCACAATGGTCAGTGATTAAATGTCTTAGCAATTGCATTTTTCCCCCGATTTGCTTTAAAGCATCACTGGGGGAATGGGTACATAATTGTGTGTTTCAGAACTCCTGCACGCCTGGGCTCTTAGGGGCAGAGTAAAAACGAACACCACGGATGTGTAAGAACACCTAAATGCATAATAATGTACAGGAAACCATGAAATGGAAATTCACGATCCCCGGGGTAGAGGGTCTAACTCCAGGGCGGGACCAATCTTGGCATATACTGTTTATGTGTAAAATATTTAAGCTTTCTTTACTAACATTGATACTAAAATTAAATCGACCAGACTAATACCAATAGATCATCTAAGCAAGAGGCCCACAGGCCTAATCGGTCACTTTAGTATTAATTAAATGTATCACTAGTTGCAAGGGCTATGAAATCTTCTGCATATTAAGCTAAATTCTAATATTCAGTAATAGTGTAAACAATATATGTGTTTTAAATAATGTTTACTAATAAATAATTCAATAGGATTAGACAACAGGGGAAAGTCTATAAATAACCCCTCTTTACAACGTCATGAAAATGTAATAAATATTGTACATAAAGGATTATGTTGTAAGGTATACTAGTTATGAAAATATCATAAACGAAAGTATGAAAATATCATCAATGTAAAACAAGATGTGTAACAGTTAATCTTATCATTTAAAGTGGCCCCGAAAGTCCCGATACTGATGAAA
The DNA here is from genome assembly GCA_024699665.1 of Ostrea denselamellosa. Lineage (NCBI taxonomy): Eukaryota > Metazoa > Mollusca > Bivalvia > Ostreida > Ostreidae > Ostrea > Ostrea denselamellosa. Next base: position 1,185,691 of record JAMZEH010000002.1, read on the forward strand.
GACTTTACATTGTATAATATATGCTATGGAATATATTTACAATATTAACACGATATGACTAATCTGGACCTTTTCTACCGGTCGCGGTAGCTCAGTGGTTAGAGCGTTCGCTTCGTAACCGGGAGGTCGTGAGTTCGAGCCCCGCTCGTGCCATGGCCGCGTCAAACTAAGACGGCAAAAATAGGTAGTGATTGCTCCTTCGCCAAACGCTCAGCATTTAGGAGTGAGAATCACAGGTCTTTCGGATATGACCTTAAAAACGTAGGTCCCGTGTCACGGTAGGCGTTGGCACTTTCAAGAACCCTCACTGTTACGGCCCTGAGCGCTAAGCATAGGTCTAAATTTGTGTTACTTCACCTACAGCTGGTGACGTCCCAATATGAGTTAAAAATTCTCGACGGGACGTAAAACAAACAAACAATATATATCTGCCCCAGATGTAAGCTATATTTTTTATTCTATCCAACTATTAGTTAGACACACATAAAAAAGACGGACTAAAAGACTTAAAGCATTAAAACAACGTCATTGAGAGAGATTAATAAACGTACTAGAATCCATTATCTGCTAAACTTTTTGTGTGGTTAGGCACATGAAATACAACAGTTAATTCTCTATAAGGTCCGACCAAAATGCGCCAACAAAAGTAAGGAATAAAGCTAACATAGCTATAGGCCCTTTCACACTGTCATGATTTTGAGATACGACAGCGTACAAATTCAAAAATCGCAGTAATTCGGGGCTTATCGTAGAGACAGTCGTTAGCTATCTTATTACATCGCAGCAAATCACCAAAAGCGTTGCTTGTTATAAGCATGTTCGAAGCCGTCGCGGTATTAGCAATCGTAGACCATAGCTCGACATTCGCACTGCTCTCGTCACATTTTCGGAGTTAATCTTCCACATTCGTAGGACACTCCCTGAACTTCCTAGTACTTGTAACACGACGAATGTCCGACTTACTGCGAGTATTCCTCGAATAGATAGGAATGATTGATTGGTTGTTTGTTTTACGTCCCGTCGAGAATTTTTCACTCATATTGAGACGTCACCAGCAGTAGGTGAAGTACCACAAATTTAGGCCTATGCTTAGCGCTCAGGGCCGTAGCAGTGAGGGTTTTTTAACGTGCCAACGCCTACCGTGACACGGGACCTCCGTTTATAAGGTCATATCCGAAAGACCCGTGATTCTCACTTTCACTTGCCGAGCGTTTGGCGAAGGAGCAATCACTACCTATTTTTCGTCTTACGTTTTGACACGGCCATGGCACGAGCGGGGCTCCAACTCACGACCTCCCGATTACGAAGTGAACGCTCTAACCACTGAGCTACCGCGACCGCTGCTCCTCAAAAACTGATAAAAATCAAAATTCTTGCACATGCGCACCTTCCATACCCATACAAATAATATGTAAAATAAGATGGTCCTCACTCGTAAAAACTGTGGGGGGAGGAGAAACAGACATAGCATGTTCTACCTATGTAATGTTTCCTTGAAACTAAATTCAACAACCTGTATTTTTTTCAAAAACGGAAGAAAAAAAAAATCAAAATCCTTGCCACATGCCCATACAAATACTCTGTAAAATAAGGTTCTCACTTGAAGAGACAAATCCTGTACTCTCTATGTACTATTTCCTCAAAACTGACTATACAAGTTCAGCAACCTGTAATGTTCTAAAAAAAAAAAAAAAAAAGAAAAAAAAAAAAAAAGAAAGAAAATCAAAACCCGTGGCACATGTGCATTTTGATGATTGTATATTGTTTTACGTCCCGCTTGAGAATTTTTCATTCATATGGTGATCATACAAACACTCGTTAAAATATGAAGGTCCTTACTTGAAGACTTTGGGAAAGGTTTGACAGACAAATTATGTACCCTCAACATAGCATTAATTTCCAAAAATAGGGCCAAAACTGTGGCGAGAGAAGTCGAAATGGATCAAACATGCAACATGAACGAGAGTGACCCCATAAAGAAGCTACCGAGCACCTGCACTTCCCTCTCTTCCCATCGTCTGATGAACAGCCTGGAACTGCATGAAAGTACCACTTTTTGCCGGTATTCGTAACGAGGGAAACTGGAAGTTGTCCTGTGGAACATTTTTTGTTGTCACGTGATCAACGTGACTAAACGCGGAATAAAAACGGTGTTCCGGACGAACTAAAAACGGGGCTGTTGTGAGATAGTCTTTTACCAGTTGAACTGCATTTTCTGATAAACCACACAGTGTAGCTTTACATAATCAGATTGTATATGATAGACAACCATTAGTATTGCTGCAACATACTTATTTCCATATACTGATTTTTCGCTGCCCTCTAGAAGTTTGAGCAGAATTGTTTGACAATCATGTCCCTTTATAAAAGTACACAGGTACATGTACAAAATGTAAATGTTAAAATTTTTCGTAATAAACCGAAAGGGAATAATCCAGCTGGTCTATACCTTTCTTACTCAGGTGATATGTTTTCTGAAAAGAGGTAAGTCTTTGGTTTCGTTCATACGGTCAGGGGAGAAACCAGAGCCCCCCTCCCCCCCCCCCCCCCCCCCCCCCCACACACACACCCTTTCCCCCCATTTTATAAGAATTTTAATCATTTGATGCATAACGTCTGATTCCAAGATTGAGAGCTTTCCCAGAATGCATCGGTCGTTGGTCACAACACGCAAAATAAAGTGATTACGGCGCTGGCATGAAGTTTACGCAAATACGAATGTGCCGGAAATTGAATCCCGCTAAGGAAGCACATTCTCGTAGTGTTGATATCTGAAAAATAAATTTAACATTGTATACATTGGAATTCTTTTATCGATGGTTAGATTTACTTTTACGAGTAGTAGTGTGTTGAAGTCCGATTCTTTTACTAGACAGAAAACTGCATTGTTGGTTATGCATACGAAGAGGGCATTATCATTGTACATCTGTGTGTCTGTATACCCCACGCGTAACAGGGATACCTGTATTTAATTATTTTGTTTTTGATTGGATTGGATTTCCAGGTGATGTTACAACCTGAGACTGGATTTCCAGATGATGTTAGAACCTAAGATTTCAGATAGTTCTGGTTCAACAAAAAGTCAAAGTACATCTAAACGTAATGTTTGTCTGTCCAGGAAACCAGAAGGATACAGACACTGGATACAGAAGGATACAGACACTGGATACAGAAGGATACAGACACTGGATACAGAAGGATACAGACACTGGATACAGAAGAATACAGACACTGGATACAGAAGAATACAGACACTGGATACAGAAGGATACAGACACTGGATACAGAAGGATACAGACACTGTCTACTTGACATATTGAATGCTAGTATATACATTATGACGATATATTCATTTTCCAGCCACATTCATTCAAAAAATAAATTTCATTTCTGAACATACACGAGGGCATCAACTGCAACGCTTCTCGACAGTAAACATAATGAAGCATGTCAGCGCTTCATGAAAAGCACGTGAAGCTTTGCATTTCATGCCCTGATGTGTTTTCAAACTGAAATTTGTTTTATATTAATTTACCTTCTACTGTCACTTCTGTCAAACCCCCAAGCCGTCAATATAGAGGTAATATATTGATGAAAATTCATACGTACAGTCTTCGCAACTGCATCGCATTCACGAGAAAATGGTTATCTTTAGAATTTGAAGAGAAAAAAATGGAAATGCAGACATTAAGTATTAGTAGAAAACACTAAATGCACGATATTGTGTGCCATCTTTCTTCATCACAGTAAAAGGGCATAAGAATCATTTGTATTGTGACGTCATCAATTTTGATACCGCTGGAGTTCCGCTTACGGTAGATGTAACTTAAGCTTCTCCTGCAAGTTAGCAGCGATCCATCTTTATCGCAGTTCTCACCCAGAAGACAAATACACGTGACTTTCACTTCCAATACCGTGTGCTTGGCAGAAGAAATATTTGTCTCAAAGGAGCGAGATCGACCTTCCGTTCACGAAGCAACCCGCTATATTCTTCCTTCTTTTTATTATTTTTTTTTTTTTTGAGAGTTTTTTTTTAACGTAAATATGGACACGCCAGTTTCAGGCAATTAATGTACCACAGATTTTAAGCTATGCCATAGCAGCGAGGGGTTTGTATTAACATATCATGACACGGGACATCCGTTTTTAAGGTCTCATTTGAAGGACCGGTCACGTTCACTCCCATGCTGGGCGCCTGTCAAAGGAACAGTCACTGTTTTGGGAATCGGGTATCAGACCTTGAACTGCGAAGCGACCACCCTAACCACTTTCTATTACGGGCGCCGTGTTACTAAAATCAATGAGAATTTAAATTACTAGATTTATTTGAAATTTCATATAACATTTGCAAGTTTAGAACCGCCTATTAGAACTGTACTTCATGACAGGCTTTTTTTGTCTGGGCAAATTCATTCACTGCTATTTTATCAGAATATTCAAATTTTTAAATTACAGATTTGTCGCTATGTCCGAACTGAAGAGAGACATATTGTTTTAGTGTGGTTTACCCTTCTTAGAGAATTTTATCTCGTCATATCTTTTTACTATTTTATCTGGGAGTCTGATATTTGGCATGTAGATGCATTGCCATAATATAATAGAATGATAATTTAAAAAAAAGATTTGTTAGTATTGGCGATTGTTTTCACTGATATCAAACATGAGCGAGGAGACATTGATTGATGTCATTACATCAAAATGTTTGGACATTTCTCCGTGGCCGAGTGGTTAGAGCACTGCGATTCTCGCTGGTGCCGATGTATGTGAGAAAGTTAGCCAGTTTACTTTCGGAAAGTCGGTGGTCTCTTCACAGATACATTGTATCTGGGTTCTCTCCTCCACCAATAAAACCTGGACGCCACCAGATAACTGAAAAATTGTTGAGTGTGGCGGAAAACAATCAATCAATCAAACAATCAAGCTGAACTTCCATCAAATTGATTTGATAACATTGACGACTGCTATCGCTAATTTCGATGTCATCAATATTCATATATATATTTTCCATTATTATCGCATCTAATATTAATTCGATGGTATCGTTGATCGGTATCAGATTCAAAACCTGATTGAATGGAAATTTCAAGGATTTGATGAAATTTAAATTGAAACTGTTCGAAAATATTCTGACTACGGATTGCTTTGTTTACCTGATCGGGATGTAGGGCTCACAGAGGGTGTGACCGGTCGACAAGGGATGCTTACTCCTTATAGGCACCTGATCCCACCTCTGGTATGACCAGTGGTCCGTGTTTGGCCATCTCTATGATTTGTATTTTCTATAGGAATTACGAGATTGAATACTGTTCATTATCTTAGCCTTTTCATTGAATGAGATTTAAAGTACTCAATGATTTTTTGAAGGGGAGACAATTTTCCAGTCCTTCTAATTCTAAATTTTGTATCACCCATTAGAATTGTCCCCGTGGGAACCGTGTTGTTAAAATAGATCCTCAGCACCCCTTGCTTGTCGTATGAATGGGGCGGTCCTTCGGATGAGACCGCAAAAACCGAGGCCCCGTATCATAGCTGGTGTGGCACGATAAAGATCCTTCCCTGCTCAAAGGCCCTGAGCGCCGAACAAAGGCCTAAATTTTGCGGCTCTTCACCGGCAATAGTGACGTCTCCATATGGGTGAAAAATTCTCGAGCGGACGTTAAATAATATATAATCAATCAATCAATCTATGTAGGAAGTGCATTTAATGGAACTTTGATTGCCGAAGTGGGAAATAGTGACCCTATAGTCGGTGAGGAAACTGCAATATGTATTAAATTGTTTGTTTGTTTGTTTGTATTACGACGCCCTGTCGAGAATTGTTCAGTCATCGTGCGACGTTAACAGTTTTAGGTGAAATACCACACATTTAGACCTATGCTTAACGGTCAGGGCCGAAGCAGTGAGGGTTCTTTTACGTATCACGCCTGCCGCGACACGGGACCTCCGTTTTAAGGTCATATTCGAAAGACCAGTGATTCTCACTTCTAAATGCCGAGCGTTTGGCGAAGGAGCAATCACGATCTATTTTAACGTCTTCTGTTTGACGTAGCCAATTCTGGAAACAAAACAATGTCATATTTGCAAATAATATCCTAGATATGATACGTACGAGCAAAGAAATAATTTTTCAATATAATAAGAATTTCATGTATTTAAGTACTCCTTGAATAGTTATCATTTACATAGTGCATTAGTCGAATTCATGTGCTGAAACTGCGTTTGAAAAAACTTACCGAGAACATTCACTCATTTGTGTCTTACTCTCCAAGAGAATGCCCCAAAGGGAAACAACTCGAACATATCTCGAAATCGGCGTATTGATACTGGACAGTTACAGAATATACACTCGGGTTAAGGTTCACGTTTAATCAAATATAAGTGTGCCAATCTGTAATGGTCAATGCGAATTCTTGTGATAATCACATCATCTGGTGTGACCAGGGGTCCGTGTTTGCCCATCCCTCTGATTTGTATTTTCTATAGGAATTACGACATTGAATACTGTTAGTTATCTTGACCTTTTCATCATCTTGTCAATTCAATACTCGATTATTTGGTTGTGCATACAAGGAATACAAATCAGAGAAATGGGCAAACACGGACCCCTGGACATACCAGAGGTGAGATAAGGTGTCTAGGAGGAGTAAGCATCCCATGTCGACCGCACACTCCCGCCTTTTATCATGATCATGGAAATGGAGTAATCCGTAGTCAAAATCAGTGTGTGAAGAACGGCCTATCCATTGGTATAAAACACGTCAGACAATATCTGACCCAATGACAGGTTGTATTGGCTAACTAGATCGTTATAACGACCATAGAGTTTGCGAAAAGGTGACTTTCTAAACAGTGGAGGAAGATTTTATAGAAAGTTTACAAACCCCTTATTTTTATTTATTTATTTATTTTTAATGCATTTTCTATTTATGCTACAACCAAACAATTACGAATGTCTCTAAGATAAAAACCAAGACAGAAATCCTTTCCAATTTTGTTGGATTACCTAAGGTAATTCATTTTTATGTCAGGGTTGTTTAAATGAGTTGGGTGTCAGGCAGTACAAGTCCTCTGCTCATCATCGTGGGTTTTAAAGGATGTTTTTTTTAATTAGATCCTTTAAGCTTGTAAGGGACTAGCAAGTTGCAAGAACTTGTTCCCAATCCTTTTGATTTAATCATTAAGATATGTTCAAAACAAAAAAAGAGAAAAAAACAAAATTTGACGGAGACATGTTCTTACCAGTATGATAAAGACTGGGGTGAACCGGTTCACCTTGTTTTCACTATTCTTTAATTGTTTTTGCATGAGAGGCTGCTCGGAATCAGTCAGTTTGAATTATGTTTGGTAATACGGCCAGAGGTCCTTTGACAATTTACCTCCCTTTTTAACTTTTCGGATTCAGGAGGTACACATGGCATTGTTTAAATTTCTACAAACCAAGAAGTATACGATCACATTTTTTATCCCTCCATATCTATTATTATTTCAATTTTATTACAGCAAATGGAAACTGTAGCAGAGTATTTATATACAAACATTTTCTTACTTTTACAACTGAAGAAATGTCCTCACTCATATAACATAAATTAATTAGACCTAGTTTATTGCAGTATTCACGTATAATACAAGATCGATTTATACACAAATGTGCATCAACGACGTTTGACCTATTTCATTTTTAGGTCGTTCCCAGTGAACTCAAGTAAAATACACAACACAAGGTCTTCTACAGCTGCTTCCTATTAACACTGACGTTAACGACAAACTGTATAATCAATTCCATGACAAACGGAATGATTTAAGTTTCTCCATTGTCAACTTCCCATGCATATTTATGTGGCAATATTCCATTATCATCTGCATCCGATGTTTCTCAAATCATTCGATACGCAAGACCGTTCCATGTATGCTTGACGCAGGCTGTCGAGAAGCAAGTTAGTGCTACATAGGTTTCAACAATTTCGTTTTTTAAGTCAGCATTTCGCGAAGACTTCTATGGTCGTTTATAGGAATCTGATTTTCAAATACAACCTGTCATTCGGTTTTCATACCAACTCTTAGGCCGTTCTTTACGTATCGATTTTGACTACAGAATACCCCGATCCGGGGGGATCCGGATTAAAGTAAGTCCTCAATACCCCGTCCTTGTCGTAAGAGGCGACTAATTGGGGCGGTCCTTCGGATAAGACAGAAAAAACCTAGGACGTGTCACAGCAGATGTGGCACGATAAAGATCCTTTCCTGCTCAGAAGAAGTAAGTGCCGAGCATAATCCTAAATTTTACAGTCCTTCGCCGGCAATGGTGAAGCCTCCATATAAGTGAAAAATTCTCGAGCGGGACCTTAATATACAATCAACCAATCAGGTTACCCCTTTTACCGGAACAAGATAAAATGGATGTGACCGATCAACAGGGAATGCTTACTCTTTCTAGGCATGTGATCCCACCTCTGCTGTGTCCAGGGGTCCGTGTTTGTCCAGCTCTTAAATTTGTACTCATTGTATAATTTGAAATTGATCGCCCGTTATCATCACTTTTGTCCCGTGGCTGTTTAAATTCATCAAGTACTATATGAACATAGCAAAAAAGATTTATTTGTATGACATCTTAAATTCAATTCTTATTATTTCCAAACATTTGAAAACATGCAGTAAATGTGAAGGAATATTACAAACTTCGGAAAATAATAGATTATTCTAAAATACAATGTCACCATGTGTGTTTAACAGTAACTGATACCGTGAACATAAAAGTTACAAATGTAGTCTTTAAAATAGAGTTAAATTACTGAATGATTACATTTTACACGGAAACAACACATATAATATTTGACATCACAATTTCACCAGCTATGTCTATATCAAAATCAATCAACAATATAATATCGGTCTTTCTACATTTAATGACGCCACACACAGTTTTAGTTACCTTAACATACATTACATTGATTTAATGTTAATGAGGAAATCATGTCTATAAAATCTCGCTCCATGATACTCAAACTCAACCTCTAGAATAGTTTCATCAAAAATTTACTGAAAATTTACTTCAAGTTGTTTATTTATTCATTTTTTTATAGTTTATATTGCAACACTGTGAAGTTGTTAGTCCATCTATGAAACTGAAAATCAACTTGAATTACACGTGTACAATAAAATATATGTTGTTCTTCATAATGTCAAACAAAACGTATTTTTCTTACGATGAACGTCACACAAAGCTAACGGTAAAATTTCAATATTAACTCTTATCCTCAGTACCCTTTGCTTGTCGTAAGAGGCGACTAAATGGGGCGAGGCCCCGTGTTACAGCAGGTGTGGCACGTTAAAGATCCCTCCATGCTCAAAGGCCATAAACGCAGAGAATAGGCCTAAATGTTGCAGCCCTTCACCGGCAATGGTGACGTCTCCATATGAGTGAAAAAGTCGCTAGCGGGACGTTAAACAATATATTATCAATCAATCGATCTTATACAACGATATCATATCAAACATAATCATAATTGGAAATGCTACTGTTTCATTATGAAATGTATTAAAATTTTCTCCTGGGGAGGATCGCTTATGACGTCATATCATACTCAATATCATTTGGCTCGTTAGCTGAAAATTGCTCACGTATTTTACTGTGTCGGTTTTTTACAGAAATTATAATTGCATTTACTGATACGTGATGTATTTTGTGTGATGTCAGATAAATTCCAAAGTCGATCTTGTGCTGTAGGTTAACATGGCTGTCGGATGGCGGAAAATTCAAACCAAGCGAGTTTATTGGTCTAGAGAGACACCTATAACGGCTTAAGAGGTGGATACAATACACAGGTTGGTAATAAGATATGTCTAGAATTAGGGAATGAAAGGTTTTTGATTGACCAATGCTGGAAAGTAGAGAAATACCTCCCCAACCGTGCGCAGAAAATCTTGCGCCGTAAATTGCACCATATTTGCATTACGGGAACTGTAGCGGTATGGTCAAATACTAAACTATAAAACCATAACGCTACAGTTCTACAGCTAATTAAGGACCTATTCTAACCCGGATCCCCACGGGGCTGTAGAAATAAGAGAAATGGTTTTATTTTTGATCATGTATGCTGGTGATATCGTTTGATTTTCTTGAGACGGAACCAGGTTTGCAAGACATGCTTAATTGTTTGTATCAATATACAACTGAATGGAATATAACGATGAACGTAGACTAAAGTAAACTTGTAGTATTCAGAAAAAGTCGTAGATTGATTGATTATTTATCTCGGTTTTTATGGTCTCATCCGAAGGGCCGTTCCATTTAGTCGCCTCTTACGACAAGCAAAGGGTACTGAGGATTTATTCTAACCCGGGTCCTCACGGGAGAAAAAGAATAAAAAAAATTATTGTTGGAAATATAATAATGTAGTTATTGATATTGTAGACGAGTTTAATGACCTTGGTGTCACTTTGAATTTGAATGTCAATGGTTAGTAAAACAAAGTGTTTTAGCATCTCAATGTAAAAAAGAAAGCTGAAGTTGTTTGTTAAGTAAAATGAAAAGTACTTAAATGTTAGTACAACAAAGTTGTCATTGTTTGACACTTACATTAGTAGTGTAGCAAATTATGGTTGTGAAGTCTGGGGTTTAAACCGAGCAAAAGAATTTTTTTATTGGTTGCTTTCCGCCACACTCAACAATTTTTTCAGTTATCTGGTGGCGTCCAGTTTTTATTGGTGGAGGAGAGAACCCAGTTACAATGTACCGGGTAAGAAACGACCGACCTTCCGAATGTAAACTGGCAAACTTTCCCACATATATTGGCGCGAGCGAGAATCGAACCCGCGCCGACTAGAGGTGAGGTGATTTTTTCTTGTAAAAGTATTTGGTCATTTAAAAAGAGTACTGAGTGGTGAGGGTGTAGTTGGACGCGCATCTAATATATTAAATAGGTTGATTGATTGATTATTTGCTGTTTTCCGCCACACTCAACAGTTTGTCAGTTACCTGGTGGCGTCCAGTTTTTATTGGTGGAGGAGAGAACCCAGATACAATGTACCCGGGAAAAGACCACCCATCTTGCAAAAGTAAACTGGAAAACTTTCTCATAGACCGGTATATCAGCGGAATCGAACTCGGGCCGACTAGAAGTGAGAGGCCTTGTGATTTTGAGTGAGATGCTCTAACCACTCGGTCACGGAGGCCCCCATATAATAAATAGGAAATATGGAATGATTAAATGCTGCTTAAAATCCTAATCCATAAAACCAAAAGAAAACACCAGATAACTGCATTTTTAACAGTATATACCATTAAATGTTAGAAGTATGTCATTCAAACATGTTCACCTGTTAGTTGTTAGATGTAAAAGGTTTGATATACTCCTTCAGATTAGGATATATAGGTGCGATTCCCATAATATAAATAGAAAAGACTTTTTATTACAAGTAAAACAAAGGCTGAATGACGTATTTGTACAAGACATGAATGGGTGTTTTGAAAAATCATCACAACGTAAATTATACAAAAATGTAAATGATGGATTTACGTTACAATTGTTTTAACAAAAGCTATTCCAAATACTTATGTAAAATATATCAGTAAATATCGAATGTTATTACAGAAACTAGAGGTTGAACAAGGTAGATAATTTTTCAAGAAATGAAAAAAATTGTTAAATGTGTTCAAATGAAAATAAAATAGAAGACGAATTTCACTTTTTGTTGGTCTGTCCATTTATGATAATCTCAGGAAAAAAATTATGTTGAGAAATATTATTACAAAAAACAAAACAAAAAAACAACCCACCCACCCCCCACCCCCGAAAAAAAACAAAAACAAAACAAAAACCAAACAAAAACCAAAAAAAAAAAACTAAAAAAAAAAACAAAAAAACAAAAAAAAAAAAACTAAAAAAAAAACCGCAACAAAACAACATCAAACAAACAAGTAAATAAACAAAGACAAATCTCTACTTACAATCTAATCAGTTGTTATCAACAGAAAAGTCACAAAGTTATGTAAATTACAAAACTATTTTTATATAATGTTGCAGTATAAGAAGTGAAATGCATACATAACACTGAGGATACCCTCCATTTTACCATATTATATATCAAATTCACTGTTACAAACTACAATTATACTATTCATAAACATCAGCTATTTGTACATGGAATGAATTGAGTCCCTTTACCTGCAGTGAATTTACTTTATGTATAACTTCTGTTTATATTTGATATTTAATAATTATTTCTGAAAGCTTTAAACCTATGAACTGTGTGATTCTTGGTATTAAACAATACAGCACGTCTTCTGTTTTACGCGGCCATAAACTCACGACCCCCTGATCACGAAGCGTACGTTCTACAATTGAGCTACGGTTCATTGAATCCGTAGGTTATTTCCTGGGTTTTTTTACTATCATTGACACAAAATACTTAGTGTTAGTAAATTAGTTCGCATTTGGAGGTAATACTGATGAATAGGAATGTGTGTTATGTGGTTGTCTATACCCTGTTAAAGACCTCAACTTCACATAAATGGATAGCAGTTTTTGTTCCCGGCATAGTATTTACTGTTATCATTAAGATGTTTCCTCGTACAGCTTCATTACAGATGATAAATATTATCTGATGAGTCATCCCTGGTCCCTTGTAAAATCCACAAGTTCTCCATACATTATTGTCTGCAACTTCAATCGTGGCATTGCGGAATCGGTCACCTGTAAATCATATTGACTGCATTTTTAACAACTGTTAACTGTTTATTTTCAAATTGACCATTGGTAGTACTTTCTCTTAATCGCTCAGATGCCGCTAACTTTAAAAACGAGTCGGCAGGCATGAAAAGAATATTACTGCATGGCGGGAAAATAATAAATATTATTTCCTTATAGATTTGTTGTGTAATACATTATATTATAGAGTGGTATCCGTGACCTAGACAAGATTGTAGGCGTTTTAGAAACGACAGCTCTGGAAGTTTCATTTGGGTATAAATAGACTGTTACCTAAATGTTGTTGTACAGTGCAATAAGCATACTACAAGCATTCTGTTAGCACTGTATGAAATTACATTTGTTGACTGGACTGGGCTTCATAGCCGATTTGTAACAGTTTATATTCTCTATAAGCAATGTATAAGCACGGCGGAATTACATTTGGAGTTTTATATCAGCCGGTTTGTAACAGCTTATATTCCCGTGTGTGAATTCATCTCAGCGGTAAACCAACATCGGGACCTTTTTGTAAATTTTTATTATAGTTGTTTTAAGTTCATAATTTTTTCATTGATATAATATCATTTGTTGTAAGTCATTGCAAATAATTTGTTAAAACATTCTTTGTGATTAATTTCTGGTGGTTACACTATTATTCTGACCCATAACAGAAAACATTTATTTACTTTATTTGACATATATCTAGATAAAATGCACCGCTAGCTTAATGATACATCTGGAATTACATGTGCATTGCATATCTATGTTTACGTACTCCAAGATCCATCAGCCGAACAGACACGTTATTACTATGACGAGATTGATTGATTGATTATCATTGTCTAACGTCCCGCTCGAGAATCTTTCACGTATATGGAGATGTCACCATTGCCGGTGAAGGGCTGCCAAATCTAGCCCTATGCTCGGCGCTCAGGGCCCTTTAGCAGAGAGGGTTCTCTTTCGTGCCAAATTTGCTGTGACACGGGACCTCGGATTTTGCGGTCTCATCCGAAGTACCGCCCCATTTAATCGCTTCTTACGACAAGCAAGGGGTACTGAGGATCTTTTCTAACAACCCGGATCCCCACGGGGTAGATTTGAATCGAAAACGATTTCAGTTAAGATCCGGACGGACAAACGAGAATAGCCTAACCATGATAAACCCCGTCGTAAATGGGACTCCAAAAACCTTACTTCTGTTTGTCAATCTATTGTAGATAACAACCATAGCAATGTCCACAGATTGACCGAGAAGTATCTGGATCCAAGGGTCAACTGCAAAACGGGTGTGGAGAAACAGGCTATTCTTCGGACAGATTGTCACAGTATCCGTTGCGTATTCCGAACGAAAGGACATGTAATACCGATTACGTACTACTTGGATCGTTTTGTAAGCTGCAACTGCAAGTTTTCATTTTCATATATATATATATATATATATATATATATATATATATATATATATAAAATGGTTACATGTATATTCAGCCAAAAAATTCTCATTAAAGAAAATCGAAATGCAATGCCTACCGTTTTTCAATATGCAGTTTTACAACAATCAAATTCAAGACATACTCACCATTAGTACCCACTTGGTTTACCTACAAAGGCATTAAGTTTGAAAATAACACTCTACAGTGTTAATTTGAAGTGGGGAAATAATTTGCTTCTTTACAGATAAGGTAAATAAGGACGAGAGGAAATAGCTCAATTAATTACATGTAAATATAGGAACGAACGCCTTTCCTTTGAATCAAACCGATAATAGCCATTTCACTTATACTGAACGAGTATCACTTGTAGGACTTTCAAACTCATGAAAACTATGAGAAGCACCTACCTCCACTGGCATACATCTCTCATTCCCATGTCTATATTTTTCTTTTTCTAAACTCTTGAACTGGCAAATCACATCACACTGGTATAGCTGGGGCCTATCAGCACACTTCCAAAGTGCAACACACCACCAGTCATCTTTACATACTTTGGAACAAAGATTTACGGCTGTTTCAAACGTAATATTGTACCGCGGATAAATTAATTCGACTCCTTGACTATTTGTTCCAAAGAATCGAAGATGAAATGGTATTTGAGCGCCACGAGAAGCAACAAAACGCATAAAAACAACGATATACAACACATAATCACTGGTCTGCAGCATATTCAGTCAGGAGTTTAATCGGAATTCTGTTACCGAATCTTTGGTCTTTTCAGAAAAAGAAACGTCCGGAAAAGTTGGTCTGTTTCATCTTTTGAACACGGTGTAAAAAACCATTGAACTTGACTTTTAAACAAAGTCTATTTCTCAGAGCAAAGCACAACTTTCATATCTTTAAAATGTTCGACGTTTATCATCCGAAATTCATCCACATAAATCAGACGTGTCTCTAGGTTTCATTAAATCGCGAAATATTGTAGCTGTTATGTGTTGTGTCTGTACGTGATGGTTTTGTATGCGCTAACGATTCTCGTCTCCATGAAACATCCTGAACACAACTCGATCAGAAAAGCCAATTAAACGACATACCTAAAACTTTAAATTGAGTCACAATTGAATATTTTATGCATTGTCCTGAATGCTTAGTATAGATATAACGAATAAGAATAGACACAGTACGTTAAATATTTCCCGCTGGAAGTCCTAAACGTTTAGAAAAAGGTAATTAATAATTGTATTTACATATCCATAATTCATTTTGAATAGGTTCATAGAAGAACGTTTTATACTATTTCACACGCACCAGCTTGGAAAGCTCTATTTGTACTTTAATTAGATTAATTCCCAAATCTGCTCACATTCTATTACATATCGCCTTTCGGCTCTACGTGGGTATCATATAGCATTGCTTTCCCGAGTTCAGCGAGGCATAACATTGAAGATCTCAATTCAAAGATTTAAATAACAATAGAATGTGACACCATTGTGTACTCCACCCCTATATAAACGGCCGTCCTCGTGCGGCATCATCTTTTTTCCTGAGCAGGTATAACGTTCATTTTCTTTCAGGTATTTCACTTGTATTTAGAAGTGTTTGATATCGTTTTTTCTAGGACGTAGTCCAGAAATATAGTTTGATTTTGTGCTTGCCAAGAACGTAGTTCTGGCCTGGCTGGTATTTTTTGTAACAGTGTAGTTTTCGGGCATACTTCGGTTGCCTTTTTTATTGCAATCATGTCGGATAGAGAGGATATTTTGTCCCTGGGGGAAAACACTGATGATAATCTTGACGATGATTTCATCCCCGATAGTATTCATGGTATTGATAAAATGCAGACTAGGTCTGAGAGCTCACGAGGAAAACCTCGTATACGATCAGGGCTCAAAAGAAAATCATCTGAGGCGAGTGTGAAGCCGCCTAAAAAACGTTCGATGAATAAAAAGACGGTTGAAAACGACCAATGTCTTGATATTGAGTCATTAAAATCTTCTTTGGGTATCGACTCTATTTTGAAGTCTCTATCTTGTCTATCGGATTCTGTTAGGAAATTGACGAATGTAGGTCAAGGTATGGCGCCCAATTCGAGCCATAATGCCGAAAGTATGGATAGAAGTTTTGGTAATAATCCAACTTCAACTATTACTAGACCCAGTTCGGAGTTTGTGAGTCTTAATCAAACGGATGAAAATGAAAATGATTATTTCCTTAATGAGTTTGATTTGAGTTATCTTGATTCTGGAAACTCTCCTAATAGTCCTTCTTTTGTAGGTGTAGATCCTCAAGTAGCATTTAAAGATGCTTTTGAAATTTCTAAAACTACTGGGGATGTAGAGAATTTTGATTCTGTGGATGAATGGGATATCCCACAATTAAACCCAGAAGAGGCTACTGGTCCAAAAATTGGGACTGGTTTGGCCAAAGCTGTAAATGCAGCTGTTTCTGTAAAATCCAGTAAGGAAACGATGGGAGAAATTGCAAAGCGATACAATCGACCAGAAAATTGTAATTATCTCAAAGCCCCTAAAGTTAACAAAGAAATTTGGGAGGCTATGAATAAAAATGCTCACTCATCTGATCTTGCTTTGCAAGAAATTCAGAGATATATGGCTCAAGGGTTGATTCCCATTCTCTCTTTAGCAGATCAATTGGCTAATAACAAAGACCTGGATATTCAAAAAACAAAGTCTATGTTGTCTGACTCTATTAGTTTATTGGGTTATGGTTTTTATAATCTGTCAATGAAGAGGAGAAATGATTTAAAGACTTGTTTGAACCCAAGATTTAGAAAACTTTGCAGTTCAGACACTCCTGTTACGGAGCAATTATTTGGAGACAATTGTACAACCAAACTCAAAGATATGGGTGACATGAACAAACATTCATTAAGTTCCTTCAGGGGTCAAGGCTATGGTTATAACAACACAAATAAAAGCAGGTCTAACTCTTTAAACTTCCGGGGTGCTGTTGGTCAAGGTTACCAACAGCAAAATCAGTCTCAAGGTTACCAACAATACAGACCTCGTGGAGGCAGACCGTACTACAAAAGAGGGGGATATTTCCCCAACCAGAACAAAAGCCAAAAGAAAGGCTTCCAGAACCAGTGAATAAGGTGAGAGCACTCGATTTTGATTATTGGAAATTTTACACTAGTGACAAGTGGATATTAGAGACTGTAAAAGGTTACAAGATTGAATTCATTGAGATACCTGTACAAAATTCTATACCAAAACAGATTTCTTTTTCTGAGAGTGAATCAGTGTTGGTTCAAAATGAAGTTGATGTTTTGTTAGCAAAAGAAGCAATTAAAAAGGTTTTGAATCCTTCTAATGAATTTATTTCAAATATATTTTTGGTTCCAAAGAAAGATGGGACTTCACGACCCATAATTAATTTAAGAAATCTCAATGAATTTGTAGAATATCATCATTTTAAACAGGAAAATCTACAATTTGTGCTAGAATTAATTGAAAAAGGTGACTACTTTACTTCAATTGACTTAAAAGATACATATTTTAGCATCAGTATACATCCAGAGTTTCAAAAATATTTGACTTTTAGATGGAAAAACGATTTGTATAGCTTCAAGGTTCTTCCATTTGGACTTGCTTCTGCACCTCGGGTTTTTACCAAGATTCTGAAACCTGTTTTTGCTGCTTTTAGAGCAAACAAGATAAAGTGTTGTTATTATATTGATGATTCCCTGGTAATAAACAAAAACTACAATGAATGTGGATGTGAAAGTCAATTAATTATACATGAACTTGACAAACTGGGGTTCACAATTAACATGAGGAAGTCTGTCCTTGAACCAGCACAGAGAATCATATTTTTTGGTTTACTTATTGATTCAGTGCAGTTTAAAGTGTTTTTAACTGATGAAAAACTTTTAAAAAATATTTCATTGTGCAGAGAAAGTCTGAATGAAAAGTCTGTAACGATTAGATTATTTGCATCTTTGATTGGTCTTGTAGTCCATGCTTTTAATGCTATTTTTGAAGGACCTATGCATTATAGAAATATGGAAAGAGATAAAATCAGAAATTTAATAGATTTGAATGATTATGATTCCAAAATGCTTATATCAAATGATAGTGAAGCAGAGATAATTTGGTGGTTAAAAAATGTCGACAAGTTAAATGGGAAATTGATTCGAACTCCTCCCATTGATTTCTGGATTGAAACAGATGCTTCACTAAAAGGCTGGGGAGCTCGATTCTTTACGAATTCTGTAGGTGGTCGATGGACTTTGGCAGAATCTGAAATGCATATTAATGAATTGGAACTTCTGGCAATTAAATTTTCACTGAAAGCTTTTTTCAACGGTTATAAAATTTGTCATATAGGAATAAAATCTGACAATATTACAGCTGTTTCTTATATCAATGCTATGGGAGGTATGACATCAAAATCTTTAGATTCAATTTCATGTGAAATTTGGAATTGGTGTATTCAGAGGGATATAATATTATCTGCTAAGCATATCCCTGGTATTGAAAATATTCAAGCAGATTACATGTCAAGACAATTTTCAGATTTTAAATAGTGGATGTTGAAACCTTGTATTTTTTCTCGTATTTGCCATCAATTTTTCTTGCCTGATATTGTTCTTTTTGCCTCTCGGTTGAATGCACAATTAGATATTTTTGTATCTTGGACTTTTGATCCAGATACAGCTGAAGTTGATGCTTTTACTATAAGTTGGTCAAACTTTTGTCCGTATATTTTTCCTCCTTTTAGACTAATTGGAAGAATATTCAATAAAATACTGTCGGACAAGGTAGAGAAAGCAATTTTAATTGTACCTCTCTGGAAAACACAAAGTTGGTTTCCTTTACTTATATCATCTTTGATATCTATTCCTGTCAGGTTACCACGGCACAAAGATCTACTTGTCATGCCACATACGGGAGAAAACCACCCATTGACAAAGAAAATGTCCCTGATCGCCTGTATTGTGTCAGGAAACACCTCGAAAATCGAGGATTTTCAGAATTTGAATTTATCATTATTATCTCATCACTTAGAGGATCCACCGTTAAACAATATCAGTGTTGCTGGAGGAAATGGGTTCATTGGTGCAATTCGAGGAAAGTTAATTCCAATCATCCGTCTGAAATAAATGTTGTTCAATATCTTGCATATCTAATGGAACAAAAATGTTCTCTACCTGTTGTTAATTCGAATAAAGCTATGCTGATGCATACTTTGTCTTTGTTTCGGGTAGATTGGATTAATAAGCAATTTTTTATACCAAAGCTATTGAAAGGCTATTACAATTTGAACCCACCTAGACCAAAGTGTAAGTTAACATGGGATGTCTCAAAAGTTTTACTTTTTCTCAAAGATTTGTACCCTTTAAAAGATTTGTCCTTGAAAATGTTAACATGGAAATTAGTTGCTCTGTGTGCTTTAACTACTGCTGCAAGGGCTCAGAGTCTGTCAGCATTAAACATTGATTATATGAGTGTTTATAACGATAAGATTATTTTTCAAATCCAAACACTTGTAAAAACATCTAGACCTGGCGTTCCTCTACCTTCTGTGATATTTTTTCAATATGAGAAAAAGGAATTATGTGTTGTTGAAACATTAACAGAATATCTGCATAGAACAAAAGATATTCGTAAATGTTCTGATCTTTTTATTTCATATAAAACTTATAATAAAGTGACTACATGTACTCTAGCTCGATGGTTAAAGAGTGTGTTATCTTCATCTGGGATAGATTCCACCTTACATACTGCTCATTCTTTTCGTGGAACGGCGGCGACAGTGGCTTTCGCTTCTGGTGTTTCTATGAAGAACATTATGGATACTGCAAATTGGACTTCAGCTAAAACTTTCTTCCAGTTCTATCACAAGGATTTGCTAGTCAGTGATAACGATTTTGCTGCTCGTGTGCTTGAGTGTTGAACTGTGAAATTTTTGTGTTATGTTTCCTTTTGGAATGAAGTTAAATAGTTCATAATTTATTTTTCTTTCTTTCTTTTTGGTTTGTCTGAATATGTGACAACGCTTTGAATATGCTATATGATACCCACGTAGAGCCGAAAGGCGATATGTAATAGAATGGTCCCTCATCCAAGCATACCTTTAGGGATGTGAAGGATGAGAGACATTCTATATAATGAGCCTGAGGCTCAAGAGGGTATCATATACCCACCCAGTTTAACACTTTGATTCAAACTTCTCCCAACCCATAATCTTATTTATATATATATGGGTTGTCACAAATATTTTGAATAATGATGCCGCACGAGGATGGCCGTTTATATAGGGGTGGAGTACACAATGGTGTCACATTCTATTGTTATTTAAATCTTTGAATTGAGATCTTCAATGTTATGCCTCGCTGAACTCGGGAAAGCAATGCTATATGATACCCTATTGAGCCTCAGGCTCATTATATAGAATGTCTCTCATCCTTCACATCCCTAAAGGTATGCTTGGATGAGGGACCATTATACATGTTCCATCAACAATAAAACTTTTCGAATACCCTATCAATTGAAACATGTTTGAATCAACTAAGATATTTCATTTGACTTTCAAGTGTTTGCTCTCGGTGATGACGTTTCATTGGATTTACGCTGTCATCGTGATGACAACAGTGATGAATTCTGATTGGCCGAAAATGAAATGGACATTAAATATGTTCAGCATTATCATACTAGTTCAGATCCGTGAGTACTTTATTATTGTTTATTTTGACCCAGTTTGTGAAATCACCTGACAGTAAACAAATCTATATATGCAATTATTGCAACCTCTGAACTGCTATCAAAATCTTGTATGAGAATTGAGAAATGCCAGTGATTGTGAATGTTTATCATATTAGCTTTAGCATTCGTAAATATTCATGAATTTGTCAGTTCCATTTCATATTGAAGTCTGCAGTTGGTCGTCCTGATGCCATTAATTTGCAAAAAAAAAAATTTCTATTCAATTTTAGACTGACTATCGGGAATGCAGATTCAAGATTGGATATTCAAAATGAAATTAAGACAAAAATGTTTTCTGCGAGGAATGTATTAAACTCAACATCATCACATGACAACAACAGAAAATAAAATTTCAGCAGATGCAACATGTTGTTGAAAGAATCAAACCTACTATGCTCAGCTGGAATGGGTCCACAAAGAAAACTACAGACAGTGAGACTGCTGGAGAATATTGGATGAACTGTTTGTGAAAAATCAATCCCCTTTCATGAAAGATTTATACTCAACTGAACAATTCAGCTGCACGTGTAGTTTACCGTAAAATACCGATATACAAAAAGCGAATATATTGTTTCAAAATCAGTTTTAGATAAAGTTTGAACAAATGAATGAAGATTTTTGAACTAATTTCTTGCAATGTGAGCTTCACAGACAGCAATTACTGGATTCCTCAAGGAATGTTTGATTTAAAATGTAAAATGTTTAATGTAATAGAAAATAATAAATCAGACACAGGACAACAATTCAAATACTTTGTATTAATAAGATGGACATAAAATTTGTTTCAAAACAAAAATGAGAAATACAGCAAATTGGAAGATGGGTGGCATTTTGAATTTCATCTCTCTGTTATGCAACTTTTAAGTCATTGATAGATAGCTAGCTAGTTAATTGTGCATAAATATATTTTCTTATTTTGATACAAAACCTAAATTTGTTTTAAAAATTAACAAGAAAGTGTATTACGCATCGATTTTGCATTGCATATTTAATGCATATTATTCTTTTTAATGTCTTTAACACAGAATCTAATATTCATGGAAATATAATGATTTGTTAACAATTATTTAGAACAGGTAAAATAGTGCACTTGTGTATCCCCGTTATCTGTAGACAGAGTACACACTTGTGTATCCCCGTTATCTGTAGACAGAGTACACACTTGTGTATCCCCGTTATCTGTAGACAGAGTACACACTTGTGTATCCCCGTTATCTGTAGACAGAGTACACACTTGTGTATCCCCGTTATCTGTAGACAGAGTACACACTTGTGTATCCCCGTTATCTGTAGACAGAGTACACACTTGTGTATCCCCGTTATCTGTAGACAGAGTACACACTTGTGTATCCCCGTTATCTGTAGACAGAGTACACACTTGTGTATCCCCGTTATCTGTAGACAGAGTACACACTTGGTTTTTCACCAAAATGGGATTAATTGATAAAGAAATGAAATTGAGGTAGTGTAAGGAGATTATGACAAATTAACATGACCGTTTCTGGTACCTTGCAGCTTTAGTTGATGCTCAAAAAGTATTAGAAAACCCATAGTACATATGTAACACTGTTCAGAAATTCTGAATGTTGATAGATGATAAAAATCAGCGTCAAAAATGCTCAGGAAACATTAAGCTTAATGTACTAGATTTACATGTAGCAGTTGAGCAGTTCCTATTTAATGTTTCCATGGAGATAAAACAGTCAGATTACTATTTTTTATAATATTTTTGGACCAGCTGTTGTTAAAACTGACTCAACTGAGTACAAGAAGGTAAAATACTTTTAGCTAATGTTAATGAAAAGAAATCTAAATAACCAGCATCATGTTTCCATGGAAACAGGTTTCTTTAGCAAGCGAACTGCAACCTGAATGCTGTGTAACTGTGTTAATTAGCGTATTTTAGCAAGCCCATGCATACATAAAGTTAAGGTATTATAGAATCAATCTACTGAAGTACATTGACATGTTTAATATAAAGCAATTCAAGCACATTCATAAAAATTTCATTTCTTTAGAAGTATAATCTTCTATCAATGCCTTTTGATTTCAAAATTTTATATTTGTTTGTTTGTTTGCTCTACGTCCCGTCGAGAATTTTTCACTCATATTGAGACGTCACCAACTGTAGGTGAAGTACCACAAATTTAGACCTATGCTTAGCGCTCAGGGCCGTAGCAGTGAGGGTTCGTTAACGTGCCAACGCCTACCGTGACACGGGACCTCCGTATTTAAGGTCATATCCGAAAGACCCGTGATTCTCACTTCTAAATGCCGAGCGTTTGGCGAAGGAGCAATCACTACCTATTTTTCGTCTTTGGTTTGAAGCGGCCATGGCACGAGCGGGGCTCGAACTCACACCTCCCAGTTATTAGACGATAGTTGTAAACATGAGGTCAAATAAATGAAGATATTAAAAGCACTAAAAATGGGTTGTTTGACCTCCCGCTCGAGAATATTTCACTCATATGGTGATTTCACCATAGCCGGTGAAGGGTTGCAAAATTTAGGCCTATGCTTGGCGCTCAGGGCCTTTGAGTAGGGAGGGATGGTTATCGTGCCACATCTGCTGTGACAGTGGCCTCGGATTTTATGGTCTCATCTAAAGGATCGCCCCAATAATTTGCAAATCGTTAGTACTGCTAACTGTAGATATACTTATATTAAAAAAAATCGATCAAAAGAGTTTTATTTACTTTGATTATATAATTATATCAATCCCACATACATTACACAACTGAAATATACACCATATGCTATAATCAGTTTAAAGTATAAACTTCAACCTCACACAGTAGCAAGGCATTGTATGTCCCGGCTGTGATCTGCAGTCTCACAAACCTAATGTAACCACTGGATTTACATACAACATCTGCCACTTGTTTCGCTATTCCTGGTCCTTTGAAATATCCACAGACTTGGAAAAGCGATCCCGTTAATGATAACTGCACGGATATATCATGGAACTCATTTCCTGGAAAGGAGAGATCACGGACTGTACCACACTTATTCCAAGCTCGTCGAACATAAGTTACTATTTCCAAGTCTTTTTGTTGCGATTAATGAAACAAAACAAACGTGTCCTATAAGTAATATGATTTAATTTTGCATACTGTTTTATGAAAAAGAAAAAAGAAAAATCATACTTGCATTCATTAGTCGATGTCTCTTTTTTTTTCTAAAAGAACTAGCTCTTCGATTTGTCGAAAGGTTGATTGATTGATTGATTGGGGTTATACGCCGAATTGGCAATATTTCAGCCATTTTACGGCGGTTAAGCAACTAAAATAAATTTGGTTGGGAAAGTTGTAAGTTTCACTGACGGCCTATAGTGAGCCTACTCTTTATTCGAAAATCTAAAGTCTTTTCCACCCATCTATGATTCGAATGAAAAAAGAACCAAATTTCACTCACCCGTCGCGTCCATCCGGTAGAATAATCGCACAAACGAGATCAGATAGGCTTCATACAGGTCAACTTGAAACCAGGGAGAATGTTCAAAGTTCGAAAGGAAACACTGATGAGAGCTAACATAATTTACGATTCGACCGTCAACAGCATACCCGGCATGGTAGAAGTGAGAATCCCAGGGCCATACTGAAGACGAAGCTGCAGACTTAGAGAGAGCAGCGTTTCTTTTCCAGTATCTCTCTAAATAACGAAGTGATATAATATGATATTAACACAAACACAAAAATGAGAGAGAGAGAGAGAGAGAGAGAGAGAGAGAGAGAGAGACTGTTTGGACAAGCACGAATTGAATGCTTTCATCGTAATATACTTTGATTCACCAAATAAGTATGTCTGTTATTTGAAATACTTTGTGAAACTGAAAATTCTAATAAACAATTAGCGTTATAACTTTTTAAAACTTAGTTCTAATTATGAAACATATTTTTGCCAGTTAGCTCAGTGGTTAGAGCGTTGGCTTCGTAATCGGGAGGTCGTGAGTTCGATCCTAGCCCGTGTCATGTTAACCCAAAGACTGATTGCTCCTTCACCAAACGCTCGGCATCTGGAAGTGAGAATCACGGGTCTTTCGGATTTGACCTTAACAGCGGAGGTCCCGTGTCACGGTAGGCATTGGCACGTTAAAGAACCCTCACTGCTACGGCCCTAAGCGCTAAGCGTAGGTCTAAATTTGTGGTACTTCACTTACAGCTGGTAACGTCTCATTAGGAGTGCAAAATTCTCGACGGAACGTAAAACAAACATATCTTTCCATAAGTACTGTTTATCTTTAAATGATTATACTGAATTGATGTTATTTAAGAATGGGAGGGGAATACGCAAGTCTCAGGAGTTACGTCACAGTGGCAAAACTTTTGTAAACCATTGTAGGATATATACTTCTATCGTAGTAAAGTATCTACATAATAAATGACGTGTTGTCGTATTCTATTCATTACTCATATAATGAAATGTTAAAACAGTAGATTTTACTGTAGTGATGATAATTTGTCTGGTAAAAAGTTTCAGTGTCGTAAGCAACAACTTGTAATAATCGTCTTTTGAATGTACTGCAGTTGTGAACAATGCGCGGATGAATCTTGATAAATAGATATAGTGCTGCAGGTTTAATCGTTAGGAATTACAAAAATAATGATTGATGGATTGGTTATTTAATGTTTAACGTCCCGCTCGAAAATTTTTCACTAATATGGAGACGTCACCATTGCCGGTGAAGGGCTACAAAATTTAGGCCTATGCTCGGTGCTGATGGCCTTTGAGCAGGGAGGGATCTTTAACGTGCCACACCTGCTGTGACATGGGGCCTCGGTTTTTGCGGTCTCGTCCGAAGGACCGCCCCATTTAGTTGCCTCTTACGACAAGCAAGGGCTACTAAGATCTATTCTTACAGCCCGGATACCCACGGGGCCAAAAAAGAATGAAAGTAGAATATGAATGTAAAAAAATTCATTCTTGAAAATGCATGAGGATATGAACTGCAGCGCTTCGTGCAGACATACATCATGAAGCTTGTTAGCTGATGCAGTAGGAAGACACTATGAGTCATGACTTGAATTCAGACGTTTTTATCCAGCTGGAATGAAAGTTATTTACCAACAGTTGTGATACAATATACCGAGGGTTTTTTTTTTCCGCTGGTATGAACAATTTAGTAATTTTCTAGCTCATGGGTATACAAATAATTTTAGCAGAATGTATTTTGGCGGAGATGGAGTTCAAATATAATAATTAATAAAGCATTGTAGTGTTAATAACCTATCTATAAAATGTTTCACTGCCGCCAGGAACAAGAAAAAGGAGTTTATTTACCTCTCAAGCGCTACATGAACCGTTGGCACCCCCCCCCCCCCCCTCATCAAAACCCTGCTTTACAGTTGTATTTCATGCGCAAATACGTAAATATGATTCCAGATACATTTGGGTTCATTTATCTTTAAAATGTTGGCGGCGTGATACCAAACTGCTCACATACGCCAAAATTATCACTCCGTAATAAAAATCCAGTTGTATCGTTCACCGCCTTAGTATTTCACAATTCTGAAAGATACTCACCATACTGTCTCCAACCATTTTCAAGACTGCCAACCACGTTAATGGTCACGCAATTCCACCGACACATCATTTCGATAGGGTGATGGAAAAATGTCACTCCGACATTTTGACTACACAGACTGGCACATTGAAGTAAACTTTTCACTTTTTGGATTTCACAGTTGTAACTGTAATATGGGGACGTAAAACCTTTGAATACAAATGTAGAGGTAGACGAGGGAAAATAAAAAACAAGATACAGGATGTGCCGAAAGTTAAGGATAGTCATGGCTACATAATTTTACAGTTGAAGAAAAGGACTGCAGTTTTCTGCTAGCTTATATAGTTATAAAACGTCAATCAATACTCCGGTAGTAGATAAAAACTTTATCATTACTTATTTAATGCAGCTGATGCATATCTATACTACTCAAAGTTTGATAAGGATCATATTTTTCAGCACTTGTAAAACTTTCAACAAAGGTGAATGACAACCAACACAGAGTGATTTATGTTCAGAAATGTTTACTTCAAGAAATTGTGACAGAAAAATTTGGCAAACATGACATTTCATCGCATACTCCTAAGGTAAAGGGAGAGTACCCTGAAAAGCATGGTAATTTCATGATCACGGAATTGTTTAAACTCTGCACATTCCATTTCACACTGCACAAACAAGTGTCAATAGCGGGTATGGCCTCCGTTAGCTCCAATGACAGCTTGGCAACGTCGTCTCATGCTTCCAACGAGGTTTTGAATGGACGCAAGAGAGATATTGTTCCATTCTTGGATCAGAACATTTTCAAGTTCCTGGAGGGTGGCTGGTTGTACAGGACGACGTGAAATCGCTACCTGAAGCATATTCCAGACATGCTCGATAAAGTTGAGGTCTGGAGAACGAGCTGGCCAGTCCATACGAACAATTGTCTCACGTTCCAGGTACTCGTCCACCACCCTAGCACGATGTGGACGTGCATTATCGTCCATGAGGATGAAGTCAGGACCAACAGCACCAGCATATGGTCTCACGTACACATCCAGGACTTCATCTCTGTAGCGCACTCCGGTCATCGTGCCTCGCCTTAGGACATGGAGATCAGTTTGTCCAGTTCGACTGATTCCTCCCCAAATCATCAACGACCCACCACCATATCTGTCATTTTCAGCAACATTAGCGTTCTGATATCGTTCTCCTGCCCTTCTCCACACTCGTGCACGACGATCTGTGAAGTCAACACAAAACCTCGACTCGTCTGTGAAAAGTACAGGGGCCCAATCAGCAACCCTCCAATTCACATGAGCCCTCGCCCAATTCAAACGATCTTGTCTGTGTCGCTGAGTAAGAGGGATGCGAATACAGGCTCTCCGGGAACGAAGACCACCTTCATGAAGACGATTACGCACAGTTTGCGTGGAAATGTTAACTCCAGTTGCATTCAGAAGATCATTTCTAAGCGCAGTCGCCGTTGCAAACCGATGACGTCGTGCTGAAATCAAGAGAAAACGGTCATCTTGCTGCGTGGTGGACCTTTCTCTGCCGCCTCCATGTCGATGAGAAGCTGAACCATGAGCTTGATACCGGTTCCAAGCTCTGCAAACAACGCTCTGACTGACACCCAATAGCTCTGCAACGTGACGTTGTCTTGCACCATTTTCGAGCATTCCTATGCATCTGGCTAATTCTTCAATAGTCAAACGACGTCTTTGACGTTGTGGAGGCATTTTCATAGAGTAACAGTGACTTAAACGAGGTCAGATGTAAAGACAATGGCCAAATTCAAATCAACGACAAGCACTCAGAAATGTGAATAATGTGGGTACCATGCTTCACGTGCTACTCATGATCACTGCAGCATGCATTTCCCTACCTAACCTGTGTTTTGAGGCTCAAGAGGGGTCAGTCCAACACTATGATGAAATTTGCGTGTCTTATCAATTCATATATTGATTTTATAATGTAAGAACTATATGATCCTTATCAAACTTTGAGTAGTATATTACTCTTTATAGATCAAACGCCCCATGGGGATCCAAATTGAAACAGGTCTTCAGCACCCCTTGCTTGTCTTAATAAGGGACTACATGGGGCGGTCCTAACCCAAAAACCGAGGCTTCGTGTCACAGCAGGTGTGGCACGATAAAGATCCCTCCCTGTAACAACGATGTTAACGGAAAATAGAATCGACAATGATATACAATTTATCTAAAGATAAACTAAAGTGTCTTCTTTACGAAATAAATGAAACCTACCAATTTAGAGTCAGGCAATGAAATCTACAATACTGAGTCAGAAAAATTTACAATATCGAATGGTGAAGTTAACAATGTGTTAATCGTAATCATAAATCCTAGAGACATGTACAAGTTCGAGTGTAGGGCAACACGGACATCCGACAAAGCGAAGGTAGGATCAGGTGCCATGTAGGAGTAAGCATCCTCTTCTGACCGGTCACACCCGCCGGGAGCCCTTGGTCTCAATTAGGTATACGCGATTACCCGAAGTCAAAGTTAGTATGAAAAATGACAGTCTAACAAAAGGTATGAAACATATGTCTCAAAGACACTTTGTAATCCCAAACAAGGTCATAATAGCGATCGTAAAATTTGCGAAATTATGACTTCAAAGAAGATTCGTTATAACCCTGCAACATAAACTTTTTTGTCAGTAGTTGCCCTCACTTTAAAAAAATTCTCATACGCATGGTATGCTCTTGCGTATCGAATCAACTGGGAGATATACACACCATAAGCAGGCGAAAGTGGTATATTACTACGTAGATATGGAAAGTTGATGATTATAAAGTTGAAGTCATCACGCTTGTCATATAATGTAGTTGTCAGCCTGTCATTAGAGTCAATATTAAGTAAAATATCCAAATATGAAGGCAGACACTTCAGATTCTGTAGTGTCCGTTATGTCGAGTTCATCGGGATATATCAAATGGACATAGTTATCAAAAATTATGATTGTTGATTGATAAGACGTCATCGATATATCTATATGTATGGTTGAAGGGCACGGCAAGTTTTTTGTTTTTATCCTGTAACAGTTTCTGAACAAATTCCGCTTCATAAGAATATAAAAATAAGTTTGCCAATAAGGGAACACAATTAGTGCCCATGGGAATGCCAATGGATTGTTTGAAGACTTGGTCTCCAAACACTACGTAAATGTTTTCAATCATACTCTTAATGTCTGCTTCAGAGTACTTGTGCTGGCTATCAAATTTACTATGTAGAGTATAAAACGTATCAACTAAGCAATGGCTCATATTCTTTAATTGATATAAGCATAGTGGATCCCTCTTTACATTTGTACATTAGGATTTGTACGGAAGTGATCGGTTCCCTATTTTTGTTAAAACAAATACTCCTCCAGAAAACAACCCTGCTAAAAATTGGACACTGGACAAAACTGGTTGGTCATATTTCGAAGCTCAATGTTTGCAACATATCTCGACGAAAGAGTTAATAACCAACCAGTCCCCATTCAAAAAATTACTGAAACTTTATTACAGATTGCAAATAAATGCATACCTAAAACCTCGACAAATTCTACAAAAAAACATGGTTTACAGAAGAATGCAGTGAAGCAATGAAAGCTCGCAAAATAGCAGAAAGACTATTCCGCAGATCACCTACTTCTTCATTGATGATTGATTGTTTGTTATTTTCCGCCACACTCAACATTTTTTCAGTTATCTGGTGGCATCCAGTTTTTATTGGTGGAAGAGAGAACCTAGATACAATGTACCCGGGAAGAGACCACCGAGATTCCGAACGTAAACTGGCAAACTTTCTTACATCTATCGAACCCGCGCCGACTAGAGGGCTGCAAATTTGAGCGCGATGCTCTAACCACACGGCCACGGAGGCCCCTTCCTACTTTAAATCTGACTAATTTTTGCATACATCGAGCAAAGGCTCGTAGAACCTTAAATATAAGTAAACGAAAATCCTGGAAAACATTTGTTTCAAGTCTAAATTCGCATAGTCCTATAAATAAATCTGGAATGTAAAAGAAAAATAAATTGTTCCAATAAAAAAACATCAACATCTGAAGGCAGGAAATTAAATAACCACAATAAGAAAGATATATCAAACACGATCTCTAAAATCTCATCAAAATACAATATGAACCCAAATTTCATCTCGAACAAAAATACAGAGGTACGGAAAAATTTGCATTTTACATCTGAAAACAATGAATATTGTATCGAACCATTTACTTATGATGAATTAATAAAATCTCTAGAAGTCTCATGGTACATCCGAAAGTCAGGACCAGATCCATTATCAAATAATAGAACACATTCCTAAACCTACCAAAGAATATATTCTGCACATCTTTAACATGACCTTGGAAAGTGGTAATTTCCCATCGTCCTGGTCGCACGCTGCAATTATTCCTATTCCAAAACACGGGAAGGATCACCCAGATCCTAATAATTACCGACCTATCGCCCTAACAAACTGTATATGTAAAACCATGGAAGAGATGATCAACGAACACATGGTATGGTTTCTTGATGCTAATAACATTTTAACTGATATACAATGTGGTTTCAGTAAAAGTCAAAGCATGTAGACCAGATAGTAAAACTTGAAACCTATTTTCGAGATGCCTTTGTTAAGCATGTCATGTCTTCTCAATATATTTTGTGATTTAGAAAAAGCATAAAATACCACATGGAAATACGGTATCTTAAATGAACCTTATAATATTGTTCTGAGAGGGCATTTACCAAACTTCATCAATAATTTTAAAGTAATAAACATTTTAACTTTCCGCTTAGGATCTACATTTTCAGATAATTTCAAACAAGTAATTTGCGTTCTACAAGGAAGTATTTCATCGGTTACATTATTTAGTACAAAAACAAACAGTCCAGTTAAAGTACTCAAAAACGACCTTCATGGAAGTTTCTATGTTCGATGACTTTGTTCTCTGTTATGAATAAAAAAAAAAAAGAAATTCTACTGAGCGAAAACTACAGTTATGTTTAACCAAAATTCAAATTTGGGCTGATGTGAATGGTTTTAAAGTTTCCAAAATTAAAACCACGGGCATGCATTTCTGCTCTAAACAGGAACACTACGATGATCCAAATTAGATGGTACACGAATCAAAGTAGTGAAAGAGTTTAAACTCAAGCACGGATCTAGAGGGGGTTGGGTGGGGTGGGGGTTCTGGACTGATTGCACGTTATAAAAAAGGCTATTTCGTATGGGCGTATGTGATGTACAGTTAATAAATATACATTTGGGCTGAGTTTCTCCCTTAAGTAGATAGGAATGTGTGTATTTTGAATGTGCGATGCGTATTCTTGAAATAATAACTTCCTCGCGTTTCATTATGACGTTACACGGAAATTATAGGTCCGACATTATGGTTCAGATTTTATAGCAAACAGGGTTTATTTACTTTTATAGCAATTGGGGTGCATATTTACAACATCCTGGTATTGTTTTGACACTTTTTCAAAAGTTGGTTTTAGGTAATGTAATTGACCCGAACTTTTAACTGGAGATTCGTAAATATTATATATGTGTTTGCTTTTTTCTCCACTTAAGATACACGTATATTTACAAGACAAATGCTTTGCTCACAACGAATTTTCCCAGCTACTAACTACATGGAGCACAATCCACCGCACAATTATCGCAATTTTCATTCACTTTACGCGAAGCACGGATTCTAACAGATAACGATGATCCTTGGTCTCTAAATCATAAAGTCAGGTAATCAAATCTACAACTCAGAGTCAGGCAATCAAATCTACAACATAAAGTCAGGTAATCAAATCTACAACATAGAGTCAGGCAATCAAATCTACAACATAAAGTCAGGCAATCAAATCTACAACATAGAGCCAGGCAATAAATCTACAACAAAAAGTCAGACAATCAAATCTACAACATAGAGTCAGGCAATTAAATCTACAACATAGAGCCAGGCAATCAAATCTACAACATAAAGTCAGGCAATCAAATCTACAACATAAAGTCAGGCAATCAAATCTACAACATAGAGCCAGGCAATAAATCTACAACAAAAAGTCAGACAATCAAATCTACAACATAGAGTCAGGCAATTAAATCTACAACATAGAGCCAGGCAATCAAATCTACAACTCAGAGTCAGGCAATCAAATCTACAACATAAAGTCAGACAATCAAATCTACAACATACAGTCAGGCAATCAAATCTACAACATACAGTCAGGCAATCAAATCTACAACATAGAGTCAGGCAATCAAATCTACAACATAGAGCCAGGCAATCAAATCTACAACATAAAATCAGGCAATCAAATCTACAACATAGAGCCAGGCAATCAAATCTACAACATACAGTCAGGCAATCAAATCTACAACATAGAGTCAGGCAATCAAATCTACAACATAAAGTCAGGCAATCAAATCTACAACATACAGTCAGGCAATCAAATCTACAACATACAGTCAGGCAATCAAATCTACAACATACAGTCAGGCAATCAAATCTACAACATAGAGTCAGCAATCAAATCTACAACATAGAGTCAGGCAATCAAATCTACAACATAGAGTCAGGCAATCAAATCTACAACATACAGTCAGGCAATCAAATCTACAACATAGAGCCAGGCAATCAAATCTACAACATAGAGTCAGGCAATCAAATCTACAACATAGAGTCAGGCAATCAAATCTACAACATACAGTCAGGCAATCAAATCTACAACATAAAGTCAGGCAATCAAATCTACAACATAGAGTCAGGCAATCAAATCTACAACATAAAGTCAGGCAATCAAATCTACAACATAGAGTCAGGCAATCAAATCTACAACATAAAGTCAGGCAATCAAATCTACAACATACAGTCAGGCAATCAAATCTACAACATAGAGTCAGGCAATCAAATCTACAACATACAGTCAGGCAATCAAATCTACTACATAGAGTCAGGCAATCAAACCTACATCATAAAGTCAGGCAATCAAATCTACAACATAAAGTCAGGCAATCAAATCTACAACATAAAGTCAGGTAATCAAATCTACAACATAGAGTCAGGCAATCAAATCTACAACATAGTGTCAGGCAATCAAATCTACAACATAAAGTCAGGCAATCAAATCTACAACATAGAGTCAGGCAATCAAATCTACAACATAAAGTCAGGCAATCAAATCTACAACATAGAGTCAGGCAATCAAATCTACAACATAGAGCCAGGCAATCAAATCTACACCATAGAGCCAGGCAATCAAATCTACAACATAGAGTTGGGTAATCAAATCTACAATATAGAGTCAGACATTCAAATGTCCTGTATAAAGTCATGTAATCGACCCAATAATCATTTCAATGTCAGGCATATAAAACTACGAACTACAATCAAGGTATCAAAATTAAAATATATAGACTGGGTAACATACATACAAAATAAACGCAGATAGACCTACAAAATAAAGGCAAATAAACCCAGAAAATAAAAAAACAAATAACCTTTTAATTTTTTAAAATGACATTCCAAAAAAGTACCAAGTTGAGCAAAATTGCTTAAATTTTAAAATGTCCAATTATAGTATCCCCCAATACACGGATCAACAGTTCGCACGAGTTACGTCCCTTGTTCGCAATCTTACGGATAAAAAGTCCCTACGTTGGCCTTTGTAACTTTTTGATCTGTAGTTTTGACATTTGATACCTTTCCATCAATAGTCAACTACAATAATGACTCGATGTGGGGCAACTCTTACACTTGTACGATTATAATTGATTAAATATTGTTTAACGTCCCGCTCGAGAATCTTTCACTCACATGGAGACGCCACCATTGCCGGTGAAGGGCTGCAAATTTAGGCCTATGCTCAGCGCTTATGGTCTTTGAGCAGGGAAGGATCTTTAACGTGCCACACCTGCTGTGACACGGGACCTCGATTTTTGCGGTCTCATCCGAAGGACCGCCCATTTCGTCGCCTCTTACGACAAGCAAGGGGTACTGAGGATCTATTCTAACAACCCGGACCCCACGGGTTTACACTTGTACGAAAACTTAATAATTAGCTATAATTAACTGTAGTAACCGCTTAAATTTGGTAGCGTAAAATGTTTCACCGATTGACCTTTGGATGACCCCGCAAAGGGACGTAACTCGCGGCGAAGTGTTGATACGTGTATGCATGCAACTTGATGAATTTAAAGAAAAAGGAGTGATACAGAGGTATGTAGTAGGATATCAGGATATAGACTAGTAGAATACCCGGATATAGGCCGATGATACCATATGTGCATTTAGATCGGTTTTCTTCCATTTTAGATCGAAATATTAGCTTTAATCTCCATAAATGATCAAACGTTCGCATCTCCTAAAATATTTAGTTTGCATTACCATCTTTATCTTGATCTAAACTCAAAGTAAATAGTTATTGCTATACATTAGCCTCAGAATCCGTCAGAAAAACATTAAAAAAGATTCCATTTCCATCTTTAATCTTTCGATTTGTATGGGTATTTAGAATGCAGTATTATGAACATATAAACTTATAAACATGTCAATTAAGACTTGTATTCACAGAATTTTTCCCAAACAACATTCTTTCACGGATCTGGTCAAAAGGGGGTACATGTAACGTATAATTTGAGAGCTTGTCTACGAGAAGACCTGCAAAATGTGATGGAAACAAGGTTGTCGGATTAACGACATATTCGGAGTATAATGGAGTACCTGTACATCAATATCAAATACTTTGTCATATTTTTTTTTCGGGCGATCTGGTCATTGGAGAGGGGTCTACAGCCATGTTACTAAAAATAGCACGTTTTCTGACAAAAGGGTAAAATTACGTATATTTTACTCTTTCTATTTCAATAATCTGACAGGTTATTGAAAATGATTTTAATAAAAATTTGGTACAGTTTGGATATACACATTCATACATGTATAGTGGGACTCTAATGTTTTAGTTCCGTTTAAGTGCAGAAAGGTCACAAATTGGGTACGATTCCACAATTTGGTAAATTATACAAAATTATCACTTCTGAATCACCTAATAGTCCAAAGGTAACCCTTTCATTTATTCCATATTACTTTGATATCTTTAAAGGCCCCGTGAGGATCCGGGTTGTTAGAATAGATCCTCAGTATCCCTTGCTTGTCGTAAGAGGCAACTAAATGGGGCGGTCCTTCGGATGAGACCGCAAAAACCGAGGTCCCATGTCACAGCAAGCGTGGCACGATAAAGATCATGCATATTCAGCGATATGTTTATCCAATCAGAGAGCTCTTAATACTTGCACTTGGTAAACGAATAGTTTGGAAAAACAACAAACACAGCGACCGAAGTGGAGCACGCTATTGAGAACGTTTTAAAAGATTTCAGAATACATTTTTTAAAAGAGGAGCAAAAAGACGTGTTAATGGCTGTGCTGAATAATAAGGACTGCATGACAGCTTTACATACTTTGTATTACCGGAATCCTTCGCTAGCTATTAGTAAGACTGCAATGTTCCGAATGATCGGAGTTCGCACCGTTGATTTACTAGGCAATGCGCTGATTGGTTAGACTAAAAGGTTACTGGATTTGACCTTCGTATGCGGTTTCGTTAGATCCATATGTAGCGATGTATGTGATCAGATCAAAGGATCTAATTTTAATTAGATTGAGTGAACATATCAATTCTTTGAGTTGAGCATTTCCCTCCTGCTTTTAGAGCCTTTCCGCTCTCTGTAGTCACCCCTACACAGGTTTGTCACGCATGGCCCCTGCTTTTTGTTTTGTGGAATTTTACTATTTCACATCAGATGACCAGAAGTATTTACCAATCATTTTTGGTATTATAGGTCCTCGTTGCAATGATGACAGATTGCAAAATTTGAAAAAAAAAATTCTAATTGCAATTGAACGGCCAAAATACATTGTTTGATATGTTACAATTCTGGAATTGAACATATTAGGCGTTACGTTTGCAGTAACACCTAAAATTGAAAGTATAACATAGTATTAAAAACTTTGGCACAAAGCCAAAATGCAGGCTTCATGTAATCTCTATTTGTACACTAATAATGTCAGACACGATTTCTCCTTAAGTGGTTTACATGAAAATATCTTCTGTGTTGTCCCTAATTCGAGATTCTAATGTTTCTGGTAATTTGGTCAATTATTAGAGTATAGGTCAAAGGTCAAGAATTTTCACAGAAGCTATATAACGGTACTGTGGAGATCCGGGTTAGAATACCCCTTGCTTATCGAAGAGTCAATTAAATGGTGCGGTCCTTCGATTTACCGTAAAAACCGAGGTCCCGTGTCACAGCAGGTGTGGCACGATCAAAATCCCTCCCTGCTCAAAGGCCATAAGCACCGAGCATAGGCAAAGATTTTTGCAGCCCTTCACCGGCAATGGTGACATCTCCATATGAGTGAAAGATTCTCTCGAGGGTTATACTATATACAATTAATCAATCAGATGCGTTGTGTTTTAAGAAGGATTTCGTGTTGGAGGGTTCCAGGACTGGCTGGGGGCGGAGACATACCCATAACTGCTTGCTGACGCTGGTTTGCTTTCTGCTATACATGTCCCAGGCCTGTTTACAACTCTCTGCAACGTTTAAGGAATGACTGTTTCGCTATACGATGTAATCTAACTTAGCGGATTATAACATTATAAGCGTACACTGCTCCAAGTTAGATTTTAAAAAATGTAAGTACAGTGTTTTTTTTAATATTGATTATTTTTATAGTGTTTTTATATCGATTATTTTATAGTGATTATTTTACAAATGTAAGATCTTAAGTCGGATTGTCATTTAATTTCATGTAATCGCATTTTATTTTTGTTTTGTTACTTCATCTTACTCTTGTAAAGCTCCTTAGAGTAATTTATTTTATATAAGGCGCTATATAAATTTATTATCATTATTATATCGTATAACATAGGTCAAAATTATTTTCATTCCCTATAATTTAATGGAGAAAAAAACTACACTGTACAAGTTTATAATCTAAACGTAAACAAATT
The DNA here is from genome assembly GCA_024699665.1 of Ostrea denselamellosa. Classification (NCBI taxonomy): domain Eukaryota; kingdom Metazoa; phylum Mollusca; class Bivalvia; order Ostreida; family Ostreidae; genus Ostrea; species Ostrea denselamellosa. The sequence continues at coordinate 1,223,054 of JAMZEH010000002.1, forward strand.
CTGATGAATACAAACTGCTTGCACCGCGCAATGATTCCAATATACCAACGATATGTCGACCGTAAAGGAAGCTATCTGGGTAATCAAGTTTCGCAAATTTAGACCTATTTAGGACCGTAAAAGTAAGAGGTTCTTTATCGAGCCAATGCTGCCGCGACCCCAGTTTCTAAACTTTCAGGGGGCCTCCGTGGCCGAGAGGTTTGAGCATTGCATTCAAAATCACAGGGCCTCTCGCCCTTAGTCGGCGCTGGTTCGATTCTCTCTTGCGCCGATATATGTAAGAAAGTTTACCAGTTTAATTTCGGAAGGTCAGTGGTCTCTTCCCGAGTACATTGTATTTGGATCCTCTCTTCCACCAATCAAAATCTGGACTCCACCAGGTAATTGAAAAATTGCTGAGTGTGGTGGCAAACATCAAACAATCAATAATCTGACATTTCATCCGAACCACCAGCGACTCTCGCTTCTAAATGCGAAAAGTTTATCGAAGAGGCAGTATCTACCTATAATTACGTCTTAGGTTTGATGCGACTAATGTAGAGACAAGACTGGAACCCACACCCTCCCGATCACATAGTTACTTGTATTGAGATTAGTTAAAAGTTTCAGTCATTGCTGAACAAGAGAATCGTAATACGATGTACGGTAAGTTACCAAATGACACAATATATACAATAAAAACACAGGCCAATGATCAACTTTGAACTAACGTTTTAATTTTATGCACATGTTGCGTAAGTCGTACACATTGAATAATCAAGTCGTACACATTGATTAATCAAGTCAATAGAACGCACACATCAACACGTACTGCTGATGTCTTGAGTTTTCATAAGCTATTTTTCTTGTTTATCCTTTCTGCTATGGCAGAAGCTATCTTTTTCTTTTGTGGCTCCGTATAATTAAATATTCGGATCATGGCACGGAGATGGTTGTCCGATTGTTTCTGATCAGTAATATAGTGATAAAATGAATCCTTCAGGAACCGCAAGATTGCTGCCGCTTCTGTTTCTGGTCTCTCCCCGTTTTCGTAGGACTCCCGCCGCCTGTACGATTGCCACTTCGCCAGTTCCATTTCAGTGTCCATCAACTTTTCCAATAGTTCACGTGTTGTCACAGAAGTTGTTTTCCCGGAAATAGCGGCAAGTCTTTCAATCTGCAGAAATGGTGTGTGATCGCAATTAAAATAGGAAATAAAGCCATTTTAATTTCATGTTGAAATGTTAAGAAAACATACTCCTTTACCTCAAAATTCCTTTCAAACTTTGCAGATTCTTGACCTTTTCTGTACATTTCATAATAGATGTCTGCATTCTTGTGTTCCTTCTCAACAATTACAGCCTGACAAAATTAATCATTGTGTAATATTAACATCTACCGGATACAGTTCTCTTATATTGAGTGCCTTGAAAAGAACTGCGTACTACGCATTCCTGTTTCAAATTTGCACATAATTTCTTCCACGTTTTGTGTTATTGATCATATTCGAAAAGAATATAATAGGCAATGATGCAAAAACATGTAATTCTTATAAGTATCTGGGCTATATTAGTATAAGCTATTAGAAACTCTACCTTCAGCTCCTCAACGGTATTTTCTAAACCGGCAACCTTCTCCAGCGCTTGGTCGTATGAAGACTTCAATTCATCTTGATTAACCAGCAGGGTGTCAAGTTCAGCTCGAATTTCCTTAATCTTTAGATCCTTATTTTCTATGATGTCAGCCGCTTCTTTATCAATGTTCTTCTTCAATAAATCGATCTCTTCCACTCGTTCAGCAATATCTTTCTTCAGCTCTTTCACTTCCTTCTTGAGTTGCCTCATTTCCATGTCCTTGCGTTGTGTAGGGGTTACGTATGTTTTGCCGTCGCACCCTTGCAAATCGTGCGACACGTGCCCTTTCTCAAATCTAAGCCTACTCGTTAAAGTCTCTCGAACGCAAGGACTTTCTCCTGAGCAAATGAGATTCAGGGTACTCCCCTTTGGTCGTGACAGAGGGAACCGACCAAAATCAGATGTTTGACGATGTAGGTCCTTAGTGGAATTGGCTTTCGGAAGTATTCCTACTCCATCAATAGTGCGGCGCCTGCTGATTCTATGATCAAATATGGGACAGTTTGTCTCAACACTGTTTTTGAATTCTTCTTGGAGGATTTCTTTCTCCGCGTCCGTTGTTATAACGATGTCTAAGTCTTCTGAACTTCCATCGTTACTGTTTGAAGGTGGACTTGTTTTGTCGCTATTGTCACTGTGATCATTTGTTTCCTGTACGTTTTGGACATTCTCAATGACGTGATCCGAGTTATGAGCTGCAACATCTTGGTTTTCCTTTGTGTTCGTCTGTTTCTCTACAACATCTTCGTCAATCCTTAAATCTTCCAGACTGTCTTTCTCGCTCAAACATGCATCGATTGCAGCTCCCTTAACCAGGAATGCACTCTCTGTTGTCATTCTTATTAACTTCAAAAGGCTTTGACCATGAGCACCATAATCAGATGGGCGACATTGCTAATTCGTTCTCCGTGAGAGTTTATATCGATTCAGCGTGCCCCATGTTTGTTAGCCTGTAATTTAGTGTAGAATGTATGTAGTTGGTTTATACTTCACATTCATGTTGTGTATTGATCCTATGTTTATTTGCCTGCATTTGTGTGATCTATTTGTTGTGTAACAGCTGGGACAGGCACAATCTGATGAAGAGCGTGATTTTTGTCGATAAATAGATCAAACGCGGTTAAGCTACAAAAATATAAAATTATTGTAGATTATTTCAGTTTGAAAAGAGATTTATAAAACCTGCATTAAAATCACGTATACCTCAATTACATTCTATTACATAATGACATGTTTTTGTTATGAAGGCTGAGGAATACATCTTTAATTTGTGGACTATCTAATGCTCCGTTCATTAAGATAATTATTTCAAGTAATTAATCATTCGTCATATCTATTAAGTTCTCTGAATTGATGCGAGAAACTTGGAATCTACACCCGAAATCCACTTTCAAAAACCGTTATATGCTGAAACGAAAATATGGAAAATTACCTAAATATGATAACCACAGCTTGAGTACGCTTGTCTCCAACAATGTTCTTAAGCACCTAATAGAAGACTGTACTTACATTTGTTAAGAGATTTCGTGTGTCCCGGATATATCGTCATCAGCAAGATTGATCACTACACGTGTACAACTATGGTACATTAGTTACCTGCATGTTTACTTACCTGTGTGATAGAAATAATCAATTCAGGGATGTCTTCCCGACGCACACTTCCTTTTTCTTCATTAATTATCAATTTGAGAATTATTCTCTTTGCCTAATTTTATGTCACCATAGTAAATTGAAGTATTCTTTTCCCAGAAACATCCCACACGTACTGAAATACATCTGGCATTGCAAAATGACTAGATCGTACGGATTATATTTGAAACAGACCTCTAATGTTTACATCACAGACGTCAACTACTAAGCTTCCAGACATCTGGTTTACTACAAATATTTTATATTAATTTGTAAAGGCAACTCATGTATGACGATTAGGTTGGTTGTATATTGTTTAACGTTCTGCTCAATAACGTTTCACACATATCACGGCTGGAAACAATTTTTATTCACTGGTTACTTGGACTATTAACTAAGAATAGATCCTCAGTACTCCTTGCTTGCCGTAAGAGGCGACTAAATGGGGTGGTCTTTCGGATGAGACCGCAAAAACCAAGGTCCCCTGTCACAGTGTGTGGCACGATAAAGATTCCTCCCTACTCAAGCTCAAGGCCTGAGCGCCGAGCATAAGCCTAAATTTTGCAGCCCTTCACCGGCAATGGTGACGACCCCATATGAGTGAAATATTCTCGAGCGGGACGTTAAACAATATATAACCAATCAATCAACCAACTTAAAGTTTTGCTGGTCAGTTGATAACTTTTACCCTTTGGACCAGTGAATATGAAAACGACTGGCCCAAATTAAATATTCAATCACAGGTGTCTGAATTTTAATAAATAATAAATCAATATAAATAGAAAAAATATATCTGTCTTTCTAATCTATCGATCAATAACTATTTTTTTTCTATTAATATATATTTTATTTATTAAGATTCAGATACCCGTGATTCAGTAATAATGAAACATTTTCAAGATGGAGCTTACAATCTTGATTAATACAACTAGCAAATAACATCAACCAGTTCAGAAAATGTAGTAATCTTATTATTTGTATCCATATTTTCATTTTTGTCATTTGTGAACATATTATGGCGTCGGTGGCCTAGTGGTTAGACTGTTACACTCTCGCCCGAAAGGTTGTGGGTTCGAGTCCTGGCCACGGCAGGGCCGACGTTATGTCCGTAGGAAAGGCACTTTACACAGATTTCCTCACTCCACCCAAGCGTAAAAGGGGTACCTGACTATAAAAAGTGAAAGATATTGTCAGAATGTTAGTGCTCTAGCTCCTTAACGGCAGCTTGCACTGAGAAAGCTGGAATGTTCTAAAGTCTGCTGGGGGTAATAATGTATTTTGAAGCGCTTTGAGCAGCATATGTTAGAAAAGCGCTATATAAAAACCAATCATTATTATTATTATTATTATTATATAGTGTCGCAGGATACGAACGTATCGCGTATTAGACAGCTCGTAGTATAGCTGTTAGATACCAACTCGTAAATCCCCTTATTGTTCATGCCTTTGTATGAAGTGTAGACGAATCGTGCGAGGACTACCCATTTTATACTCATTACATTACTCCATAGCACAACTTAACAAAACTGAATTTGGACTGAAAACCTGGACGCGCATACATTTAATATTCACTATCCCGATCTTTGAGGAAATGTGATAAGAACTGGAATTGATTAGTCCAACGGGCTATTTACAAAGCACTAGTCCGAATCCATTATTACTGGGCCCAGACCATCGGGCCGTAAATTATATCGAGCCCAGGATATGGGGGCGTCACCTTTATCGGTAAAAGGCGGTATAATTTAGGCCTATGCTCGGCTCTTACGGCCTTTGAGCAGGGAGGGATTTTTATCGTGTCACACCTGCTGTGACACGAAGGCTCGTTTAGCGGTATCACCCGACGGACCGCCCCATTTTATCGCCTCTCATGTGCGGATACTGTGGTATAGGTTACTATTGAAATAATCTACAATATACATACCAACACATGGTCAACGTAACTAGTCAGCAGAATTCCATAGGCGGATAAGAAATATGTCAAAGGGAGCGGGTTCCGACAAATAATTATTTGGACAGCTTTTACAGAATGCAACCCCATTTTAAACCTATGTTTCTGTGCGTAACATGTTAGAGATAACAGATGACAGTTGTAAACAAAAATGCTAAAATCATATTTTTTTCTCTAAAGGAAAAGGCCAAGATAAATAACAGTATTCAATCTCGTAAGTCCTAAAGAAAATACAAATCAGAGAGATGGGCGAACACGGAGGCCCTGGTTATACCAGAGGTGGGATCAGGTGCCTACGAGGAGTAAGTATCCCCTGTCGACTGGTCACACCCGCCTTGAGCCCTATAGTACGATCAGGTAAACGGAGCAATCCGTTGTCAGAATCAGTGTGTCAAGAACGTTGAATTTGTCGAACGTTGAACGTTAAAATGTTGAATTTGTAATTTTGTAAATCATCCAACGTCAATTAAACGTAATTCACAATTAAATACACAAACAGAGTATTTTCGAAATCCGTGGAAGTTTTTTTTCACAAATGTTAACTTTTGCCTGAGAGTCATTAAGTCTGCCCAATGTTGGGAACTGTATGATCAATTTAATCCATGTAATCTAACCGTAAGTGTCTTGTTCATTGTAACTGTAAGAAAATTTTAAGTCACTCCATTAAATGGGACATTCAAACTTTGTTTTCTAAAACTTTTTTTGTGATTAGGGAGAAATTGATATACAAATGTATTACCTATCTCTCTATTGTTCTAGAAAACATTATTTTGCCTTCTTTCGTGGGGATTCTAGATTATTTTTTTTCATACCGGAATACAGCCACCCTTGTTTGTGACATCCGGTTTTTGTCAAATTAGGTTCAGAAATCCTTCAGCTTTGTATATTTAATGGGATCAATATATCGTAATATCACCATTTACTAACCGGTCATACCCTGATGTTAAATTGAACGCCCAAAACAATTAAAACATTTTAAATGTTGTTATCAAAAAAAGTTTGTGATAAGGAAAATAGGTTTTGGCGCCTTTAATTGACTTTGAATGAAATATGAAGAGGACATAATGATTTGTGTTTATGCAAAACGACATCGGACTTACATCGGCAAAATAAATGACCTAAATTCCGACAGATTTCAAGCTGAATTTCTTTTCCATTTCTCTGACACTTTATACTTGTTCCGGAACGATCATTTTAGTAGAGATTGGTTCTTTATGCTGGAAGAAAAAAATCTTAGTGTCACGTGATGTTCTTCTCTTTCCTTGAAGAAAATATCAGCTCACCTTTATTTGTATATTTTGCTTTTATATCTAATGATAATGATTATACATTTTATACTTTTAGGCGAATAGCAATTCATGAAAGTAGCATATATATAAAAATGTACTTCAAAATGATGTTGTTATTTTTGCCTCTTTGCCTACTTGGAATCCAGCAGAACTCATCTAATTTTGTGTATGTAGAGGGTAGTACTTATTTAAAATGTCTAAAATGTATGCTTGAGTAATATTCATGTTGCTTATAGACTATAGATAGGATAGAGAGTCTGAGAATATCGTGAAGTATTTGTCATTAGAAATTTTAATGTATTCAAACGCAAGTTCGATAGCCTTTGCTTCGTCGGTATAAATTGTTGCTTCATTCAAGAGTCGTACCGAGAAAACAGTGATTACTGCAGCAACAGCGACTTTATTTTGGTATTTTGAACCATTTGTATAAACATCAGTTGTAGGATGTTTAGATTGTTTTGTTTCGGATAACGTTTGTTTGAAAGTAGAGGAATTTATTTTATATTCAGAAAGTGATATGTCATCTTTGTGTTTTAGTAATTTCCATGGTGGTGTATCAGAACGTGATGAGGGTTTTATGATGTCCAGATTGATTGATTGATTGATTGTTGTTTTCCGCCACACTCAACAATTTTTCAGTTATCTGGTGGCATCCAGTTTTTATTGGTGGAGGAGAGAATCCTGATACAATGTACCCGGGAAGAGACCACTGACCTTTCGAAAGTAAACTGACAAACTTTCTCACATATATCGGCGCGAGCGAGATTCGAACCCGACTAGAGGTGAGAGGCCTTGTGTTTTTGAGTGCGATGCTCTAACCACTCGGCCACGGAGTCCCCATGATGTCCAGAGGTAAGTTAGAATCATACAAATGTTGGTTTTTTTTTACTCGGCGACCAATTGACGTTATACAGGTCTTATTTTTGTGATATAAATCTTCAAACTGTTGGTGGAAAACGCAGTTAAATGCAGGATTGTCAGTATTAGCTTTTAATTTAACTGGGTATTGTAAGATAAGTTTTATTCTACGTAGATCTAGAGGTAGTTCGTTTGCCTCAACATGCAAACTATCTACAGGAGAGGTTCGAAAATCTCCTGTGCACAGTCGAAGTCCTTGATGGTGGATTGAATCAAGGGCTTTAATGTACGATGTTCTTGCCGATCCATATACTACACAGCCGTAGTCTAGTTTACACCGGATGAGAGAGGGATGCAGATGTAGAAGAGTATTTATATCTGCTCCCTATTTTGTGTTTGCAGAAACTTTTATTATATCAAGGGCTTTTGTGCATTTCTCTTTGAGCATTGCTATGTGCGGAATAAAAGATTTTATAATCAAAAATGACACCTCTGTTACAACTTTAATTGGCGTACCAACTAATTGAAACTGTGGATGATCGTGGTGTTTCCGTTTAGAACAGAAATGCATGCACGCCGTTTTAGTTCTGGAAAATTTAAAACCATTCACATCAGCCCAATTTTGGATTTTGTTTAGACATAACTGTAATTTACGCTCGACGGAATTCATACTTTTTTATTTATAACAGAGAACAACGTCATCGACATAGAGACTTCCATGAAAATCGTTCATAAGTACATAATATTTATATTTACACTAAATATTGTAAAGGCTAAAATAACTAACTGATAAAATGCTTCCTTGTGGCACGCCCATTTCTTGTTCGAAATTGTCTGAAAATGTAGATCCTAAGCGAATATTGAAATGTGTATTACTTCAAAATTCTTAATGGAGTTTGGTAAATGCCCTATAAGGCGTATATTATGAAGATCTTTGAAGATAACGTAATATTACGCTAACTCATAGATTTTAGAACTAGAGGTGTACACATATTTGACCATCTCTCTCTCTCTCTCTCTCACACACACACACACACACACACACACACACACACACACACACACACACACATATATATATATATATATATCACATAAAACGCGTAAAATCAACGAAGCAGTTTTGGGTGAAATCCTACTTGCTACAATGTAGCAACCCCCCCCCCCCCCCGCAGGCGCGGATCCAGCTTTTTTTTTACCGGGGGGGGGGGGGGGGGTCCAAAAGACTTGAAAGTCTGGCGAAGCCCCAGGAGACTCCGGGATTCTCACATTTTCACAGATAGTAGACTATGCGAAATTTGTACCCAAAATTGAAATAGCCCGCGTGATCAATTTTTCAGCTCTGCGGCGGATGTCACAATTACCAGTGACGGGACTGCATTTAAATCTATACTTAGCACTCAAGGCTTTTAGCACTGAGAGTTCTTTTTCGTGTCACGCCTACTGCGATACGGGACCTCGGTTTATATAGTCTTGCATTTGAAAGACATTAATTGAATGAATGATTGACTATTGTTTTACGTTCATTCTTTACATATTATGTGGCTAATACTTACGATAAAATGTAAAATCTTTGCAAATTCCAGGGGGGGTCCGGACCCCCCCGACCCCCCCCCCCTCTAGATCCGCGCTTGCCCCCCCCCCCCCCCCCCCCCCCCAGAAATTGAATCCAATCCTGAGGAGAGAAATAATAACCGTATGTTTGGATTAATTATGACTATAATAGCAATTTATTTTAATTCTACATCATGAAACATTTACTTTGGAATAAATGGAACGGGTCCGTAGGACGTAATTTCAATTGGGGAAGGGGAACATCCTTTCAAATGAGGGAGCCTCCGTGGCCAAGTGGTTAGAGCATCGGGCTCAAAATCACAAAGCTTCTAACCTCTATCGGCGCGTGTTCGAATCTCGGCCGCGGCGTTATGTGAGCAAGTTTGCCAGTTCACTTGCGGAAGGTCGGTGGTCTCTTCCCAGGTACATTGTATCTGGGTTCTCTCCTCCACCAACAAAAACTGGACGCCACCAGATAACTGAAAAAATTGTTGAGTGTGGTGGAAAGCAACAAATAATCAATCAATCAATCCTTTCAAATGAACTTTCATGAATGTCTGAATTTTGAAAATTTTCAAAAATTACGGGCGTCTGGTGTTGGCATTAGTTTGAAAAGAGAATAATAAATCACAAAACACACCTGTGTGTTGTATGTTTTAGATTAAAAATGTCATTATAAAAGGCTTATGGTGTCGGCATGCACCACTGGGTTGAAGACGGTTATTAGTTAGACCCGTACATTATTTGAACCATGAGCATGATAACCCAAGGGACCCAAATGCCATTGCCTGTGTATCATGACAGAGATTTAAAACAGAGGGCGTGTTATCTTCGTCGCATAGATGCATATATTATATAATTTCAAAATTTTTCTGACAAATTCTGATAGAGGGCTCTTGCTGTTTGATCACTTCACTTCATGAATTTGATGAAAACATCGTTATTGTCGTTCACTACGTCGTCTATAATGTTTGAACTAAATGATATGCAAGTACTGGTATCGATATGTTTACACAAGGTAATTAAGTTTTCGGGGCTTTTTTAAATATCATTTTCATTCTTTGTCGTGTTGAAAATTATAATACATAATGAAAAAGTACAAACGTACCATATATACCGCCACGTTTCTAGTAACATACCGGGGAACAACTTTTGAGCCACTCTATTCAAAACCTTGCATGTAAACAGTGGATTTCTTTACTAAAAAAAATGCAACATTTTTCGTCGTGTAGACTTCCTTATTAATATCTTTTTAACTCTTGTTGATCTCATTGTGTATATCATCAGAAAATATCCCCCTGGAAATTGTTATTTCTGGAATCCCCACTCTACCCCATCTGGGTTAGCCGTTGAAGATTATATCAAATCTGTGGATCATTTGAATAATTTAAAGGTAACGATACTGACTCAATTTAAAATGGTTCAAAGGAAATGACGGCAAGCCGATGATATTTTTCTATTATTATTATATTAGTACTATTGTAGTATGTTTTTTCTCTGCAATGTCTCTTATTTCTTATTTATATAATCATGTCCACGTGTACTGAACATGTATATATTAAAACTAATACTAATTCTATGTTTGTATATATGTTTTAACGCAGGACCACAATGAAAACTAGCTGTATGCTAATTGTGTTATCCTGGGTAAATAAGGTTATTATTATTATTATTATTATTTTTCTTTTGTTGTTTTCAGAGTCAGGATACAAGATGAATGTTCAGAAACCGGCCAAGGATATTAGAATCATAACGAAACATAAGCTTCACCAATGAAATTATTTTTGAAATATCAGTCGATTCAATCGTAATGATTGTGTTGCATCTCATCTGTTCCATTGTATGAATCAAAGGAGCAGAATTTATTTTTTCTGATTTTCTTTGAATCTATCAAAAATTTTTTTACCTCTATCAGAAATTGTCATGAAATATGCAGGATCACCAACATCAATACAGTTGACTTTGTCGTGATTCGCATTTGACGATTGATATATAATTCGTTCATTTGCTCGATCAATGGTATATGAATCATGTTAACTGAGGACGGATTTTTAATGAGGAACATTTATTGAATGACGAACAAAACGTCCTTCAAGATGCATCGTCTTCTTCTCTTATTTATGCTATTTTGTAGTGCTTATTCCAAAGGTAAGAAAGTTTAACATTCCATCATGGTTAATTGTTGTTGCATGGTATCATATCAAACATGATAACAGTTAAGTATAGTTATGTGTTTTCACCACATAATTTACCGGTCGCAGTAGCTCAGTGGTTAGCGCGTTCGCCTCGTAACCGGGAGGTCGTGAGTTCGAGCCGCGTTAAACCTAAGACGAAAAAAAATTGGTAGTGATTGCTTCTTCGCCAAACGCTCGGCATTTAGGAGTGAGAATCACGGGTCTTTCGGATATGACCTTAAAAGCGGAGGTCCCGTGTCACGATAGGCGTTGGCACGTTAAAGAACCCTCACTGCTACGGTCCTGGGCGCTAAGCATAGGTCTAAATTTGTGGTACTTCAACTGCAAATGATGACGTCTCAATATGAGTGAAAACGTCTCGACGGAACGTAAAACAAACAAACAATCACCATAGAATTCACTCCTTCCTTGTTCCGAAATAAAAAATAGTGGTCACCAAACTCTCTTAAATATTAACCCATTCCAAACTGGTCCTAAAATTCCAAGCTCATGACACTGTGTACACAAAACTGATCTTATAAATGGTATGTTCACCACAATTTAATACTTGACGTCTAAATTTGTGGAACTTAACCTACAGCTGGTGATGTCTCAATATGAGTGAAAAATTTCTCGACGTGACGTAAAACAAAAAAAACAAAACAAATAAAACTCTATATGTTTAAGATGAAGCTAGGTGACTACTGTTTTATCGTGTACAGATTATGATTTCGTACATGTTTAACTTGTAAATCAGCATGAGTTGGTTGGTTGCGTATTGTTTAACGTCCATCACGAGAATCTTTCTTTATATGGAGATATCACATTGCTGGTGACGGGCGGCAAACTCGGCGCTAATGGCCTTTGAGTATGAAGGGATCTTTATTGTGCCACATCTGCTGTGACACGGGGCCTCGGGTTTTGAAGTCTCATTCGACTGACCGCCCCATGCGACAAGCAAGGGGTACCGATTACTTGTTATAACCCAGATCCCCACGGGATCTCCGCCTTGGATACTGTAATTGAGTACGTACATGAACATACAGGGAAAGTGTGAAAGTGTATTAGAAATATATTTAAGGATAAATTTCATTTTAAGACCAATGGTAGATTTCTGTCATTCATTTTATTTCCGAGAAGAATGGGAATTTTCATATCAGAATATGCTTGAGGTTCTTAAAGTCATGAAATACCCAATATGTTTGACGCATCAAATGAAGTGAGATTTCCTGTATTCATATGGGATGTCATGTGATTTGAACAATGAAATCATTAATATATGATAACTGTGTGTTATCTACACTTTTCATGCACCAATAAAAATATTTTTTGAAATTTTTTTTTAGGGTAATTTTTTCTAATGAATTTCAAATAACGATTTGTGAATAGTGCAAATACAAGGTGGAATTGTAGGACACTTGCGTGGTAAATGAAGGGTTTTAGCAAAAGTAAAACATTTAGAAACAGTTTTACAAACTTCTATAACTGTTAAAATAGCATGGGGTGTCCAATGTTCTTAACACGTGATTGTCCTTCAACATGTTCCTATCAAACCATCTTTATTTTTGCACCATTTACAAGTCGTTTCATGAACATTCAATGCAAACATTTTACCCCAAATTGAAGACCTTCGAAAAAAAAAGTACTTGCCTTAATTGAATAGTAGCAACTTGACTTTGTGTTGCGTATGAAACTATCTACAGTATTTATCATTCTGTTAGACAAAATAATTTTAATTAGTACACAATATAAAGTTATTTTATGCGATATGGCTGTATCGAGAACAGTTCAGTTCAGTTTGATTTAACTCGTTTTTAATGACAGTGTTCGAATTTGCGCACTTTTTTTGTTAGATCCGTGCCACGGAACCGAATTTAGGGGACAGTGCTATTGGATTATTCATGACAAACTATCATTCCATCACGCAAATGCAAGGTGCAGAGAAAACAACGGTACTTTGTCGGAAGTCCCAGACGCTGAAAGCAACGTATTTATTTCAACAAACTTGTGAGTAACCGCCAACGTTTTCATGGGTCATCGATCCTTTTACTAAAATGATATGCCATTTGCTGAAGATGAATTATATAGGAGTATATATCACAAAAATATGTAATTGATGTTTTTATTTTCTTTATTTAAATTGATGATTCTTTTCTGTGGATATATACCTGTATTTGTACAGACTTCAATCTGATTAAAATCAGCTCCTTGATCCACTCCTTTATTTTTATGTTGTCGCTACATGAGGATCTGAATCAACTCGCTTAGAGGTCACGATCAGGTGACCTCAGAATTAACCAATCGGCTCGTTGCTGGCATTTAATTGCCAATCGTTCGGAACTCGTTCCTTTTTCGATAGCTCTACGTAGTTTATATGAAACGAAAGTTTCAACAACAACAACAAAAAAAAAATGGCAGTGACCTCAACAGCGATGAAAACATGGTTTTGAGCGACATTTGCGTTTCGTGTGGTTTTTCTTTTATTGAATCTTATTGAATCCTACACAAAATCAGACGGGCGCGGACAGGTAACGACACGTTCCCATTATGATAATTATTGATTGATTCTATATTGCTTAACGTCCCGCTCGAAAAATTTTCACTCATATGGAGACGTCGCCATTGCCGCCAAAGGCTGCAAAATTTAGGCCTACGCTCGGCGCTCAGGGCCTTTGAGCAGGGAGGGATCTTGATCGTGCCACACCTGCTTTGACACGGGGCATCGGTTTTTGCGGTCTCAGTTGAAAGACCGCCCCATTTAGTCGCCTCTTACGACAAGCAGGGGTTACTGAGGATCTATTCTAACCCGGATCTTCATGGGGCCCCATTATAAGAAACTGAAATTAAAACAATGATCGTGTGAGAAATATGTCTGTGAACTACCCAGATGTTAAAATCTGCGGAGTTTGTTTTAAGTGTCGTCGAACTGTTAAATCAGAACTGAAAACGGATGATTTAAAAAAAAAAAAAAAAAAAAAGAGAGAGAATTAAACAAAAGAATATTAGAGCTGCCATCATACATGTAGACCCACCATCCTCACAGATGTCAGGGGTCGAGTGGACTCAGGACCTCTGGCATTGTGAGGATGTAGACCCACATGCCATATCTTAAATCTGTTAGGGGTCGAGTGGACTCTGCAGAGGATTATTCATTCAGTGTTATTATGATTACAGTTGTAACAAATAACAAAAGTAAAGTCCATTGACATTTCATATTGCCCCGTGGGTATCCGGGTCAGAATAGATCCTCAGTACCCCTTGCTTGTCTTAAGAAGTGAATATTAATTAATTAATTATATGCAGTTTAACGCTCCGCTCGAGAATTTTTCACTCATATGGAGACGTCACCATTGCCGGTGAAGGGCTACAAAATTTAGGCCTATGCTCGGCGCTTATGGCCTTTGAGGACGGAGGGATCTTTATCGTGCCACACCTGCTGTGACAAGGGACCTTGGTTTTTGAGGTCTCATCCGAAAGACCGCCCCATTTAGTCGCCTGGTGGCAATGGTGACGTCTCCATATGAGTGAAAGATTCTCGAGAGGGATGTTAAACAATATACAATCAATCAATATTTCATATTTATTTTCATTGACTGATTCATCAACCGAACTTTCATTAACTTCTAACCAAATTCGGCACAATCTCTATATTTAACATATAAAGCTGTTTGAAATAGTGTGATTTGGTTAGATTATATTGAATTAGACTAGATGTCTTAAGTGTAATGCCATAGCTAAAACGTCTCATAATTTGTGAACATGTTTATACTTTGCACTAACCGCAACATTGTTCTGAATGGAGTTCATAGCGAAGAATTTTCATGAAAAGGATTTCTTTTTGTTGTTAACTGTCCACTACCCTGTGTGCGTTGAAACATAGACGAGTATGATGACTTTACAATGTGGAATCTGATTGTCAACCTGTTGATCCTCGTTGACTTCTATTCTATGTTATACATTGAATAACTGTTGTTTAACAACTTTATAATCGTAAACATGTGACAATTTTGAATCATTTTATTTTAAGGGACGTAGTTGAAGAAATATTTTTTGTTTACATTGTGAAATGAAAGGATGAAATATGTTCACTCAATGAAATTCGATTTGATGCTTTTAAAAATCAGTTTGAGAAAGGATCTGGAATAGCTAAATGAAACTATTTCAAATGGCGTTATGAAGGATATTGCTAATGCTTTGAACAGCTATATCGCTAAATATAGAGATATTGTGCTGGACCTGCTAACATCCTTAGAAGATATCAGGATGACGAAGGATGTGCACATTGGCAAGGTTTAAAGTTCAACTGCAAATTAAGACTGAAGTTGTATCTTATTGTTCCAGATGGTGCAAAATCTTTATTGGATGTAATTCTAACCTAAAGATTTGGGTTTTACATTTATATATGACCTTTGTCATTAATGCTTTAAAACTCAGACTGTAAACAAAGAACAGACTTGGGACAGCATATTTATTTAAATACCTTTTATAGCAATGCTATAGTAGGTGTACATACCTAATTAGTTAAGCAAAGGGGTTTACAACTAAATCAATGTATAGATATACCTTTTAAGTCTGTTTTTAGTTTATAGACTATCAGTGAGGTTCAATTTAGATTGCTACATATTTCCCCCATGGGGATCCGGGTTGTTAGAATACGTCCTCAGCACCCCTAGCTTGAGGGGTCTCGGTTTTTGTTGTCTCATCGGCAGGACCGCCCTATTTAGTCGCCTCGTACGACAAGTAAGGGGTACTGAGAACCTATTCTAACCCGAATTCCCGTTTGTCTGTGGCAAAACACTTTAACCTTACACCATACGAGGTAAAACTAAGAACAGACTTAAAAGATATATCTATTCATCTATTTAGTTGTAAACCCCTTTGCTTTAATAGATTTACAAAACAAAATACTTCTTGTAGGCTTTTCGTTAATTAAAGCATTCACAATCCAAGACATTGATATTTCCAAACTGTTTGGATTCTTGTGAACAATGTTCAGTTTTATTTGTTGAAATTCCGACCTCAGTAATATTCACGTCTAGATCTAAAACCTTGTACATTCGTCGAGAAATTATAATAGTGCAAGTGGCATTCAGTGCAAGAATTTATGCATGTGAAAATAAGGACTTCAATTCTCAAATATCCCCAAACCATTTCCGAAAAGCTTCTTTCTTCTCATCACTTGGACCCCTGCAACTATTAAACTAAGATACGTGTACATCAAAATTATAGTACAGTGCTCCCTCGATATATTGTTCGAATCAAATGTGGGCAATAAAGCGTGGGCGCCGATATAAGGAATTCGCCATTACTGAAAATTCACCGAGCAATCACGAGAATTCAGTAGCGTAATTTATTTGGCTACATTCTTTATGAACATCTAATCTTTAGTTTTATTCAGCGATTATTTGTAATTAACATGATCACCTGAATACCTTGTCCAGCCCGTCACGCTCCACTGCATCGCTCTCCAAATACATTTATCACTTGGAGAGTGATGCAGTGAAGGGTGTTGTATAAATGTCATTATTACCAAGGGTAAACCCTATCAAATTTGACCATATGTTTCTACAAATCAGTGGCATATCACATTATAGGGGGGAAATAGGGTATTATAACGAGGTGTTAACATTTAGGGGTTTCAGGCAACCGGTGGGGGGGGGGGGGGGGCAATATCGAGGGAAGACTGACTGAAGACCATGAGAGATAGAGAGAGAGAGAAATATGTATTACTATGATGAAAAGGTGATGATTTTTTTTACCACAATTATATCGAGGGAATACTGTAAATGAAGACTATGAGAGAGAGAGAGAGAGAGAGAGAGAGAGAGAGAGAGAGATAGAGATGAATTACTATGATGAAAAGGTGATTAATTTGTCTACCACAATTGTCGAGATTCTTTAATGCGCACCAAATTCTTTAGGATCTCAATTAAATAATCAAATTTGCCGCGAGAAATATTCACAATACTCTGTAAGTGAAGATTAAATTACATGATTATCCCCTCAAGTGCTGCGAAATATATAAATAAATAATGTTTGCATTTTTCATACTTTTAATATAACTCCGTCAAAGCTTTTTGCCATTATATGTATGGAAATTGATTGATTACAAGACGCATTGCGGACCGTGGTGGTGGTGGCGGCTCAGTCACGGATTTCCTTATATTTCACAACTTTTCTAACAGAGCTACAACCCTAGTAAAATCAATGTGTAATTTTACCTTTAACCACAGCAGTGACTCCATGTATTTTGTTGAAACATTCAACCTGGTTTTCTAAGATTGCATTGAGAGGGAGAGCACACTACATTTTTTTTCTCCGGTAGAGTCCGATTTGAGTGTTCTTTTCTAAAGGTGTTAGAAGTTGATAAAGCAGAGACTTGCCATATCCCGTCGGTATACACCAAAATAGTCTTTTGAATCATGGCGACCATCCAGTATAATTCTTTGTTCTGTCTTGAGTTCAGAAATACCGAAACTTTTCAACATATTCGCTAAAGCGTCTTCTAACGACTCCATCTTTTCTGGCATACCGGAATACTGTTTATTCTCGCTCTGATTGGTAATTTGAGTTATTAGTTTTCGTGCTTCTGCGATCACCTGCACGTGACCTCTAAGTGAGTTGATTCAGATCCTCGTCGTAACATTAAAATAAAGGAGCGGATCGAAGAGCTGATTTTAATCAGATTGTACAGACTTCAAATGTTGCAAAATCATAAGTGTACACCATACTTGAAAATGTACACGAGAATTTTTCATTTACATTGTTAAATGGGGAAACCATTATGAAAATGATCATGTGTGCTGTGTGTATGTGTTTATGTCTGTGTGTTTGCTGTGTGCGTGTATGAGTATATGTGTGTGTTTGTGTTTATATGTGTGTTTATGGTTTATGTGTTTGTTTATGGTTTAAGTGTGTGTGTGTTTGTGTATATATGTGTGTATGTGTGTGCATGTTTATGTGTGTGTCTGTGTATGCGTGTGTGTATGTATGTGTGTTTGTCTGTGTATGCGTGTGTGTATGTAGTGTCTGTATGTATGTGTTTGTGTGTTTATGTGTGTGTCTGTGTATGCGTGTGTGTGTATTTTGTGTGTCTGTATGTATGTGTTTGTGTCTGAGTGTGTGTGTGTGTGTAGAAAATATGAAATTCGTTTTTGGTTAATATTTATTAACGTGTACAAGTAAAGTCAAATTATAAAGAATAACCTAAACCTAGATTGTTTACTACAAGCTCATATTTATATGTATTATGATATCGTTTCAATGAAATAAAGAGATACTAGGTAGTTCGTACGTGGTGCATTACTGTTCACTGAATATTCATTTCAGAATCAATGAATCAAATTCAACATGGATAGGCGTTCATCTTGTTGAAGGAAAATGGGTGAATATGAACTATGAAACACTGACGTACAAACCATGGAGACGGAATGTCAGAGAGGTTGCTGATTTGACAAACAATACTCACTGTGTGGCGCTCAATTCAGAAGCAAAAATGCATGCAGAGTTGTGCGACTCGAATTTCGATTTTCTCTGCTCTTATCACACCACAGGTGAGACACTACAATAGAGTCTATCAATATCATAGTTTGGAATCAATATTACGCAATAATTTATCAAAGGGTCATTAATTTTAAGAGACATTAGCAGTCAATGACATTTTTGCTGATTAGTGCCGAAATGAGTCGAACTTGCAGCTTGACATTACACAAAGATTACTAGTGATGCATTAAAGTCCACGCACTTTTCTGGTAATTTGACAGAAAGTGTCATTTGCTCATGAAGGCCTCCGTGGCCGAGTGGTTAGAGCATAGGGCTCAAAATCACAAAGCCTCTCACCTCTGTCGGCGCGTGTTCGAATCTCGGACGTGGCGATATGTGAGCAAGTTTGCCAGTTTACTTGCGGATGGTCGGTGGTCTCTTCCCAGGTACATTGTATCTGGGTTCTCTCCTCCACCAACAAAAACTGGACGCCACAAGATAACTGAAAAATTGTTGAGTGTGGCGGAAAGCAATAAATAATCAATCAATCAATCAATCATGAAGAAACGACGCTGAAATATTATCCTACTGATTCAATACACACAAAAGCTTGTTCTGCATATGATCAGTTTTTAAATCGAGGCAGGCTATTGACAAAGAAGTTTATGTTACAGGGGTTTGTACAGTCTAGTCTAAAGTCAGCATTTCGCAAATTTTATGATCGTTATAACGATCTAGTTTGCCAGTACAACTTTCCATTAGGTCAAATGCTGTCTGACGTATTTCATACCAATTGTTAGGCCGTTCTTGGCACAGTACTTCTGACTAGCGATTACTACGCTTATCTGATCGGGATACAGGGCTCACTGCGGGTGTGACCGGTCGAAAGGGGATGCTTACTCCTCCTTGGTACCTGATCCCACATCTGGTATGTCCAGGGGTCCGTGTTTGCCCATCTCTCTGATTTGTATTTGTTATAGGAATTACGAGATTGAATACTGTTATCTTCACCTTTACATCGTACTGAAGTAAACAAATTCTTTGTGGAAAAATGTAACGATGATATATATAAATATATATATACCGATCACGGTGGCTCAGTGGTAGAGCTCTCGCCTCGTGAACGGAAGGTCGTGAGTTCGAGCCCCGCTCGGGCCGGCCGCGTCAAACCTAAGACGTTAAAATAGGTAGTGATTGCTCCTTCGCCAAGAGCTCGGCATTACGAAGTGAGAGTTGCGGGTCTTTCGGATGGGACCTTGTAAACGGAGGTCCCGTGTCGCAGCAGGTGTGGCACGTAAAAGAACCCGCACTGCTAAAAGCCATTAGTGCTAAGCATAGGTCTAAATTTGCAGCCCCGTCACCGGTAATAGTGACAGTCGCCGGATAGCTGAAAAATTGCTCAGGCGACTATAAATAAAAAAACAAACAAACAAACAAACAAACAAAACAAAATAAATAAATAAATAAATAAATAAATAAATAAATAAATAAATAAATAAATAAATAAATATATATATATATATATATATATATATATATGTCGATGAGTTGTAAAACATTCGATCGTACTGTCCACCTTGAAACTTATTTTTCTTCATTTTAATCATATCCCAGCATTTTACCTTTGTCACCATGCTTCACAATATAAAAAGGTTTTACTCCCTATTCGATACCTAAGGTCGCTTGAAGAAACTCTATGCAAATATCTGTGTATACAATTAATATCATATGATTACTATGAAATCTTCTATTTCGTTAAGTTTATGTTCACTCATATAAACAGGTATACGAAGGACACTTTTTAAGTTCGTAGAGTAGGGCGGTCTTTTTAAAACCGCTTGAAATATTTATTTAATTAATCCAAGACCTTCGAAATATGCCCCGTCTGCCTCAACACACATTTTACACCGATCTACCCATTTCCGGAACGCCGCACGGTACTCCTCTTTAGGTATATGTTGCAGACACTGGTAGACCGCACTGCCTATATGACAACGGGATTCAAAACGGTGTCATGCCAGCATTTCCGTTAGTCTTGGGAACAACCAAAAGTCACAGGGGGAAAGATCAGGGCTGTATGGGGTATGATCTAAGACATCGAGCCCAGATTCTTTCAGATATTCTTGTACCGTAGCGGACTTATGGGCCGGTGCGTTATCATGAAGTAATTTGGTGCCGCGGACACCGGTGTGCGGTCTGCGTTTCTGATAGAAATCAACAAGTTGAGCAGGAACACTTTCTCTGTAAAACTTCCGGGACTGTAATTTGAAGGACTGGACCATTCGAATCAAAGAATATCGCATACAACATGCGATTTGATGTTTTGCAATGCCGCGCAATGAGAGGTTTGTCGCCCTCAGATGAAACCCAAACCTTATTTTTAGCCTTAGAATCGGGTTGCAAATGATAGATCCAGGTTTTATCATCTGCAACCATCTCTTCCAAACGACGTGGGTCACATTTATCATATCTTTTTATAACTTGCGATGCAAGTCTAACCCGACTTTGTTTCTGCTTGTCAGTGAGCAAATGGGGCACCCAGTGCGCGCAGATCTTACGTAGCCCAAGTCGTTCACGTCAGATCTTCAAAACACTTGACGAATGAATGCCTCTTAATTCTTCTATCTCTTGCACGGTATAACGTGAGTCTTCCTCAATTAACGTTTTCACAGTAGCAACGTTCTTTTCCGTCGAAACGGAGACCGGTCTACCCACTCGAGGGTCATTTTCAATTGACTCCCTACCATCATTAAAACGACGTACCCACTTGCAAACTGTAGCATATTTTAAAGCACCATTCCCATAAACCTTTTGCAAATCAGCATGAATTTCCGTTGACGGAAATCCGAGGTGTGCTCGAATCTTACAATATACCCTCTGTTCAGAGATTTTTCTATCCATATTGAACGCTATATTTTACTATAGTGTATACAACCACGTGTTGAAAATACCCAGCGCAGCGCGCACGTGGACCTCGTGCGCCGCATACCGTGATACCGATCGAGAGAGGAATGATTACGCAAGTTCTGTGTAAAAAATCGTACAACTTCATAATCGCGTTAAAACGTTATTGGATTACTCTACGAACTTAAAAAGTGTTCCTCGTACTTTAACCCTATAAAATTTATGCTATTTATGCAGTGGACAATCTATAGGGGGTTTCAAGCGTTTACTCACTTCCTCCTTTGGTTGAATATTAGGTCACCTGAGTAAACTTAGGTGACCTGTTGCAACTGGTCAGCGTCTGTTGTCGTAAGCTAACCAATGAACACTTTTTAACTTCTTCCTAATAACTTCCATTCAACTGGTCGCGGTAGCTCAGTGGTTAGAGCGTTCGCTTCGTAACCGGGAGGTCGTGAGTTTGAGCCCCGCTCGTGTCATGGTCGCGTCAAACCTAGTGATTGCTCCTTCGCCAAACGCTCGGCGTTTAGTAGTGAGAATCACGGGTCTTTAGGATATGATATTTAAAACGGAGGTCCCGTGTCACGGTTGGCGTTGGCACGTTAAAAAACCCTCACTGCTACGGCCCTGAGCGCTAAGCATAGGTCTAAATTCGTAGTACTTCACCTACAGCTGGTGACGTCTCAATATGAGTGAAAAATTCTCGGCAGGACGTGAAACAAACACACATTCAATCAATAACTACCATTCCAATACACTATCAACACTTCGTGGGGAGTTGTGCGGTCAACCAAAGGTCAATCGGCAAAATTCCAAGTTTTCCTTTTTTTACCCTGTCAAATGTAAGCCGTTATTAATGTGAATTACTGTTAAATGCAACTGATGGAAAAATAAAATAAATGTCAAAGCTACAGATTAGAAAATTACAAAGGCCTACGTTGGGAATTTGTCACCGGAAGATGTTGATAGGTGTATTCTTTCCAAATTTGGTACAAAGCATCTTTGGGGCAAGGGGAAGTATAATGTAAATTTCAGGACTACTGGAGCGTTGAGGGCAAACACTACTAAAATTGAACAAATGTTAAAAATCTTTACAACTGCATATGTATAAGAAAACAAGATGTAAAAAATGATGTAGAAGTCCATCGGATGGGACGTTAAAAGATAGCCCGTGTCAAGAATCGCTATCCCCCTGGCACGTAAAAAAAAAGATTCCCTGATTTTCGTAAAAGAGTAGGCTCCCTGAAGGCCGTCAGAAAAACTTCCACCTTTCACAACCAAACATTTTTCAGTTACTTAACCGCAAGACACAATTCCAAGGAACATTTCTCACAACTATACGAAGATGAATCATCTGCCTTCTTTTTGTTCGTCTTGATGGTGCCATAATGTGTAGTTTAAAACCCAACATCAGGAACGCTGATTCTGACTACGCATTACTCCGTTAACTGATGAAGATACAGCGCTCACGGCGGGTGTAACCGGTCGGCAGGGGATGCTTACTCCTCCCTGAAACCTGATCCCACCTCTGGTATATCCAGGGGTCCGTGTTTGTCTTACTTTTTTTTTCTTTTGTATTTCTTATAGGAGTTATGGGATTGATGACTGTTCGTTATCTTCACCTTTTCACCATAAAATATTTCAGAAAACTGTTCGGACTTTATGACTTACTTTGGGGATAGATGTTTTTGGAAACACAAAGCTTCGTTAAATTTTTGGACAGCAGAGCAGATTTGTCAAAAAGGCGGTGGACATTTAGCTTCTATACCAGATTCAACGACATTGTCATTAATACAACAGGAATTTATATCTAAGTAAGTATAGCCAGCCAGTTAACCCATTGCATGTTGCAATCAGCTGAATGGCTGTAGTCTCTATTCTTCATCAATTCAGGGCTCCTGGAACAAAGCAGTGGTGGATCGGGATTCACTACATTAAAAATAATGGGACATATGCTAACATGTTCAATACGACTCAACATTTTACTCAGTGGGACGCGAAGGAGCCATATATTCGTTACTTATTCGTGTATACCTGCGCTGCCGCAAAAAAGTTTGTATGGTTTACATCTCCTTGCACAGCCAAGCATCCGGCCATTTGCTCCAGACGAACGGGTAAATTATACACATGTACAGATGTAGTAGCCAGGAAATTTCCCGCATTAAGTAAGTAGTTCTCCATTATTGGTGTTATTCTTAGTGATCTTATTTTTGTGTAGCTTGTAGAGGATTAGAGCTTCCACTGAACAGATCCGCTCAACTCATGCAAACGTTTGACGTTGATGTTACTACAGTTATATTTGAATTTGAAGCTGAAGTGAAATTGAGATACGGTAAAATCATGGTTATAATGCATTGTGGGCGGACTGGACACTGGGAATCAGATAGACGTACATGTAAGTTTTTCCCAATTATTATTTGATCTGAAATGTTTCATAATGTGTACTATAGTCTTTTATTACAATATCTGATATGGTAAATATGAAGAGGAAAAAGTTCCAGCTTGCATTCCTTTTTAATGAATGCAAATGAGTAGATATTTGGTATGGTCTTTGGCAAGCGGATTTCAAAAGGCGCAAATTTACCAATACCCCAGCCCAGTTACTAGCCTCTGAGTCAAACCGAGTTGGCTCGTTATAGAACCCTCACTGCTACGGCCCTGGGCGCTAAGCATAAGTCTAAATTTGTGGTACTTCATCTACAGCTGGTGACGTCTCAGTATGAGTGAAAAATTCTCGACGGGACGTAAATCAAACAAACCGGGTTCAAAAACCACATGTAGTCTAGAAATAGATTGCAGTCAAATCAATCATTTACTAGTTCTTCTAATTTGTTTGTTTTACGTCCCGTTGAGAATTTTTCACTCATAGGTGAAAGCAAATAAATGTTTCTGTTTTGGTTACGGCCATGAATTTACTTCAAAGATTGACGCAAACGCGTGTGTCTACCAGGTCAGGCACAAACAGACGTCATACAAAGTAATCCCTTCTTCTCTG
The DNA here is from genome assembly GCA_024699665.1 of Ostrea denselamellosa. NCBI lineage: Eukaryota > Metazoa > Mollusca > Bivalvia > Ostreida > Ostreidae > Ostrea > Ostrea denselamellosa. The sequence continues at coordinate 1,247,497 of JAMZEH010000002.1, forward strand.
TAATTTTCTACAAATGACACAATGTAAGCGTTCTCGTGTTTTGTCATCCTATAGGCTCAGCGAAAACGGGGGGATATTTTAGATATAAACCCTTTGTTTCAGGTTGTCTCAGTTACTATTCAAGTTTTAGCTATACAATTCTCTATGGCCTAACAATGACCCATTCAGGACCGTAGTGAAACTTCACATGAAGAGTCCTTAATGGCAAATTAATTCATATTGTATACTCGGCAAGTTTAACTCCACTGTCTTGATCTAGTAAGAAATACTTTTGGCATGACAAAAATAAAAAGAGGATTTTTCGGGTGATATCTAATTAAAACTATAGTTTCTATTAATTGAAAATTTTATTTTGATCCTGAAACCCAAAATCGGAATTTCTTAAATTCATTTTTATAAGTTGCACAAGAATAATGTACAAAGGTGTTAAAGAGATGCACGTGACGCTTGCACAACGCGCCCTCGGGTGAAAGATTCAAAGACTTAAATGAAATATAGATTTATATTAAGACTTACCTACATATATCACCCCGTGGCGATCAAGGTTGTTAGAAAAGATCCTCAGTACTCTAAGCTTGTCGTAAGAGGCGACTAAATGGGGCGAGACCCCGTGTCACAGCAGGTGTGGCATGATAAAGTCCCCCCTGCTCAAAGACCATAAGCGCCGAGCATAGGCCTAAATTTTGCAGCCCTTCACCGGCAATGGTGTCGTCTCCAAATGAGTGAAGATTCTCGAGTGGGACGTTAAACAATATATAATCAATCAATCATTTAGTTTATTGACTTGCATATGTCTTCACTATTTCGTGACTAGGGGTCGTGGGGTCGAGCTTTGCTTGTACCTTGACTACATTCAACCAGTGGTTGCTCCTTGTCATAAGGTTATCAACGCATAGGCCGCCCTTCATTGGCAATGGTGACAGCTCTATATGAGTAAAATATTCTCTCGCGGGACGTTAATCAATATACAATCAACCAACCAACTTCCCTGATTTTGAAAAAAAGAGTAGGCTCACTAGGGGCGTCAGGGAAACATCAACATTCACAAACCAAACATATTTCAGTTATCTAACCGCCATCAAATGGCTGTACATACTGTCATAACGGTATAAAACCCCAAACAAGCAATCCAGCAACCATGGTGCGGTAAGTATTTGCATATCAAAAAAACCCTCCCTATTACGGCCCTGTTTGTGACGCATCATCTAAAGATTGTGGAGTCTCAGTATGGGTGAAAATTTCAAAGGAAGGCAAATCTATTACTGGTATCTGGAGTTTTTAAAGCTTGTTGTCAATGTATATACTTATCTTTTTAGATTGTCTATGCCCTTGTGGCAGACTACAAGTTAGCGCCAGCAATATCTCTGTCGAAAGGAAGATTCTGAAAATCCAGCAAGAGTTAAAGTTGAATAAAATGCAGATATCCACATCCAAGCGACAAAAAATCTCCAGCAGTGACAGCCGGCCCTCGGCCTTTGCCCTCGGTAGTGTGCTGGGGATTGGGATTATCACTACATTCTTCCTCATGATAATGATCTGCGATCTACCTTTGTTACTTCAACAAATTAATCCGCGACATCGTATAAATATATGTCGGTGATTTTTTATTTTTTTTTATTTGTACAGTTTATTATGTATACTATGTATATTATGAGATAATTATTTCTTTTTGCAAGTACGCCCACTCCTTGATTGGAAATACGAAACATAAACAAGAGCACAATGACATGTCCGTCGAAATACATGAGCCTATGAACTGCAACGCTTTACGCCGACATGCTTTTCATGAAGCGCAAATAAATCTCCCTATAAGGATCAAGTTCCATTTGTCTTATATTGTTTAACATCCCGCTAGAGAATCTCTCTTTTCCATAGAGACGTCAACGCAAAATTTAGGCCTCTGCTCGGCGCTTACGGTCTCTAAGCAGGGAGGGTTCTATATCATGCCACAACTGCTGTGACACGTGGCCTCGGCTTTCGCGGTCTCATCTGAAGGACCGCCCCATTTACTCGCCTTTTCCGACAAGACATGCAAGGGGCAATCAATGTGTAAACAACGGTCTAACAATTGGTATGAAACACGTCAGAAAACATTTGACCCAGTGACAGGTTGCAAACTAGATCGTTATAACGACCATAGAATTTGCGAAATACTGACTTTAAACGAGACTGTTGAAACCCCAGTAACATTAACTTGTTTGTCAGTAGCCTGCCTCGATTTTAAAACTGATCATGCGCAAAACAAGCTCTTGCATATCGAATCGGTTGAGAGACATAACCTCCATATTTAGTTGATAGTGGAGTATGGCTACACTGTATATAAGAAGTTCGCCATGAAGAAGCTGATGTCATCCCGTTTGTCATTAATTCGAGTTAACATCTTAACTCGAGTTAACATTAATAAAATACCTAAGTACGAAGCAGATGTGTAAGATTTTGTGGGGTCTTTTATTTCGAGTTCAATGGGTTATATTGAATTGACATATGAATGGAAATGATAGATGAAACGTCGTCAATATATCTAAATGTCGAGTTGAAGGCCTAGCAAGAGATTTTGCTTATGTGGAAGCTTTTGAATAAACTCTGCCTCAAGAATATAAAAACAGGTCAGCTTACAAAGGACCACAATTCGTGTCCATGAGAATTCCAACAGATAACAGTTGATTGGAAGACCTGGTCACCAAAGTTTGCTTGGATATTGTCAATGAGCAACTCCTACATCGTTTTAGTATAACTCCGGAGTATCAACGTACAAAATGGGGGATTAGCGTACCCTCCATATAACCGTTTCCAAATAAGGGGGTAAAACTCCCGCAAGAGAGATCAAAATTGCAACATGATTTAGCAACCCACAAAGAAGCTACTTAGCAGGTTTCAGCTTGCTATGTGACTGAGAAACGAAAATAGAAACATAAAACACCGAATCGACAGACATCGCTGTAACACAATACGTCCCGTCTACAGGCAAGCGTATAAAAAGTTCACAATTTCTCTATCTATCTATCTATCTACATATTCATTTCTTGTGGATATAATTAGTGGTTCTTAATGTACGATATAGATCACGTTAAAATTTATTTATCGACTTAATATTATACAACTACATGTGTATTTCTTAAAATAATAATTTTAAAAATGTTCGGTACATGTAATTACAGTCTCAAATAAATAGGGTAGGCCTAGTGAAAGTGGCTGTAATTAGCGATAATGATTGAGATGTGATTACAGGTGGCGCTAGCGCGCGGTCTCTTCCGATATGACTTTTCAGAATGTGCACGCGTTTCTGCGCGATTGATGTGAGTATATATATATATATATATATATTTTAAAAAATCTCCAAAATTGTAATATGCTCATGGAGTTATTGTTAACATCAGTGTTCGATTTCTAAAAATAAATACACCTGTCGATTTGCACTGCGTTTGTTTCGGGTTTAATTCAAATATACATTCATTCACTCAGAAAATGGGGAGTGTTTTGTAGAGTCAAAATCATATGTTGCGGATTCACACCATAAGTAATACTTTCAAGTCGAGGTGAGAAGTTGAGTCCAGACAGTGAATACTTTATTGGACATATATGTATTTTAAGTCGTTATCCTACTGTATAAACTTGTTTTACTAAATAATTTTACTTATTATGATAATTGATTATCGTAATTAAAGTATGCCTTCACAATAAAATCTTGGTCCTGAGGGGATGTACAAAATACATATCATCATTGTGGTCCGATATCTTAAAAGAAACAAAAAAAAAACAAAAACACGATGCCTTTCATCTTCTGCGGCATGATATCTTTGACGTTTGTGTCAAGTTGATTTCTTGTATTTTCATTAATTTTGATGATTTATTTCGTTTAAGATATTAGAGTGTGCGGGTTTTTCTTTGCATTCTTTTGGTATGCAGCGCGAGTATCGAGTATGCAAACGCTAGCGAATCGGGAAGAAGCGCCCCCTTTTGATGTTGCTACTGCTTAATATTTAGCTTAGTTTATGAATATCTTTAATCGAAACACCAGGGCGAGTCAATAAGTAACCAGCCTATCCCATTTCCGATTGACCGAGACGGTCACGATTTTTATGCCGTGTTTCAATACATGTTTTATACTGGGTACAATATTGCACGCGTATCAAGTCACTCTTTAATAAGATATTGAATGTCAAGCATGGCTAGTGATGCAAAGGGTTTTAATCTAAGTTGAGTACTGTGATGTAATTCGGTACTCGTATTTAAAAGGTAAAACAGGTACGGAAATACACGGCGAGCTAACCGATGTTTATGTTATGGGTCTTCTGCACCATCTTATGCTCAGGTTAAATTCTGTGTAGGGGAATTCAAACGTGACAGAACGTCTTTAGAAGATGAAGCCAGGTCTGGATGCCCACTAGATGCCACCGAGGAAAAAATGTGTAACAAAGTTCGGGATCTGGTATACTCTTATGGGCGAGTTAAGAAATAGCGCAGGCACTAGACATTTCACGTGATCGTTTAGGTATCACAACGGTAATTGCCCAATCAAAATGAACTTGGTCAATTGTAGTTCCGTATACTTAAAAGAATATTAATTTCATGCGTCATTTTTCCCATTTCCCCTATTCTTTCCTCTTATTTTTTGTACCCCTGATTAGGAAATTTTGTGTAATTTGTAGAAGTAATCAATTGTTTACAGTGGAACTATTTGATGTTGGTAGTTGAGGCTACTTCCAGAGGTGCACTCAGGCTGTTTACATACATGTGAAAAACACGTGGATTTGAGCGTAGTCTTTGTTTGCGGGTAAATTTTTTGTCAGAAAATGCCGTATAGGTTGTTTTTCTGGTGTCAGTAGACGAGAGAGGTAACATAGAACATTTCCGACTGCGTTATTTGGCATATATTTTATAAACTGACTTTTAATGATTTTCCCCCTCTATAGTAATATATAGTGAAAATAATTACCGGTGTGATACCTTTAGGTATTGAGTATGCGGAAGCTAACAGCCCGTTGGATCCCCAATAGATCCTCAGTACCCCTTGCTTGTCGTAAGAGGCGACTAAATGGGGCGGTCCTTCAGATGAGACCGCAAAAACCGAGGCCCCGTGTCACAGCAGGTGTGGCACGATAAAGAACCCTCCCTGCTCAAGGGCCCTAAGCGCCGAGCATAGGCGTAAATTTTGCAGCCCATCACCGGCAATGGTGGCATCGCCATATGAATGAAAACATTTCAAGCGGGACGTAAAACAATATATAATCAATCAATTGATCATATCATGCCGACAGAATGCTAAGTAAATCAGGATTCATCAATCTTAGTATTTAGAAGAGAGGCGGGACTGGGAACAACAGCTGCGTCAGAAAGAAATATTTGGGGGAAATAAAAAGATACAATCGGAGACTTATTGCTGTCTGAGAGGAATATATAATATGTGTGTTATATTACAAGGCCTTGGAAGAAATTTTACCATTTCATATGTGTCATGAGGGGAAAATGTAAACGTGGATGCTGATGAAGTGTTAGACAGTCTCCAAAACTTATGTGCAACATCCTCAGGCCTAACACCAAAAAGACGGCGTGTATTGACTCGATAAAAAAAGTGTTTTATTTCCACGGATACAGATATAAAGAAAGAAACATGGTTACAATTTCAATATCATAGGCTAATTTTTTTATTTTTTTGGGGGGGGGGGGGGAATTAAACATTCTAGTTGGATATGAACAGCGAAATTTTATTATAAATTCAACAAAAAAGACAACACGCATTGCTATACGTCGTTAGCGATTAGGATTCTGTACAATGTGATATTCTGATTTACTCTAGAAAGAATACACCAATATTATAAAGGATACGATTACCTTGACATTGAATAGAGATTTATAAAACTTTTTTTAAAATTGTAAACCAACGTGCTATCTTCATTACACTCGTTTTCCCATTTGTTTTACTTCTCAATCATCATCTTTATTTCATTTAGATCGGCTACAAATGTACAGAGTGAAGGATGGGCCCGACCCCCACTCCACCCCAAAAACAAAATGGTAGATGCATGTAAAAATAAACATGTCTGCTTTTTTTCATGCATTTCTAGTCATAGAATATTACGCTCGCCATAACGGTAGCACTGACAACATTTTAGCAATGGATGGAATTGGAAATGAATAAAACCCGTAAACTGAAGACAGTTTAATATTTATACAAAATCTCTAAAGCAATACAAGATGTAACTGACTGGTTGGTTGGTTAAATATTGTTTAACGTCCTCTCGAGAATCTTTCACTCATATGGAGATGTTACCACTGCCGGTGAAGGGCTACAAATATAGGCCTATGTTCGGCGCTCATGGCCTTTGAGCAAGTAGGGATCTTTTACGTGCCATATCTGCTGTGACACAGGACCTCAGTTTTTGTGGGCTTATCCGAAGGACCGCCCCAATTAGTCGCCTCTTACGACAAGCAAGGGGTACTGAGGATCTATTCTAACAGCCCGGATCCCCACAGGGTTGAAACTGACGGTATTATGTAACTATTCAAGTATCCATCATTCAACATCTATCGTGAGATCTAATATAGTCCTCAGATCTGACGAAAAATTCAGCAAAATAAGCGAGGGAATATTGTTTGATACATGTATCATCCGTAAGTGAGCGTTTCATATAAATCGCATTGCGTTGTATGTACACGGGCATGGAAAGTAGGAGGTTGCCGAGACTGAGATCATGTAAAGAAAGAGACGGACGTGAGTAACTATACACATCGTTTCATCACTTTAAGCGTTATAAGTGTAAGAAATTAATTACGCAAATATGCTACTCAAATGAAATTCTGATAATGAACGTCATATAAAGTTGGCATATTATTTATATTAAAATCATTTTTAAAAGCGATGAACGTACACTTTTTAAAAAAGGCAAGTTATACCCCTGTTATTTATTAGTTGCAGCTTAATTCAATATCAACTACCTCTTCTTAATATTTGTGTGCAATTAATTATATTCATCAATGAATATCGCTTATAATTCGGATCAGTTGCTTTATAGCGTCGAAATTTCGTGATCTAAGTATCCCAATTCTGCGTTCTTAGTATTTTCCACTGTAGGTACCCCGTGGTCCTTTGTACTCAATTTCCTTCACTCATTGTTAGAAAACTGTGTATTATGAGGTATAAATCGCACGTTAAAGGCTGATATTTCAAGGTATTGTATGTATATATAAAGATAAAATTGAGTCTCGCCTTTTCTCCAGTAGATATAGTTAAAAACTCGTTGTTTTCTCAGAAACTGGATAATAAAACATGTATTGAATATCCACTTATAATACAACACTCAAAATTTGGTCCGAAAAAACCACGATTATTACTCAGATGATTGTTCAATTTATTTCTGTTGTGAACATTTCATCGTAAATACAGTTCTAGCTGAATTAAACATTTTATTCGAGAAATAAACTAATCTAAACTAAATAAATAAATAAATTAATCCCCTAAGGACTCCTCCGGGTTAGAATAGGTCCTCAGTACCTCTTGCTTGTCGTAAGAGGCGACTGAATGCCCAGGCGGTCCTTCGGATGAAACCGCAAAAACCGAGGTCCCGTGTCACAGCAGGTGTGGCACGACAAAGATCCCTCCCTGCTCAAAGGCCCAGAGCGCCGAACATAGGTATAAATTTGCAGCCTTTCCCCGGCAATGGTGACGTCTCCATATGAGTGAAAAATTCTCAAGCGGGACATTAAACAATATATAATCAATCAATCAATATTCAACAAATACAAAGTAGAGCTGTTTCAATTTTCCACATGTTATCATACAATATGTTGAAAATAAAAGAAAAAACAAAACACTGACAGACATGAAACGGATATCTTAGAAGCGACTGTCAAATAATTAAAGTATTCATTCACATTTCTTTACCTCTAATTTCTTCATTCAACGGCAGCGTTCATATCGGTAACGCAGTACGGATTTGTTTGCTACACGTGCAACTTGCGGTCAACTTCATGTTTCTTGTCATGTGGCTGAAAGTAGTACAAAATGGTGATGTTTTCTTTCTTTTTTTTTCTCAACATGACGGAAAAAACCGACTGATGTCCCGATTGTGTATCCATAGGTGTGATGATTTCATCTCGGGATCGAGATTCCCAAATCTATGATTATAAAAACAAACATTACGCAAGTGATACCGTGTTGTTAGAAGGACATGGTTGTGGTTAGTACTGTAATTTGCAAACAAAGATGAGATTACTTACGGTTCCCCAGAGAGTTCTTTCGGTGGAAACAAACAGAATGTTTCACTTATCTCGAAGAATTCATAAATCAAAGGTATGTAATACATAAGTACGGAAACTCGTTCACTGCACGAGTTGATAAACAAAACGTTCATTACTTCGTACGGGACTTGTTTGTATAAATTTTACATTATAAACGACTTATTAGTATATATTTTGAATTCAAAAACATTCTACCAGGGTCATTTATACACTCGTTAGTACGTGGGTCGTTGTTGTACTGTGCTTTCTGTCACAATACTCTGATACTGTGTACCTCTGTTATAGGTTCTTTACGATGGCGAATGTCCCATATGTATGATAGAGATCAATTTTCTGAAAAAATATTTTAACAAGGAAGGTAAAGTGGAGTTTGTAGACATCACAAAGGGCAGTTATAATCCCGAGGACCACTCCGGTATAACCTACCAAGAGGCCCTTGGCAACATGCACGTAATAGGAGAAAACAATCAGGTCAGTCTGTATAACAGATCCATAATTAAATTTACCGTGTTTCATTTTTTTCTCTCTCTTTTTTTGTCTCTGGAAGAATAGTGTCTTTATTTTTTTTTTCCAGAATGTTTTTCGAAATATATTGCAATTTAAAATGGTTATGCACACAACTGAAATTAGATCTGTTTACTAGAATACATGGATGTGTGTGGCATATGAGTGATCAGTCCCGACCTAAGCGAACAGTGTGAAAACATCACAGAGAGTGTATGAATTTTATTGTAAATGTAGGCACACGTGGACAGTCATTTATGTATTTTATTGTAGTATTGTAGATACATGTAACCATTCATGTATGTATTTTCACCAAATATAACGCACTGTTTTAATTTTCAGTGTAATTACATATTTAAAATTATGTTTTCTTGTACTGTGGGTACAACTATGTACCTTTTGTGTTAGAGTGTACTTTAAAGACCCAAGTTCCAATACATATGTGTCGGCGGCGAGAGCATTAGTGATCCCAGTCTAACTACGTGTTAAATGACCCTTGCATAAGGAACACATATGATAAATATCAAAGCCCTATCTTTTATAGTTTTAAAGTTCAAGGGTGTCACAGATGGAGAGAGTGGTATGGTTTAGACATCTGTTGTAAGAAGAAAATACTGTCTTTTTCGCGAACAAATATTACATTTTATTAGATTTCTTTTAAGCCCAGGTTTTCACGTATGTCGTACAGCTTGTATTTATTTTCTTTTTAAATCTAAAACTGCAGTAATGCCTTGATATGTAGTAACACATGTATGCCAGTGAAAAATTTATGTAGGTTCTTTTTTGTTGTATTTTTTCATTGTTATTGTTTTTTGTTATTGCAATTTAAGAGTTCTGTTGTAAACTGTGAAAGATCGGATCCTTTTAGTTTTGTTGTTATCTAAGATTTTAACTTTACTTTGCAGGTGCACAAGAAGATGGACGGAATCAGGGAGATGTATCGGGGTGTAGGATTAAAGGGGTTTGCCAAGTTTACAGAAATGCCTGTTGTTCGCCCTATAAGTGACAAAATGTATGACATTTTTGCTGCTAATCGCTTTCGACTGACGGGCAGACAAGACAATTGTAACTGTCAAAAATAGCAGTATTTAAGAATGTGAATGGATTAATCTATTGTGCTTTATTTACAGAATGTAATAGTTTGAGAGGAGGCGTAGATCTTTTGAAAAAATACAGTATTCCGTGTTACCATTGTTCAAATGTGCTGTTTTGATTGATTGATTGATTATTTATTGCTTTCCGCCACACTCAACAATTTTTCAGTTATCTGGTGGCGTCCAGTTTTTGTTGGTGGAGGAGAGAACCCAGATACAATGTACCTGGGAAGAGACCACCGACCTTCCGCAAGTAAACTGGCAAACTTTCTCACATAACGCCGCGGCCGAGATTCGAACACCGACAGAGGTGAGAGGCTTTGTGATTTTGAGCCCGATGCTCTAACCACTCGGCCCCCTGCTGTTTTGATTAAATTTTTTATATCTTTTGATAAGAACTGCAAGATGTCCATAGTATTCAAGTGCATTATAATAAGTAAAAATAATTTGAGATGGTAGGCGGCACCACATTGGTGCTTATAAAAATAACTGACCAGGCCTTAATTGTATAAAAGTACTTAAGTTTGAGGAATTCCTTAACTTTGAGTATTTCCTCAAATATTTGAGATTTTCTTAAATTATCTTGTATAAAACCTTCCTCATCTCAATTTTAGAGATTTTCCTTAATGGCTCCTCAAAGTTGAGATTTCCTTAACTTTATATTGTATAAAGGTAAATCTGAGATTTTCCGGCACTTGAGGTTGAGGTTTTCCTTAAATATCTAAGGAAGGTCTTATGCTCCCTTAAATATTTGAGGAAAATCTTAATATAAGATTGGCAGACGACGAGAGAAATGTCAAATACACGTCGTGTGATTCAAAGACTAAGAGAGCGTCGACAACGCCGACGGCCAAGACGTTTCCTTGAACGTATATCCATAAATGGTATGGAAGACAATGACTGTTTCCGATGATATCGGTTTTTGCCGGCAACAATTATGTACATTGTGGAACTTTTAACCCCTACCCTTGGCCACTGTACCAGGAGAAATCGGTCCTTAACCGTTCTTCAGCAAGTACTTGTTACATTGCGCTTTCTTGCAACTGGCGCCGTTTTCAGATTGGTAGGCGATGCTACCGGTATCTCGGAAAGTGTTGTTTGCAGGACTGTCCATAATGTATGTCAAACCCTTGCCAGTTTCCGTAATCGTTACATTTATATGCCACCCTCATCTGAATTGCACCGTGTGAAGACTGCTTTTCATGCCATTGCTGGTAGGTTCAGTATTTATAACTACAAATTTATATGGAAATTTCAGTTGGAGAAAAAAATTGGCATTTTAAACAGTGATGCATAAGAAACTTTAAAAACATAGACACTATGTATAAGTGTGTGTGTGTGTGTGTCAATTTTCACATTCTTAATGTCGGTAAATTATGAATACAGTATCTCAGCTTTTTGAAGTCCCATCTAATATATTTTCCAGTCAAGTGTCATGCTCAAAAATGGTGGTATTGTGCTGTTAGATGACACTGAAATTACAGTCTTAATTTTTGCCATGTTTCACTTTGGACTTGCTACCTTAAAATGTATTGATTTAAAACAAATAAGACTTGTCTGTTATTTTTTTTTTATTTATTTCAGTTTCATTTTCACCAACAATAATGCTCAAAATCTAAAGGAATTTTAACCATTTTTTTAAAAAATGAAAAATATACCCCTAAACTTTTTGCTTGCGAAATAGATAGATATTCAGAATTAAGAAGGGACTAAAAGTTTGATACTAGGGTGGGGCCAAAATTATTATCGATCAGATTAATTGACATTTGAAATAATATTCAATTACTTTCACAATACATTCTAGATTTAACACAGAAAAGATTACGCAATACAAAAGGGGGGGGGGGGGGGGGAGAACAATTTATTTTCTGTTTTGTTTGAAATTAAGAAAAAACATTTAATAAAATTACTTTTAAAACAAGGTTTGAGGGTAAGGAATTCCTCAAACTTAAGTACCTTTATACAATTAATGCCAGATAACTGAAAAATTGTTGAGTGTGGCGGAAAACAAACAATGTCAAACAATGTAATTTGAAAGTTAGTTAGATTTAACATTAGAATAACATGAGCTCCATGTTGATTAAATGTTAAAATGAATTTATTGTTTATTAGCTTTGTAAGGTTCAACCAACTCGAACTGATATAATTTTCATTTGGAAATATTTAGTATATTACATATATATTACAGATCTTTTCAGTAAGAATGCACGTTGGTGCATTTAATTGAGGAGAATGAAAGTAGATATTTTCTAAATTTCAGGTTTGCTTCAATAATGTGTTGTGATTTAGAACGCTCTCTTATTACATCGACTCCATTTCTGTGAAAGAAAGCATTCAAGCATTACTTAGCATTCAGAACTAGAACTCTGTCAGGATGGAGCCTCAGAGAACTTGATTAAAATGATACTTGACTTGATCTTGTAGTAAAGACACACAATTCGTTAATGTTTGTGAATACAGAAAAAGGTGATTCCGATGCGAGTAGTAACAAAATGTGTAATATACTAACCTGATGACAAATATCTAAATATAGCTTTTGCTTCTGGAATCATGAGGTTAAAGGTCAAGGCTAGCCCCGACTCTTCGGTTTAATGCCCTGTCATTGTGATAATTTACAGAGTTTTTTGTTTGTTTTTTTTTTGGATATTTTACACAAAGGTAGTTGGTCAGTATAGGAAGACTTTTATAGATTGTAAAATCAAAACACAATAATTACTTTGATTCGTGCATTTTGAACGAGGCGATTAAATAATTCATTGATTGTACGAGGGACACTTTTCAAGTTCGTAGAGTATAACTATAACTTTTTAACGCGATTATGAAGTTGCACGATTTTTTCCGCAGAACTTGCGTAATCACTCCTCTCGAGAACGGTATGCGGCGCACGAGCTCCACGTGCGTGCTGCGCTGGGTATTTTCAACATATGGTTTTATTCACTGTAGTAAAATATAGCGTTCAATATGGATGGAAAAATCTCTGAACAGAGGTATATAGTAAGATTCGAGCACACCTTGGGTTTCCGTCAACGGAAATTCATGCTGATTTGCAAAAGGTTTATGGAAATGGTGCTTTAACATATGCGTCAGTTTGCAAGTGGGTACGTCGTTTTAATGATGGTCGGGAGTCAATTGAAAATGACCCTCGAGTGGGTAGGCCGGTTTCCGTTTTGACGGAAAAGAACGTTGCTACTGTGAAAACGTTAATTGAGGAAGACTCACATTATACCGTGCAAGAGATAGAAGAATTAAGTGGCATTCATTCGTCATGCGTTTTGAAGGTCTTGCGTGAACGACTTGGGCTACGTAAGATCTGCGCGCGCTGGGTGCCCCATTTGCTCACTGACGAGCAGAAACAAAGTCGGGTTAGACTTGCATCGCAAGTTATAAGAAAATATGGTCAATGAGACCTACGTCGTTTGGAAGAGATAATTACAGTTGATGAAACCTGGATCCATCATTTTTCAACCGAGTTCTAAGGCTAAAAATAAGGTTTGGGTTTCATCTGAGGCCGACAGACCTGTCATTACGCGGCGTTGCAAAACATCAAATCGCATGTCGTATGCGATATTCTTTTATTCGAAAGGTTCCTTCAAATTCCAGTCTCGAAAGGTAGTTCTGTCACTGGAAAGATTTACAGAGAAAGTGTTCTTACTCAACTTGTTGATTTCCACTAAGTGATGACGCAGCGGCCCATAAATCCGCTACGGTACATGAATATCTAAAAGAATCTGGGCTCGATGTCCTAGATCATTCCCCTATACAGCCCTGACCTGTCCCTCTGTGACTTTTGGTTGTTCCCAAGACTAACGGAAATGCTGACAGGGCACCGTTTTGAATCCCGTTGTCGTATAGACAGTGCGGTCAACCAGTGTCTGCAACATATACCTAAAGAGCAGTACCGTGCGGCGTCCCGAAAAAAGGGTAGTTCGGTGTAAAACGTGTGTTGAGGCAGACGGGGTATATTTGAAAGGTCTTAGATAAGTAAAATTTTGATATTTCAAGCGGTTTTAAAAAGACCGCCCTACATTACGAACTTAAAAAGTGTTCCTTGAATATTGTTAAACGTTCCTCTCGAGAATCTTTCCATGGGACGTAAAATAACCAACCAAAATCTTTGTTAGGAAGCATCAACATGCTTTATATTTTATGGACCTGTGTTTTTTTTAAATGGCTCCACCATATTATTTTGAACAGATTTGAATCCCTTTCACCCAAGGTACTTTGTACCACGATTGATTCAAATTAGCCTAACGAGTGAACTTTGAGGTCCCGTGTCAAGTAGGCGTTGGCACATTAAAGAACCATCACTGATACGGCCCTGAGCGCTAAGCAATAGGTCTAAATTTGTGGTACTTCACCTACAGCTGGTGACGTCTCAATATGAGTGAAAAATTCTCGACGGGACGTAAAACAAACTATATAGCGATATTCCATTACCACGGGTTCTATTCTCGCTCGCGCCGATATATGCGAGAAAGTTTGTCGTTTACTTTCTGGAGGTCGGTTTTCTCTTTCTGGCTTCTCTCTTCACCAATAAAAACTGGATGCCACCAGATAACTGAGTTTGGCGGAAAACAACAGTCAATCCATCATCGTTTGTATATCGTCTTTATCTCTCACCTGATTCAATACACAAGAGCTTGTTCTATGCTGCGAGATTCTGGCGAATTACACTTTCCACGTCCTGGCATAACGGTCGTCAAGTCTCTCCCACACAAGTTGAAGGGAATGCTTCGGGTCATGAGAACTTGATGCGTTGGGAAGAACTTGGACCTAACCATTTTTAACTTTTCTGATGGTTTTGTTTGTTTTACGTCCCGTCGAGAATTTTTCACTCATATTGAGACGTCACCAGCTGTAGGTGAAGTACCAAGAATTTAGACCTATGCTTAGCGCTCAGGGCCGTAGCAGTGAGGGTTCTTTAACGTGCCAAAGCCTACCGTGACATGGCACCTCCGTTTATAAGGTCATATCCGAAAGACCCGTGATTCTCACTTCTAAATGCAGAGCGTTTAGCGAAGGAGCAATCACTACCTATTTTTCATCTTAGGTTTGACGCGGCCATGGCACGAGCGGGGCTCGAACTCGCGACCTCCGGTTACGAAGCGAACGCTCTAACCACTGAGCTACCGCGACCGGGGTGAAAGAGATAGTTCTTTAGAAAAGTTGCAAAAGCTATCCGTCCACGATGCGTAAAATTCAACGTTGTCATCAAATGTTGCGAGTGTAGATGAAAGCAAATATCTTTTCATCAAAACGTTTGCAAATATTGTTGTTGCAATCCACATTCGAGTTGGTTGCAATATTGTTATTAAAATGTTCTGTGCCAAGAACTTTGAGACTCCTGGTCCCCCTGAGTAATTTGTTGTTCTGGTAATGAACTTGTCATGATGATGATGATAAGGGCATAGATGTTTCGCTCCTACCGTCAAGTTTTAGCTTGAAGGTTTTTCATTGTACAGATAAGGCACGTGTTGCACATTACACTTTATTGTTGAATACAGACCTCAGGTCTGAGGATGAAAAACTACAAATAAAACATTAAACAATCATAAGAATATGAAGAGAGATGTGGATGCCAAATCAAGTCAACACATACAGAGCTTCGGTTATATTGAATGATTATTGTTTTCCGCCATACTCAACAGTTTTTCTGTTATCTGGTGGCGTCCAGTTTTTGTAGGTGGAGGAGAGAACCCAGGTACAATGTACCCGGGAAGAGACCACCGACCTTCCGAAAGTAAACTGACAAACTTTCTCACGTATATATCGGCGCGAGCGAAAAGCGAACCCTCGCCGACTAGAGATGAGAGGCCTGTTGATTTTGAGCGCAATGCTGTAACCACTCGGCCACGGAGGCCCGCTTCGGTTAAATCATGACAGTCATTGAAAATTTGATAAACAGTGAGATAATGCCTGTATAACCTGATTGCTACTAGCAAACTGACCTGCACTGTTTAATATATAAGAAAAAAATATTTACTTTATAAACTGTGATATACCAGGCCCGAATGGCATTGAATTATCTACATCGGATATCAATACACAAACATAAGCGAGTACACGTAATGGATGATGTCATACACACTAAGTCTACCAAGATTGATTGATTAAATATTGTTTAACGTCCCGCTGGAGAATGTTTCACTCATATGGAGACGTCACCATTGCCGGAGAAGGGCTGCAAAATTTAGGCCTATGCTCGGCGCTTATGGCTTTGAGCAGGGAGGGATCTTTTACATCTACCAAGAATATCTGAATACAAACATCAAGCGACGAAAGTTAGGCTTCGATTAAAGTAAATGGATGTAAGAACTATCAAATGCATTAATGCTACTGCTACTCTTTGGGGGCTAAAACACCTATTGGGTCACACACAAAACATGCTGCATTGCTTATTGCGGCACAGGAAAAGGATGAGTAAATAACAAAAACCTAATGCGGATATGAAATATCCAGACACAACAAAGTTAATATTCGCAATGTTTTTTATTCCTTAAATTACAAGTAAATCTTAAAGGTGAAGACAGAGTATGCGTAAATACGTACTTATATAATACACACTTGTGACTCAAATGTCTTATCATTATGGTACTGCCTTATCATTATGAAAAATCGGGCGTGATGACAAAATCCTCAACCTACATTTATAAGTTTTCATGCCCTGTTCGTGAAACTCTTCAAACGTTTTGACAACAAAATGTACAGAGTTGTAGCTACGCTGTTTGTAGGTTGTTTAATTGGTAAGATCAACTTATTTTTTTTTATAAGGAAAAAAATAATATTGGTTCGATAACGATTACACAAAGCATGCGACTGCACTCATAAGTGTGACGGACGGAGTAGGGCGACTGCTAGACCTGTCGCCTTCAGTGACGCAGGTAAAAATGTCAATTTCAATAGATCAATTTAGTATTGCCCATGCCTCATTAAAGTATCAGCTTAATCATTATCTGTAATAAGATTGATTGTTTGTTTGTTTTACGTCCCGTCGAGAATTTTTCACTCATATTGAGACGTCACCAACTGTAGGTGAAGTACCACAAATTTAGACCTATGCTTCGCGCTCAAGGCCGTAACAGTGAGGGTTCTTCAACGTGTCAATGCCTACTGTGACACGGGACCTCCGTTTTTAAGGTCATATCTGAAAGACCCGTGATTCTCACTTCTAAATGAAGAGCGTTAGGCGAAGGAGCATTTACTACCTATTTTTCGTCTTAGATTAGACGCGGCCATAACACGAGCGGGGCTCGAACTCACGACCTCCCGGTTACGAAGCGAACGCCCCAACCACTGAGCTATCGCGACCGGTTACAAATAGTGAAAAATTGAACAATGGTACTATTTTTATACAACTGGCTGATCCGTTACCACGAAGTGTCAAGATACATTCATATCTAGATGTATCATTCTGCAGCAAGAAGATGTGTTTAGAAATATGTTTTAAAGTACTGTTGAAGCCTCTCTTCTGCAGATTATTTTCTCCATCTTCGCTAGCCAAGAATTATCGGTCTATAAATGGGGAGCGGAGTGCACCAAAGACCCTTGGCTAGCGAATTTTCCCTTACAAAATATGAGTAGATCATCGGACGAATTGGCTTGAAATAATCACTATTATAATACCACAATGTACGCGTGATGTTTTCAGCAGTTCAATGCCCATGTTTGAAGCAACATGTCTGAAATTGTCTTCATTTGATGTCTACGGAGATTTAAGGGAAACGCTGAGATACACAATCTGTTGCTTTCGGGCTGTAAAAAAACACTACCAACGCTGAGTTCTAGGATGTCTGAAGAAATGTTTACCGTCGGTAAATTATTGGCAAACATTGGTGCCATTCTGCTGATGGTAACTTTCGTCAACCAACAGTAGTACTCGGAACACAATCACTCATGACGAAGTGTGTTTAGAGAAACAATTAAAATAATTTCAAGTAGCTTAATTTGTGCCTGTAGTGAGCACAATTATGTTTGACTATTTTAGCCTTTGTGTGGAGTGAAACCTGTCCCAGCGGCAACACTAGTGACTGTTTCCACACTTCCTGCGGAAATGGGGGTTCCCTTCATTGTATTGATGGTGTATGCACGTGCACAGCAGCCTCTCAGATCAGTGAGTACCACGGAAAGTGGATTTTTCTACAGCAAACATAACGACCACGCATCATGCACGAAGATATTATTTAGCTATGGATGTTATTGGTGCTGTATATCCTCGAAGGAAATGGGTGGGTGTTGCGTGTGTTGTAGAACCTAGCAGTAAGGTTATGTGTGCTGTAGATCTCGGGAGCGGTGTATTATTAATGCTGTATATGCTAAGATAGGGGTGTAAATGGTGCTGCAGACCCCGGAATCAGCTACATTGTGTAATTTGCCGATTCTTCTTCACTAGGAAGATATATACCAATTTATTCAACAAAAACGTTTTAGTCTTGCCTATCTTAAGTTATTATGATGAGTATTATTTTATGTCCTTTTCATGAATTTATCATTCTTTGTTTTAGCATGCTTTACTTGTAAAGCGCTTTGGAGTAATGTTGTGTTGATCAATTAAGACACTCTATAAAAGTACAAATAATGACGA
Source organism: Ostrea denselamellosa (assembly GCA_024699665.1). Classification (NCBI taxonomy): domain Eukaryota; kingdom Metazoa; phylum Mollusca; class Bivalvia; order Ostreida; family Ostreidae; genus Ostrea; species Ostrea denselamellosa. The sequence continues at coordinate 1,265,914 of JAMZEH010000002.1, forward strand.
TAAACAACAGGATGTGCCTATAAAACACTGATGCCCCCGGTTACAACACATAGAACTGTAAGAAATTGTAGTGGAAACTTTTGTTATGGCCTATATTTTGAAATCTAAATCTAGGTCAAGGTCACAAAGTAAACAAATCTGGTATCGTTGGAAAGGTCTTCTCTTACGATCTAAATGATACGTGTTATAGTTGAAGTTTCTTAAGTAGGTCACAGGTCAATGTTAAGGTCAACCGGTCAAAGATTTTAGTGTCAATGGAAAACCTTTGCTACAAAGAATACACATACCAAATATGAAAGATACCTACCTCTAATGGTGTAATAGATATGGCCAAAGTTAAAGTTTGCCACCGACAATGCTCCAGTATCTTCGATTCTAGAGACGTAAAAAGGATGGAATTTGTAAATTGTTGCATGGATAATTGTCACTAATTATTCTAGTTTGTTTCTTAAGAACACGAGACTATAGTCATACTTTCGATAATTGATTCGAATTTTATTTAGAATTACGGATTCTTTATCCTGTAAATATATAAGTTTGAGTTAATTTACTTGAAATTGCATTGAGATTTACAAATTTGTGTATTTTTCCGATGCCGCTTAATAACAAATAAGAGTTATCTTTCTTCGGTCTCTGTGTGGTGTGGTACAAGTATGGCCTTGTGTATTTCAATACGATATTCTGCACTGTAGATTGTACTACAAGAGATGAGTGTTTGGCCTTGACAAACTGGAACTGCCGAGAACAAGACAGACACTGTATTGACAACGTGTGTAGTTGTATCAGGTACCAAATTTCACTTATTTCTGTATACGAGAGAAGAATCCATAGGTTTATTTGGGCCCCGCCATGTGGTATGGTAATAACTGTCTATTTGTCCGTCAACGCTCTCTTTGGCACACGTTAATTAAGTTTCTTGGGGAAGGTTTTCATAAATTTTAGACATAATGCATGGACTAGGCAGAGGAAAACTAAAAGGGGTACTGAGAATCTGTTCTAACCCGGACCGGCACTAGGTCACAGTCTAGGTACCAAATAAAATGCCTGGTCAGTGGCGATGAGACACGCATGTGAAACATCAGAGCCCTATCCCACTTAGTTCAAAAGGTAAACACAAGACCAGGGACCAGGCAATATTTATCACAGGGGAGGGGCATTTGAAAATTCAAATTAAAAATTGTTTGTGTCCTATACAAAAATCTGTAAGGAAAAGTTACTGTCCCATGCATGCTTTGAATAAGAAAAAACCAAACACCCCCCCCCCCCCCCCCCCCAAAACAAAACACACACACTAACACAAAAAAAACCCCAACCCAACCAAAGCTAATGTCCCATCACAAACCATAACAATGTATACTTTTTGTGGGTTTCCGGGTTAGAATAGATCCTCAGTACCCCTTGCTTTTTGAGACTGCAAAAACCGAGACCCGGGTCACAGCAGGTGTGGCACGTTAAAGATCCCCGCCGAGCATAGGCAAAATAATTCTTCAATAAAATTTGCATTGTGAATTATTCCTTTGTAATTTATATAAAATAACTTAAACGTAGATTCGCATGTTTAAAATTACATTTCTGGATGTAAATGAATATTAAGAGATACTGACAGAGAATCACAATTGCATGGAATACCATAAGGAACATTCATAGATCCTTAGACAGCTAGTCAATGTAGAACTAATAATGCCACGGAAGAGACATCACCAGTTGTAGGTGAAGTACCACAAATTTAGACCTATGCTTAGCGCTCAGGGCCGTAGCAGCGAGGGTTCTTTAACGTGCCAACGCCGACCGTGACATCCGTTTATAAGGTCATATCCGAAAGACCCGTGATTCTCACTTCTAAATGCCGAGCGTTTGGCGTGATTGCTCCAATCACTACCTATTTTTCGTCTTAGGTTTGACGCGGGCATGGCACGAGCGGGGCTCGAACTCGCGACCTCCCGGTTACGAAGCGAAAGCTCTAACCATTGAGTTGCCGCGAATGAAGCAATAAACGAAATTTCAATTTTAATAAGCCATATAGGTGAAGGCATGTTACAAAAAGAAAATGCTAGATAACGAATAGTGAGTAGTACTCACTCTCGTAATTCCTATAAAAAATACATTGATTGATCGCCGATTTGGCAATACTTCAGCCATTTTACAGCGGTTAAACAACTGATATGTTTGGTTGTGAAAGTTAAAGTGTCCCTGACGGCCCCCAGTGAGCCTACTCCTTTTCGCAAATAGAAAATACAAATCGGAGAGATGGGCAAACACGGAACCCTGGGCATACCAGAGGTGGGATCGGGTGCCTAGGAGGAGTAAGAAATCCCTGTCGACCGATCACACCCACCATGAGCCCTATATCTTGATTAGTAAACGGAGTAATCCGCAGTCAGAATCATTTTGCCAAGAATGGCCTCACAATTGGTATGAAAGACGTCAACCAGCATATGACCTAATAATGTAAGGTTGTACTGACAAACTAGATCGCTACAAGAACTATCGAATTTGCGAAATGCTGACTTTAGATTCCCCCCATTAACATTAATTTCTTTGTCAGTAGCCGGCCTTGATTTATACTATTTGATATAAACTATTTTAACATCATCCACCCCTCTTAGATTGTAAAACGTAAACGGTACCAATTTTGCGCCAGATGCGCATCTCGACAAACAATGTGTCAAAAATGTTGCAAATCCAAAATAAGAAAAACAAAAAAAAAAACAAAAAACAAAACAAACAAAGGCAAATAGTGGAGCCAAATCCGGCTAAGGATCAGGGCTATGCAGGAGGGAGATAATCCTTAATTGTAAAATGAATTTCTAATTTTATTACAGCAAATTTTTATCCGGATTTCAAGATGTTATAATTTTAAGAAAATAACTAGATCCTCCCGTCCAGACAATACGTACATCTACAAATGGTAATTGTACAAAGTTCAATGTCTATTCAGTAAGCCATATAGTATTCTACAAAACTATTTTAATATAATACTTAATAAATCTTTGAAAAAATTTCTAAAATTTTTGTCAATAAAAATCTACATGTTCTATCCAAATTATCCACCAAATAATAATGATAATAATAATAAGGAAAGTCATAATAATAAATACTTGTCCTATGTCGTGTGGGCATCACTTTCTGCACCGGTCCTAGTGATGAGTCTGCCACCAATGCAATAAGCTCTTCCAACATTCGTCCCGGCGAGCCAAGGGTGTCGGCCTGTTGTGTAGCACGTATCAGCAAAATAAATTGACACAGAACTAATCTTATGTGGTGTATTACGGTCACCTCATCTTATAATCAAAACAAAATTGAATTGAGCTGCATTGTACGGGTAGGTTCTAAGATATCTATGTTAGTGCAAGGCGTATAAATGGAATGTTGATTGTCCAATATTGTGAGCGGTTTAGTGTAGACTTAATTAATGACATCATATTATGTGTGTAAATCAACAATCATCAAACAATATTGTTTATTGCATTAATTTGATTCTTTTCTCTATTGTAGGTTGCCATAACGATTATACTAAAAGCCCATTTCATTACCAGCGTTTATATCTCGGTATTTTTTTCCAAATATCGCAATAAAATCATAAAAAATGAGTGTTCTCAATTAAATATCTTCAGATACACATGGTATTTACAGTCCCGTTTCCATTATAATGATTTACAAGTTTCGCGGTCAAGATACATTCGAGTTTTGCATATATCAACATTGCTGTAATGAATTATAAACGTATTGTAGATTTTTTTTAAGACAAACCTTATAATTGTTATTTTTCCATTATTTTTTTTTTTATCTGGTATGAAATTTTTACAACATCTCTCATATTACATGGCGAAAGAATATTCTGTGACGCAAGCAATCACTGCGAAGCTCGTATTTGTGTTCGCAAATTGCGTTACTATATTGGTGCATATGAAACTCTCAGAACTTTTAATGATGTTACTGAACAAGATCAGACAGAATCGATCTCTACAAGAGACCCTAATCGCCCTAAATCCAACGGGGGATGAGAATTAATTCTTACTTTTTCCTCGGATATGGATTCCTATTGAATTTTTATTCTGCTAATGAAAACATACCGACTTTGATTTCCTACTACTCTGATACTGATATTTACAGACGAAAAAAGGAAATATTTTCCTCCTTGAATTATGTGATATTGGTATGGATCTACGTCAAATTGAATTTAAATATATTTACCTTTTTAATGTGACGCTTCTTTATCCCCCCACCCCCTCAAATTGCAAACACGATTTCACTGTGTGAAGGTAGACACCTGCTCCTATCTGCTCTCAATTCTTTAACCAGTTTACTAGAATTTCTCAAAGGCTACCACGGGTAACTAAAAACATGAATTGTCTATTGTAACAATATCAATATTTTCATCGTTTCTTCTATGAAATTGCCTGAAATATCACATAATCACCCGTATGTTTCAATTTGACCAGTAATGCATCGTCGTAAGAGGCGACCAACCCCCCCCCCCCCCCACCGAAATGAATTTAAATACTGACCTTTCTATATGTTAAATGTTTATTCAAGCATTCCAAATTAGCACTTTGAGATTTTTCACTCATCTGGTATCGTCCAATTTTTTATTGGTGGTGGAGAGAAACCAGATACAATGTACCCGGGAAGAGACTAGCAAACTTCCTCATATATAAACATTATTGTACAAAAATCGATCTTTTAAATTTAGAAATTTCAGAAAAGGTTAATAAATTTCATCATTTACTTTCAAGCAATAAAAAAAGCTCCCTTTGTCACATAATAACGATAATCTGTAAACAAGTTTACTGTGTGTGGCGTCTCTATTCAGCGCTAGAAATACTACTGACGTTTCTCAATCAAATAGGGATCTGATTGTCTCTATTCAGCGCTAGAAATACCAATAACGTTTCTCAATAAAATTGTAATAAAAGTGTCTTTTCGTAAAAAGTGGTGGCCCTGAAAAGGGCCGTTGGGTTAGCCCTGAAAAGGACTTATTTTCACTGTCCACCTTGTGTGGACAGCGTCCCCTGGTCCCGGCCTCCAAGAAGACGACGCACTGGGTGCAGGCAGCACGACTGTTGCACCCAGTATACACTTCGGAACTATTTGCCTGCTCCTGCAGGCAGATTGGACAACAGATCACTTGCAGGGGCGCACGGCGCCCCCACCTGGGAAGCTCTCCCGGAGGATGTGTGGGTCGTCTAGGTGACGACTGTGGTGCTGATGAAGACGGCACAACACAGTCCTCCGGGGACGCCGATGGTTCTACCTCGTCCTCGGTGAGGGGAGTAGGGAATAATTCCCCCTCGTATGGTGGTGGCGGCGAGGGGGGAGCTAGTGCTGGACGGCGAGGCATTCACTCTTTGATGACGTCGGCGTCTGCTTCCTCTATCCACTAGCAGGTCCTACATTAAATCCCCCATCCAGCGGGGAAAATGTGGCTAGGGTAGACTGGAAGTCCTGCACCCATTGTCCATTCCTCATTAAATCTGTGGCCAGCACTAAACGCATACGAAAACCTGGCATAATGATGTAATGAAGGGGAAGTCCAGACAAGAAGTTGCGTGACATTCTGAAAACCAAAGCTGGGTAATCAGTGACGCGAACGGACAAGTGCGGCTGTATATAACGTCAGAGCGCGGCCGTAAAAGAAAGCACCCCCGAAGACGAAGCCAAGATGGCGAACGTCAAAATGATCAATTTGTGCTTTGCCCAGTAAAGTTTTTTCGCGAATGATGGTTTCTACATTAAGGATTCATGAAAATAAATATGATCATCCAATAGAGTGTAAGATCCTGCATGATGTCAACATTATTTTCCATTTCTAAATGGGCAAGAGACAAGCGTTGAAAGAGGGCAAGGGGTGGGTAAATGATTCTACTCGACGTCTAAAAATATTTATTTCATCCCCCTCTGAAGTGCTAGACAGCTAAAATAGACTTCACGTGATCGAGAAGAACTTAATGCATCATATTTTTTTATCTCCCTTCAGAAAAAAACAAAACAAAACAAAAGCATTTAGAATACGGTTACGATTTTTAAACACTTTATGATATATGAACTACACACACACACACACACACACACATATATATATATATAATTGGAACTATATATATAATTTGATATAATTGGATTTGTATTTTTCTTCTTCAAAATACTGCAGTACATAGCTTAATACACAGCTCTCTAAAATAAGACCACGTCTCCCGCCAACACTTCTATTATGACGTAATTTACTGTAATACACTTTTATTATGGAGTTAGCCACTTGCACTCCGTTAACACTCTTTAAAAAGTATTTCCCGCCAGGTATGATCTAGAAAACGTACACCAGGTGTTATTTAGACCAGGTGACACGCGCTTCCCGCCACGTCAGGTGTTGTCTAGAAAACGTACGCGCTACGGGGCGTGTTATACTACTGCCCTCCTACCATCCCTAGTGCACGTAATTTTAACAAACTTGAATCTGCACTATGTCAGGACAATTTCAACTTTTATGACCCAGTGATTTTTTTTTAGAAGATTTTTTAATTGCCACACGCTTTATTTGCCTTTTCATAGTTACCATCCCTTTAAAGGAGGCATGACCCTTCATTTGAACAAACTTGAATCCCTTCTCCCTAGGAATCTGATGGAAATTGATCCAGTGGTTCTGGAGAAGATGAAAAATCGGCAGACAGACAATGTATTGTCAAACAGACGACAGACAAAAAAAAAGTGATTAGAAAAGCCTTTGAGCTTTCACCTCAGCAGGTGATGAAGAAAACATAAGGACAGGTATTCAGCATTTCCTGGGAGAGCAATCCACACAATGGATTGAAGCAATGTTCTTGTAACAAATTTTAAAGTGTTTTTCAGAACTTTCAATTTAACACTTAACATTGATCATTTTTAAATCATTGAAAGTCTCGAGGGGGGGGGAGAACATACAAAACAACTCTTTAACAAAGTTACAAAGTCTTAGCCCCCCCCCCCCCCCCATCTCTCTCTCTCTCTTTGGTTCACCAATGTAGATTGGTTGGTTTATAATCAAAGAAAAAGAAATGTGGAAAAAAAAATTGTACCAGGTAATTTTGTTGTAGTATGCCTACAAATGATTAAATTGACAACTCAAATGATCATAACAAAGCAATAATTTCTCTCAGGTATATACCAGTTTACAGTTAATATGCTTTATACAATAATCTTATCTTCCTTGGTCGAGATCTTTCCATGAAGTTCCATCATCGTTATTTGAAACATGCTTTTAAAAATGTGCATGAAAGAAAATGAACATTAAATACATATTCATAAGCACACTTTCTCTTCCAATGGGCCACCTCCAGTCTGCTTCATCTTTTTTCTTCGGCCTGTTTCCTTTTTTGGCGTTGTTGACTGCGGGTCTTGCCATTTCCTTTCTACTTCGCACCATCTCTAGTGCACTGCAGGCTTAATGCTTTTACTCTGATGTATGTACAAGAATGGTTACAAAGAGGTACTGACATTTTATTACGTATGAAGCACATTATTTTGTTTATGTATTGGGGAAATTGTCGAGTAAATTTCACTGTACTACATTTTTATGTTCGAATGTTTCTTCCTTTTTAGTAGTAAGTTACCTAAATTTTAAGGGCTTATGCAGGAAAATAAAAATTTCCTGGGGGTGGGTCATTATTTTTCTACACAAGCCCCTGTGCCTAAATACACTAAATTAATTTAAAATTGCTTTACAACATTTTCAAGACTTACTCAAAATATCGTGAACAAGAATCAAAACAAATTGAATATGTAGTTTAAACCTTTAATTGGAGCCGGGCATACAACATTATATTTCTAACTAAAATTCTCCAACAAACAAAGTACGAAATTGTAATTGCATGCTTTGCACGCATTGTAGGTCTGATGGCGGTAACATCTTGCTTGTCAATGACGTCCTGCCATGCTGCAGCATTCCTGGCACTTGTCAAAGAGAAGGGGAACTTCCCATAATGTGCATTGTGTTTGGTGGATACATAGTCCAAACCCTTCACCTCCATTTCTGAAAATTTTGCTTTCCATACTTACTACTTAAGTGTTAGAAATACAGACGGTATCTCGTTACAGGTGTTGGTTTGCGATTGAAGTACAAATAGTCACTGCGCACGCGTACGTTCAGTCGTGTTAAAACAATCATTTACCAAATAAAATTAGAAATCTTCGTGCCAAATGCGTTGCGTTGCTTTGGATTTCGTCATGGCCAAGTAAATTTGCAAAGGCTCCAAAATCCTGATTCAGGTGTGGTGAAGAGGGGCATGATGGAAAAAGCTGTCAAACCGAACACGAAAGCAAAAAAGTGGTTAGAGCGTTCGCTTCGTAACCGGGAGGTCGCGAGTTCGAGCCCCGCTCATGCCATGGCCGCGTCAAACCTAAGACGATCAACCAATCAATCAATAGTGACCACATGGCGTACTCTTTGTTTGTTTTACGTCCCGTCGAGAATTTTTCACGTCACCAGCTGTAGGTGAAGTACCACAAATTTAGACCTATGCTTAGCGCTTAGGGCCGTAGCAGTGAGGGTTCTTTTAACGTGCCAACGCCTACCATGACACGGGACCTCCGTTTTTAAGGTCATATTCGAAAGACCCGTGATTCTCACTTCTAAATGCCGAGCGTTTGGCGAAGGAGCAATCACAACCTATTTTTCGTCTGAGGTTAGACGCGGAGCTCGAACTCACGACCTCCCGGTTACGAGGTGAACGCTAGGCGTACTCTATTCAATGTCCAATTTGGAAGAAATAAAACGAAATACAGAAGATTTAAGCAGAAAACGCATAACTTATGCCGGATAAAAGTATAAGAAATTCTATACCTGCTTCTCCATGGTCTGTCGCTGTGACTTCTGCAAAGTATGTAGGTGCAAACTTGTAGCTGCAGATCCCCTCGAAATCATCTAGGAGACGTAACTCATCTCCACAAAAAATTAGGCAAAACAGTATAGAGATCGGTTACCCAAGGGGGCGAAAGATTCCGTCGCTATACATAATAAATTTGGAGACTAAGAGGAAATGGAGTTTACTCCATCAAACTCCTCATCATGAGCCCGGAGTCTTTCTCCAAAAAGCCGTGAAGGGAGAGTATCTCCTGTAACACATGAGACATCATGAATCATCCAACAATTTATTCAATGGAATTGTCGAGGTTTTAGAGTAAATTTCAAGGAACTATCGTTACTCATTCAGAAACATAACCTGGTAGCCATGTCTTCAAGAAACGCATTACCTGCATATGGTGTTTACATCTCCCAACTGATTCGATGCGCAAGAGCTTGTTCTGTATATGACCAGTTTTTAAATCGAGGCGGGCTATTGACAAAGAACTTGATGCTACTGGGGTTTGTACAGTCACGTCTGAAGTCAGCATTGCAAATTTATGGTCGTTATAACGATCTAGTTTGCCAGTACAACTGACCATTAAGTCAAATGCTGTCTGATGTGTTTCATACCAATTCTTAGGCCCTTCTCGACACACTGATTCTGACTACGGATTGTTCCGTTTATCTGATCGGAATATAGGGCTCATAAGGGTTTTATATATTTAGGATGGGGACCGAGATTTTCAATTAGGTTGGCAATAATATTAGCCAAGTTGAAATAGCGTATAGGGAAATATTCCAAATAAAGAACCTGCAAGCGGAATATCCCCTCGCAAAATATAATTCACCAGAAAACCAACTTGTGTTATTATAAACCTCAAATCTCTCTCTGTGTGTAATAGAATATCTAGTCTAGCTTTGATCTTTAACCCAACCTTAAAAAGTCAATGAGATAGTGTCTGTTCCTTACATTAAACGTGATAATGACAAAGACAATCGTATTAAAATAGCCGTGGGGATACAATGTTATTGACAACGTATTTTACTGATGTTAAGCCAGTTAATTAAGCACTTCAATACAGTTAACGGAACTACTGGGAAACATGAACTGCGTTTGATTGGTTATTTGTTTCCAACACTCTTAATTCTATCCTTGACATCTATCAAGTTAAGAAGCGTGAAATAATCTACAAATAGCGTTTTTGTAATTATGATGTCCTTCGAGGGAGAAAACACTCAGACATGTAATCCATTGTGGAGCATTGTGTCTAGATTTACATCATTGAACAAAACACTGCATACAAATGTTTTATGGTATCTATCTCTCTAATCTTTATTCATATTGGTGCAAATACTTCCACCTAATATTGAAATGATGTAATTTGTTCAATGCACGACATGATGTAGTATTTCCCTCCATCGACCGGTCGCGGTAGCTCAGTGGTTAGAGCGTTCGCTTCGTAACCGGGAGGTCGTGAGTTCGAGCCCCGCTCGTGCCATGGCCGCGTCAAACCTAAGACGAAAAATAGGTAGTGATTGCTCCTTCGCCAAACGCTCGGCATTTAGAATTGAGAATCACGGGTCTTTCGGATATGACCTTAAAAACAGAGTTCCCGTGTCACGGTATGCGTTGGCACGTTAAAGAATCCTCACTGCTACGGCCCTGAGCGCTAAGCATATGTCTAAATTTGTGGTACTTCACCTACAGCTGGTGACGTCTCCATATGAGTGAAAAATTCTCGACGGGACGTAAAACAAACAAATAAAAAACCTGAAATGTACATTTACGTACAATCTGTTGATCCTTTAGGTTGCCGTTCACGCGCACTTAGCGGTGAAACCGCATGGAATATCAAGTAACAACAATTGATAATTACTGTTTGTTTGTTTGTTTGTTTTACGTCCCATCGATAATATTTCACCCATATTGAGACGTCACCAGCTGTAGGCGAAGTACTACAAATTTAGACCTATGCTTAGCGCTAAGGGTCGTAGCAGTGAGGGTTATTGCACGTGCCTACGCCTACCGTGACATGGAACCTCCGTTTTTAAGGTCATATCCGAAAGACCCGTGATTCTCACTTATAAATCTCGAGCGTTTGGCGAAGGAGCAATCACTACCTATTTTTCGTTGTAGGCACGAGCGAGGCTCGAACTCACGACCTCCCGGCAATATTTCAGCCAGTCTCTAAGCAATTTCTTCATCTGATAGGATTTCATCGATCCTCTGATAACTTAACCTACATAGCAACATACACAGTTCTGACAAAAGTGCATTGCCAGTTCCTTTGAGTCTTACAGTTGGAAAGTTTTAATAAGGACCAATGGTTTCCTTGTCAACAGCTAGACTTACTTTATTTGCATGATATAACACTTCTGCTCAACTTTGAGGAATGGGACTGCACTCGTGTATACGGTCAATAAGTATGTGCTTGAATGTTCACCACACAAATAAAGAAATTCTTGGACGGGCTTTTTCCCACTGGAGAAAATGTCAGTTTTACCAGGAATCAAGGATGCTCTATAACAGAGCGATACTGTCTGCAAAGCTTTAAATAATTCACAAGTTACATCCTGTTAGAGATATGAAGTGCCAACAGATCAAATGATTCATCAACGACAGAAAGTTGAATAACAATTTAACGCTATTTAACAATATAGTTTTCATTAAAGTTTTCAAACGGACATCAGTCACTTGTCTCCTAAAGAAGCGCGTGTATACAAATCTCATTACCTATTATTTACTCGGAAGGAACTTCAAATGTTAGGCCCCTCATACCACGTTTAGTTTGTTCGTTATATTTTTCCCAAACAGTAAACATTTTGAACAAATAGTTATGACTATATATACGTCTGTCTCTGACATATTGCAAAAATATTAGATGTTTTCTTGATTACTGAAGTGTATGATTTGCTGGTGTCTTCTGTTAAATTGATAGTTTTAACACCGTTTTTGGCAATATTTCAGCCATGTTGCCGTAGCTTAGACTGTTCGATACCTAACCCGGAAGTCTTCTTCTAAAACGTCATCAAAGGAAGTGGCTACTCCTTCCGCTTGCCCTTTATGTGCAATACCTATGATTTTTTGTTAAAAGTTGGATTTTATAGTTTGCATCTAGATCGCAGCAAACCTCTTTTGCTTTACAAGTATAGTATCATTTCTCTACTTAAATGGACATTTGATTTCAACCAAATTTGCATTGATTTGTGTCTGCACTTTACCATCGGGTCTCTCACCAATTACTTTAAATGGCTAGAAAACGTGCAAGCCACTATTTCTGACAGCTTTTCTCTTTAAAATGTAGACGCATGTGGGCTTGATATGCTGGGTTAACTTTATCACTGTCGTCATCAATCATTTTCTTCAGCTATCTTATCAGGGTTTGTACTTACTTCACGTTTAAGCACATCATCGAACATTGTTGCAGTTATTCTGCCTTTTCGTACTTCAAACCACAACGTGTTGTCAGATTGACCTCTCATTTTTATTTTCGATTGCCGATCTCACTTGGAACCATCATTTGACTAACGCAGATTAGTATGTACAGTTGCATCTTGTTGAAGACATGCTTATACGAGTGACACTTTTTAAGTTTGTAGAGTAAGCCTCTAACTTATTCACGCGATTATGAAGTTGCACAATTTTTTACACAGAACTTGCGTAATCATTCCTCTCTCGAACGGTATCACAGTATGCGGCACACGAGGTCCACGTGAGCGCTGCGCTGGGTATTTTCACCACGTGGTTTTATACACTATAGTAAAATATAGCGTTCAATATGGATGGAAATATCTCTGAACAGAGGGTATATAGCAAGATTCGAGCACACCTCGGGTTTCCTTCAACGGAAATTCATGCTGATTTGCAAAAGGTTTATGGGAATGGTGCTTTAAAATATGCTACAGTTTGCAAGTGGGTACGTCGTTTTAATGATGGTAGGGAGTCAATTGAAAATGACCCTAGAGTGGGTAGGCCGGTTTCCGTTCTGACGGAAAAGAACGTTGCTACTGTGAAAACGTTAATTGAGGAAGACACACGTTATACCGTAAAAAAAAATAGAAGATTTAAGTAGTATTCATTCGTCAAGTATTCGAAGATCTTGCATGAACGAATTGGGCTACGTAAGATCTGTGCGAGCTGGGTGCCCCATTTGCTCACTGACGAGCAGAAACAAAGTCGGGTTAGACTTATATCGCAAGTTATAAAAAAAAATATGATAAATGTGACCCACGTCGTTTGGAAGGGATAGTTACAGGTGATGAAACCTGGATCTATCATTTTCAACCCGATAATAAGGTTTGGGTTTCACCTGAGGGCGACAAACCTGTCATTGCGTGCCGTTGCAAAACATCAAATCGCATGTTGTATGCGATATTCTTTGATTCGAAAGGTCCAGTCCTTCAAATGCCAGTCCCGAAAGGTCACTAGAAAGTTTTACAGGAAGTGTTCTTACTTCAAGTTGTTGATTTCTGTCAGAAACGCAGACCGCACACCGGTCGCGGTAGCTCAGTGGTTAGAGCGTTCGCTTCGTAACCGGGGGTTCGAGCCTCGCTCGTGCCATGGCCGCGTCAAACCTAAGACGAAAAATAGGTAGTGATTGCTCCTTCGCCAAACGCTCGGCATTTAGAATTGAGAATCACGGGTCTTTCGGATATGACCTTAAAAACGGAGGTCACGTTAGGCGTTGGCACGTTAGAGAACCCTCACTGCTACGGCCCCGAGTGCTAAGCATGGGTCTAAATTTGTGGTACTTCACCTACAACTGGTGACGTCTCAATATGAGTGAAAAATTCTCGACGGGACGTAAAATAAACAAACAGACCGCGCACCGGTGTCTGCGGTATCAAATTACTCCATGATAACGCACCGGCCAATAAATCCGCTACGGTACAGGGATATCTGAAAGAATCTGGGCTCGATGTCCTAGATCATCCCCCATACAGCCCTGAACTGTCCCCCTGTGGGATGGGTAGATCGGTGTAAAATGTGTGTTGAGGCAGGTATTGGAGAAATAAAATTTTGATATTTCAAACGGTTTTAAAAAGACCGCCCTACTCGACGAACTTAAAAAGTGTCCCTCGTATATCATTTGTCTGATTCCTAATATCACCTCTTGTCAGCACGGGTTCGATTCTCGCTCGCACCGATATATGTAACAAACTTTGGCAGTTACTTTCGAAGGTCGGTGGTCTCTTGGTTAGAGCGGTCACTTCGTAACCGGGAGGTCGGGAGTTCATACATCGCTCGTGCCATGGCCGCGTCAAACCTAAGACGAAAAATAGGTAGTGATTGCTCCTTCGCCAAACGCTCGGCATTTAGAATTGAGAATCACGGGACTTTCGGATATGACCTTATAAACGGAGGTCCCGTGTCATGATAGGCGTTGGCACGTTAAAGAACCCTCACTGCTACGGCCTGAGCGTTATTGTTTGTTTGGTTGGTTTGTTTGTTTTACGTCCCGTCGAGAATTTTTCACTCATATTGAGACGTCACCAGCTGTAGGTGAAGTGCCACAAATTTAGACCTATGCTTAGCGCTCAGGGCCGTAGCAGTAAAGATTCTTTAACGTGCCAACGCCTACCGTGACACGGGACATCCGTTTTTAAGGTCATATCTGAAAGACCCGTGATTCTCACTTCTAAATGCCGAGCGTTTGGCGAAGGAGCAATCACTACCTATTTTTCGTCTTAGGTTTGACGCGGCCATGGCACGAGCGGGGCTGGAACCCCCGGTTACGAAACGAACGCTCTAACCACTGAGCTACCGCGACCGGTTAGGCCTGAGCGTTAAGCATTTATGGTACTTTACCTACAACTGGTGACGTCTCAATATGAGTGAAAAATTCTCGACGGGACGTAAAACAAACAAACACACCAATCCATATAACTTGTGATTTAGAATAATTTACCGTTAGCCCTGATACATGTTTTGATATATTTAATTCTTGAATAGCAGCCTCCAAAGATTGCTTGTTTCCACCCAAAAACAAAGAGTAGTATCATCTGCAAATTGTGATATCAAATGTGTAGCTTCCCTTATCTTTATTCCTTGAATGTTTTTACGTCTTAGTTTTATTGCTAGAATCTCTGCACATAATAAAAAAAATATGGAGAAATTGGATCTCCTTGTATGCATGCAACCTATGTGATTCTTGAACCATCTTGACAAACTCCCACCTTGATTGATGGTTCTTAAAATATTTTGACCCAACTTATCATTGAATTACAAAAAATAAAAAAAATTCAACACTCGTATTATAAAGTTCCATTACACTGTATCAAAGGTTTTTTCAAAGTCTAAAATCAATATTAATCCAGGAATGTTTTAACTTGTGTATAATTCATTATGTCATAAATTAATCTAGTATTTTCTGCAATATTTCGCCCTGGTATAAATCTTGTTTGGTTTTCATGTATAAATAATGGTAATACAGATTTTATTCTTTTTGTAAACAATGTTTAATAATGTAATTGGTCGCGAATTTTTTTTAAAAAGAAATTGTTTTGGTGTACATACTATTATACCCTGTCTTTGAGTGACAGATAAATCATTTCTAAACTCATAATTTAAGGGTCTGACAACAAAATGTGCCAAATCCCTCCAAAAGTTTTTGAAACCTCAGTTGTGTACATCCATCACTTCCTGGACTAGCTTCACCATAAGCAATATCACCTTCTAATCCCATCCTTTCCTCTACCGTTAATTTTCTGGTGTTATCAAACACATTGTCAGGTTGCCAATTTTGTGCATACTCTTTGGTATAAATTGTCATAAAATTAACAAATGCCCTCTGACATTTCATCTTGTATAGTTAGAATTTCGCTTTTCTCAATTTCTATTCTTGGTATAGTTTCTTTTCTCTAAGTTACAAAAGTATTCTGTTGGTTTTTTGCCTTTGATCTTAACCATAGCTCCTTTTAATTTTCGCTATTCTTATGACTTCTAATTCTTTATGAAGTTGCTCGATGCGAGCTGTGTCTATATCACTTTTCTTCTCCTCAAGGCCTTTTACATGTGCCTATAGTTCCTTTTCTTTATGGCTACGAGTTCTTTTCACATAAGAAGAATAGGAACTAGATTGACCTCTAATCTCCATTAACAAGACTTCTAAAAACAATTGATCATCAATAAGAAGGCTAATTTCATTATCAGGAATACTAGATATGGATACGGTACTTTTTTTTTTTACTTTTGTAACAAATTCTTCATCATATAATGGTGCATTGTTAAATTTCCACAATCCCTCACCTCCCTGATAATCTTGAAATGTTAAAGATAAAATTACTATAGAATGATCTGCTCTATAACCTGAATCTATATAACATACATGAACACAGTTAAAATGACTTTGACAAAAGAAAAAAATCTAATCTGGCTATTTTCCTTGAGTTTTTCTTCTTCCATGTATATCTATGTGTGTCAGGGTGTAATTCCCTATATGTGTCTAAAAGATTCAGATCTTCCACTGTTTCCCGACCGGTGGCGCTAGCTCAGTGGTTAAAGCGTTCGCTTCGTAACCGGGAGGTCATGAGTTCGAGCCGCGGTCATGCTATGGCCGCGTCACACCAAAGAAGAAAAATAGGTAGTGATTGCTCCTTCGCCAAACGCTCGGTATTTAGAAGTGAGAATCACGGGTCTTTCGGATATGACCTTAAAAACGGAGACGGAGGTACCGGTCGCGGTAGTTCAGTGGTTAGAGCGTTCGCTTCGTAACCGGGAGGTCGAACTCATGACCTCCTGGTTGGAAATTGTTTTGGCTTATTAAGTTTTGGTATACATACTATTATACCCTGTCTTTGAATGACAAATAAATCATTTCTAAACTCATCATTTAAGGATCTGACAACAAAATGTCCCAAATCCCTCCAAAAGTTTTTGAAACCTCAGCTGTGTACATCCATCACATCCTGGACTAGAATCAGTATTTAATTGTTTTAAAGTATACGCAGCTTCACCATAACCAATATCGCCTTCTAATCCCATCCTTTCCTCTACCCTTAATTTTCTGGTGTTATCAAACACATTGTCAAGTTCCCATTTTTGTGCATACTCTTTGGTATAAATTGTCATAAAATGAACAAATGCCCTCTGAAATTTCATCTTGTATAGTTAGAATTTCCCTTTTCTCAATTTCTATTCTTGGTATAGTTTCTTTTCTCTAAGCTACAAAAGTATTCTGTTGGTTTTTTGCCTTTCATCTTAACCATAGCATCTTTTAATTTTCGCTATTCTTATGACTTCTAATTCTTTATGAAGTTGCTCGATGCGAGCTGTGTCTATATCACTTTTCTTCTCCTCAAGGCCTTTTACATGTGCCTATAGTTCCTTTTCTTTATGGCTACGAGTTCTTTTCACATAAGAAGAATAGGAACTAGATGTACCTCTAATCTCCATTAACAAGACTTCTAAAAACAATTGATCATCAATAAGAAGGCTAATTTCATTATCAGGAATACTAGATATGGATAAGATACTTTTTTTTTTACTTTTGTAACAAATTCTTCATCATATAATGGTGCATTGTTAAATTTCCACAATCCCTCACCTCCCTGATAATCTTGAAATGTTAAAGATAAAATTACTATAGAATGATCTGCTCTATAACCTGAATCTATATAACATACATGAACACAGTTAAAATGACTTTGACAAGAGAAAAAAATCTAATCTGGCCATTTTCGTTGGGTTTTTCTTCTTCCATGTGTGTCAGGGTGTAATTCCCAATATCTGTCTAAAAGATTCAGATCTTCCACTGTTTCTAGACCGGTCGCGCTAGGTCAGTGGTTAGAGCGTTCGCTTTGTAACCGGGAGGTCATGAGTTCGAGCCTAAGACGACAATTAGGTAGTGATTGCTCCTTCGCCAAACGCTCGGCATTTAGAAGTGACAATCAC
Organism: Ostrea denselamellosa; assembly: GCA_024699665.1. Classification (NCBI taxonomy): domain Eukaryota; kingdom Metazoa; phylum Mollusca; class Bivalvia; order Ostreida; family Ostreidae; genus Ostrea; species Ostrea denselamellosa. The sequence goes on from JAMZEH010000002.1 coordinate 1,283,625, forward strand.
GGGTCTTTCGGATATGACCTTAAAAACGGAGACGGAGGTACCGGTCGCGGTAGTTCAGTGGTTAGAGCGTTCGCTTCGTAACCGGGAGGTCGAACTCATGACCTCCCGGTTGGAAATTGTTTTGGCTTATTAAGTTTTGGTATACATACTATTATACCCTGTCTTTGAATGACAAATAAATCATTTCTAAACTCATCATTTAAGGATCTGACAACAAAATGTCCCAAATCCCTCCAAAAGTTTTTGAAACCTCAGCTGTGTACATCCATCACATCCTGGACTAGAATCAGTATTTAATTGTTTTAAAGTATACGCAGCTTCACCATAACCAATATCGCCTTCTAATCCCATCCTTTCCTCTACCCTTAATTTTCTGGTGTTATCAAACACATTGTCAAGTTCCCATTTTTGTGCATACTCTTTGGTATAAATTGTCATAAAATGAACAAATGCCCTCTGAAATTTCATCTTGTATAGTTATAATTTCCCTTTTCTCAATTTCTATTCTTGGTATAGTTTCTTTTCTCTAAGTTACAAAAGTATTCTGTTCCCTTTTCTCAATTTCTATTCTTGGTATAGTTTCTTTTCTCTAAGTTACAAAAGTATTCTGTTGGTTTTTTGCCTTTCATCTTAACCATAGCATCTTTTAATTTTCGCTATTCTTATGACTTCTAATTCTTTATGAAGTTGCTCGATGCGAGCTGTGTCTATATCACTTTTCTTCTCCTCAAGGCCTTTTACATGTGCCTATAGTTCCTTTTCTTTATGGCTACGAGTTCTTTTCACATAAGAAGAATAGGAACTAGATTGACCTCTAATCTCCATTAACAAGACTTCTAAAAACAATTGATCATCAATAAGAAGGCTAATTTCATTATCAGGAATACTAGATATGGATAAGGTACTTTTTTTTTTACTTTTGTAACAAATTCTTCATCATATAATGGTGCATTGTTAAATTTCCACAATCCCTCACCTCCCTGATAATCTTGAAATGTTAAAGATAAAATTACTATAGAATGATCTGCTCTATAACCTGAATCTATATAACATACATGAACACAGTTAAAATGACTTTGACAAGAGAAAAAAATCTAATCTGGCCATTTTCGTTGGGTTTTTCTTCTTCCATGTGTGTCAGGGTGTAATTCCCAATATCTGTCTAAAAGATTCAGATCTTCCACTGTTTCTAGACCAGTCGCGCTAGGTCAGTGGTTAGAGCGTCCGCTTTGTAACCGGGAGGTCATGAGTTCGAGCCTAAGACGACAATTAGGTAGTGATTGCTCCTTCGCCAAACGCTCGGCATTTAGAAGTGACAATCACGGGTCTTTCGGATATGACCTTAAAAACGGAGACGGAGGTACCGGTCGCGGTAGTTCAGTGGTTAGAGCGTTCGCTTCGTAACCGGGAGGTCGAACTCATGACCTCCCGGTTGGAAATTGTTTTGGCTTATTAAGTTTTGGTATACATACTATTATACCCTGTCTTTGAATGACAAATAAATCATTTCTAAACTCATCATTTAAGGATCTGACAACAAAATGTCCCAAATCCCTCCAAAAGTTTTTGAAACCTCAGCTGTGTACATCCATCACATCCTGGACTAGAATCAGTATTTAATTGTTTTAAAGTATACGCAGCTTCACCATAACCAATATCGCCTTCTAATCCCATCCTTTCCTCTACCCTTAATTTTCTGGTGTTATCAAACACATTGTCAAGTTCCCATTTTTGTGCATACTCTTTGGTATAAATTGTCATAAAATTAACAAATGCCCTCTGAAATTTCATCTTGTATAGTTATAATTTCCCTTTTCTCAATTTCTATTCTTGGTATAGTTTCTTTTCTCTAAGTTACAAAAGTATTCTGTTGGTTTTTTGCCTTTCATCTTAACCATAGCATCTTTTAATTTTCGCTATTCTTATGACTTCTAATTCTTTATGAAGTTGCTCGATGCGAGCTGTGTCTATATCACTTTTCTTCTCCTCAAGGCCTTTTACATGTGCCTATAGTTCCTTTTCTTTATGGCTACGAGTTCTTTTCACATAAGAAGAATAGGAACTAGATTGACCTCTAATCTCCATTAACAAGACTTCTAAAAACAATTGATCATCAATAAGAAGGCTAATTTCATTATCAGGAATACTAGATATGGATAAGGTACTTTTTTTTTACTTTTGTAACAAATTCTTCATCATATAATGGTGCATTGTTAAATTTCCACAATCCCTCACCTCCCTGATAATCTTGAAATGTTAAAGATAAAATTACTATAGAATGATCTGCTCTATAACCTGAATCTATATAACATACATGAACACAGTTAAAATGACTTTGACAAGAGAAAAAAATCTAATCTGGCCATTTTCGTTGGGTTTTTCTTCTTCCATGTGTGTCAGGGTGTAATTCCCAATATCTGTCTAAAAGATTCAGATCTTCCACTGTTTCTAGACCGGTCGCGCTAGGTCAGTGGTTAGAGCGTTCGCTTTGTAACCGGGAGGTCATGAGTTCGAGCCTAAGACGACAATTAGGTAGTGATTGCTCCTTCGCCAAACGCTCGGCATTTAGAAGTGACAATCACGGGTCTTTCGGATATGACCTTAAAAACGGAGACGGAGGTACCGGTCGCGGTAGTTCAGTGGTTAGAGCGTTCGCTTCGTAACCGGGAGGTCGAACTCATGACCTCCCGGTTGGCAATTGTTTTGGCTTATTAAGGTTTGGTATACATACTATTATACCCTGTCTTTGAATGACAAATAAATCATTTCTAAACTCATCATTTAAGGATCTGACAACAAAATGTCCCAAATCCCTCCAAAAGTTTTTGAAACCTCAGCTGTGTACATCCATCACATCCTGGACTAGAATCAGTATTTAATTGTTTTAAAGTATACGCAGCTTCACCATAACCAATATCGCCTTCTAATCCCATCCTTTCCTCTACCCTTAATTTTCTGGTGTTATCAAACACATTGTCAAGTTCCCATTTTTGTGCATACTCTTTGGTATAAATTGTCATAAAATTAACAAATGCCCTCTGAAATTTCATCTTGTATAGTTATAATTTCCCTTTTCTCAATTTCTATTCATGGTATAGTTTCTTTTCTCTAAGTCACAAAAGTATTTTGTTGGTTTTTTGCCTTTCATCTTAACCATAGCATCTTTTAATTTTCGCTATTCTTATGACTTCTAATTCTTTATGAAGTTGCTCGATGCGAGCTGTGTCTATATCACTTTTCTTCTCCTCAAGGCCTTTTACATGTGCCTATAGTTCCTTTTCTTTATGGCTACGAGTTCTTTTCACATAAGAAGAATAGGAACTAGATTGACCTCTAATCTCCATTAACAAGACTTCTAAAAACAATTGATCATCAATAAGAAGACTTTGACAAGAGAAAAAAATCTAATCTGGCCATTTTCGTTGGGTTTTTCTTCTTCCATGTGTGTCAGGGTGTAATTCCCAATATCTGTCTAAAAGATTCAGATCTTCCACTGTTTCTAGACCGGTCGCGCTAGGTCAGTGGTTAGAGCGTCCGCTTTGTAACCGGGAGGTCATGAGTTCGAGCCTAAGACGACAATTAGGTAGTGATTGCTCCTTCGCCAAACGCTCGGCATTTAGAAGTGACAATCACGGGTCTTTCGGATATGACCTTAAAAACGGAGACGGAGGTACCGGTCGCGGTAGTTCAGTGGTTAGAGCGTTCGCTTCGTAACCGGGAGGTCGAACTCATGACCTCCCGGTTGGAAATTGTTTTGGCTTATTAAGTTTTGGTATACATACTATTATACCCTGTCTTTGAATGACAAATAAATCATTTCTAAACTCATCATTTAAGGATCTGACAACAAAATGTCCCAAATCCCTCCAAAAGTTTTTGAAACCTCAGCTGTGTACATCCATCACATCCTGGACTAGAATCAGTATTTAATTGTTTTAAAGTATACGCAGCTTCACCATAACCAATATCGCCTTCTAATCCCATCCTTTCCTCTACCCTTAATTTTCTGGTGTTATCAAACACATTGTCAAGTTCCCATTTTTGTGCATACTCTTTGGTATAAATTGTCATAAAATGAACAAATGCCCTCTGAAATTTCATCTTGTATAGTTAGAATTTCCCTTTTCTCAATTTCTATTCTTGGTATAGTTTCTTTTCTCTAAGCTACAAAAGTATTCTGTTGGTTTTTTGCCTTTCATCTTAACCATAGCATCTTTTAATTTTCGCTATTCTTATGACTTCTAATTCTTTATGAAGTTGCTCGATGCGAGCTGTGTCTATATCACTTTTCTTCTCCTCAAGGCCTTTTACATGTGCCTATAGTTCCTTTTCTTTATGGCTACGAGTTCTTTTCACATAAGAAGAATAGGAACTAGATTGACCTCTAATCTCCATTAACAAGACTTCTAAAAACAATTGATCATCAATAAGAAGGCTAATTTCATTATCAGGAATACTAGATATGGATAAGGTACTTTTTTTTTACTTTTGTAACAAATTCTTCATCATATAATGGTGCATTGTTAAATTTCCACAATCCCTCACCTCCCTGATAATCTTGAAATGTTAAAGATAAAATTACTATAGAATGATCTGCTCTATAACCTGAATCTATATAACATACATGAACACAGTTAAAATGACTTTGACAAGAGAAAAAAATCTAATCTGGCCATTTTCGTTGGGTTTTTCTTCTTCCATGTGTGTCAGGGTGTAATTCCCAATATCTGTCTAAAAGATTCAGATCTTCCACTGTTTCTAGACCAGTCGCGCTAGGTCAGTGGTTAGAGCGTTCGCTTTGTAACCGGGAGGTCATGAGTTCGAGCCTAAGACGACAATTAGGTAGTGATTGCTCCTTCGCCAAACGCTCGGCATTTAGAAGTGACAATCACGGGTCTTTCGGATATGACCTTAAAAACGGAGACGGAGGTACCGGTCGCGGTAGTTCAGTGGTTAGAGCGTTCGCTTCGTAACCGGGAGGTCGAACTCATGACCTCCCGGTTGGAAACTGTTTTGGCTTATTAAGTTTTGGTATACATACTATTATACCCTGTCTTTGAATGACAAATAAATCATTTCTAAACTCATCATTTAAGGATCTGACAACAAAATGTCCCAAATCCCTCCAAAAGTTTTTGAAACCTCAGCTGTGTACATCCATCACATCCTGGACTAGAATCAGTATTTAATTGTTTTAAAGTATACGCAGCTTCACCATAACCAATATCGCCTTCTAATCCCATCCTTTCCTCTACCCTTAATTTTCTGGTGTTATCAAACACATTGTCAAGTTCCCATTTTTGTGCATACTCTTTGGTATAAATTGTCATAAAATGAACAAATGCCCTCTGAAATTTCATCTTGTATAGTTATAATTTCCCTTTTCTCAATTTCTATTCTTGGTATAGTTTCTTTTCTCTAAGTTACAAAAGTATTCTGTTGGTTTTTTGCCTTTCATCTTAACCATAGCATCTTTTAATTTTCGCTATTCTTATGACTTCTAATTCTTTATGAAGTTGCTCGATGCGAGCTGTGTCTATATCACTTTTCTTCTCCTCAAGGCCTTTTACATGTGCCTATAGTTCCTTTTCTTTATGGCTACGAGTTCTTTTCACATAAGAAGAATAGGAACTAGATTGACCTCTAATCTCCATTAACAAGACTTCTAAAAACAATTGATCATCAATAAGAAGGCTAATTTCATTATCAGGAATACTAGATATGGATAAGGTACTTTTTTTTTTTACTTTTGTAACAAATTCTTCATCATATAATGGTGCATTGTTAAAGACCTCCCTGATAATCTTGAAATGTTAAAGATAAAATTACTATAGAATGATCTGCTCTATAACCTGAATCTATATAACATACATGAACACAGTTAAAATGACTTTGACAAGAGAAAAAAATCTAATCTGGCCATTTTCGTTGGGTTTTTCTTCTTCCATGTGTGTCAGGGTGTAATTCCCAATATCTGTCTAAAAGATTCAGATCTTCCACTGTTTCTAGACCGGTCGCGCTAGGTCAGTGGTTAGAGCGTTCGCTTTGTAACCGGGAGGTCATGAGTTCGAGCCTAAGACGACAATTAGGTAGTGATTGCTCCTTCGCCAAACGCTCGGCATTTAGAAGTGACAATCACGGGTCTTTCGGATATGACCTTAAAAACGGAGACGGAGGTACCGGTCGCGGTAGTTCAGTGGTTAGAGCGTTCGCTTCGTAACCGGGAGGTCGAACTCATGACCTCCCGGTTGGCAATTGTTTTGGCTTATTAAGGTTTGGTATACATACTATTATACCCTGTCTTTGAATGACAAATAAATCATTTCTAAACTCATCATTTAAGGATCTGACAACAAAATGTCCCAAATCCCTCCAAAAGTTTTTGAAACCTCAGCTGTGTACATCCATCACATCCTGGACTAGAATCAGTATTTAATTGTTTTAAAGTATACGCAGCTTCACCATAACCAATATCGCCTTCTAATCCCATCCTTTCCTCTACCCTTAATTTTCTGGTGTTATCAAACACATTGTCAAGTTCCCATTTTTGTGCATACTCTTTGGTATAAATTGTCATAAAATTAACAAATGCCCTCTGAAATTTCATCTTGTATAGTTATAATTTCCCTTTTCTCAATTTCTATTCATGGTATAGTTTCTTTTCTCTAAGTCACAAAAGTATTTTGTTGGTTTTTTGCCTTTCATCTTAACCATAGCATCTTTTAATTTTCGCTATTCTTATGACTTCTAATTCTTTATGAAGTTGCTCGATGCGAGCTGTGTCTATATCACTTTTCTTCTCCTCAAGGCCTTTTACATGTGCCTATAGTTCCTTTTCTTTATGGCTACGAGTTCTTTTCACATAAGAAGAATAGGAACTAGATTGACCTCTAATCTCCATTAACAAGACTTCTAAAAACAATTGATCATCAATAAGAAGACTTTGACAAGAGAAAAAAATCTAATCTGGCCATTTTCGTTGGGTTTTTCTTCTTCCATGTGTGTCAGGGTGTAATTCCCAATATCTGTCTAAAAGATTCAGATCTTCCACTGTTTCTAGACCGGTCGCGCTAGGTCAGTGGTTAGAGCGTCCGCTTTGTAACCGGGAGGTCATGAGTTCGAGCCTAAGACGACAATTAGGTAGTGATTGCTCCTTCGCCAAACGCTCGGCATTTAGAAGTGACAATCACGGGTCTTTCGGATATGACCTTAAAAACGGAGACGGAGGTACCGGTCGCGGTAGTTCAGTGGTTAGAGCGTTCGCTTCGTAACCGGGAGGTCGAACTCATGACCTCCCGGTTGGAAATTGTTTTGGCTTATTAAGTTTTGGTATACATACTATTATACCCTGTCTTTGAATGACAAATAAATCATTTCTAAACTCATCATTTAAGGATCTGACAACAAAATGTCCCAAATCCCTCCAAAAGTTTTTGAAACCTCAGCTGTGTACATCCATCACATCCTGGACTAGAATCAGTATTTAATTGTTTTAAAGTATACGCAGCTTCACCATAACCAATATCGCCTTCTAATCCCATCCTTTCCTCTACCCTTAATTTTCTGGTGTTATCAAACACATTGTCAAGTTCCCATTTTTGTGCATACTCTTTGGTATAAATTGTCATAAAATGAACAAATGCCCTCTGAAATTTCATCTTGTATAGTTAGAATTTCCCTTTTCTCAATTTCTATTCTTGGTATAGTTTCTTTTCTCTAAGCTACAAAAGTATTCTGTTGGTTTTTTGCCTTTCATCTTAACCATAGCATCTTTTAATTTTCGCTATTCTTATGACTTCTAATTCTTTATGAAGTTGCTCGATGCGAGCTGTGTCTATATCACTTTTCTTCTCCTCAAGGCCTTTTACATGTGCCTATAGTTCCTTTTCTTTATGGCTACGAGTTCTTTTCACATAAGAAGAATAGGAACTAGATTGACCTCTAATCTCCATTAACAAGACTTCTAAAAACAATTGATCATCAATAAGAAGGCTAATTTCATTATCAGGAATACTAGATATGGATAAGGTACTTTTTTTTTACTTTTGTAACAAATTCTTCATCATATAATGGTGCATTGTTAAATTTCCACAATCCCTCACCTCCCTGATAATCTTGAAATGTTAAAGATAAAATTACTATAGAATGATCTGCTCTATAACCTGAATCTATATAACATACATGAACACAGTTAAAATGACTTTGACAAGAGAAAAAAATCTAATCTGGCCATTTTCGTTGGGTTTTTCTTCTTCCATGTGTGTCAGGGTGTAATTCCCAATATCTGTCTAAAAGATTCAGATCTTCCACTGTTTCTAGACCAGTCGCGCTAGGTCAGTGGTTAGAGCGTTCGCTTTGTAACCGGGAGGTCATGAGTTCGAGCCTAAGACGACAATTAGGTAGTGATTGCTCCTTCGCCAAACGCTCGGCATTTAGAAGTGACAATCACGGGTCTTTCGGATATGACCTTAAAAACGGAGACGGAGGTACCGGTCGCGGTAGTTCAGTGGTTAGAGCGTTCGCTTCGTAACCGGGAGGTCGAACTCATGACCTCCCGGTTGGAAACTGTTTTGGCTTATTAAGTTTTGGTATACATACTATTATACCCTGTCTTTGAATGACAAATAAATCATTTCTAAACTCATCATTTAAGGATCTGACAACAAAATGTCCCAAATCCCTCCAAAAGTTTTTGAAACCTCAGCTGTGTACATCCATCACATCCTGGACTAGAATCAGTATTTAATTGTTTTAAAGTATACGCAGCTTCACCATAACCAATATCGCCTTCTAATCCCATCCTTTCCTCTACCCTTAATTTTCTGGTGTTATCAAACACATTGTCAAGTTCCCATTTTTGTGCATACTCTTTGGTATAAATTGTCATAAAATGAACAAATGCCCTCTGAAATTTCATCTTGTATAGTTAGAATTTCCCTTTTCTCAATTTCTATTCTTGGTATAGTTTCTTTTCTCTAAGTCACAAAAGTATTCTGTTGGTTTTTTGCCTTTCATCTTAACCATAGCATCTTTTAATTTTCGCTATTCTTATGACTTCTAATTCTTTATGAAGTTGCTCGATGCGAGCTGTGTCTATATCACTTTTCTTCTCCTCAAGGCCTTTTACATGTGCCTATAGTTCCTTTTCTTTATGGCTACGAGTTCTTTTCACATAAGAAGAATAGGAACTAGATTGACCTCTAATCTCCATTAACAAGACTTCTAAAAACAATTGATCATCAATAAGAAGACTTTGACAAGAGAAAAAAATCTAATCTGGCCATTTTCGTTGGGTTTTTCTTCTTCCATGTGTGTCAGGGTGTAATTCCCAATATCTGTCTAAAAGATTCAGATCTTCCACTGTTTCTAGACCGGTCGCGCTAGGTCAGTGGTTAGAGCGTCCGCTTTGTAACCGGGAGGTCATGAGTTCGAGCCTAAGACGACAATTAGGTAGTGATTGCTCCTTCGCCAAACGCTCGGCATTTAGAAGTGACAATCACGGGTCTTTCGGATATGACCTTAAAAACGGAGACGGAGGTACCGGTCGCGGTAGTTCAGTGGTTAGAGCGTTCGCTTCGTAACCGGGAGGTCGAACTCGTGACCTCCCGGTTGGAAATTGTTTTGGCTTATTAAGTTTTGGTATACATACTATTATACCCTGTCTTTGAATGACAAATAAATCATTTCTAAACTCATCATTTAAGGATCTGACAACAAAATGTCCCAAATCCCTCCAAAAGTTTTTGAAACCTCAGCTGTGTACATCCATCACATCCTGGACTAGAATCAGTATTTAATTGTTTTAAAGTATACGCAGCTTCACCATAACCAATATCGCCTTCTAATCCCATCCTTTCCTCTACCCTTAATTTTCTGGTGTTATCAAACACATTGTCAAGTTCCCATTTTTGTGCATACTCTTTGGTATAAATTGTCATAAAATGAACAAATGCCCTCTGAAATTTCATCTTGTATAGTTAGAATTTCCCTTTTCTCAATTTCTATTCTTGGTATAGTTTCTTTTCTCTAAGTCACAAAAGTATTCTGTTGGTTTTTTGCCTTTCATCTTAACCATAGCATCTTTTAATTTTCGCTATTCTTATGACTTCTAATTCTTTATGAAGTTGCTCGATGCGAGCTGTGTCTATATCACTTTTCTTCTCCTCAAGGCCTTTTACATGTGCCTATAGTTCCTTTTCTTTATGGCTACGAGTTCTTTTCACATAAGAAGAATAGGAACTAGATTGACCTCTAATCTCCATTAACAAGACTTCTAAAAACAATTGATCATCAATAAGAAGACTTTGACAAGAGAAAAAAATCTAATCTGGCCATTTTCGTTGGGTTTTTCTTCTTCCATGTGTGTCAGGGTGTAATTCCCAATATCTGTCTAAAAGATTCAGATCTTCCACTGTTTCTAGACCGGTCGCGCTAGGTCAGTGGTTAGAGCGTCCGCTTTGTAACCGGGAGGTCATGAGTTCGAGCCTAAGACGACAATTAGGTAGTGATTGCTCCTTCGCCAAACGCTCGGCATTTAGAAGTGACAATCACGGGTCTTTCGGATATGACCTTAAAAACGGAGACGGAGGTACCGGTCGCGGTAGTTCAGTGGTTAGAGCGTTCGCTTCGTAACCGGGAGGTCGAACTCGTGACCTCCCGGTTGGAAATTGTTTTGGCTTATTAAGTTTTGGTATACATACTATTATACCCTGTCTTTGAATGACAAATAAATCATTTCTAAACTCATCATTTAAGGATCTGACAACAAAATGTCCCAAATCCCTCCAAAAGTTTTTGAAACCTCAGCTGTGTACATCCATCACATCCTGGACTAGAATCAGTATTTAATTGTTTTAAAGTATACGCAGCTTCACCATAACCAATATCGCCTTCTAATCCCATCCTTTCCTCTACCCTTAATTTTCTGGTGTTATCAAACACATTGTCAAGTTCCCATTTTTGTGCATACTCTTTGGTATAAATTGTCATAAAATGAACAAATGCCCTCTGAAATTTCATCTTGTATAGTTAGAATTTCCCTTTTCTCAATTTCTATTCTTGGTATAGTTTCTTTTCTCTAAGTCACAAAAGTATTCTGTTGGTTTTTTGCCTTTCATCTTAACCATAGCATCTTTTAATTTTCGCTATTCTTATGACTTCTAATTCTTTATGAAGTTGCTCGATGCGAGCTGTGTCTATATCACTTTTCTTCTCCTCAAGGCCTTTTACATGTGCCTATAGTTCCTTTTCTTTATGGCTACGAGTTCTTTTCACATAAGAAGAATAGGAACTAGATTGACCTCTAATCTCCATTAACAAGACTTCTAAAAACAATTGATCATCAATAAGAAGGCTAATTTCATTATCAGGAATACTAGATATGGATAAGGTACTTTTTTTTTACTTTTGTAACAAATTCTTCATCATATAATGGTGCATTGTTAAATTTCCACAATCCCTCACCTCCCTGATAATCTTGAAATGTTAAAGATAAAATTACTATAGAATGATCTGCTCTATAACCTGAATCTATATAACATACATGAACACAGTTAAAATGACTTTGACAAGAGAAAAAAATCTAATCTGGCCATTTTCGTTGGGTTTTTCTTCTTCCATGTGTGTCAGGGTGTAATTCCCAATATCTGTCTAAAAGATTCAGATCTTCCACTGTTTCTAGACCAGTCGCGCTAGGTCAGTGGTTAGAGCGTTCGCTTTGTAACCGGGAGGTCATGAGTTCGAGCCTAAGACGACAATTAGGTAGTGATTGCTCCTTCGCCAAACGCTCGGCATTTAGAAGTGACAATCACGGGTCTTTCGGATATGACCTTAAAAACGGAGACGGAGGTACCGGTCGCGGTAGTTCAGTGGTTAGAGCGTTCGCTTCGTAACCGGGAGGTCGAACTCATGACCTCCCGGTTGGCAATTGTTTTGGCTTATTAAGGTTTGGTATACATACTATTATACCCTGTCTTTGAATGACAAATAAATCATTTCTAAACTCATCATTTAAGGATCTGACAACAAAATGTCCCAAATCCCTCCAAAAGTTTTTGAAACCTCAGCTGTGTACATCCATCACATCCTGGACTAGAATCAGTATTTAATTGTTTTAAAGTATACGCAGCTTCACCATAACCAATATCGCCTTCTAATCCCATCCTTTCCTCTACCCTTAATTTTCTGGTGTTATCAAACACATTGTCAAGTTCCCATTTTTGTGCATACTCTTTGGTATAAATTGTCATAAAATGAACAAATGCCCTCTGAAATTTCATCTTGTATAGTTATAATTTCCCTTTTCTCAATTTCTATTCTTGGTATAGTTTCTTTTCTCTAAGTTACAAAAGTATTCTGTTGGTTTTTTGCCTTTCATCTTAACCATAGCATCTTTTAATTTTCGCTATTCTTATGACTTCTAATTCTTTATGAAGTTGCTCGATGCGAGCTGTGTCTATATCACTTTTCTTCTCCTCAAGGCCTTTTACATGTGCCTATAGTTCCTTTTCTTTATGGCTACGAGTTCTTTTCACATAAGAAGAATAGGAACTAGATTGACCTCTAATCTCCATTAACAAGACTTCTAAAAACAATTGATCATCAATAAGAAGACTTTGACAAGAGAAAAAAATCTAATCTGGCCATTTTCGTTGGGTTTTTCTTCTTCCATGTGTGTCAGGGTGTAATTCCCAATATCTGTCTAAAAGATTCAGATCTTCCACTGTTTCTAGACCGGTCGCGCTAGGTCAGTGGTTAGAGCGTCCGCTTTGTAACCGGGAGGTCATGAGTTCGAGCCTAAGACGACAATTAGGTAGTGATTGCTCCTTCGCCAAACGCTCGGCATTTAGAAGTGACAATCACGGGTCTTTCGGATATGACCTTAAAAACGGAGACGGAGGTACCGGTCGCGGTAGTTCAGTGGTTAGAGCGTTCGCTTCGTAACCGGGAGGTCGAACTCATGACCTCCCGGTTGGAAATTGTTTTGGCTTATTAAGTTTTGGTATACATACTATTATACCCTGTCTTTGAATGACAAATAAATCATTTCTAAACTCATCATTTAAGGATCTGACAACAAAATGTCCCAAATCCCTCCAAAAGTTTTTGAAACCTCAGCTGTGTACATCCATCACATCCTGGACTAGAATCAGTATTTAATTGTTTTAAAGTATACGCAGCTTCACCATAACCAATATCGCCTTCTAATCCCATCCTTTCCTCTACCCTTAATTTTCTGGTGTTATCAAACACATTGTCAAGTTCCCATTTTTGTGCATACTCTTTGGTATAAATTGTCATAAAATGAACAAATGCCCTCTGAAATTTCATCTTGTATAGTTAGAATTTCCCTTTTCTCAATTTCTATTCTTGGTATAGTTTCTTTTCTCTAAGTCACAAAAGTATTCTGTTGGTTTTTTGCCTTTCATCTTAACCATAGCATCTTTTAATTTTCGCTATTCTTATGACTTCTAATTCTTTATGAAGTTGCTCGATGCGAGCTGTGTCTATATCACTTTTCTTCTCCTCAAGGCCTTTTACATGTGCCTATAGTTCCTTTTCTTTATGGCTACGAGTTCTTTTCACATAAGAAGAATAGGAACTAGATTGACCTCTAATCTCCATTAACAAGACTTCTAAAAACAATTGATCATCAATAAGAAGGCTAATTTCATTATCAGGAATACTAGATATGGATAAGGTACTTTTTTTTTACTTTTGTAACAAATTCTTCATCATATAATGGTGCATTGTTAAATTTCCACAATCCCTCACCTCCCTGATAATCTTGAAATGTTAAAGATAAAATTACTATAGAATGATCTGCTCTATAACCTGAATCTATATAACATACATGAACACAGTTAAAATGACTTTGACAAGAGAAAAAAATCTAATCTGGCCATTTTCGTTGGGTTTTTCTTCTTCCATGTGTGTCAGGGTGTAATTCCCAATATCTGTCTAAAAGATTCAGATCTTCCACTGTTTCTAGACCAGTCGCGCTAGGTCAGTGGTTAGAGCGTTCGCTTTGTAACCGGGAGGTCATGAGTTCGAGCCTAAGACGACAATTAGGTAGTGATTGCTCCTTCGCCAAACGCTCGGCATTTAGAAGTGACAATCACGGGTCTTTCGGATATGACCTTAAAAACGGAGACGGAGGTACCGGTCGCGGTAGTTCAGTGGTTAGAGCGTTCGCTTCGTAACCGGGAGGTCGAACTCATGACCTCCCGGTTGGAAATTGTTTTGGCTTATTAAGTTTTGGTATACATACTATTATACCCTGTCTTTGAATGACAAATAAATCATTTCTAAACTCATCATTTAAGGATCTGACAACAAAATGTCCCAAATCCCTCCAAAAGTTTTTGAAACCTCAGCTGTGTACATCCATCACATCCTGGACTAGAATCAGTATTTAATTGTTTTAAAGTATACGCAGCTTCACCATAACCAATATCGCCTTCTAATCCCATCCTTTCCTCTACCCTTAATTTTCTGGTGTTATCAAACACATTGTCAAGTTCCCATTTTTGTGCATACTCTTTGGTATAAATTGTCATAAAATGAACAAATGCCCTCTGAAATTTCATCTTGTATAGTTAGAATTTCCCTTTTCTCAATTTCTATTCTTGGTATAGTTTCTTTTCTCTAAGTCACAAAAGTATTCTGTTGGTTTTTTGCCTTTCATCTTAACCATAGCATCTTTTAATTTTCGCTATTCTTATGACTTCTAATTCTTTATGAAGTTGCTCGATGCGAGCTGTGTCTATATCACTTTTCTTCTCCTCAAGGCCTTTTACATGTGCCTATAGTTCCTTTTCTTTATGGCTACGAGTTCTTTTCACATAAGAAGAATAGGAACTAGATTGACCTCTAATCTCCATTAACAAGACTTCTAAAAACAATTGATCATCAATAAGAAGACTTTGACAAGAGAAAAAAATCTAATCTGGCCATTTTCGTTGGGTTTTTCTTCTTCCATGTGTGTCAGGGTGTAATTCCCAATATCTGTCTAAAAGATTCAGATCTTCCACTGTTTCTAGACCGGTCGCGCTAGGTCAGTGGTTAGAGCGTCCGCTTTGTAACCGGGAGGTCATGAGTTCGAGCCTAAGACGACAATTAGGTAGTGATTGCTCCTTCGCCAAACGCTCGGCATTTAGAAGTGACAATCACGGGTCTTTCGGATATGACCTTAAAAACGGAGACGGAGGTACCGGTCGCGGTAGTTCAGTGGTTAGAGCGTTCGCTTCGTAACCGGGAGGTCGAACTCGTGACCTCCCGGTTGGAAATTGTTTTGGCTTATTAAGTTTTGGTATACATACTATTATACCCTGTCTTTGAATGACAAATAAATCATTTCTAAACTCATCATTTAAGGATCTGACAACAAAATGTCCCAAATCCCTCCAAAAGTTTTTGAAACCTCAGCTGTGTACATCCATCACATCCTGGACTAGAATCAGTATTTAATTGTTTTAAAGTATACGCAGCTTCACCATAACCAATATCGCCTTCTAATCCCATCCTTTCCTCTACCCTTAATTTTCTGGTGTTATCAAACACATTGTCAAGTTCCCATTTTTGTGCATACTCTTTGGTATAAATTGTCATAAAATGAACAAATGCCCTCTGAAATTTCATCTTGTATAGTTAGAATTTCCCTTTTCTCAATTTCTATTCTTGGTATAGTTTCTTTTCTCTAAGTCACAAAAGTATTCTGTTGGTTTTTTGCCTTTCATCTTAACCATAGCATCTTTTAATTTTCGCTATTCTTATGACTTCTAATTCTTTATGAAGTTGCTCGATGCGAGCTGTGTCTATATCACTTTTCTTCTCCTCAAGGCCTTTTACATGTGCCTATAGTTCCTTTTCTTTATGGCTACGAGTTCTTTTCACATAAGAAGAATAGGAACTAGATTGACCTCTAATCTCCATTAACAAGACTTCTAAAAACAATTGATCATCAATAAGAAGGCTAATTTCATTATCAGGAATACTAGATATGGATAAGGTACTTTTTTTTTACTTTTGTAACAAATTCTTCATCATATAATGGTGCATTGTTAAATTTCCACAATCCCTCACCTCCCTGATAATCTTGAAATGTTAAAGATAAAATTACTATAGAATGATCTGCTCTATAACCTGAATCTATATAACATACATGAACACAGTTAAAATGACTTTGACAAGAGAAAAAAATCTAATCTGGCCATTTTCGTTGGGTTTTTCTTCTTCCATGTGTGTCAGGGTGTAATTCCCAATATCTGTCTAAAAGATTCAGATCTTCCACTGTTTCTAGACCAGTCGCGCTAGGTCAGTGGTTAGAGCGTTCGCTTTGTAACCGGGAGGTCATGAGTTCGAGCCTAAGACGACAATTAGGTAGTGATTGCTCCTTCGCCAAACGCTCGGCATTTAGAAGTGACAATCACGGGTCTTTCGGATATGACCTTAAAAACGGAGACGGAGGTACCGGTCGCGGTAGTTCAGTGGTTAGAGCGTTCGCTTCGTAACCGGGAGGTCGAACTCATGACCTCCCGGTTGGCAATTGTTTTGGCTTATTAAGGTTTGGTATACATACTATTATACCCTGTCTTTGAATGACAAATAAATCATTTCTAAACTCATCATTTAAGGATCTGACAACAAAATGTCCCAAATCCCTCCAAAAGTTTTTGAAACCTCAGCTGTGTACATCCATCACATCCTGGACTAGAATCAGTATTTAATTGTTTTAAAGTATACGCAGCTTCACCATAACCAATATCGCCTTCTAATCCCATCCTTTCCTCTACCCTTAATTTTCTGGTGTTATCAAACACATTGTCAAGTTCCCATTTTTGTGCATACTCTTTGGTATAAATTGTCATAAAATGAACAAATGCCCTCTGAAATTTCATCTTGTATAGTTATAATTTCCCTTTTCTCAATTTCTATTCTTGGTATAGTTTCTTTTCTCTAAGTTACAAAAGTATTCTGTTGGTTTTTTGCCTTTCATCTTAACCATAGCATCTTTTAATTTTCGCTATTCTTATGACTTCTAATTCTTTATGAAGTTGCTCGATGCGAGCTGTGTCTATATCACTTTTCTTCTCCTCAAGGCCTTTTACATGTGCCTATAGTTCCTTTTCTTTATGGCTACGAGTTCTTTTCACATAAGAAGAATAGGAACTAGATTGACCTCTAATCTCCATTAACAAGACTTCTAAAAACAATTGATCATCAATAAGAAGACTTTGACAAGAGAAAAAAATCTAATCTGGCCATTTTCGTTGGGTTTTTCTTCTTCCATGTGTGTCAGGGTGTAATTCCCAATATCTGTCTAAAAGATTCAGATCTTCCACTGTTTCTAGACCGGTCGCGCTAGGTCAGTGGTTAGAGCGTCCGCTTTGTAACCGGGAGGTCATGAGTTCGAGCCTAAGACGACAATTAGGTAGTGATTGCTCCTTCGCCAAACGCTCGGCATTTAGAAGTGACAATCACGGGTCTTTCGGATATGACCTTAAAAACGGAGACGGAGGTACCGGTCGCGGTAGTTCAGTGGTTAGAGCGTTCGCTTCGTAACCGGGAGGTCGAACTCATGACCTCCCGGTTGGAAATTGTTTTGGCTTATTAAGTTTTGGTATACATACTATTATACCCTGTCTTTGAATGACAAATAAATCATTTCTAAACTCATCATTTAAGGATCTGACAACAAAATGTCCCAAATCCCTCCAAAAGTTTTTGAAACCTCAGCTGTGTACATCCATCACATCCTGGACTAGAATCAGTATTTAATTGTTTTAAAGTATACGCAGCTTCACCATAACCAATATCGCCTTCTAATCCCATCCTTTCCTCTACCCTTAATTTTCTGGTGTTATCAAACACATTGTCAAGTTCCCATTTTTGTGCATACTCTTTGGTATAAATTGTCATAAAATGAACAAATGCCCTCTGAAATTTCATCTTGTATAGTTAGAATTTCCCTTTTCTCAATTTCTATTCTTGGTATAGTTTCTTTTCTCTAAGTCACAAAAGTATTCTGTTGGTTTTTTGCCTTTCATCTTAACCATAGCATCTTTTAATTTTCGCTATTCTTATGACTTCTAATTCTTTATGAAGTTGCTCGATGCGAGCTGTGTCTATATCACTTTTCTTCTCCTCAAGGCCTTTTACATGTGCCTATAGTTCCTTTTCTTTATGGCTACGAGTTCTTTTCACATAAGAAGAATAGGAACTAGATTGACCTCTAATCTCCATTAACAAGACTTCTAAAAACAATTGATCATCAATAAGAAGACTTTGACAAGAGAAAAAAATCTAATCTGGCCATTTTCGTTGGGTTTTTCTTCTTCCATGTGTGTCAGGGTGTAATTCCCAATATCTGTCTAAAAGATTCAGATCTTCCACTGTTTCTAGACCGGTCGCGCTAGGTCAGTGGTTAGAGCGTCCGCTTTGTAACCGGGAGGTCATGAGTTCGAGCCTAAGACGACAATTAGGTAGTGATTGCTCCTTCGCCAAACGCTCGGCATTTAGAAGTGACAATCACGGGTCTTTCGGATATGACCTTAAAAACGGAGACGGAGGTACCGGTCGCGGTAGTTCAGTGGTTAGAGCGTTCGCTTCGTAACCGGGAGGTCGAACTCGTGACCTCCCGGTTGGAAATTGTTTTGGCTTATTAAGTTTTGGTATACATACTATTATACCCTGTCTTTGAATGACAAATAAATCATTTCTAAACTCATCATTTAAGGATCTGACAACAAAATGTCCCAAATCCCTCCAAAAGTTTTTGAAACCTCAGCTGTGTACATCCATCACATCCTGGACTAGAATCAGTATTTAATTGTTTTAAAGTATACGCAGCTTCACCATAACCAATATCGCCTTCTAATCCCATCCTTTCCTCTACCCTTAATTTTCTGGTGTTATCAAACACATTGTCAAGTTCCCATTTTTGTGCATACTCTTTGGTATAAATTGTCATAAAATGAACAAATGCCCTCTGAAATTTCATCTTGTATAGTTAGAATTTCCCTTTTCTCAATTTCTATTCTTGGTATAGTTTCTTTTCTCTAAGTCACAAAAGTATTCTGTTGGTTTTTTGCCTTTCATCTTAACCATAGCATCTTTTAATTTTCGCTATTCTTATGACTTCTAATTCTTTATGAAGTTGCTCGATGCGAGCTGTGTCTATATCACTTTTCTTCTCCTCAAGGCCTTTTACATGTGCCTATAGTTCCTTTTCTTTATGGCTACGAGTTCTTTTCACATAAGAAGAATAGGAACTAGATTGACCTCTAATCTCCATTAACAAGACTTCTAAAAACAATTGATCATCAATAAGAAGGCTAATTTCATTATCAGGAATACTAGATATGGATAAGGTACTTTTTTTTTACTTTTGTAACAAATTCTTCATCATATAATGGTGCATTGTTAAATTTCCACAATCCCTCACCTCCCTGATAATCTTGAAATGTTAAAGATAAAATTACTATAGAATGATCTGCTCTATAACCTGAATCTATATAACATACATGAACACAGTTAAAATGACTTTGACAAGAGAAAAAAATCTAATCTGGCCATTTTCGTTGGGTTTTTCTTCTTCCATGTGTGTCAGGGTGTAATTCCCAATATCTGTCTAAAAGATTCAGATCTTCCACTGTTTCTAGACCAGTCGCGCTAGGTCAGTGGTTAGAGCGTTCGCTTTGTAACCGGGAGGTCATGAGTTCGAGCCTAAGACGACAATTAGGTAGTGATTGCTCCTTCGCCAAACGCTCGGCATTTAGAAGTGACAATCACGGGTCTTTCGGATATGACCTTAAAAACGGAGACGGAGGTACCGGTCGCGGTAGTTCAGTGGTTAGAGCGTTCGCTTCGTAACCGGGAGGTCGAACTCATGACCTCCCGGTTGGCAATTGTTTTGGCTTATTAAGGTTTGGTATACATACTATTATACCCTGTCTTTGAATGACAAATAAATCATTTCTAAACTCATCATTTAAGGATCTGACAACAAAATGTCCCAAATCCCTCCAAAAGTTTTTGAAACCTCAGCTGTGTACATCCATCACATCCTGGACTAGAATCAGTATTTAATTGTTTTAAAGTATACGCAGCTTCACCATAACCAATATCGCCTTCTAATCCCATCCTTTCCTCTACCCTTAATTTTCTGGTGTTATCAAACACATTGTCAAGTTCCCATTTTTGTGCATACTCTTTGGTATAAATTGTCATAAAATGAACAAATGCCCTCTGAAATTTCATCTTGTATAGTTATAATTTCCCTTTTCTCAATTTCTATTCTTGGTATAGTTTCTTTTCTCTAAGTTACAAAAGTATTCTGTTGGTTTTTTGCCTTTCATCTTAACCATAGCATCTTTTAATTTTCGCTATTCTTATGACTTCTAATTCTTTATGAAGTTGCTCGATGCGAGCTGTGTCTATATCACTTTTCTTCTCCTCAAGGCCTTTTACATGTGCCTATAGTTCCTTTTCTTTATGGCTACGAGTTCTTTTCACATAAGAAGAATAGGAACTAGATTGACCTCTAATCTCCATTAACAAGACTTCTAAAAACAATTGATCATCAATAAGAAGACTTTGACAAGAGAAAAAAATCTAATCTGGCCATTTTCGTTGGGTTTTTCTTCTTCCATGTGTGTCAGGGTGTAATTCCCAATATCTGTCTAAAAGATTCAGATCTTCCACTGTTTCTAGACCGGTCGCGCTAGGTCAGTGGTTAGAGCGTCCGCTTTGTAACCGGGAGGTCATGAGTTCGAGCCTAAGACGACAATTAGGTAGTGATTGCTCCTTCGCCAAACGCTCGGCATTTAGAAGTGACAATCACGGGTCTTTCGGATATGACCTTAAAAACGGAGACGGAGGTACCGGTCGCGGTAGTTCAGTGGTTAGAGCGTTCGCTTCGTAACCGGGAGGTCGAACTCATGACCTCCCGGTTGGAAATTGTTTTGGCTTATTAAGTTTTGGTATACATACTATTATACCCTGTCTTTGAATGACAAATAAATCATTTCTAAACTCATCATTTAAGGATCTGACAACAAAATGTCCCAAATCCCTCCAAAAGTTTTTGAAACCTCAGCTGTGTACATCCATCACATCCTGGACTAGAATCAGTATTTAATTGTTTTAAAGTATACGCAGCTTCACCATAACCAATATCGCCTTCTAATCCCATCCTTTCCTCTACCCTTAATTTTCTGGTGTTATCAAACACATTGTCAAGTTCCCATTTTTGTGCATACTCTTTGGTATAAATTGTCATAAAATGAACAAATGCCCTCTGAAATTTCATCTTGTATAGTTAGAATTTCCCTTTTCTCAATTTCTATTCTTGGTATAGTTTCTTTTCTCTAAGTCACAAAAGTATTCTGTTGGTTTTTTGCCTTTCATCTTAACCATAGCATCTTTTAATTTTCGCTATTCTTATGACTTCTAATTCTTTATGAAGTTGCTCGATGCGAGCTGTGTCTATATCACTTTTCTTCTCCTCAAGGCCTTTTACATGTGCCTATAGTTCCTTTTCTTTATGGCTACGAGTTCTTTTCACATAAGAAGAATAGGAACTAGATTGACCTCTAATCTCCATTAACAAGACTTCTAAAAACAATTGATCATCAATAAGAAGACTTTGACAAGAGAAAAAAATCTAATCTGGCCATTTTCGTTGGGTTTTTCTTCTTCCATGTGTGTCAGGGTGTAATTCCCAATATCTGTCTAAAAGATTCAGATCTTCCACTGTTTCTAGACCGGTCGCGCTAGGTCAGTGGTTAGAGCGTCCGCTTTGTAACCGGGAGGTCATGAGTTCGAGCCTAAGACGACAATTAGGTAGTGATTGCTCCTTCGCCAAACGCTCGGCATTTAGAAGTGACAATCACGGGTCTTTCGGATATGACCTTAAAAACGGAGACGGAGGTACCGGTCGCGGTAGTTCAGTGGTTAGAGCGTTCGCTTCGTAACCGGGAGGTCGAACTCATGACCTCCCGGTTGGAAATTGTTTTGGCTTATTAAGTTTTGGTATACATACTATTATACCCTGTCTTTGAATGACAAATAAATCATTTCTAAACTCATCATTTAAGGATCTGACAACAAAATGTCCCAAATCCCTCCAAAAGTTTTTGAAACCTCAGCTGTGTACATCCATCACATCCTGGACTAGAATCAGTATTTAATTGTTTTAAAGTATACGCAGCTTCACCATAACCAATATCGCCTTCTAATCCCATCCTTTCCTCTACCCTTAATTTTCTGGTGTTATCAAACACATTGTCAAGTTCCCATTTTTGTGCATACTCTTTGGTATAAATTGTCATAAAATGAACAAATGCCCTCTGAAATTTCATCTTGTATAGTTAGAATTTCCCTTTTCTCAATTTCTATTCTTGGTATAGTTTCTTTTCTCTAAGTCACAAAAGTATTCTGTTGGTTTTTTGCCTTTCATCTTAACCATAGCATCTTTTAATTTTCGCTATTCTTATGACTTCTAATTCTTTATGAAGTTGCTCGATGCGAGCTGTGTCTATATCACTTTTCTTCTCCTCAAGGCCTTTTACATGTGCCTATAGTTCCTTTTCTTTATGGCTACGAGTTCTTTTCACATAAGAAGAATAGGAACTAGATTGACCTCTAATCTCCATTAACAAGACTTCTAAAAACAATTGATCATCAATAAGAAGGCTAATTTCATTATCAGGAATACTAGATATGGATAAGGTACTTTTTTTTTACTTTTGTAACAAATTCTTCATCATATAATGGTGCATTGTTAAATTTCCACAATCCCTCACCTCCCTGATAATCTTGAAATGTTAAAGATAAAATTACTATAGAATGATCTGCTCTATAACCTGAATCTATATAACATACATGAACACAGTTAAAATGACTTTGACAAGAGAAAAAAATCTAATCTGGCCATTTTCGTTGGGTTTTTCTTCTTCCATGTGTGTCAGGGTGTAATTCCCAATATCTGTCTAAAAGATTCAGATCTTCCACTGTTTCTAGACCAGTCGCGCTAGGTCAGTGGTTAGAGCGTTCGCTTTGTAACCGGGAGGTCATGAGTTCGAGCCTAAGACGACAATTAGGTAGTGATTGCTCCTTCGCCAAACGCTCGGCATTTAGAAGTGACAATCACGGGTCTTTCGGATATGACCTTAAAAACGGAGACGGAGGTACCGGTCGCGGTAGTTCAGTGGTTAGAGCGTTCGCTTCGTAACCGGGAGGTCGAACTCATGACCTCCCGGTTGGAAATTGTTTTGGCTTATTAAGTTTTGGTATACATACTATTATACCCTGTCTTTGAATGACAAATAAATCATTTCTAAACTCATCATTTAAGGATCTGACAACAAAATGTCCCAAATCCCTCCAAAAGTTTTTGAAACCTCAGCTATGTACATCCATCACATCCTGGACTAGAATCAGTATTTAATTGTTTTAAAGTATACGCAGCTTCACCATAACCAATATCGCCTTCTAATCCCATCCTTTCCTCTACCCTTAATTTTCTGGTGTTATCAAACACATTGTCAAGTTCCCATTTTTGTGCATACTCTTTGGTATAAATTGTCATAAAATGAACAAATGCCCTCTGAAATTTCATCTTGTATAGTTAGAATTTCCCTTTTCTCAATTTCTATTCTTGGTATAGTTTCTTTTCTCTAAGTTACAAAAGTATTCTGTTGGTTTTTTGCCTTTCATCTTAACCATAGCATCTTTTAATTTTCGCTATTCTTATGACTTCTAATTCTTTATGAAGTTGCTCGATGCGAGCTGTGTCTATATCACTTTTCTTCTCCTCAAGGCCTTTTACATGTGCCTATAGTTCCTTTTCTTTATGGCTACGAGTTCTTTTCACATAAGAAGAATAGGAACTAGATTGACCTCTAATCTCCATTAACAAGACTTCTAAAAACAATTGATCATCAATAAGAAGGCTAATTTCATTATCAGGAATACTAGATATGGATAAGGTACTTTTTTTTTTTTACTTTTGTAACAAATTCTTCATCATATAATGGTGCATTGTTAAAGACCTCCCTGATAATCTTGAAATGTTAAAGATAAAATTACTATAGAATGATCTGCTCTATAACCTGAATCTATATAACATACATGAACACAGTTAAAATGACTTTGACAAGAGAAAAAAATCTAATCTGGCCATTTTCGTTGGGTTTTTCTTCTTCCATGTGTGTCAGGGTGTAATTCCCAATATCTGTCTAAAAGATTCAGATCTTCCACTGTTTCTAGACCGGTCGCGCTAGGTCAGTGGTTAGAGCGTCCGCTTTGTAACCGGGAGGTCATGAGTTCGAGCCTAAGACGACAATTAGGTAGTGATTGCTCCTTCGCCAAACGCTCGGCATTTAGAAGTGACAATCACGGGTCTTTCGGATATGACCTTAAAAACGGAGACGGAGGTACCGGTCGCGGTAGTTCAGTGGTTAGAGCGTTCGCTTCGTAACCGGGAGGTCGAACTCATGACCTCCCGGTTGGAAATTGTTTTGGCTTATTAAGTTTTGGTATACATACTATTATACCCTGTCTTTGAATGACAAATAAATCATTTCTAAACTCATCATTTAAGGATCTGACAACAAAATGTCCCAAATCCCTCCAAAAGTTTTTGAAACCTCAGCTGTGTACATCCATCACATCCTGGACTAGAATCAGTATTTAATTGTTTTAAAGTATACGCAGCTTCACCATAACCAATATCGCCTTCTAATCCCATCCTTTCCTCTACCCTTAATTTTCTGTTGTTATCAAACACATTGTCAAGTTTCCATTTTTGTGCATACTCTTTGGTATAAATTGTCATAAAATGAACAAATGCCCTCTGAAATTTCATCTTGTATAGTTAGAATTTCCCTTTTCTCAATTTCTATTCTTGGTATAGTTTCTTTTCTCTAAGTCACAAAAGTATTCTGTTGGTTTTTTGCCTTTCATCTTAACCATAGCATCTTTTAATTTTCGCTATTCTTATGACTTCTAATTCTTTATGAAGTTGCTCGATGCGAGCTGTGTCTATATCACTTTTCTTCTCCTCAAGGCCTTTTACATGTGCCTATAGTTCCTTTTCTTTATGGCTACGAGTTCTTTTCACATAAGAAGAATAGGAACTAGATTGACCTCTAATCTCCATTAACAAGACTTCTAAAAACAATTGATCATCAATAAGAAGGCTAATTTCATTATCAGGAATACTAGATATGGATAAGGTACTTTTTTTTTACTTTTGTAACAAATTCTTCATCATATAATGGTGCATTGTTAAATTTCCACAATCCCTCACCTCCCTGATAATCTTGAAATGTTAAAGATAAAATTACTATAGAATGATCTGCTCTATAACCTGAATCTATATAACATACATGAACACAGTTAAAATGACTTTGACAAGAGAAAAAAATCTAATCTGGCCATTTTCGTTGGGTTTTTCTTCTTCCATGTGTGTCAGGGTGTAATTCCCAATATCTGTCTAAAAGATTCAGATCTTCCACTGTTTCTAGACCAGTCGCGCTAGGTCAGTGGTTAGAGCGTTCGCTTTGTAACCGGGAGGTCATGAGTTCGAGCCTAAGACGACAATTAGGTAGTGATTGCTCCTTCGCCAAACGCTCGGCATTTAGAAGTGACAATCACGGGTCTTTCGGATATGACCTTAAAAACGGAGACGGAGGTACCGGTCGCGGTAGTTCAGTGGTTAGAGCGTTCGCTTCGTAACCGGGAGGTCGAACTCATGACCTCCCGGTTGGAAATTGTTTTGGCTTATTAAGTTTTGGTATACATACTATTATACCCTGTCTTTGAATGACAAATAAATCATTTCTAAACTCATCATTTAAGGATCTGACAACAAAATGTCCCAAATCCCTCCAAAAGTTTTTGAAACCTCAGCTGTGTACATCCATCACATCCTGGACTAGAATCAGTATTTAATTGTTTTAAAGTATACGCAGCTTCACCATAACCAATATCGCCTTCTAATCCCATCCTTTCCTCTACCCTTAATTTTCTGGTGTTATCAAACACATTGTCAAGTTCCCATTTTTGTGCATACTCTTTGGTATAAATTGTCATAAAATGAACAAATGCCCTCTGAAATTTCATCTTGTATAGTTATAATTTCCCTTTTCTCAATTTCTATTCTTGGTATAGTTTCTTTTCTCTAAGTTACAAAAGTATTCTGTTGGTTTTTTGCCTTTCATCTTAACCATAGCATCTTTTAATTTTCGCTATTCTTATGACTTCTAATTCTTTATGAAGTTGCTCGATGCGAGCTGTGTCTATATCACTTTTCTTCTCCTCAAGGCCTTTTACATGTGCCTATAGTTCCTTTTCTTTATGGCTACGAGTTCTTTTCACATAAGAAGAATAGGAACTAGATTGACCTCTAATCTCCATTAACAAGACTTCTAAAAACAATTGATCATCAATAAGAAGGCTAATTTCATTATCAGGAATACTAGATATGGATAAGGTACTTTTTTTTTTACTTTTGTAACAAATTCTTCATCATATAATGGTGCAGTGTTAAAGACCTCCCTGATAATCTTGAAATGTTAAAGATAAAATTACTATAGAATGATCTGCTCTATAACCTGAATCTATATAACATACATGAACACAGTTAAAATGACTTTGACAAGAGAAAAAAATCTAATCTGGCCATTTTCGTTGGGTTTTTCTTCTTCCATGTGTGTCAGGGTGTAATTCCCAATATCTGTCTAAAAGATTCAGATCTTCCACTGTTTCTAGACCGGTCGCGCTAGGTCAGTGGTTAGAGCGTTCGCTTTGTAACCGGGAGGTCATGAGTTCGAGCTTAAGACGACAATTAGGTAGTGATTGCTCCTTCGCCAAACGCTCGGCATTTAGAAGTGACAATCACGGGTCTTTCGGATATGACCTTAAAAACGGAGACGGAGGTACCGGTCGCGGTAGTTCAGTGGTTAGAGCGTTCGCTTCGTAACCGGGAGGTCGAACTCATGACCTCCCGGTTGGAAATTGTTTTGGCTTATTAAGGTTTGGTATACATACTATTATACCCTGTCTTTGAATGACAAATAAATCATTTCTAAACTCATCATTTAAGGATCTGACAACAAAATGTCCCAAATCCCTCCAAAAGTTTTTGAAACCTCAGCTGTGTACATCCATCACATCCTGGACTAGAATCAGTATTTAATTGTTTTAAAGTATACGCAGCTTCACCATAACCAATATCGCCTTCTAATCCCATCCTTTCCTCTACCCTTAATTTTCTGGTGTTATCAAACACATTGTCAAGTTCCCATTTTTGTGCATACTCTTTGGTATAAATTGTCATAAAATTAACAAATGCCCTCTGAAATTTCATCTTGTATAGTTATAATTTCCCTTTTCTCAATTTCTATTCGTGGTATAGTTTCTTTTCTCTAAGTTACAAAAGTATTTTGTTGGTTTTTTGCCTTTCATCTTAACCATAGCATCTTTTAATTTTCGCTATTCTTATGACTTCTAATTCTTTATGAAGTTGCTCGATGCGAGCTGTGTCTATATCACTTTTCTTCTCCTCAAGGCCTTTTACATGTGCCTATAGTTCCTTTTCTTTATGGCTACGAGTTCTTTTCACATAAGAAGAATAGGAACTAGATTGACCTCTAATCTCCATTAACAAGACTTCTAAAAACAATTGATCATCAATAAGAAGGCTAATTTCATTATCAGGAATACTAGATATGGATAAGGTACTTTTTTTTTACTTTTGTAACAAATTCTTCATCATATAATGGTGCATTGTTAAATTTCCACAATCCCTCACCTCCCTGATAATCTTGAAATGTTAAAGATAAAATTACTATAGAATGATCTGCTCTATAACCTGAATCTATATAACATACATGAACACAGTTAAAATGACTTTGACAAGAGAAAAAAATCTAATCTGGCCATTTTCGTTGGGTTTTTCTTCTTCCATGTGTGTCAGGGTGTAATTCCCAATATCTGTCTAAAAGATTCAGATCTTCCACTGTTTCTAGACCGGTCGCGCTAGGTCAGTGGTTAGAGCGTTCGCTTTGTAACCGGGAGGTCATGAGTTCGAGCCTAAGACGACAATTAGGTAGTGATTGCTCCTTCGCCAAACGCTCGGCATTTACAAGTGACAATCACGGGTCTTTCGGATATGACCTTAAAAACGGAGACGGAGGTACCGGTCGCGGTAGTTCAGTGGTTAGAGCGTTCGCTTCGTAACCGGGAGGTCGAACTCGTGACCTCCCGGTTGGCAATTGTTTTGGCTTATTAAGGTTTGGTATACATACTATTATACCCTGTCTTTGAATGACAAATAAATCATTTCTAAACTCATCATTTAAGGATCTGACAACAAAATGTCCCAAATCCCTCCAAAAGTTTTTGAAACCTCAGCTGTGTACATCCATCACATCCTGGACTAGAATCAGTATTTAATTGTTTTAAAGTATACGCAGCTTCACCATAACCAATATCGCCTTCTAATCCCATCCTTTCCTCTACCCTTAATTTTCTGGTGTTATCAAACACATTGTCAAGTTCCCATTTTTGTGCATACTCTTTGGTATAAATTGTCATAAAATGAACAAATGCCCTCTGAAATTTCATCTTGTATAGTTATAATTTCCCTTTTCTCAATTTCTATTCGTGGTATAGTTTCTTTTCTCTAAGTTACAAAAGTATTCTGTTGGTTTTTTGCCTTTCATCTTAACCATAGCATCTTTTAATTTTCGCTATTCTTATGACTTCTAATTCTTTATGAAGTTGCTCGATGCGAGCTGTGTCTATATCACTTTTCTTCTCCTCAAGGCCTTTTACATGTGCCTATAGTTCCTTTTCTTTATGGCTACGAGTTCTTTTCACATAAGAAGAATAGGAACTAGATTGACCTCTAATCTCCATTAACAAGACTTCTAAAAACAATTGATCATCAATAAGAAGGCTAATTTCATTATCAGGAATACTAGATATGGATAAGGTACTTTTTTTTTACTTTTGTAACAAATTCTTCTTCATATAATGGTGCATTGTTAAATTTCCACAATCCCTCACCTCCCTGATAATCTTGAAATGTTAAAGATAAAATTACTATAGAATGATCTGCTCTATAACCTGAATCTATATAACATACATGAACACAGTTAAAATGACTTTGACAAGAGAAAAAAATCTAATCTGGCCATTTTCGTTGGGTTTTTCTTCTTCCATGTGTGTCAGGGTGTAATTCCCAATATCTGTCTAAAAGATTCAGATCTTCCACTGTTTCTAGACCGGTCGCGCTAGGTCAGTGGTTAGAGCGTTCGCTTTGTAACCGGGAGGTCATGAGTTCGAGCCTAAGACGACAATTAGGTAGTGATTGCTCCTTCGCCAAACGCTCGGCATTTACAAGTGACAATCACGGGTCTTTCGGATATGACCTTAAAAACGGAGACGGAGGTACCGGTCGCGGTAGTTCAGTGGTTAGAGCGTTCGCTTCGTAACCGGGAGGTCGAACTCATGACCTCCCGGTTGGCAATTGTTTTGGCTTATTAAGGTTTGGTATACATACTATTATACCCTGTCTTTGAATGACAAATAAATCATTTCTAAACTCATCATTTAAGGATCTGACAACAAAATGTCCCAAATCCCTCCAAAAGTTTTTGAAACCTCAGCTGTGTACATCCATCACATCCTGGACTAGAATCAGTATTTAATTGTTTTAAAGTATACGCAGCTTCACCATAACCAATATCGCCTTCTAATCCCATCCTTTCCTCTACCCTTAATTTTCTGGTGTTATCAAACACATTGTCAAGTTCCCATTTTTGTGCATACTCTTTGGTATAAATTGTCATAAAATGAACAAATGCCCTCTGAAATTTCATCTTGTATAGTTATAATTTCCCTTTTCTCAATTTCTATTCGTGGTATAGTTTCTTTTCTCTAAGTTACAAAAGTATTTTGTTGGTTTTTTGCCTTTCATCTTAACCATAGCATCTTTTAATTTTCGCTATTCTTATGACTTCTAATTCTTTATGAAGTTGCTCGATGCGAGCTGTGTCTATATCACTTTTCTTCTCCTCAAGGCCTTTTACATGTGCCTATAGTTCCTTTTCTTTATGGCTACGAGTTCTTTTCACATAAGAAGAATAGGAACTAGATTGACCTCTAATCTCCATTAACAAGACTTCTAAAAACAATTGATCATCAATAAGAAGACTTTGACAAGAGAAAAAAATCTAATCTGGCCATTTTCGTTGGGTTTTTCTTCTTCCATGTGTGTCAGGGTGTAATTCCCAATATCTGTCTAAAAGATTCAGATCTTCCACTGTTTCTGGACCGGTCGCGCTAGGTCAGTGGTTAGAGCGTCCGCTTTGTAACCGGGAGGTCATGAGTTCGAGCCTAAGACGACAATTAGGTAGTGATTGTTCCTTCGCCAAACGCTCGGCATTTAGAAGTGACAATCACGGGTCTTTCGGATATGACCTTAAAAACGGAGACGGAGGTACCGGTCGCGGTAGTTCAGTGGTTAGAGCGTTCGCTTCGTAACCGGGAGGTCGAACTCATGACCTCCCGGTTGGAAATTGTTTTGGCTTATTAAGTTTTGGTATACATACTATTATACCCTGTCTTTGAATGACAAATAAATCATTTCTAAACTCATCATTTAAGGATCTGACAACAAAATGTCCCAAATCCCTCCAAAAGTTTTTGAAACCTCAGCTGTGTACATCCATCACATCCTGGACTAGAATCAGTATTTAATTGTTTTAAAGTATACGCAGCTTCACCATAACCAATATCGCCTTCTAATCCCATCCTTTCCTCTACCCTTAATTTTCTGGTGTTATCAAACACATTGTCAAGTTCCCATTTTTGTGCATACTCTTTGGTATAAATTGTCATAAAATGAACAAATGCCCTCTGAAATTTCATCTTGTATAGTTATAATTTCCCTTTTCTCAATTTCTATTCTTGGTATAGTTTCTTTTCTCTAAGTCACAAAAGTATTCTGTTGGTTTTTTGCCTTTCATCTTAACCATAGCATCTTTTAATTTTCGCTATTCTTATGACTTCTAATTCTTTATGAAGTTGCTCGATGCGAGCTGTGTCTATATCACTTTTCTTCTCCTCAAGGCCTTTTACATGTGCCTATAGTTCCTTTTCTTTATGGCTACGAGTTCTTTTCACATAAGAAGAATAGGAACTAGATTGACCTCTAATCTCCATTAACAAGACTTCTAAAAACAATTGATCATCAATAAGAAGGCTAATTTCATTATCAGGAATACTAGATATGGATAAGGTACTTTTTTTTTACTTTTGTAACAAATTCTTCATCATATAATGGTGCATTGTTAAATTTCCACAATCCCTCACCTCCCTGATAATCTTGAAATGTTAAAGATAAAATTACTATAGAATGATCTGCTCTATAACCTGAATCTATATAACATACATGAACACAGTTAAAATGACTTTGACAAGAGAAAAAAATCTAATCTGGCCATTTTCGTTGGGTTTTTCTTCTTCCATGTGTGTCAGGGTGTAATTCCCAATATCTGTCTAAAAGATTCAGATCTTCCACTGTTTCTAGACCGGTCGCGCTAGGTCAGTGGTTAGAGCGTTCGCTTTGTAACCGGGAGGTCATGAGTTCGAGCCTAAGACGACAATTAGGTAGTGATTGCTCCTTCGCCAAACGCTCGGCATTTACAAGTGACAATCACGGGTCTTTCGGATATGACCTTAAAAACGGAGACGGAGGTACCGGTCGCGGTAGTTCAGTGGTTAGAGCGTTCGCTTCGTAACCGGGAGGTCGAACTCATGACCTCCCGGTTGGCAATTGTTTTGGCTTATTAAGGTTTGGTATACATACTATTATACCCTGTCTTTGAATGACAAATAAATCATTTCTAAACTCATCATTTAAGGATCTGACAACAAAATGTCCCAAATCCCTCCAAAAGTTTTTGAAACCTCAGCTGTGTACATCCATCACATCCTGGACTAGAATCAGTATTTAATTGTTTTAAAGTATACGCAGCTTCACCATAACCAATATCGCCTTCTAATCCCATCCTTTCCTCTACCCTTAATTTTCTGGTGTTATCAAACACATTGTCAAGTTCCCATTTTTGTGCATACTCTTTGGTATAAATTGTCATAAAATGAACAAATGCCCTCTGAAATTTCATCTTGTATAGTTATAATTTCCCTTTTCTCAATTTCTATTCGTGGTATAGTTTCTTTTCTCTAAGTTACAAAAGTATTTTGTTGGTTTTTTGCCTTTCATCTTAACCATAGCATCTTTTAATTTTCGCTATTCTTATAACTTCTAATTCTTTATGAAGTTGCTCGATGCGAGCTGTGTCTATATCACTTTTCTTCTCCTCAAGGCCTTTTACATGTGCCTATAGTTCCTTTTCTTTATGGCTACGAGTTCTTTTCACATAAGAAGAATAGGAACTAGATTGACCTCTAATCTCCATTAACAAGACTTCTAAAAACAATTGATCATCAATAAGAAGGCTAATTTCATTATCAGGAATACTAGATATGGATAAGGTACTTTTTTTTTACTTTTGTAACAAATTCTTCATCATATAATGGTGCATTGTTAAATTTCCACAATCCCTCACCTCCCTGATAATCTTGAAATGTTAAAGATAAAATTACTATAGAATGATCTGCTCTATAACCTGAATCTATATAACATACATGAACACAGTTAAAATGACTTTGACAAGAGAAAAAAATCTAATCTGGCCATTTTCGTTGGGTTTTTCTTCTTCCATGTGTGTCAGGGTGTAATTCCCAATATCTGTCTAAAAGATTCAGATCTTCCACTGTTTCTAGACCAGTCGCGCTAGGTCAGTGGTTAGAGCGTTCGCTTTGTAACCGGGAGGTCATGAGTTCGAGCCTAAGACGACAATTAGGTAGTGATTGCTCCTTCGCCAAACGCTCGGCATTTAGAAGTGACAATCACGGGTCTTTCGGATATGACCTTAAAAACGGAGACGGAGGTACCGGTCGCGGTAGTTCAGTGGTTAGAGCGTTCGCTTCGTAACCGGGAGGTCGAACTCATGACCTCCCGGTTGGAAACTGTTTTGGCTTATTAAGTTTTGGTATACATACTATTATACCCTGTCTTTGAATGACAAATAAATCATTTCTAAACTCATCATTTAAGGATCTGACAACAAAATGTCCCAAATCCCTCCAAAAGTTTTTGAAACCTCAGCTGTGTACATCCATCACATCCTGGACTAGAATCAGTATTTAATTGTTTTAAAGTATACGCAGCTTCACCATAACCAATATCGCCTTCTAATCCCATCCTTTCCTCTACCCTTAATTTTCTGGTGTTATCAAACACATTGTCAAGTTCCCATTTTTGTGCATACTCTTTGGTATAAATTGTCATAAAATGAACAAATGCCCTCTGAAATTTCATCTTGTATAGTTATAATTTCCCTTTTCTCAATTTCTATTCTTGGTATAGTTTCTTTTCTCTAAGTTACAAAAGTATTCTGTTGGTTTTTTGCCTTTCATCTTAACCATAGCATCTTTTAATTTTCGCTATTCTTATGACTTCTAATTCTTTATGAAGTTGCTCGATGCGAGCTGTGTCTATATCACTTTTCTTCTCCTCAAGGCCTTTTACATGTGCCTATAGTTCCTTTTCTTTATGGCTACGAGTTCTTTTCACATAAGAAGAATAGGAACTAGATTGACCTCTAATCTCCATTAACAAGACTTCTAAAAACAATTGATCATCAATAAGAAGGCTAATTTCATTATCAGGAATACTAGATATGGATAAGGTACTTTTTTTTTACTTTTGTAACAAATTCTTCATCATATAATGGTGCATTGTTAAATTTCCACAATCCCTCACCTCCCTGATAATCTTGAAATGTTAAAGATAAAATTACTATAGAATGATCTGCTCTATAACCTGAATCTATATAACATACATGAACACAGTTAAAATGACTTTGACAAGAGAAAAAAATCTAATCTGGCCATTTTCGTTGGGTTTTTCTTCTTCCATGTGTGTCAGGGTGTAATTCCCAATATCTGTCTAAAAGATTCAGATCTTCCACTGTTTCTAGACCGGTCGCGCTAGGTCAGTGGTTAGAGCGTTCGCTTTGTAACCGGGAGGTCATGAGTTCGAGCCTAAGACGACAATTAGGTAGTGATTGCTCCTTCGCCAAACGCTCGGCATTTACAAGTGACAATCACGGGTCTTTCGGATATGACCTTAAAAACGGAGACGGAGGTACCGGTCGCGGTAGTTCAGTGGTTAGAGCGTTCGCTTCGTAACCGGGAGGTCGAACTCATGACCTCCCGGTTGGCAATTGTTTTGGCTTATTAAGGTTTGGTATACATACTATTATACCCTGTCTTTGAATGACAAATAAATCATTTCTAAACTCATCATTTAAGGATCTGACAACAAAATGTCCCAAATCCCTCCAAAAGTTTTTGAAACCTCAGCTGTGTACATCCATCACATCCTGGACTAGAATCAGTATTTAATTGTTTTAAAGTATACGCAGCTTCACCATAACCAATATCGCCTTCTAATCCCATCCTTTCCTCTACCCTTAATTTTCTGGTGTTATCAAACACATTGTCAAGTTCCCATTTTTGTGCATACTCTTTGGTATAAATTGTCATAAAATGAAAAAATGCCCTCTGAAATTTCATCTTGTATAGTTAGAATTTCCCTTTTCTCAATTTCTATTCGTGGTATAGTTTCTTTTCTCTAAGTTACAAAAGTATTCTGTTGGTTTTTTGCCTTTCATCTTAACCATAGCATCTTTTAATTTTCGCTATTCTTATGACTTCTAATTCTTTATGAAGTTGCTCGATGCGAGCTGTGTCTATATCACTTTTCTTCTCCTCAAGGCCTTTTACATGTGCCTATAGTTCCTTTTCTTTATGGCTACGAGTTCTTTTCACATAAGAAGAATAGGAACTAGATTGACCTCTAATCTCCATTAACAAGACTTCTAAAAACAATTGA
This sequence comes from Ostrea denselamellosa, assembly GCA_024699665.1. Lineage (NCBI taxonomy): Eukaryota > Metazoa > Mollusca > Bivalvia > Ostreida > Ostreidae > Ostrea > Ostrea denselamellosa. The sequence continues at coordinate 1,318,663 of JAMZEH010000002.1, forward strand.
TCATCAATAAGAAGGCTAATTTCATTATCAGGAATACTAGATATGGATAAGGTACTTTTTTTTTTACTTTTGTAACAAATTCTTCATCATATAATGGTGCATTGTTAAATTTCCACAATCCCTCACCTCCCTGATAATCTTGAAATGTTAAAGATAAAATTACTATAGAATGATCTGCTCTATAACCTGAATCTATATAACATACATGAACACAGTTAAAATGACTTTGACAAGAGAAAAAAATCTAATCTGGCCATTTTCGTTGGGTTTTTCTTCTTCCATGTGTGTCAGGGTGTAATTCCCAATATCTGTCTAAAAGATTCAGATCTTCCACTGTTTCTAGACCAGTCGCGCTAGGTCAGTGGTTAGAGCGTTCGCTTTGTAACCGGGAGGTCATGAGTTCGAGCCTAAGACGACAATTAGGTAGTGATTGCTCCTTCGCCAAACGCTCGGCATTTAGAAGTGACAATCACGGGTCTTTCGGATATGACCTTAAAAACGGAGACGGAGGTACCGGTCGCGGTAGTTCAGTGGTTAGAGCGTTCGCTTCGTAACCGGGAGGTCGAACTCATGACCTCCCGGTTGGAAACTGTTTTGGCTTATTAAGTTTTGGTATACATACTATTATACCCTGTCTTTGAATGACAAATAAATCATTTCTAAACTCATCATTTAAGGATCTGACAACAAAATGTCCCAAATCCCTCCAAAAGTTTTTGAAACCTCAGCTGTGTACATCCATCACATCCTGGACTAGAATCAGTATTTAATTGTTTTAAAGTATACGCAGCTTCACCATAACCAATATCGCCTTCTAATCCCATCCTTTCCTCTACCCTTAATTTTCTGGGGTTATCAAACACATTGTCAAGTTCCCATTTTTGTGCATACTCTTTGGTATAAATTGTCATAAAATGAACAAATGCCCTCTGAAATTTCATCTTGTATAGTTATAATTTCCCTTTTCTCAATTTCTATTCTTGGTATAGTTTCTTTTCTCTAAGTTACAAAAGTATTCTGTTGGTTTTTTGCCTTTCATCTTAACCATAGCATCTTTTAATTTTCGCTATTCTTATGACTTCTAATTCTTTATGAAGTTGCTCGATGCGAGCTGTGTCTATATCACTTTTCTTCTCCTCAAGGCCTTTTACATGTGCCTATAGTTCCTTTTCTTTATGGCTACGAGTTCTTTTCACATAAGAAGAATAGGAACTAGATTGACCTCTAATCTCCATTAACAAGACTTCTAAAAACAATTGATCATCAATAAGAAGGCTAATTTCATTATCAGGAATACTAGATATGGATAAGGTACTTTTTTTTTTACTTTTGTAACAAATTCTTCATCATATAATGGTGCATTGTTAAATTTCCACAATCCCTCACCTCCCTGATAATCTTGAAATGTTAAAGATAAAATTACTATAGAATGATCTGCTCTATAACCTGAATCTATATAACATACATGAACACAGTTAAAATGACTTTGACAAGAGAAAAAAATCTAATCTGGCCATTTTCGTTGGGTTTTTCTTCTTCCATGTGTGTCAGGGTGTAATTCCCAATATCTGTCTAAAAGATTCAGATCTTCCACTGTTTCTAGACCGGTCGCGCTAGGTCAGTGGTTAGAGCGTTCGCTTTGTAACCGGGAGGTCATGAGTTCGAGCCTAAGACGACAATTAGGTAGTGATTGCTCCTTCGCCAAACGCTCGGCATTTAGAAGTGACAATCACGGGTCTTTCGGATATGACCTTAAAAACGGAGACGGAGGTACCGGTCGCGGTAGTTCAGTGGTTAGAGCGTTCGCTTCGTAACCGGGAGGTCGAACTCATGACCTCCCGGTTGGCAATTGTTTTGGCTTATTAAGGTTTGGTATACATACTATTATACCCTGTCTTTGAATGACAAATAAATCATTTCTAAACTCATCATTTAAGGATCTGACAACAAAATGTCCCAAATCCCTCCAAAAGTTTTTGAAACCTCAGCTGTGTACATCCATCACATCCTGGACTAGAATCAGTATTTAATTGTTTTAAAGTATACGCAGCTTCACCATAACCAATATCGCCTTCTAATCCCATCCTTTCCTCTACCCTTAATTTTCTGGTGTTATCAAACACATTGTCAAGTTCCCATTTTTGTGCATACTCTTTGGTATAAATTGTCATAAAATGAACAAATGCCCTCTGAAATTTCATCTTGTATAGTTATAATTTCCCTTTTCTCAATTTCTATTCGTGGTATAGTTTCTTTTCTCTAAGTTACAAAAGTATTTTGTTGGTTTTTTGCCTTTCATCTTAACCATAGCATCTTTTAATTTTCGCTATTCTTATGACTTCTAATTCTTTATGAAGTTGCTCGATGCGAGCTGTGTCTATATCACTTTTCTTCTCCTCAAGGCCTTTTACATGTGCCTATAGTTCCTTTTCTTTATGGCTACGAGTTCTTTTCACATAAGAAGAATAGGAACTAGATTGACCTCTAATCTCCATTAACAAGACTTCTAAAAACAATTGATCATCAATAAGAAGGCTAATTTCATTATCAGGAATACTAGATATGGATAAGGTACTTTTTTTTTACTTTTGTAACAAATTCTTCATCATATAATGGTGCATTGTTAAATTTCCACAATCCCTCACCTCCCTGATAATCTTGAAATGTTAAAGATAAAATTACTATAGAATGATCTGCTCTATAACCTGAATCTATATAACATACATGAACACAGTTAAAATGACTTTGACAAGAGAAAAAAATCTAATCTGGCCATTTTCGTTGGGTTTTTCTTCTTCCATGTGTGTCAGGGTGTAATTCCCAATATCTGTCTAAAAGATTCAGATCTTCCACTGTTTCTAGACCAGTCGCGCTAGGTCAGTGGTTAGAGCGTTCGCTTTGTAACCGGGAGGTCATGAGTTCGAGCCTAAGACGACAATTAGGTAGTGATTGCTCCTTCGCCAAACGCTCGGCATTTAGAAGTGACAATCACGGGTCTTTCGGATATGACCTTAAAAACGGAGACGGAGGTACCGGTCGCGGTAGTTCAGTGGTTAGAGCGTTCGCTTCGTAACCGGGAGGTCGAACTCATGACCTCCCGGTTGGAAACTGTTTTGGCTTATTAAGTTTTGGTATACATACTATTATACCCTGTCTTTGAATGACAAATAAATCATTTCTAAACTCATCATTTAAGGATCTGACAACAAAATGTCCCAAATCCCTCCAAAAGTTTTTGAAACCTCAGCTGTGTACATCCATCACATCCTGGACTAGAATCAGTATTTAATTGTTTTAAAGTATACGCAGCTTCACCATAACCAATATCGCCTTCTAATCCCATCCTTTCCTCTACCCTTAATTTTCTGGTGTTATCAAACACATTGTCAAGTTCCCATTTTTGTGCATACTCTTTGGTATAAATTGTCATAAAATGAACAAATGCCCTCTGAAATTTCATCTTGTATAGTTATAATTTCCCTTTTCTCAATTTCTATTCTTGGTATAGTTTCTTTTCTCTAAGTTACAAAAGTATTCTGTTGGTTTTTTGCCTTTCATCTTAACCATAGCATCTTTTAATTTTCGCTATTCTTATGACTTCTAATTCTTTATGAAGTTGCTCGATGCGAGCTGTGTCTATATCACTTTTCTTCTCCTCAAGGCCTTTTACATGTGCCTATAGTTCCTTTTCTTTATGGCTACGAGTTCTTTTCACATAAGAAGAATAGGAACTAGATTGACCTCTAATCTCCATTAACAAGACTTCTAAAAACAATTGATCATCAATAAGAAGGCTAATTTCATTATCAGGAATACTAGATATGGATAAGGTACTTTTTTTTTACTTTTGTAACAAATTCTTCATCATATAATGGTGCATTGTTAAATTTCCACAATCCCTCACCTCCCTGATAATCTTGAAATGTTAAAGATAAAATTACTATAGAATGATCTGCTCTATAACCTGAATCTATATAACATACATGAACACAGTTAAAATGACTTTGACAAGAGAAAAAAATCTAATCTGGCCATTTTCGTTGGGTTTTTCTTCTTCCATGTGTGTCAGGGTGTAATTCCCAATATCTGTCTAAAAGATTCAGATCTTCCACTGTTTCTAGACCGGTCGCGCTAGGTCAGTGGTTAGAGCGTTCGCTTTGTAACCGGGAGGTCATGAGTTCGAGCCTAAGACGACAATTAGGTAGTGATTGCTCCTTCGCCAAACGCTCGGCATTTACAAGTGACAATCACGGGTCTTTCGGATATGACCTTAAAAACGGAGACGGAGGTACCGGTCGCGGTAGTTCAGTGGTTAGAGCGTTCGCTTCGTAACCGGGAGGTCGAACTCATGACCTCCCGGTTGGCAATTGTTTTGGCTTATTAAGGTTTGGTATACATACTATTATACCCTGTCTTTGAATGACAAATAAATCATTTCTAAACTCATCATTTAAGGATCTGACAACAAAATGTCCCAAATCCCTCCAAAAGTTTTTGAAACCTCAGCTGTGTACATCCATCACATCCTGGACTAGAATCAGTATTTAATTGTTTTAAAGTATACGCAGCTTCACCATAACCAATATCGCCTTCTAATCCCATCCTTTCCTCTACCCTTAATTTTCTGGTGTTATCAAACACATTGTCAAGTTCCCATTTTTGTGCATACTCTTTGGTATAAATTGTCATAAAATGAACAAATGCCCTCTGAAATTTCATCTTGTATAGTTATAATTTCCCTTTTCTCAATTTCTATTCGTGGTATAGTTTCTTTTCTCTAAGTTACAAAAGTATTTTGTTGGTTTTTTGCCTTTCATCTTAACCATAGCATCTTTTAATTTTCGCTATTCTTATGACTTCTAATTCTTTATGAAGTTGCTCGATGCGAGCTGTGTCTATATCACTTTTCTTCTCCTCAAGGCCTTTTACATGTGCCTATAGTTCCTTTTCTTTATGGCTACGAGTTCTTTTCACATAAGAAGAATAGGAACTAGATTGACCTCTAATCTCCATTAACAAGACTTCTAAAAACAATTGATCATCAATAAGAAGACTTTGACAAGAGAAAAAAATCTAATCTGGCCATTTTCGTTGGGTTTTTCTTCTTCCATGTGTGTCAGGGTGTAATTCCCAATATCTGTCTAAAAGATTCAGATCTTCCACTGTTTCTAGACCGGTCGCGCTAGGTCAGTGGTTAGAGCGTCCGCTTTGTAACCGGGAGGTCATGAGTTCGAGCCTAAGACGACAATTAGGTAGTGATTGCTCCTTCGCCAAACGCTCGGCATTTAGAAGTGACAATCACGGGTCTTTCGGATATGACCTTAAAAACGGAGACGGAGGTACCGGTCGCGGTAGTTCAGTGGTTAGAGCGTTCGCTTCGTAACCGGGAGGTCGAACTCATGACCTCCCGGTTGGAAATTGTTTTGGCTTATTAAGTTTTGGTATACATACTATTATACCCTGTCTTTGAATGACAAATAAATCATTTCTAAACTCATCATTTAAGGATCTGACAACAAAATGTCCCAAATCCCTCCAAAAGTTTTTGAAACCTCAGCTGTGTACATCCATCACATCCTGGACTAGAATCAGTATTTAATTGTTTTAAAGTATACGCAGCTTCACCATAACCAATATCGCCTTCTAATCCCATCCTTTCCTCTACCCTTAATTTTCTGGTGTTATCAAACACATTGTCAAGTTCCCATTTTTGTGCATACTCTTTGGTATAAATTGTCATAAAATGAACAAATGCCCTCTGAAATTTCATCTTGTATAGTTATAATTTCCCTTTTCTCAATTTCTATTCTTGGTATAGTTTCTTTTCTCTAAGTTACAAAAGTATTTTGTTGGTTTTTTGCCTTTCATCTTAACCATAGCATCTTTTAATTTTCGCTATTCTTATGACTTCTAATTCTTTATGAAGTTGCTCGATGCGAGCTGTGTCTATATCACTTTTCTTCTCCTCAAGGCCTTTTACATGTGCCTATAGTTCCTTTTCTTTATGGCTACGAGTTCTTTTCACATAAGAAGAATAGGAACTAGATTGACCTCTAATCTCCATTAACAAGACTTCTAAAAACAATTGATCATCAATAAGAAGGCTAATTTCATTATCAGGAATACTAGATATGGATAAGGTACTTTTTTTTTACTTTTGTAACAAATTCTTCATCATATAATGGTGCATTGTTAAATTTCCACAATCCCTCACCTCCCTGATAATCTTGAAATGTTAAAGATAAAATTACTATAGAATGATCTGCTCTATAACCTGAATCTATATAACATACATGAACACAGTTAAAATGACTTTGACAAGAGAAAAAAATCTAATCTGGCCATTTTCTTTGGGTGTTTCTTCTTCCATGTGTGTCAGGGTGTAATTCCCAATATCTGTCTAAAAGATTCAGATCTTCCACTGTTTCTAGACCGGTCGCGCTAGGTCAGTGGTTAGAGCGTTCGCTTTGTAACCGGGAGGTCATGAGTTCGAGCCTAAGACGACAATTAGGTAGTGATTGCTCCTTCGCCAAACGCTCGGCATTTAGAAGTGACAATCACGGGTCTTTCGGATATGACCTTAAAAACGGAGACGGAGGTACCGGTCGCGGTAGTTCAGTGGTTAGAGCGTTCGCTTCGTAACCGGGAGGTCGAACTCATGACCTCCCGGTTGGAAATTGTTTTGGCTTATTAAGGTTTGGTATACATACTATTATACCCTGTCTTTGAATGACAAATAAATCATTTCTAAACTCATCATTTAAGGATCTGACAACAAAATGTCCCAAATCCCTCCAAAAGTTTTTGAAACCTCAGCTGTGTACATCCATCACATCCTGGACTAGAATCAGTATTTAATTGTTTTAAAGTATACGCAGCTTCACCATAACCAATATCGCCTTCTAATCCCATCCTTTCCTCTACCCTTAATTTTCTGGTGTTATCAAACACATTGTCAAGTTCCCATTTTTGTGCATACTCTTTGGTATAAATTGTCATAAAATGAACAAATGCCCTCTGAAATTTCATCTTGTATAGTTATAATTTCCCTTTTCTCAATTTCTATTCGTGGTATAGTTTCTTTTCTCTAAGTTACAAAAGTATTTTGTTGGTTTTTTGCCTTTCATCTTAACCATAGCATCTTTTAATTTTCGCTATTCTTATGACTTCTAATTCTTTATGAAGTTGCTCGATGCGAGCTGTGTCTATATCACTTTTCTTCTCCTCAAGGCCTTTTACATGTGCCTATAGTTCCTTTTCTTTATGGCTACGAGTTCTTTTCACATAAGAAGAATAGGAACTAGATTGACCTCTAATCTCCATTAACAAGACTTCTAAAAACAATTGATCATCAATAAGAAGGCTAATTTCATTATCAGGAATACTAGATATGGATAAGGTACTTTTTTTTTACTTTTGTAACAAATTCTTCATCATATAATGGTGCATTGTTAAATTTCCACAATCCCTCACCTCCCTGATAATCTTGAAATGTTAAAGATAAAATTACTATAGAATGATCTGCTCTATAACCTGAATCTATATAACATACATGAACACAGTTAAAATGACTTTGACAAGAGAAAAAAATCTAATCTGGCCATTTTCGTTGGGTTTTTCTTCTTCCATGTGTGTCAGGGTGTAATTCCCAATATCTGTCTAAAAGATTCAGATCTTCCACTGTTTCTAGACCGGTCGCGCTAGGTCAGTGGTTAGAGCGTTCGCTTTGTAACCGGAAGGTCATGAGTTCGAGCCTAAGACGACAATTAGGTAGTGATTGCTCCTTCGCCAAACGCTCGGCATTTAGAAGTGACAATCACGGGTCTTTCGGATATGACCTTAAAAACGGAGACGGAGGTACCGGTCGCGGTAGTTCAGTGGTTAGAGCGTTCGCTTCGTAACCGGGAGGTCGAACTCATGACGTCCCGGTTGGAAATTGTTTCGGCTTATTAAGTTTTGGTATACATACTATTATACCCTGTCTTTGAATGACAAATAAATCATTTCTAAACTCATCATTTAAGGATCTGACAACAAAATGTCCCAAATCCCTCCAAAAGTTTTTGAAACCTCAGCTGTGTACATCCATCACATCCTGGACTAGAATCAGTATTTAATTGTTTTAAAGTATACGCAGCTTCACCATAACCAATATCGCCTTCTAATCCCATCCTTTCCTCTACCCTTAATTTTCTGGTGTTATCAAACACATTGTCAAGTTCCCATATTTGTGCATACTCTTTGGTATAAATTGTCATAAAATGAACAAATGCCCTCTGAAATTTCATCTTGTATAGTTATAATTTCCCTTTTCTCAATTTCTATTCGTGGTATAGTTTCTTTTCTCTAAGTTACAAAAGTATTTTGTTGGTTTTTTGCCTTTCATCTTAACCATAGCATCTTTTAATTTTCGCTATTCTTATGACTTCTAATTCTTTATGAAGTTGCTCGATGCGAGCTGTGTCTATATCACTTTTCTTCTCCTCAAGGCCTTTTACATGTGCCTATAGTTCCTTTTCTTTATGGCTACGAGTTCTTTTCACATAAGAAGAATAGGAACTAGATTGACCTCTAATCTCCATTAACAAGACTTCTAAAAACAATTGATCATCAATAAGAAGACTTTGACAAGAGAAAAAAATCTAATCTGGCCATTTTCGTTGGGTTTTTCTTCTTCCATGTGTGTCAGGGTGTAATTCCCAATATCTGTCTAAAAGATTCAGATCTTCCACTGTTTCTAGACCGGTCGCGCTAGGTCAGTGGTTAGAGCGTTCGCTTTGTAACCGGGAGGTCATGAGTTCGAGCCTAAGACGACAATTAGGTAGTGATTGCTCCTTCGCCAAACGCTCGGCATTTAGAAGTGAGAATCACGGGTCTTTCGGATATGACCTTAAAAACGGAGACGGAGGTACCGGTCGCGGTAGTTCAGTGGTTAGAGCGTTCGCTTCGTAACCGGGTGGTCGAACTCATGACCTCCCGGTTGGAAATTGTTTTGGCTTATTAAGTTTTGGTATACATACTATTATACCCTGTCTTTGAATGACAAATAAATCATTTCTAAACTCATCATTTAAGGATCTGACAACAAAATGTCCCAAATCCCTCCAAAAGTTTTTGAAACCTCAGCTGTGTACATCCATCACATCCTGGACTAGAATCAGTATTTAATTGTTTTAAAGTATACGCAGCTTCACCATAACCAATATCGCCTTCTAATCCCATCCTTTCCTCTACCCTTAATTTTCTGGGGTTATCAAACACATTGTCAAGTTCCCATTTTTGTGCATACTCTTTGGTATAAATTGTCATAAAATGAACAAATGCCCTCTGAAATTTCATCTTGTATAGTTATAATTTCCCTTTTCTCAATTTCTATTCTTGGTATAGTTTCTTTTCTCTAAGTTACAAAAGTATTCTGTTGGTTTTTTGCCTTTCATCTTAACCATAGCATCTTTTAATTTTCGCAATTCTTATGACTTCTAATTCTTTATGAAGTTGCTCGATGCGAGCTGTGTCTATATCACTTTTCTTCTCCTCAAGGCCTTTTACATGTGCCTATAGTTCCTTTTCTTTATGGCTACGAGTTCTTTTCACATAAGAAGAATAGGAACTAGATTGACCTCTAATCTCCATTAACAAGACTTCTAAAAACAATTGATCATCAATAAGAAGGCTAATTTCATTATCAGGAATACTAGATATGGATAAGGTACTTTTTTTTTACTTTTGTAACAAATTCTTCATCATATAATGGTGCATTGTTAAATTTCCACAATCCCTCACCTCCCTGATAATCTTGAAATGTTAAAGATAAAATTACTATAGAATGATCTGCTCTATAACCTGAATCTATATAACATACATGAACACAGTTAAAATGACTTTGACAAGAGAAAAAAATCTAATCTGGCCATTTTGGTTGGGGTTTTCTTCTTCCATGTATATCTATGTGTGTCAGTGTGTAATTCCAATATGTGTCAGAGGTTAGAGCGTTCGCTTTGTAACCGGGAGGTTATGAGTTCGAGCCTAAGACGAAAAATAGGTAGTGATTGCTCCTTCGCCAAACGCTCGGCATTTAGAAGTGAGAATCACGGGTCTTTCGGATATGACCTTAAAAACGGAGGTTCCATGTCACGGTAGGCTTTGGCATATTAATGAACCTCTCACTGCTAAGGCCTTGAGCGCTAAGCATAAATCTAAATTTGTGGTACTTCACCTACAGCTGGTGACGTCTCAATATGAGTGAAAAATTTTCGACGGGACGTCAAACAAACAAACAAACCAATCTATATAACTTGTGATTTAGAATAATTCACCGTTAACCCTGGTATATGTTTGGATATATTTTAATTCTTGAATAGCGGCCTCCAAAGATTGCTTGTTTCCACCCAAAAACAAAGAGTAGTATCATCTGCAAATTGTGATATCAAATGTGTAGCTTCCCTTATCTTTATTCCTTGAATGTTTTTACGTCTTAGTTTTATTGTTAGAATCTCTGCACATAATAAAAAAAATATGGAGAAATTGGATCTCCTTGTCTGCATGCAACCTATGTGATTCTTGAACCATCCTGACAAACTCCCACCTTGATTGATAGTTCTTGATAGTTCTTATAATATCTCGGTAAAACATTTAACCCAACTTATCATTGAATTACAAAAATTAAAGAATTTCAACACTCGTATTATAAAGTTCCATAACACTGCATCAAAAGACTTTTTCAAAGTCTAAAATGAATATTAATCCAGGAATGTTTTAACTTGTGTATAATTCACTATGTCATAGATTAATCTAGTACTTTCTGCAATACGCCCTAGTATAAATTTTGTTTGGTCTTCATGTATAAGTAATGGTAATACAGATTTTATTCTTTATTTTGTAAGCAGTGTTTAATATTGTAATTGGTCGCCTTTTTTTTTTAAAGAAATTGTTTTGGTTTTATTTTCTGTACGAATGATCACGTAAAATTAATTAAATTAATTAAGAGAGGCGGGTTCAGTTCCTAGTAAATATATATTCTACTTATCAGTCGAATTTGCCACTTCAAATGGTGATTGATCCTTGAGTTTCAGAACAGGATATTTTTCTATACAGTTTAAAATGATAACATTGACCAGTGAATGAAACCTGTTTACCGTCAAACCAACTACCGGTCGCGGTAGCTCAGTGGTTAGAGCGTTCGCTTCGTAACCGGGAGGCCGTGAGTTCGAGCCCCGCTCATGCCATGGCCGCGTCAAACCTAAGATGAAGGTAGTGACTGCTCCTTCGCTAAACACTCGGCATTTAGAAGTGAGAATCACGGGTCTTTCGATATGACATTAAAAACGGAGCGAGGCTCGAACTCACGACCTCCCGGTTACGAAGCGAACGCTCTAACCACTGAGCTACCGCGACCGGTTCCGTTTGTCATAAAGGTGAGTTGTCAGCATATATTTTCAGTAAAATCACTAAGTAGGAATCAGAGTGGTAAACTCTGTGGTGTCTTTTATATACTGGACAAAAAAGTTAAGGATCATGATTTCAGAATTATTTTCATAACAAAACCAAATAAATTATGTTAAATATATACTTAAAATGTTCAACTACAATCGAACAATACATTTTAAACCCGTTTTTACAAATTCATCAATACGTTAAGCAGCCAGAGCAGCCATTGTCAGGTAACCCCCCAAAACAGTTTGAAAATCGGTATGAGCAACAATAACAAATTTCATTACAAATGATTGGATCTTTATAAAGGCAATATCAATAGGGTGTATGTCCACCCTGAGCCTGTATAACGGCACGACAACGCCTCTGCATACTTCTGATGAGCCTGCGGAACGCAATTTGTGGCAACCTTGCCCATTCCTGCTGTAAAGCTAACGTAAGCTCCTGGCGGTTTGTCGGAAGTACAGGGCGTCTGGAAACAGCTTGCTGCAACATGTCCCAGGAATATTCTATTGGATTTAAATCCGGAGAACAACTCGGCCAATCCATACATTCAATTGTCTCTGTAGCAAGGTAGTCTGTCACTATACGTGCTCTGTGGGGACGAGCATTATCATCCATTAACACAAAGTCGTTGCCTATAGCTCCCGCATAAGGTCTCACAATTGGATGCAGTATCTCGTCCCTGTAAATTGCACCGGTAAGATTGCCATTAATCACGTGCAAGTCAGTACATCCACCAATACTGATTCCGGCCCAAATCATCACAGAGCCACCTCCAAGACGATCATGCTCTGCTACACAGCAATCAGCGTACCGCTCCCCACGCATGCGCGATACACGCCTACGACCGTCATGAAAGTCCACGCAGAACCGTGACTCGTCTGTGAAAAGAACAGGCGTCCAATGACGCAGTTGCCAGTTTATGTGATTTTTAGCCTAATTGAGTCGTGCTACACGATGTCTTCTCCTCAAAATGGGACGAACAGCAGTTCGATGAGCCCGAAGGTTAGCAGCATGAAGTCTCTGTCTGAGAGTTTGTGGTGTTATGCGCACCCCACTTGCTGCATGAAAGTCAGTATTGAGTTGGACAGCACTCTGAAACCTGTGTATACGGGCCATAAGTGACATATAGCGATCCTGGCGAGCGGTTGTGGACCTTGGACGACCTGATCTAGGTCTCTCAGAAACATTACCTGTCTGCCTAAAACGATTCCACAACCTTGAAATCACACTTTGGGACACATTAAAATGTCTAGAGACAGTTCTCTGGACTTGGCCAGCTTGAAGCATACCTACTGCCTGACCAGCTTCCAGAGCAGTTAAATGGCGGCTCATGGCTTTTAATGTCAATAATTGTTCACCTAAGAGTCGATTAGATACCCACAATAAAATGAAAATCACAATTTTTCAATATACACGTTGGTCAACCCTTGCTTGTTTTGGGGTTTGGGCGAAAAAATTGTGCACTTATGACGTCAATATGAAACCAGGTAAATCTATTTTGTTAAGGGCACATTGGAGAAACTATACATGTTAAAATTTGTCAAAATAATTATTTGGTTAATAAAAAATTTTCAGGTCAAAATTATGATCCTTAACTTTTTTTGTCCAGTATATATAAAGTTCACTGGGATGTATTGAATCGACATTTTATTACATAACGTCATCGATATATCTAAATGTCGAATTGTATGCCACAGCAAGAGATTTGTTCTACTCATCTAGAAGCTTTTGTATGAATTCTGCTTCATAAGAATATATAAACAGGCCAGCTAACAAAGGATGACAATTCGTGCGCATGGGAATTCCAACAGGATATTGGAAGACCCGATCACCAAAGACTACGAAAATATCTGTCATATTTCATACGTGCATTTCTGGTGACAACACTTTACCCATGGTACCAACGTTTTTGACCTCAAGAGACTGAACTGTTAAATAAATTCAAGCTTGACCGCATCTACTGAAATATGTGGTACAAATGTAGGACTTTCATATTTTGTAAAGAGATCTTTTTTATGACAAATCTTTGTTGCTTGCGTTAGATTCAGGGGTAGAACGAGACGTAAAACATATCAACAAATATATTTTATTACATAATTGTAATTTTGATTCCTGTTGGTTTGTTACTTTCAAAGGTTAAGATATTAAAAAAAAATATTTCTAAATTATTTATGTACAAAATATAAGTGAAATTTCGTATCCCAATCTCATAACACATTAAACAATGAAACTTGACCTAAAAGCTTTGGTCGCCATTGGACAAGAATGTAAACGGGTGCTATCTTGGTCATTACTGGCTTGAAAATTCACATGTAACGTTATTGATAAGGATTATAAATTCCTTGTGTCTCTCATTTCAGTAGCAGGATTGATATATCGCAATATGCCATGTTACTTTGGGTTTTTTTTTTGTTTGTTAGTTTGTTTGTTTGGGGTTTTTTTTAGTTTTTTGGGGTTTTTTTTTTGGAGGGGGTCTTTCGTTGCTGTGTAACTTTGAACAAATGTAGACTGCACAGTTAATACATGTATGATTAATTTGGAAACATATTTCTGTATGGATAGGGGCCTCCGTGGCCGAGTGGTTAGAACATCGCGCTCAAAGTCACAAGACCTCTCGCCTCTAGTCGGCGCGGGTTCGATTCTTCCTCCCGCCGATATATGTGAGAAAGTTTGCCAGTTTACTTTCGGAAGGTTGGTGGTTTCTTCCCTGGTATATGGTATCTGGGTTCTCTCCTCCACCAATAAAAACTGGACGCCACCAGATAACTGAAAAATTGTTGTGTGTGGCGGAAACAACAAAAAAATCAATCAATAATCTGTATGGATACATAAGCATGACCGGTAGAGCTGTAGTTTCAACAGAGAAATCTTGTTCTTTGATCAATTTAGATCACTAATTACTGACCTTGATATAAGAATATTTTTTTTTATTTACTATGTTATATTTACACACAATACTAAACACTTTTCCTTAGATCAGCAGGTTTGTAAAACAATGCAATTGTCGCCTACGTGATAAAAGTCATTCCGACTTTGTTGTCGAAGACAATATTTCAATTCAATGCCCAATGGTATTGAGTCTTACTCCTAAACGAAACGAGATATAAATCACTTGCATGCATGATAAATGGGGGGAATAAGCTGGTTTAAGGATCAGGGGACCGTTCTGTCTTCTGTGGGTTTATCATGGCGAACCAATGATTACAAAAAGCAATTTTACCGACAAAATAAGACAGCAAGCAAACAGTAGTAGTGCTGGTGTAGGTCTGATAGTGTAGGTCTGATAGTCTAATGGACATGATTGAAATATTTCTAATTTTGGTCTCTTCCAAAGAATGAAACAAAATCAGCAAATTGTCTATAAAGTCTGCAAACCATTAGAATTTTACAAATAGAAACCAATATTTACGAAAGTAAGCTTCAATTATTAAAGCTGAAAACACTTTTCACCTCTCATATGAAACCTGAATTTCGTTACTGACATCTGAAAAATCTGTTGCAGTGGCTTTTAATTTGACATTTAGATATATCTATGACGTTTTCTCTATTAACAATGATCATTTTCATTCATATGTCGATTCGATATATCCCAGTGAGCTTGAAATAAAAGACACCACCGAGTCTTCCATTTCTGCTTCGTACTTAGATAATTTACTGAAAATAAATGCCGGTGGCAAACTAACAACTCAACTTTATGACAAGCGGGATGATTTCAATTTCTCCATCGTCAAATTCCCTCATTTATGTGGCAATATTCCATCATCACCTGCATATGGTGTTTATATCTCCCACCTGATTCGATACGCAAGAGCTTCTTCCGTTTATGGTCAGTTTTTAAATCGAGGCGGGCTACTGACAAAGAAGTTGATGTTACAGGGGTTTGTACAGTTTTGTCTAAAGTCAGCATTTCGCAAATTTTATGGTCGTTAAACGATATAGTTTGCCAGTACAACTTACCATTAAGTCAAGTGCTGTTTGTTTCATACCAATTGTTAGGCCTTTCGTGGCACATTGATTCTCACTAGGATTGCTCCGTGTACCTGATCGGAATATAGGGCTCACGGCGTGTGTGACCGGTCGACAAGGGATGCTTACTCCTCCTAGGCACCTGATCCCACCTCTAGTATGTCAAGGGGTCCGTGCTTGCCTATCTCTATGATTTGTATTTTCTATAAGAATTACTAGATTCAGTACTGTTAGTTTTCTGCCAGTCACGGTAGCTCGGTGGTAGATAGATTGATTGTTTGTTTGTTTTACGTCCCGTCGAGACCTCCGTGGCCGGGTGGTTAAAGCTTTGCGCTCAAAATCACAAGGCCTTTCACCTCTAGTCGGCGCGAATTCGAATCCCGCTCGCGCCGATATATGTAAGAAAGTTTGCCAGTTTACTTTCGGAAGGTCGGTGGTCTCTTCCCGGATACATTGTATCTGGGTTCTCTCCTCCACCTACAAAAACTGGACGCCACCATATAACTGAAAAGTTGTTGAGTGTGGCAGAAAACAACCGAACGTCCCGTCAAGAACTTTTCCCTCATATTGAGACGTCACATGACCTCCGTTATTAAGGTCATATCCGAAATGCCGTGATTCTCACTTTTAAACGCCGAATATTTAGCGAAGGAGCAATCACTACCTAAGTTAACGTCTTAGGTTTGACGTGGTCATGACAAAAATGGGGTCGAACTCACGACTTTCGGTTACGAAGCGAACGTTCTACCACCGAGCGCAGTGGTTAGAGCGTTTGCCTCGTAACCGGGAGGTCGTGAGTTCGAATTCATTTACATCACACTTGAGAAGTATTCACACAGAGACGTCAACAGCTGTAGGTAGAAAATGTGTGGTACTTCACTCACAGCTGGTGACGTTGCTATATGTGTGAACAATTCTCAAATGGGACATAATACAACAAATTATACAATACAGAATTTGACACTTCAGTATATCACTGTATCTGAAACCTTTTGACTGCAATAGCGAGAGAACGACGAATGAACATAAGTTAGTGAACGAACACAGAGCATTAATCCGAACGTGAAAGTGTACGGCGTTTGAACGCAAGATGACCTATTAACGAAGAATGTCTCAGGTGTTTTCCGTGCATTGCAATTATTCCATAATTAGGTAAGAAATGGATAAGTATAGTTAATTAGGGAATAAATTATATTGTATGAATACCACCTGACAAGAACAAAAGGCTATATCGCTTTTTGTTATAAATCCTTCTTGACGGAACAGTTAAGACAAATGCCATGAGAAAGATATAGCTGTGCAGTTCATGTACGGAGTATGCACTACAAGCAACGTGTCGTGATGTTACGCCCATACGAAATAGACGTTCAATGCATGAACTTTTTATAAATATTGACCATCATATTATTGTAAAATATTTACAAGAATGCGACTTTTTCAGAAAAATTTGATACTTTATAACTTATTCATATATACAAAGTAATATATATTTTTACCTGTTTAGGTATTAATATTTTTTAACTTTTAAGTCCGACGGATGGGACGTTATAGGGTTCCTCTTGGCACGTAAAAGTCGTTTCCTTGATTTTCAAAAAAAGAGTAGGCTTACTGGGGGCTGTCAGGGAAACTTCAACTTTTACAACCAAATATATTTCAGTTTCTTAATCGCCGTAAAATGGCCGAAATATTGTCAACTTGGCGTAAAACCCCAATCAATTAATACAAGTTATACCCGCCTTTTTATGTTTACTTTCTATTTTTCCATTAACCAAGATGACATCTACTCTATTTTTGGCATTTTTCTGTTTTTGTAAATATTTATCATACACATTGTATAAATACCCATGCTCATCATTGTACATACATGCGATCACTTTGTACCTTATTGGAGAAGGCTTATATAGGCTGCTAGCCTGCTGCCTAATCCGTTTATGTTGCAGGCATAATAAAATACAAGTTATATGTTTATTTAAACGCTGTTGAATATTTCCTGTGTAAAGAAGATTTAGCTTGCACACCATTAATGAGTCAGACATGAATAATAATTGTTTATCGGGTTTGAGGACGATTAGATATTCTTAATTCATGATTAATTCATAATTGATAGAATCATTAATCGCATCAAATGCCGAGGTGTGGCGCCTAGTCATACATTTAGCTGAACGTGATTATAATTATAATTTCAAAACAAATTGTTAATTAAATATCCCCTTGCATTTTATGTATTTTGGATTTTAATCAAGAATGCAGCTTATTTGGGAATATTGTTTTGTTTCAATCACTTTTTGAGAAAGAATTTTATTGTAATTCTCGTCGTTAGAAGATCGATCATTTCACTTCCGATTTCCACACGCCAATAATGAAAGTAAGACTGAATGATGAGTGAACGATGAACGTTTTGTGAACGGTAAGCGCCAGCAATTGGTGAAAGGTAAGCGAACAGAGAAAATGGGAAATACACGTGAGGATCCAGTAACGGCCCATATACGCATATGCTAGGTTTATTGGCATACTAGTATTCGAAATTAATCACGAGAAACAGAAAGCGTTTGGTGCAACCGTGTATTAGCACTTGCACATTATTTTCTGTATAAATCAGATTATCTCCCTCATTCATAGCTCTGATCCTTTGCCGGATTTGGCTCCACTATTTGCCTTTGGGGTTTTTTTTGTTGGTTTTTTTTTTGTTTTTTTTTTGTTTTTTTTTTTGTTCCAGTATTTTTGATTCATTTAGCTTTTCCACGTTTTTTTTTTATTTCGAATTTCCAACATTTTTAACTTGAGCATCGCTGAAGAGACATTATTTGTCGAAATGTGCATCTGGTGCATCAAAATTGGTAACGTTTATGTTTAAATATTCATGCAGTTTTCAATAATGGAAATTTAAATAACATTAACTGAAGATGAATGCAGACATTTTAATTCTATAAATATACTATCGATCTTTGCCTATCTTACACAAACTGATAATATAAATAGACAGGTAGCATAAGAGCTAAATACTTGCTGCTTTGGAAAGTTTCTGGAGTTATCGACACTTATGAGTAACAACTATACCAGATTTGTGTTTTGAGCTAATGATAACACTAAATTTGTGCTGAGCCAATGAATAACACACAGTCTACAACAACTTTACAATATGTGCCATCTTTAAACATATAACTGTTTTGTAAAAGTTTATGTTAGTTTGAGATAAACATACTCTTTTGAATAGAATTAAAATCAATTCACAGGATGCACCACGTCCGATTTCATTTAGATTCTTTCTTTGTGTGCTGTTCAAGTGCTTGTTGATGTCCTGTTTATAGATGATGGAAAGATGGCGCTCTAAAGACACAAAATCTTATGTTGATTTAATAACTCGATGCGAACATTTATTATAAGATGTTTTGATGTGCCCATACGAAAAGAGTCTCAGAGGTACATCTCTAAAAATCTAAAGGAATTATAAGGCATGAATTGTCTGCACGATGTTTATATATATATATATATATATATATATATATATATAATTGCAAAGTTTAAAGTCCGCAACAAGAACATTTCAGTCCTTAGTAGTGGCAAGCTTGTCACGGAAGTTCGATATTTTCCCCAGTATATATGAATATATCTACCATATAAGGCATAGTATATGTAAACTACACTAGAAGCACATAGGACTCATCGGTCACCTGAGTATTATAATATAATACAATACAATAATTTCTATAGCGCATTATAACATAGACACTCTAGTGTGCTTAACATTAAAAATACATAATACATAAAATACGTATATAAACTTTAAAAGAATCTGTACTTATGAGTAAAACACAAAAATTCCTAAAAGACCTTATAAAGAGTTCAGTGTGTATGTTCATTCTGAGTAAATCACTAAAAATACAATATTTACGTTCTGTGATAAGCTGCTTCAAACAAGTGAGATTTAAGACCTTTTTTTAAAAGCGGAGACGGATTTGGAATGTTTAAGACATGAAGGTAGAGAGTTCCAACATGAGGCGGTAGCGTAGTCAAATCGGCGACTGCCGTAGGGATTAGTTCTAACATCAGGGGCATCCAAAAGAAATGAATTTTGTGAACATAAAGATCTGGGAGGCGAGTATATTTTGAGAAGATCAAACAAGTAATTTGGAGCACGGTTGTTCAATGCATTGCATACAAACAAAAGTAGTTTTATATGCAGTTTATATTGAATTCTGTATTCGACAGGAAGCCAGTAGAGATTTTTTAAGATTGGGATCACGTGATCAGATTTCCTGGTACGAGTTATCAGCCGTGCGGCGGTATTTTGAACTCTTTGTGGATTGTTCATAAGTTCTTTATTTATATTGTACATCATTGAGTTTCCATAATCAAGTCGGGAAGTTACAAGTGAATTAATCAAAGTTTTACATGCGTCCTCTGTGATGTATGAACGGATGCGGCCGGTTTTCCGGATGTTATTGAAGCAAGTTCTAACTATTGAACTGCAGTTTTTCTCCATACTTAAGAGTCTGGTCGAAAAAAACTCCAAGATTCTTTACGAAAGGAGAGTCACTAATGGAGATTTCTCCAAGTATGAGATTGAATGTAGAAACGTCCTTTATTTTCAATTTTGGACAAAAAGAGCATCACCTCAGTCTTATCAAGGTTTAACTTGAAGAGACTGGGGCACATCCACGATTTTATGTCTGCGAGACACGCGCTGAGAGAAGTAGCCAAATTATTCCAGTCTCCATTTGGCTCAATAACGAGATATATTTGGGCATCATCTGCCTAGCAGTGATGTCGTATTTGGTGGCGCTTGCATATATTTCCTTTAGTTTTGGAAAACATACAGAACAATTGGGGTCCAAGAACCAAGCCCTGAGGCACACCGATTTCAAGCGATTCTGCATTTGATAAGGTTGCACCCATCGAAACTCTCTGACTCCTACCAGTTAAGTAGGACTTTATCCATGAGAGCACAACACTGGATATCCCGCACGAGTACTCAAGGCGATGGAAAAGAATATGTTGGTCTATAACAACGAACGCGGCCGATAGATGGCGCATGACAAGTACAGCATAAGAATTTCTGTCTAAGGCGGTAGCAATCTCACTGTGAAAACGCAACAGTGCAGTTTCAGTTGAGTGATGCGAGCGGTATGCCGACTGTAGAGTATCGTGCAAATGATTTGAGTCTAAGTGATGCTCTAAGCGAATTGCAACGACTTTCTCAATAACCTTTGAGAGGAAGGATAAATTTGAAACAGGTCTATAATTTCTGAGTTCGTTCATATCTAGGTTATGTTTCTTTGATAGTGGTTTGGTAATAGCCTGTCTGACATCCGTCGGCATAACTTTAGGATTAAACGTATCATAATCCCAAATGCTACGACATCTATACTAATTTTCCTGCTCGGAAAAAAATTTAAATTTTTCTTTAAAAACACAAATGTTTCCAAAACTGATGACAGACTACCTAATATATGATTTCCGTGGGGATCCAGGTTAGAGTGAAAGAGGCAAAATAACTAACAGTATTAAATCTCGTAATTCCTATAGAAAATACCAGTCAGAGAGATGGGCAAACACGGAACTCTGGTCATACCAGAGGTGTGATCAGGTGCCTAGGAGGAGTAAGCATCCTCTGTCCTTTAACAGTATATGGTTGTTTGATTAGATATTGTTTACAGTCCCGCTCAAGAATTTTTCACTCGTATGGAGATTTCACCATTGCTGGTGAAGGGCTGCTAGATTTAGACCTATGCTCGACGCTTATGGCTTTTAAGCAGGGAGGGACCTTTGTCGTGCCACACCTGCTGTGACACGGGGCCTCGGTTTATGTGACCGGTCAGCAGAGGATGCTTACTCCTCCATGGCACCTGATCCTACCTTCGCTTTGTCGGAGGTCCGTGTTGCCCTACTCTCGAACTTGTTTATGTCTTGGGGATTTATGATTACAATTTACACATTGTTTACTTCGCCATTCGATATATTTATGCGGTCTCATCCGAAGGACCACCCCATTTAGTCGCAAGGGGTACTGAGGATCTATTCTAACAACCCGGATCCCCACGGGGCTAATAAATATAAACATTGTCGAGATATCTAATGGTCGAGTTAAAGGCCACAGCGAGAGATTTTGTTCTTCTCATGTACATATGATCAGGTAATTGGAATTATCTGTAGTAAAAACCAGTATGCAAAGAACCGCCTAACAATTGTTATGAAACACGTCAGACAGCATTTGACCTAATATGAGGTTGTATCTCCAAATTAGATCATTACAACGACCATACAATTTTTGCGAAATGTTGACTTTAAACGAGATTGTTGAAACCCCTGTAACATCATTTAATTTTGTCAGAATCTTATTTCGATTAAAAAAATGATAGTACGCAGAACATGCTCTCTCGTGTATTGAATCAGGTAAAGGATACATAATCATCATATACAAGTGATAATGGAATATTGCTACTTAAATATGGAAAGTTGAAGATGGAGAAGCTGAAATCATCCGGTCGTCATAAAATTGAGTTGTTAGTTTGCCGGGAAGATTTATATTCCATAACATATCCAACCATGAAGCAGATATGAAAGAATGCGATGTATTTTATTTCGAGTACATTGGAAAATATCGAATCGGCATATGAATGAAAATTATATAAGGTAATTAAATGTCGTAATAGGTTAATTTGTGAATATTTCCTGTCATGACATGATTTCATTGTCACTGTAAGGATGCTCTTCAACATTAAAACTTTGGTTCCAATTGATGGTCGAGGTTAGAAGTATAAGGAGAACGTAACTAATTGGTATGCATAATTACTAAAATCTTTTTTCAGATTTTTATGAAACTTGCAAAAATGCAACTCTGGTTGACGTTTTTAAACAAAAGACAGATTACTTCCGGTCTACCCACGCTGTCAGGAGATCGCCCGCTTTACTCATCCATAGTTCAATTTGTTTCAAATTATCAAAACGTCAGAAACAGATCCCTTCTCATTTGATAGGAACGTTTAAAGTATAGCAGATGACAACAAAGCATTTGTGATATATTTTAAAATTTATCTTTGAAAATTTTTGGCATTATTTTTACTAAAAAAATTTATTCCCCATCTCTTTATAATTGCTCTTCCTCGTTTTTCATATTCTTAAATCATCAAAATTCTTCTGTATCTGAAACCATTCACGGTGTTTTCTGGCTTAGATAACATCTGTATTGTTTCGTTTAAATATAAAAAAAAATTGCAATACTACATTACAGTTCTCCTTGTCTTTGGTCTCTTGTTCCTTTCGTACTAATGATAACACAGGAATGCTGGGTCTGACAGTTTAGATGTAATGACCTCTGACCTTCCAATGACATTCTATATTCACAAGAATCCCCAAGAGTACATCACGTGACTCATCATTTTTTGATGGGTGAGTTGTTTTAATAACAAGCTTCATTTTGACAGAAGATGTGAAATATATTTATGGAGACAGGTGGCACCCCCCCCCCAAAAAAAACCCCAAAAAACGGATCGAACTAGTTTGCAAGTAATCTGTATTCATTGTCCATGATGAAAGCATTGTCAAAAGAAATATAAGAGAAAAGGTTCAGTGAATGTAAATATTTCATTATCAACGCGGAAAGAGACTCGGTGAATAATCGATGTTTTTCCTTTCATGTTTTAAGTGGCTTATTACACCAAAAAATTATTTAATGCCTCGTTAAAACACCTCGTATGCAATATAATTTCACCATCGAAAGAGTGATACAATCTCTCAATTATTTTGTATGATTTTGTTTTGGTGATTCTTTTCCGGGATAGTAAAAGAGGTGTTTTGTTTGCAAATAAAATATTGTAGGGTCCAAATTTCGCTGCGTGGTATTAATATGTAATAAAACATGCCTAAATAAAAAAATATTTAGGAAGATTGAAAACATTATTTGTTTATATTTTTTAAAACGACTTTACTCTAAACACATGTTAATTAGGATTGATTATGTATGTTGTTTAACGTCCGCTCGAGAATTTCTCACTCATATGGAGATGTCACCATTGCCGATGAAGGACTACGAAATTTAGGCCTATGCTCGTCGCTCACGGCCTTTGAGCAGGGAGGAATCTTTATCGTGCTACACCTGCTGTGACACGGGACCTCGGTTTTTGTGGTCTCATCCGAAGGACCGGCCAATTTAGTCGCCTTTTACAAGCAAGGGGCACTGAGAACTTATTCTATCTAACCCGGGTCTTCACGAGACTATTAATTAGGAAAAATATATGTCGTACAAATGTAGTGCCCAAAATCCACTGTCCTCCACAACAATGGTGTCAACATTTGGCACGAAAACTTGCATAGTATTACCTTTTTTTTCTTTGTTTTACGTCCCGTCGAGAATTTTTCACTCATATTGAGACATCACCAGTTGTAGGTGAAGTACCACAAATTTAAACCTATGTTTAGCGCTCAGGGCCGTGCCAACGCCTACCATGACACGGGACCTCCGTTTTTTAAGTTCATATCGAAAGACCCGTGATTCTCACTTCTAAATGCCGAACGTTTGGTTAAGGAGCAATCACTACCTATTTTTCGTCTTAGGTTTGACGCGGCTATGGCACGAGCGGGGCTCGAACTCATGACCTCCCGGTTACGAAGGGAACACTCTAACCACCGAACTACCACGACCTATCATAGTATTACCCATGTTGCCTATTTATAACTATAACCAAGAACATAAACATTTTTATGCGTTCACCTATAGTTTTATCAAATATGTGACACTCATAACCTTTACCACGTTCAGTGAGTCACGGAGTAGCAACTCACTGTGGCACTTTTGTTTTTTAAACTGAGAACAGCGAAAGAAAATAAATTGAAGACATGTTATATAATTCTACAAGTCTTTGCTTGTATACATGCATGAAACTCCTTAAACAGTATATGGTTGATTGATTGGATATTATTTACAGTTATTGTCGTAATTTGTGAATATTTCTTGGGATGACATGATATTATTGCTTGTATACATGCATAAAACTCATCTCATTTTAAAGCACAGATATATGACCTATCCATACTGTCATGAAGTAAGGTACTGACCTTACCAATACCTCCTGATGAGTTCGGGAATCGCCGTTTACTCACTGAATCACAACTAAGTCCAATTTAAATACACAAAAAAGATTTAATAATAATAAAATATCTACAAAGAAAAGAGAAAATAATTTTAACCTAAAGCTAGAGTCGACTCAATTATTTCACTATTTCCCGGTATAAACTTACGCTGAAACTTAATTTTTGACTAAATTTTACATGTATCTATAATCTGACATTCAAACATTTGTAAATTTAATAAGTCATTCTGAAATGTCCAAACACGTGGTTTCCAAGTGCACATCCGTTTCTGGGATTTTCTGGTTCTGCTAACGATGATTTCGCCACGCTACCAAGACTCCGTTTTTCCCTCCTCAGCTAGTAAAGTTTACACTGAAGCCCTCATTCCCTATGATAATTTACATAGGAAGAAAATAATAAGCATATACATGTACCGTGCAACATACAATAGCGTAAGTTCATATTACAACGTAGCGTAAGTTTATCAACAAAACAGTACAAGTTTACCTAACAAACACGTGTTACTAAACATAGAGAAAATTCCGCGTAGTTTAATAAAGTCCTATTTAACACAATTTAAGAAACAAAATACATAAAATAAAAGCATAAATACCTTGAAATTGATTGGTCTTAGTCTACCTAAACTGGGGAAGAATTCGGCCCGCCCTAATTTTCGGTAACACCGATCTACTGTGTCCGTTCTTTCTGACTGCACGGACTGAACTCAGGTATTTATATGAGAACGAGGACACATCAAGCTAGCCGTGTAAGCAGACAAACTGGTAGTGTCAGCATTTTAAATTGCGGGAAATTCAAAACAAATTAAATAAAATCAAGTACGTTACACATACTATATACCATCTGTGTTCAATGTCAAGAAATATTACAGAAGAAATCAACTAGTAATTTATCTTATCTGAATCAAAAAGTACTGGATAGAAATTACTTAAATATTTATCTAAAATACCATATTACAAACTCATTATCAGTTGAACATTCAATGCTCAAAGAAAAATGTGCAAAAGCCCTTGATATAATAAAAGTTGTTGCAAACACAAAATGGGGAGCAGAAAAGAATACTCTTCTACATCTGTATCACTCTCTCATCCGGTCTAAACTAGACTACGGCTGTATAGTATATGGAGCGGC
Source organism: Ostrea denselamellosa (assembly GCA_024699665.1). Lineage (NCBI taxonomy): Eukaryota > Metazoa > Mollusca > Bivalvia > Ostreida > Ostreidae > Ostrea > Ostrea denselamellosa. Next base: position 1,344,283 of record JAMZEH010000002.1, read on the forward strand.
GGGAACTTCGTACATGCAATCCACCATCAAGGACTTCGATTTTGCACAGGAGCTTTCCGAACCTCTCCTGTAGATAGTTTGTATATTGAGGCAAACGAACCACGTCTAGATCTACATAGAATAAAACTTATCTTACAATACATTTTTAAATCAAAAGCTAACATTGACAATCCTACATTTAAATGCGTTTTCCATCCACATTTGGAAGATTTGTATGACAAAAATAATACGTGTATAAAATCAATTGGTCTCCGAGTTAAAATATTTTTTTACATGATTGATTGATTGATTATTTATTGCTTTCCGCCACACTCAACAATTTTTCAGTTATCTGGTGGCGTCCAGTTTTTGTTGGTGGAGGAGAGAACCCAGATACAATGTACCTGGGAAGAGACCACCGACCTTCCGCAAGTAAACTGGCAAACTTGCTCACATAACGCCGCGGCCGAGATTCGAACACGCGCCGACAGAGGTGAGAGGCTTTGTGATTTTGAGCCCGATGCTCTAACCATTCGGCCACGGAGGCCCCCTTTTACATGATTCAAACATACCTTTGGACATCATAAAACCCTCATCACGTTCAGAAATACCAACATGGAAATTACTAAAACCACAAGTTGACACTTCACTCTGAATATAAAAAATCTGAAACAAATTCCGCTATTTTCAAACAAAGGTTATCCGAAATGAAACGATCTAAACATTCTACAACTGATGTTTATACAGATGGTTCAAAACACCAAAATAAAGTCGCTGCTGTTGCAGTAGTCAATAACAACGTTTTCTCAGCACGACTCCCAAATGAAGTAACAACTGATACCGCTGAAGCAAAGGCTATCCAACTTGCGTTAGAGTACATTAAAATTTCTAATGACAAATCCTTCACTATATTCATAGACCCCCTATCTTGTTTACTGTCTATAAGTAATATGAATATTGCTCGTCCATATATGTTAGACATTTTAAACCAGTACTATCTTCTAACTATACAAAATAAAATAAGTGAGTTCTGCTGGATTCCTAGCCATATTGGTATCCATGGTAACAACAAAGAGGCAAAGAATGCATAACAAAATGATGTTGTACATTTTAAAATTCCTTACACAGATTTAAAATATATCATAAAACTATATTTAAATGACCTTTGGCAAATATATTGGGATTTCTGTGATAGAAATAAACAATTCTATTCAAAACAAGGTAAACAAATCGTGTAACATCGTAATGAAGCACCAGGACGAAGTTATTATTTCAAGACTACGCATCGGACATTCAAAATTGACACACTCTTATTTATTAAACAGAGAACTTCAACCTCAATGTATATCTTGTGACTGTCCATTAACTATACAACACATTCTTTTGGAATGTAGTGATTTTACACCCATACGAAATAGACTTTTTAATAATGTGCAATTAATGTATAAACTTTTTACAAATATTGACTATCATCTTACTATAAAATATTTACAAGAATTCGACTTTTACAGACAAATTTGATCCTTTACAATATAACCTATTCATATACACAAAATGATATGTATTTTGCCTGTTTACGTATTTTTGACTTTTAGGTCCGTCGGATTGGACGTTAAAGGATGCCCCGTGCCAAGGATTACACCCAGGGGCACGTAAAAGATCGTTTCCTTGATTTTCGAAAACGAGTAGGCTCACTGGGGGCCGTCAGGGAAACTTCAACTTTCAAAACCAACCATATTTCAGTCGCTTAACCGCCGTAAAATGGCTGAAATGTTGACAACTCGGCGTAAAACCCCAATCAATCAATCAATTTAAACATTGTGATTTTTCAAATTTGAACTAAGGCCGATCGGAATTAAAAGATTGATTGATTGATTATTGCTTTCCCCCACACTCAGCAGTTTTTCAGTTATCTGGTGGCGTCCAGTTTTTGTTGGTGGAGGAGAGAACCCAGATACAATGTACCTGGGAAGAGACCACCGACCTCCCGCAAGTAAACTGGCATACTCACATAAAGCCGCGGCCGAGATTCGAACACGCGCCGACAGAGGTGAGAGGCTTTGTGATTTTGAGCCCGATGCTCTAACCACTCGGCCACGGGAATTAAAAGAAAGAACTTATAGAGAACACTATAATCAGACAACTGGATGTAAATTGGTTTCAAATTAAATGAATTTATAAAGGAAATTAATTTCTTGATGAAAAGTAAATAGAATTAGCGACAATATGATTATTTTAGTACTTTCTTTCAAATTTGATCGGGTTCGGTACTTTTGTTTTCTTATTTGGTTCAGATCTAAAAATGATTGATTGATTGATTGTTGTTTTTCGCCATACTCAACAATTTTCAGTTATCTGGTGACGTCCAATTTTTTTGTAGGTGGAGGAGAGAACACAGATAAAATATACCCGGTAAGAGACCACCGACCTTCTGAAAGTAAACTGGCAAACTTTCTCGGCGCGAGCGAGAATCGAACCTGCGAAGACTAGAAGTGAGGGGCCTTGTGGTTTTAAAAATGAATAAGTAATGAAAATTAAAGAAAAATAGAATTAGCGATACATCTTTTTTTTTCTTTATCCAAACTGACATTTTTCTTGGAGATTTTAGTCTTATTTAAAAACCAATTACCGAGAAATCATTGCAATTTTCAGAAATATTTTGTTTAATTTAAAAATTAGAGTATTTCAACGAGTCATATTAGATATTTATATCCGAGGAAAAAAATCACCAAATAATTCATATAAAATAATTGAGAACCCGCATCACTTTTTCGATGGTGGAATCATGCTTCATATGATGTTCTTAAACGAACCATTACATAAGACGTTTGTGTGGTGAGCCACCTTAAATGAATATAGTTTTTAATAATTTGAAAAATTGTTGAATGTGGCGGAAAACAAACAAACAAACAAACAAATCTTTCCAAATGACATGCTGGTAAGGTTAACTTTTAAGACATTTGCAAAACCAGACATGAAATGGAGTTGTTTATTTGACGTTCGAAACGATGAAGATAATAACTATATTCTTATACTTAAAGAATTAAAAGCGAATAAAGAAAATAGTAGACAAACTTTTTTTTCTTGCCTTAGAGAAATGATTCTATTACACTAAAAATCATAATTTCATCCTTCTGTTTCCTTCGTTGCATTTTTCACAAACTAATTAAGTTAAGAGCTGGTGGTTTAGTTTACTTCAGCTGAAAGAGCTTTCAGCTCAGCAGAGCTTTTCTGATCACACTTTGTCCGGCGTCCGTCGGTCCAACAATAAACCTTTCACATTCAGAACCATTGGGCCAGTTTCAACCACGCTTGACAAAAAATATCCTTGGATAAAGAGGATCCAGGTTTATTCAGATTAAGGGTCATGTTCCCTTCAAAGGGGGATCCTCAAAAATAAATATTGTTTGTGTGTTTGTTTTACGTCTCGTCGAGAATTTTTCACTCATATTGAGACGTCACCAGCTGTAGGTGAAGTGCCACAAATTTAGACCTATGCTTAGCGCTCAGGGCCGTAGCAGTGAGGGTTCTTTAACGTGCCAACGCCTACCGTGACACGGGGCCTCCCTTTTTAAGGTCATATCTGAAAACCCCGTGATTCTCACTTCTAAATGCCGAGCGTTTGGCGAAGGAGCAATCACTACCTATTTTTCGTCTTAGGTTTGACGCGGCCATGGCACGAGTGGGGTTCGAACTCACGATCTCCCGGTTAAAATAAATAAATATGGTGGCTCTTCTAAAAATCTTAGTAACAACCAAAACATCAGTATTGGAAAACATCAATATTTTCTTGTTTCAGACTCTGATACAGGTATACAAGACCAGAGGATTTTACGCAACCATACATATTGCTTACATACATGTAAAAGTTTACACAACCACATACATATAGCTTACACGCAGGTAAAAGTTTACTCAATCATACGTACATGTATATAGCTTATGTACACGTAATATTTTACACAACCATGCATATAGCGTAGATACAGGTAACGTTTTGCATCCATACATACAGCTTACATACTGGTAAAATTTTACTCAATCATACATTTAAATCACATACAAGTAAAATTTTGCACAACCACATATATAGCTTACATTTAGGTAAGACCAGAGACAGATGTAATATGACCATATATATGGTGTGGTGTTTTCTCTTAAGATAAAGTGAGAAAGTTTGCCAGTTTACTTTCGGAAGGTCGGTGGTCTCTTCCCGGGTACATTTTATCTGGGTTTTCTCCTCCACGTACAAAAGCTGGACGCCACCAGATAACTGAAATTGTTGAGTGTGGCGGAAAACAAACAATCAATCTTAATGTAAAGGCTAAGGTAGTGAACAGTAGTCAGTCTCGCAGTTCCTATAAAATACAAATCAGAGAGATGGGGAATTACGGACCCCTGGACATACCAGAATTGGGATCAGGTGCCTAGAAGGAGTAAGCCCTGTCCACCGGTCACACCCTATCTTAATCAGGTAAACGGAGTAATCTGCAGTCAGAACCAGTGTGCCAAGAATGGCCTAACAATTGGTATCAAACACGTCAGACAGCATTTGACCTAACGGAAGGTTACTAGATCGTAATAACGACCGTAGAATTTGTGAAATGCCAACTTTACACGAAACTGTACAAACCCTTGTAACATCAACCAGTTTGTCAGCGTAATAGCAGCGCGGTGTATTTTCTTATAAGAAAAAGCTAAGATTTTCTTATAAATATAATTATTGTATGTACATAATTGTATGTAACAAAAACTGTTTCCGTTTGGAGTTCGTTTGCATGTGTGTGAAACTAATTATGGTATTCGTTCGCCATATGTCCTATAAAATAGTTCTACAAAAAATGTAGTTTGATTTACACACTGCATGTACAATCGCCCTTGATTTTAATTGTATTCTTTGGATTTATATAATGATGAATACTAATGGAATTTTGGTTCATTAAAGATCTCAACAGTAAGAGATTATAAAGTATAAATTTGTTCTGAATAAAATATACATTGCGTACCGTCAATTGCTTCATACGAATCCGACAAGCAAACTGAGTGCATGATAATCACATTTTAAAGCTCATGTCAGTCTCACACTTTATAATAATTATGCATAAATGATTTTGGATCTGAAGTCGACAAATTAACAAATAAAAGGCTTATTGCGATGCATATAACTATGGTTTTCTTGCAAATAAATGCAGGAATCGGACAGAACCTGTTACATAACATGTTACATGTCAGCTGTTTTTACCGCTAAATCGCGTGTTATTGAGAGTTCTTTGTTTGTATTCTCTGCCTTGTTAATCACAATTGATGAGTCGCTGGCATGCTGCTACTTTTCAACCAGATGTTTAATCTGTTTGAAATTACTGCAGTCCTTGAGCTTCAGCTTAAAGCATATTGATTTGTGTCTGCACCGTGGAATTATTTTTCAAAATACAAAGAAAGATGCGAGTTTTGAGTACAGAAAAAGTTCAGTTATTTTTGCCAGAAACAGAGGTTAAAGAGAAAGGTGGGAATAATCATGTTTTGCAAAGTTACTGAAAATTTAAAAAATATTCCAGTCTGTCGCATGTCAGAAAATTTCCATACATTATACATTTAATAAACGTTTCGGCAACGTAACTGATATTCTCATGAGGTATAAGTGTTTCAGTGTTCAATTGTAGGTAGTAGTAATCCTTTTCATGGACATAAAATCGAAAAAGATCGGGAAATAATGTGTCTGTCTGTTTCTTTCTCTGTCTGACGAATTATTTATAGTGATGTCTTTACAACCTCTACACCTGATGAACTGTAAGGTCAAAGTCATTGCTACCTGAAAAAAGGGTTAAAATAACAAATGGTACTTGATCAATCCCATAAAGAGTAGAGTAACTACGAACACCTGGGGATGCTAGAGGTGGGATCAGGTGCCAAGGAGGAGTAAGACTGACTGATTGTTTGTTTTACGCCCCGTCGAGATTTTTTTTCCCCACTCATTTTGAGACATCACCAGTTGTAGGTGAAATTTACACTTATGCAGAGCGCTCAGGTTGTAGCAGTAGGGGTCGCCTGCCGCGACACGGGACATCCGTTTATAAGGTCATATCCATAAGACCCGTGATTCTCACTTCTAATTGCCGAGCGTTTGGCGAAGAAACAATCACTACCTGTGTTTACGTCTCAGGTTTAACGCGGCTCTAGCACGAGCGGGGCTCGAACGCACAGCCTCACGGTTACGAATCGGACACTCTAACCACTAGGCTTCTGCGACCAGTAGAAGTACGAATTCCTTGTCACCTGGTAGGAGGAGCTCTCTGAGAAAGTATTGTGACAGATCAGAGAGCTACAGATCCACCCCTTGTAAAACTACAGATCCACCCCTTGTAAATATCTTTGATTTACGGCGCAGAACAAATTAAGCATTGAGGCCGTATATTCTTGTATTCTTGCAACGCCGACTCATAAATTTTATTTCAAAAACATTCTAACATATTATCTCCATTATACTTGCTTCATATATTTATTAAAGCTGTAAACAACCCGAAAACTCACAGCTTCAAATGATTCCGTTTCTGGACGTAGCCAGTCAATTCGAACTCCGTTGCAATTTGTAGATATTCATAATATTCGATACGAGTTATATATGCGGTTTTCGTTTGTTATAAATAAACAGGGATATATATATATATATATATATATATATATATATATATATATATATATATATAAGGTAAAACAAGCCCTTGAGTATTGAAAGTGCAAAGAAAGCCTAGTAGGTTGCCTTACACTCCATTTCAATACCGAAATGTTAAAACAGAGTGGCAAGACCGGGATGAGAACCAGACTAATGAAAACCGTGAGTTTAGTTCAAACCTAGTGAAAAAATTGCTATGGAACCGAACTCAAAATGATTTGATCCATAATATTTCGCTTAAAATATTAGTAGAGATATTGTTTCAAAAAGAAATGAACCGGGGTTCGAATTGAATGGCTACCTAACATGGCAACAAACTAAATCATTTGAAGCTGTGAGTTTTCGGGCTGTAAGAGGTTTTAATAAATATTTGATTGATTGATTGATTGATTGTTGTTTTTCGCCACACTGAACAATTTTTCAGTTATCTGGTGGTGTCCAGTTTTTTTTAATTGGTGGAGGAGAGAACCCACATACAATGTACCAGGGAAGAGACCACCGACCTTCCGAAAGTCAAGTGGCAAACTTTCTCACATATATCGGTGCGAGCGAGATTCGAACCCGCGCTAACTAGAGGTGAAAGACCTTGTGATTTTGAGCGCGATGCTCTAACCACTCGGCCACGGCATGTATGAACACAAGTATAGTGTGAAAATATGTTAGGATTTTTTCGATATTAGATTCATGAGACGGCGATGCACGAATACAACGATATAAGGCCACAACCGTGAGTGTGGTTTTTTTCCGGCGCCTTAAATCAAAGGTTTTTGCAAGGGATGGATCTGTATCTCTCTGATCTGTCCTAATATATTCTTAGAGAGCTGCAATAAGATTGATTGGTTGTATGTTGTTTAACATCCCGCTTGATAATTTTTCACTCATATGGAGACATCGATGAAAGACTGCAATCTGTGTATACGCTCTTCAACCTGAGGGATGACACGGGTCATCGGGTTTTCGCGGTGTCATCCGACGAACCATGTCAAGACAAACATGATTGTCTTAATTGAATGTTGTTACGCCAAAAAATACCGAGTTTCACGAAGACATTTTGTACAGTGGTGCAGGATACAGATTAATGAAATCTCTGCTCCGTATTGTAAATTCACCAGTTATTGCCTTTGATATACTTTAGTGTGAAAAAACATATATTGACAAAAATAAAAATCAATCATTTGTGCAGATATTTCGTAAAAATGTAGATTGTTTTATACTCTATAATTCATACAAAAAATATTGTGTGAAAATATAACTTAAAACTCTCTTTCTATATATATATATATATATATATATATATATATATATATAATATTGATTATATATTGTTTAACGTCCAGCTCGAGAATTTTCACTCATATGTAGACGTCACCATTGCCGGTGAAGGACTGCAAAGTTTAGGCCTATGCTCGGCGTTTATGACCTTCGAGTAGGGAGGGATCTTTATCGTGTCACACCTGCTGTGACATGGGGCCTTGGTTTTTGCGGTCTCATCCGAATTACTGCCCGCCCCATTTTGTCGCCTGTTAAAGGCAAGGGGTACTGAGGACCTATTTTAAGAACGGGGCCTCTGTAATTTGACGACCTTAGTGGTGAATCTTTTCATCATAGTGAATTTGATGACCTTGGTGGTGAACATTTTCATCATAGTGAATTTGATGACCTTGGTGGTGAATCTTTTCATCATAGTGAATTTGATGACCTTGTTGGTGAACATTTTCATCATAGTGAATTTGACGACCTTAGTGGTGAATCTTTTCATCATAGTGAATTTGATGACATTGGTGGTGAACATTTTCATCATAGTGCATTTGATGACCTTGGTGGTGAATCTTTTCATCATAGTGAATTTGATGACCTTGGTGGTGAACATTTTCACAAGTGATGCACAATCAAACCGCCGAGCATAGGTCTAAACTTTGCAGCCTTTCACCGGCAACGGTGACGTCTCCATATGAATGAAAAATTCTCAACCGGGACGTAAAACAATATATAATCAATCAATCATATATACAACCAACCAACCTATCAGTTAATAACATTTTTTTATTATGTATTTTTTAATAATTTTTTGCATTTCTAATTCTAGAGGTGCACGAGCATTCCTTTATGTTTTCGGTAGCAGACTACCATGATTATATATATAAAAACACATATACAACTTCACAAACATCTAGTCATGTAAACATATTACGTCATCATTGAGTTAAAGTAGTTCCCAGACGTCCTTTTAAAAATTGCTATCTTCTACGTATTATTATTTTATTTGAAATATATCATTTTGTGTGATGTAAAGATTTTCCTATCGATATCTTTTTAATTAATGAATTATGGAACATGCTTCAATAAGATGATTGAACCTGTTTCTACTCCCCGTTATTTTTATATAGTACTTACTTTACAATGTTTGCAAAAATGATAAGATTATGAATTCAGTACAATTAATAATAGATTACGATTTTTTCTGTGTATTATTTTCTCAGTGGAGATTTATCTAATTGTGCTTTGTTTTATGCAGGGTAAAACATAGCTTCAGCCAATAAAACGTGGAGCTGATTATTTATTCATTAATCATGCTGTGTGTTGATCAGTATATAATCACAGACATTGTCGGCAGTGGATCTCCCATCTACCACAATCACATATTGGTGATGCACGATTGGATAGGAAAAGAAACAATTAAGGCGACAAGGAGAGAAATTTGTGTCAATAACAAGGTTTGCACGCTTAATGGACATTAGCGAGATAATTTAAAAGGTACGTATTAATTATTGAATCTAATGAAATCAAGCGCCATTGCACGAAACGGGGTAGTCCTTTGAGAGTCGGGAATTTATTGTATATTTCGTTCCCATCTGAATGTGTACTTTCCAGGAATAAAAAGAAAAGATTTTAAGACATTTCATACGTAACTCATATGTAACTCTTATGCAATTCTTTGTTGTTCATTTATTTTACATGTATCTAAAACATAAGACAATTTCCTACATATGTTGATTTCTTTAGTACGAATGCCAATTTTTTTTTATTTTAAGATATTCAACGAAATTTATCAAAATTAACCTTTGGATTATTACTATTATTACTGAATTGCTCAGGCGACTATAAAACAAACAAACAAACAAACAAACTATTATTACTGGGTTTTTAGTGATAGTTCTTATTCTTAATCTGGTGATTGATTGAATGATTGATTCATGTTTTCCCGCCACACTCAACAACTATTTTTCAGTCATCTGGTGGCGTCCAGTTTTTGTAGGTGGAACCCAGATACAATGTACCCGGGAAAAGACCACCGACCTTCCGAAAGTAAACTGGCAAACTTTCTCACCTATATCGGCGCGAGCGATAATCGAACCCGCGCCGACTAGAGGTGAGAGGCGATGTGATTTTGAGCACAATACTCTAACCACTCGGCCACGGAGACCCCCTTAATGTGATGAAATGATGCAAGTCAATGGCTTATAGTGTAAAAATCGTAAGGCCTTTTATTTTTGGAGAATCACAATAATTTTAGTATATATCTCCGTGTCTGTTCAATCCCACGAAGGTATAACATGAACATTTAGTCTGCAACAAAAACGGACTATTATACCACAAGAAGATATGAATATTTTTTAAATAACAACCACATAATTGAAATAGTTTTATTAAAAATGAAATTTCCCTATATAGTCCTTGATATGAAAAGAAAATATATGTAAATTTTTATAAACTAAACGGGGTTCCGACTCCGTTTCAAATTAAATATACAGAAAGACAAATATGCAGCTAGTATTATTTAAAATTGCGATGTGGACGTACGTTCGGGACGAAAGTCCGATGATATGAAGCTGTGACAGAACATACAGTATAACTTCTACGAGTGATTTACCGTAATATACAAATCAATCACTGTACACCGAAGTTAATTACCATGTCTAAAAAAAGTTAATTACTATGTCTAGTAGTTAATTACCCTCTATATATATATATCAATTAAAGTACTCCCATATCAATTAGCTACATCCAGATCAATTACACTGCAAGAGAAGCTCATCGCGATGGCGCATATACGTTTGGATAATGCGTGACCTTGACGCTGTCAATTGCAATTCCAAATAGAAGCCACAGTGACCTACTTTTAAATCGCGTCACAAGTAAAATACATGGCATAGACGTGAAAAAGCTAACAGACGGACGGTGAGAATACGGACCTTTAGAAGAGGGGCGGGTACCAAGACGGTTACTGTAGGAACAAGTCCATTACAGTCCAAGCAGGGCAATTACCATCCCAGTTAATTACCATCCCAGTTAATTACCATCCCAGTTAATTACCATCCGGGTAATTAACGTACGTAGGAGTCAGTTTCCATACTTACAGGTCAATCAATTGCAGTACCTGTTAGCAAAATAAAGAAAATACGAGCGTGTATACAAATCGATAACTCAAAATACCAATAAATCACCGAAAAAGAAAATCCCATAACATGCATGCCAATTAATTACGGTATATTGAAGTACATGTTTTAATTCTTAATATTGAATTTCTGCTTATAGAATATTACGTGTAAATCCAAGTAATTTTGATTAAATTGATCTATTATTTATCAGTGCAGTAATTAATGTGATAGTCGATTTAAGACAGATTCACATTTTATCGTGTCTGTGTCTAAAACTACTAAATTGCAAGACAAATCGATGACGAATTCTTCTCTGATGCCTGGATTTGTCCAAGTTGTAATTAAATCACAAGCACATTAGTGACAATCAAACAATCTGAATTTTCGTACGATAGAACACAGCATACACAGTAAGGAAGATAAGAGCGATTTCGTAGAATTTGAACTTTAATCTATACCTGTATAAATATTCCGTTTTCCAAGCAACACGTCATAGTTTTCAGATCGCTCCTACACGAATGTAAATATTGTGGATTATTGACAAAAGACACAAAAGTCAAGGAGCAAGGAAAAACAGGAAAATTGTACAAAACACGAACGTTTCACGGACAAATTTGTTATTCGCTGCTATGAAAGTAATGGAAAATTTATATGCTGTTTTGTGACTAAATATTACAGTTTTTACCATTTTATTGAATATTCTATAGTTTATGCTATCGAGTCAGTTTCTATGCACAAGCATTCTGTCAAACGGCAGCGTTCTATTGAACGAATTACGTCAAACCAGAATCGACCTATCGAACATATTACGTCACAGCAGAATCAATCTATTGAACAAATTACGTCATATTGGTAATGCTCTATAATTGAATGTCATGCATTAGCGTTACCATCGGAAATTTTATACATTTACATAAACAACATCTTTTATCTTATCATTATACGGTGTTAGTTATTTTCATCTGTGTTGCTGCTTGTATTGAAAACATATTTATTGCGTTTTCATGCAAGAGACCATAACATATCCCTGATCCCCTCAGATTGGCTAGGGCAATAGAACTGTTCCCACTACCGAGGGGAAATGTGACCTATTGCACTAACATACAATAAATAATCGTATGTTATTGAACACACATGGCGGATACTTATAAGCAAAGTGTTTTATTTTGTGCAAAGGGTCACTGTTAATATATAATAATAATAATATATTTATATAGCACCCTTTTCATACATTTGTATGCTCAAAGGTGCTTTGCAGTACATAAAACAATTAAATAAAACATTGAAATAAAATGATATAAACATAAGATACAATATAAGTATAAAACATCAGTTTCAGGGCAAATTAAGGAAAAGATGGTGAGATAATGTTGATGAGATTTTTTTATGTGTGGATGAATTAAAACTATATATAAAAAACCATCTCAACTTGATGGAGGCTAGTTACTGAAAACCTGAAGGAAAAAATGTGTTTTCAATGACTTCTTTAAATATATAATGGACAAATTTGCTTTAGAGAGATATTCCCGAACATAAGCGATAGGTAGGCCTGACTGGCAAGTGCAGCAAAATAATATCGTATAGTCTCAAAGGTATTGTATGTTTTGTTTGTTGTTTTGCGTCCCATCGAAGAATATTTCACTCGTACAATTAAAGCTCATCAGCTGTAGGTTGGTTGTTTGGTTGTATATTGTTTAACGTTCCATTTGAGAATCTTTCACTCGTTTGGAGACATCACCATTGCCAGTGAAGGGCTGTATAATTTATGCCTACTCTCGGAGTGTACGGCCTTAGAGCAGGGAGGGATCTCTATCATGCCATACCTACTGTAACACGGGGATTTTGCGGTCTTATCCGAAGAACCGCCCCTTATGGTTCTCTTACGACAAACAAGGGGTAAGAAGACTTTTTATAACCCGGATCCCCACAGGGCAGTGTAAGTTAAGATTTTAGACGTATGTGAGTTCTATATCGTCTCAATGACTACCGTGACGGGGTGACTCCGGTTAAAAAGCAATATTACGATTTACACATTGTTTACTTCGCCATTCGATATATTAAAAGGGCCCTTCTGATAACAGGCACTTAGCGAAGGGACATCCACTATATATGTTTAAACGTCTTAGGTTTAATGCGGCGCCGAGATCGAATCCGACACGATGAAGCGAGTGGCCCAACCCATAGTCTTGAAGGCTGTAACAATGCATGAAATGTTCCCTCAAAGATTGTTAGTTGATTGTTTTGAGTTTAAAGCCTTTTTGACAATATTTCAGTTTTGTGTATGTGTGTCTTTTTGGGTTGGGTTATTTTTGTTTGGGTTTTTTGGTTCTCTCTCTCTCTCTCTCTCTCTCTCTCTCTCTCTCTCTCTCTCTCTCTCTCTCTCTCTCTCTCTCTCTCTCTCGCTCTGTGTTTTTTTTTTGGGGGGGGATTGTTGTTGGTGGTGGTTAACTAAATCTGTTTTGAGTTTCCTTGACGGCTACTTCATAAGGTTGAATGCGAATACCATTTTAGGATAGTTGTGTCAGATGTCCGTTGCGATTTGGTATCTGTACTTTTCGAGTTCTTCTCAAATACTACTCACCAAAATTGACATGCAGTATAATGCAACAATAATAAAAATTTCGGGGTAAGGGAGAAATTGTGAATTTCGTGCAAGTTGTTTCCCTGAGGACTGAGAGAGGGGACCAAGTCACAAAATCTTTAATCATTGTCTTCTTTCAATGGACTTTATTTCCAGTTCACCATGACAATACAAGAGGTAAGACCTTGACAGAATTGCTTCTAAACAGTAGGGGTCTAATTATGATATTATATCAAACTTTTCGCCGAACATTGCAAGCGATGCAGCATAACAGAAAACCAAGATAACAGCGTGATATATTTTGTAAATAGTTTGTGTACAGGAAGACATTTTTTATAACAAATATTTAAAAGGTTAAGCGTCTCTGGCGGTAGCTTAGTGATTTGTAACCAGGATATCCCGTGTTCGATTCCCGGTGTCACGTCAAACTTCAGACGTTTAATATCCTGACGCTGACGTCTGACATCAGCGGTAAAAGTCATAAATCATTGCAAAAATTTAAAAACGATCGCATAGATGTCGGGAAAATAAGGAACCCGCAACGCAATGGAGTTCAGTATTATGAATATATATCTATCAATCAATCAATTTGTGGCATATCACCCAAGCTGTTGACGTCACTATGTTAAGTGAAAAATTATCGAATAGGACATATTTAGAAAGCATCCAAATAAACAGGCGAGGAATCTCTGCAAAAAAAAAAAAATGAAATTTATTGCCCTTTAGTCCAGTAGCTGGTGCTTGGACAGGAGTGCATAGTTAATTTTGTGAAAATGCATGATTAATATTTTCTTCTAAAATCTTATCGACTTTACGACATCAAACAACAGAACTCTTCCTCAGAATTATGCAATGCATGACACCTGGGTTAGGAGTTCCTGAACATCAAACAACCAAAACTGAGAGCACGAAAGTAATAAAGAAACAAACCACTACACGAATTGTAAAATTCATGACCCCAGTAAGAAGTTATCGAGTTTATTTCTTTGTTTTACATCCCAATCTAGACGTACAAACGTCACCGCCTTTTGGTGAAGTGCCACAAATTTTGATTTATGCATGACACTACGGCCGTGGCAGTGAAGGTTCTGTATCATATCTACACCTACTCTCCGTTTTTAAAGTCATATCCGAAAGACATGTGACTTTCATTTCTACTGCCGGACGCTTGAAGAAGGAACAGGCACTAATTAATGCCTTACATATTACGCGATGCTGGTATCGAGATGCCAGCTCCCCATTTTTTTAAAAGCAAAAACACGTAATGCGCATGTAAAGGTTACCCGAATTTACCAACAAGTAATAAATTATATAAATCAGCGGAGATATTTTAGGTATTGTCGACATGAATACACGCAACTAAACAAGTACCTATTAAAAATAATTACTAAAAATGAAATTGATTAATAAAAATTGTTATTTAACTAATTTTTTTTTAGATATAATTTCACACTGTTTGGTATGTACTTAGATGAAAACGCTAAGATAATGAACAATACTCAATCTCGTAATTCCTATAGAAATATAAATCTGAGAGATGGGCAAACACGGACCCCTGGACACACAATACTACGTCCGGGCTAGAATTGGTCCTAGGTATTCCTTGCTTGTCGTAAGAGGCGATGAAATGGGGACGGTCTTTCTGGTGAGATGGCGAAAACCGAGGCCTCCTGTCGTAACAGTTGTGGCACGATAAAGATCCCTCTCAGTTGAAAGGCCATAAGCGCCGAGCATAGGCCTAAATTTTTCAACCCATCACCAGCAGTATTGACCTTTCTATATGATTGAAAAACTCTTGAGCCGGACGTTTAACAATACCCAACCAACTAACGACAGAAGTGTTGTGTGAATGAGTGGAGACACTGTGTACATAGAGTGAAATATTTCCGCCCTTATGTCATAGCTTTGTGCAGCATGAAATTACCAGTGCAACCTTCCATTAGGTCAAGTGCTGTCTGACGTGCTTCATACCAATTGTTATGCCGTTCTTGGCACACTGATTCTGACTGCGAATTACTCCGATTACCTATCAAGATACAGGGCTCACGGCGGGTCGACAGGGAATGCTTTTAATTCTCCTGGGAGCCTCGTCCCACCACTAGTATGTCCAGGATCCGTGTTTGCTCATTGTATTTTCTATAGGAATTGCGAGATTAAGTGCTGTTCGTTACCTTGGCCTTCTGTAATCTTGCACTGGCAAGGTAAATGTAGGTGAATCTAACATAATGCCATAGCTTTGTGCAACATAAAATAATCCTTTCAAAATTTCTTTAGCATAAACTCGGCCTCCATTTTATTTCGAGCAAATTACAATTTAAAACACCATAATTTGTGTCTCAAGAAAAATGATACAGTTTAATGAATTTATCAAGCAATCACTGCCTATGCTAATGTCTTAGGTTTGACGCGGCCATGACATGAGCGGGGCTCGAACTCGCGATCTCTCGATTACGAACGTTCTACCACTGAGCTACCGCGACCAGTCGTTAGGGTGGAGTTTAATGGCTCACAGTGAAAATGCATTATTTATTTTCATGAACCTTTTATTCTTGATTCCTGGACAGCAAATAACCAAACTGAGTACATATTGATAAGGTGAGAGGCTTGTTAAAAGCTGATAAAATGTATGACCCCTGGGTGAGGGTTTTAATACGAGAGCAGGGCTACATGACCTATGCAGTGAAATGTGAGGTATTCTTGACTCCTGGTTATCAAAGAACTTTAGTTTGACTTAAATAGTAACTGTCTTTCGTCAGACGCTCGACACTGAAAGTAGGTCATGAGTTTCTCGGATATGACCTTTAAAGTTATCAAAGTTGTTTTCTTGTGTTAGTAGATATTAGTTTCGTATTTATTTGCTGTGGTTTAACATTTGTATTCCGTGGTTTACTCATCATGTAGTGTGCCATCATGAGGTCCGCCATTATGAAGTTCGTCATTATATATGACGTTTTCGACAACCGGAAAAAATTCAATAGAAATAATAAAAGCATAATCCAAATTTTGCCATTCTTCTGAAAACTGTACTCTAATGCGCTTAATGAAGTACGCATGCGTGAAGCGCCGCAGTTCATCTCTCGTGTATATATCAAAAATGAAATTAACATACGCATTATGTCTGTTGTATCCAGGCATGTAGCATCGTTTTTTAATTGAAAAGCAGTCACAGAAGATGACTTCACACTTCTCAAAAATTCTTGACAAGCAGAAAATAAAAAAGACTGAAGCAAAACCCAATATACATATTTTTGCCTTCAAAATCCTTATTAGGTAGGGGGACGACGTACAACCAATTACATACCACAAAACAATTCCATCCTTCTTTTTCTTAATTTAATCCAGATTTTCCATTTCTTACACCCTTCGATACATGGATGACTTCCACCAGACATGATCACCATTTCTTTCTTTTTTTTCTTCTTTTTTTTTATTTCCACGGTATCCCTACGTTGTAAGGGAGCATTGTACAATTCACCATCAATCCTACCGGGGCCGGGGGGGGGGGGGGGGGTGTGCTAAATGGCAACATCACGTGTGCTGTATTATGCACTGAATGGTTGTTGGTTATTTATTTTCATACATTGCGTCAATATCTGTTTATGTGTGTCTGTTTATAATTTACACCGGTGAATCTGGAATCTGCACGGAAGTGTCCGTGACCGTCAGTAATTAGATTTCACGGAGAATTTAGTTTGATTAAACACTGTAGCAGAAAGTTGGGGAAACAACAGAAATGGAGATACTGATTACAAACAGGCAAAAATCTATGAATGTAAGAGATGATGAACATCTCTTTATACACAAAAAACCACGGATGCTTAACAAAAACTTCAGAATTTTGCTTTAAGGAGGAGAAATAGGAATATGGAATAAAAGAGTTTGATACAAATTGTCAAGTCGGAGGAAATAATTCATGTGACAATATGATGAGGTGTTTCGTTATAGACAACTATTTGATGTTCAAATTTTCCTCCAAAGAAATATTTTCTAGTCCATTTCTAAATAGCTGTTGTCACAGTTTGTCTGTAAAATGGATTTCAGTTCTACGTGCCAACAAAATCGTTGAAATTTGCCGTTTTAAGAGAAAATGTGTGAGGAAAAGCAAAAACAAACAAACAAACAAATTAAATAACAACCAACCAAACAAAATTACCTAAGGTCTGGCAATTTGGATATTGAATATGTGAATTCTAAGGAGAGGGAGTTAAAGGTACAAAAAACTTGAATCAAACCTTTCCAGGAATTAGATGAGTATGTGTCTGTGACGTCAGAAGAAGATTAGACACCTCTGGTTGTAGACCTCGGCGACTAATGGACACGCCATTGGAGTCATGGGTAATGGGTTGGATGAACTATAGTGCCCTAGGTGTAGCGCAAACTTTTTTTAACACTCCATTTATAAGCTGGAACAGCAATGCGTTTCTGTAGATACATCGTGTTTTAGACTATTTGTTGGCAATTTCGTACAAAATGATGATACAGCTGTCGTACTTATATTGGATTATGGTTTTGGTTTGGTTTTTTTTTGGTCATGAAAATGGACATGTCTTCATCTTATAACCACAATGCGACAGTGTCGCAACTAATAATGTACTAGTATTTTCAAATACAGCATCTCCTTGACTGTTATGAGAAAGGTGGTTAATTTCCATCATCTTAACACACGCAAGAAAACAAAATTTTTATATTCATTTAAGATAATTTAAATTGTTTATGCGAATTCCAGAGCCTGGATTTATGTTTACATACACGTGCCCAAATTCGCATGCATGGTTTCATTCTGCATGTCAAAATTGTACATTACGCATTAATCAGATCAAGAATTCCAAAACAATCAAAATGTTTGGTCTGTAGAAACTCATAGTAAATTTATTTTCTTGTACGTTTTGGTTTCATTTTTAGTTTGAAAGTTTAAACAGGAAAATGTAGTCCGTCCTTGAATTTTGTTCATTTCGTACCTTTTGTAGATTTGGAAAGATCCCTAATTACGGAACTATTTTCCGTCCGTAAGTAATCGAAGTAGGGACGAGAGTACCAATTCATTTCCCCACGGACCTTTATACAATGATTTGGCCCTCTCACGAAATCACTGTATTGATTTAGACAAATGCCCGCCAACATTTTGAAAGCTAATGAAGTAGTCTTGAATATATATATATATATATATATATATATATATATATATATATATATATGTGTGTGTGTGTGTGTGTGTGTGTGTGTGTGTGTGTGTGTGTGCAATCTCCCATTGTGTTTATAATAACGGCCACATTTTTGTACTTGGTTTTACAATATGCAGTTATCTGCAGTAAATTACATCCTTCCTTTTAAAAGTACTCTACCAGACAATTTCGTCGAGTCGTTTCTCCTTTATGTGCAATAATGAATTCAAATTCTTATATTTCTTTCATTTTCAAACAAAAAATCAACTTGACGCAAGCGTCAAAGGCATCAGGCCGCAGAGGAGACGCAAGCGTCAAAGGCATCAGGCCGCAGAGGAGACGCAAGCGTCAAAGGACAAGATGTGAAGAAATAATTCTATTTTTTATTACCATATTTTTTTCTTAGATGGAACCACACTGATATTTTGTACATCCCTACAGGAGGAAGAGTTGATTGTAAAGTCATACTTTAATTAAGATCAAAATTAGTTAGTAGAGACAATTTTACGAAGAAAGTAAAGGCCCTTATGTACATGTATGCATGTTTGTAGAATTTAATGACTCGACTCCCCTTATCACTTCAAGACCAATTAAATATATTACTAGTAGTCTTAAATCCACCAAACATCGCACACCCTTTTTGTATTTCATGTAATAGAAATTGAACCAGAAACAAACGCAGTACAAATTAACAAACTATAATGTTTATCAAATTTATATCCATATGAATAATAATACAAATCGAACACTAAAATTAACAATAACTTCAATGCCCAATTAAATACTACATTAATTTAATAATCCCGCAGAAACGCATGTACATTTTGAAAACCCATATCAGAAGAGACCGCGCTCGTGCGCGGCCTGTAATAATTTCACTCCTCATGTCGTCATTCATTTATAACTCTGGTTGATCTTGGGGGGGAAGGGGGGGGGGGGGGGGTAAACAGTTTTCGGATTACACATCCTGGGGTTTAGCACTTATATTCTACGGAACATACAAGTATATATTCTCTTCGTGTTTAATTTTCCGGGGGAAAATGTATATCCAAACAAAATGGTCCACGTTCTGTGATAGATAGATAGAGAGAGAGAGATAGACAGATAGATAGATAGACGGAGATAGATAGATACCAAGAATACTTAATTATATGACGAATTATCAGTGTTCCTCAAACGCAGTCAGCACATACTCATCTAATACACTTTAGATACGTTTAACCTTTCCGTGGAGCCACGAGGAAGTCACATTGATATAGTTTCAGTTGTTGTCAGCCTTCAAAAGTTTCAGATACCAGTGAAATGCAGAGCAACTAATCATGTAGACGTATTGATTTGAAGATAAACAATAAGTGTGTTAACAGAAGTATTTTGGTTTTTGTCCTATTATTTTACTGGTTGTCGGAAAAGATCAAAGAATACCACTGTGAGATTAGTCCTCAACAAATCACGTTTCTCTCGCCTGGATTTGTGTTTTGTACCGTGTAACCCCACTGCATAAACAAAAGTCTGAGCAAAGGTTAGATTGAATAAACAAAAAAATCATGTTAAGTAATTGTTGATTTTGTTTTCAAGTCTCATGATGTCTTGCTGTCCGTTTAAAGAGATAACAGAGGGGAGGATGAAGTTATGAGATAAAAGTTCAATGATTTTTACGCATTTTTGTCTTCTCGATCAGCATTGTTCGATCCAGTATCATGCGTTAAGAGTTTGTACTCTATCGTGCATCGTTTGACTTCATTTAATGTTTTTTTTTATTTTAAGAGTCGGATAATGAACACGTGATCTCTCGGCATTATCAGTGCTTGAGTACAAATCTTTACCTGTCATTCCCTGGAGGTTACGGCCGACTGTATGGTTGAACATCACTATGGTGTGTTTTAAATTGACTTAAAGAAGCCTGATGACGATGCACGTCCACCATTTTGCAAAAAGGAATTCATATTGTATTCTGAATGCTTGTTCATGAAGTAATAGTAGATGGTAACGTAAAGTCAAATTCTGTATGATACATGTGACATGCACGACATATCAATACTTAACACACACATGTACACACACACAAACACCACAAACACATATACATACACACATATATACAAACATACACACACAAACACCACACACACACACCACACACAAACACAAATACTTAACACACACACACCACACACAAACACAAATACTTAACACACACTACACACAAACACCACGCACACACAAAACACACATATATATATATACATACACACATATATACATACACACACAAAAACCACACACACACAAACACATATACACACACATATATATATACATGTATACTACACACACACATATACATACACACACAACACACAAACACCACGCACACACAAACACATACACCACACAAACACACACTGTAATGTAAACTGCATTCGCTGTATTAGAATAGAAACACCCCCTCCCCTTGTTGTTGGACCTTTATGGGGTATATTTTATGAGGTCGACACAATTCACTAGTATTAACGGTCTCCTTTTTATTTCCTAGAACAATGTCTGGACCGCTTGGTGTACAAGCCATCAGATTCCTACAATGGTTTTTTTTTATCATTATTCTATAACATCGACATAAATATTATAGAGATCAGTATGACGAGGATTTCATCACTGAATCTTGTACTGTAATAACCATCAAATTGTAACAAAGTTTTATTCCTTAATCAGAAACACCTTTTATTGCTATGGATACAGCAAATGCAGCACAATCCAATTACTTTTGAAATCTCCTTCCTCTAGTTTATTGATTGTTTTACGTACCGTTGAGAATTTTTCACATAGTAAGACGTCACCAGCTGTTGGTATGCTCAGTGCTCAGGGGTCGTAGCAGTAGGTTCTTTAACCTGCCAACGCCTGCCACGACACGGGACCTCCGTTTATAAGGTCATATCCGAAAGACCTACGTTTGTCACTTGTAAATGCCGAGCATTTGGCAAAGGGGCGATCACTACCTATGTTTACGTTTTTTTTAAGATTAACTGCACGAGCGAGTTTTGAACTCGCGACCTCACGTTTACGAGGCGAACGCTCTACCACTGAGCAACCGCGACCGGTCTTCCTGTAGTTTTAGATTTGACTATGAATGGTAAAAGTTACGAATTTGGAATCGTCAGATTTATATCCAGGGACCATCTTGTAGTGAAAATTTAAAACCAAATGTTAACACATTCGGACAGCTAGAGGGAATCCTCAATGTTTGTCATGAACAAGAATTGTTTTCCAAGATGCCGTAACAACGAGAATATGATCTAATTCGCTACATACCATATTACAGGAAATATTGAAATTAATCTAAAAATTCTTACTGAAAACTTAGGAATACCAACATGTTTCATAAAAGTAAACATAATTATTATGAAGTCATTGATCAGTTATGACGCCATAGTATTCAAACCTTGTAAGTATCTTTCTGCACAATTCCTGTGATCCGTAGATTTTAATACAAAACACACCTTTGGAAAAACATATTTTCCGTTGCTTGGTAACCAATTACAGAGTGGTGGAATTTATGGATTTAAAACGTCATGGTTGAATGATAACAGGGCATTTGGTGGGGATATTCCCTAATTTGTAGTCTTTGACAGTTCTACAAACATGTATACACTTTTAACATTTCCAGGCCGAAATGAAATTGACCACATCTACACGACTCCTGGTCTTAACGTGGGTCCTCATTTAAATGAGATTAAGGTGACTTTAGTGACCATTGTTTTTATGATTCATTGATGCAAGATGGTGGTCAGTCAGCCCGTCGGTATTACAGCAGGTACGGGAATAGATGAGTAACTTATTTATAATGCGGGCAATGTTACTGAACAAATGGCCGTTGTCCCTGTAAAATAGTCTTGTTTAATGGGTACGAATTAATGTTAATTAATTTAAAAGAATTGAAGAGCTTCATGGACCTTAACGGTCAACTGACAAACATGCAACACGTCTTCAAGGAACTGCTCAAACAAACAACAACTAGAGAATTTTCCTCAGTTTTCCATATTCACTTGGGAAAATTCAATATATTTTGCTGTATACCCATTTTGGCCCCGTCATAGAACCTGAAGCCAAGGGTAGAGAATTGTACAATTTTTCTTGGACAGCCACATTATTTATAATGTTTCTTGACAATTCCCGGAAGTAATAAAGACGCTATAATAATTTAGTTTACTGTATGTGCCATAAAGCCCGGTTTACCTTCAGAACTCTCTCATCCACGGGTAAGGCTGTCACGTGTACACGTGTAACCGGTAACGTTTCGTGTTTGGGCTGTAAACGTTTACAAAATCCCTAAACGTTTAAACGATGTCTTATATATGTGGCACAAATCTTGCAGGGTTCAAATTACAATCTAAATTATTTGAATAATTTTTTCAAGTGAATAAACTTATTAAACAAATTGCGAGGGGAAGTAATGAATTTATAAAAGTTTGACTATAGTCTATAGGAACGGTGAACAATTTGCTATGCACACCGGCAACGTCCGTTGCCTCTGAGCGCGTCTTTTCCACAGCGGGTGGAACTGTTACAAAACTGCGCTCCTCCCTTGACGCTGAGAACGTGGACAAACTGATCTTTTTGAACAAAAGATTAAAACATAAAGTGAATTGCGCTGCTCCGCCTGCACCGGCTGCACGTGAAGTCCATGTTAAAACCGAACCGACGGAAGAAGCCGCGGCACCAGCTCTGCCCTCTCTGGACAATCTAATGTGAAATCACTGAAATGAAAATTTGAAAAATGAAGTTTATTGTGAATTTGTGATCTGTATTGTGCAAATGTTGTACAGTGTGAATAAAATTGAATTCAATTTAAATGCTATCCGGATATTTATGTTCTTGTATTTTTTTCTGTCTTATATTTATACTCCGGAACGTCCGGTGACAATCTCTGCATCGTCCATAGAACGATGAAAACTGAAACACAAACATAATGGTCATTAATGGGTCTTAAAATTCTGTGCGTATTTTATTTTATTAAATTATACAACACTTCGTTTAAACGGTAACGTTTCGTTTACAATGCTTCGTTTAAACGTTTACAAAATTTTGTAAACGTGACAGCCTTATCCACGGGTCATAATTTCACAAATCTGGCTGCTGTTCTTATTATTGCTAAGTACTCAGTTTCATTGTTTGATGTCCAGAAGAAAATTTAAGAAATCGTGCATTTTCACTCTATTTCCAGAAATCCCACCCTAACACCAAAGCCCCAGACCAGGAGCCATGAATTTCACAATATGGCTAAAGGCATTCTTGCTCAAGTTTACACAGAGTGTGCCTGTTAATACTGTTCCTCAGTAAGTACTATTTCTGAAGATTCAATCATTTCTTGAGCTTTTTACCCTACCTCTCGGGTCCAAGGAGTTGGTTGGTTGTATATTGTTTAACGCCCCGCTCAACTTTTAACTCGTATGGTGACGTCACCATTGCCGGTGAAGGGCCGCAAAATTTAGACCTATGCTCGTCGCTTACGGCAGGGAGGGACCTTTATTGTGCCACAACTTCTGTGACACAGGTCCTCGGTTTTTGCGGGCACATCCGAAGGACCGCACCATTTAGACAAGCAAGGGGTACTGATGATCTATTCTAACTCGAATTCCCAAGGGAAGGGGTAAAGTGACCACGAGGTCACAATTTTAGTAGTGATTACCCCAAAGCTTTGCACCCCAGAGCTGTTCCATATCATACTGAACAATGAGCAAGCACTTTTAAATAATTTAATTATCTTACAATGGTAAGGAGAGCCACGACTCTAAACATTAGCCGCACCAACATTAACTTTTGCTCAAGTTAATAAAATGTCTAGTAAAAATACATTTATACATAACCCCCCCCCCCCCCCCCCCCCCAATAACCACTTTCAGTAATTTGTTTATTTCACGGGCTACTTTCTGTATAGGGAAAACAGTTTCTGGTGTTATTATACTCCAACTGACAAACTTCGCCGAGAACATTTGTCTTAATTGTTTTTCGAACTACGTGTGACATTTTATTTCGCCCTGGACTTTAATTTAACTGAATTAATGACGTACTCGAAACACGATATTGCCTTCTTATTGCACATGAAATATTAATATACGGGAATAAGTGAGCTCGGTACAATCTATTACAACCTCAGGAGAAATAAAACACTGATGAATATTACATACATCCGGAATATAATTCGACTTCCAATATTCCACGTTTGAAAACCCCGCTTATATGCAGTAATACAAGAAACAATGGATTGCTGTATCGCATTCCCGCCATCACTTGTCTTCTAAAATGAGTAAATAATTTGCTGCGGTCTAACTATTAAATATTTTCCTCTAACATTGTCTATAATCACGTGTTCACTCGTTGGGATCATGTGAGCGAGATTGAACAAACATGAATGTATTGCATCTTTTGACATGATGTCCTGTAGATTCTATAGTTTGCATGCGGGTCTTTGTTGAACCATGCAAGTCCGTACAATGGCGTTCCGGAGACTACATCAACTCAATGTTGACGTTACATATGTTTTCAAATAATAATGGACGAATGCAGTTTGTCTGCTACCGATAATGTATGTCAATGCGTATTTCTAGGATTGGAAAAATAATAAATGTAAATAATGTGTAGTAATAAAAAGCGTTTCTACTGACTATTGTAATATGCGCTTACCCTCAAACATTACGTAGAACTCGCAAGCTCGGTCCGTTTCACCGTGCAAAGACCTCGGACGGGCATATTTTCTGATATTGAATCTCTTAAGTCTTGAATGCTTGTGACCCAGGGATTATGGTACTTTTGTGTATTTCTATAACTATTCCAGTGGAGAAATGAAATCTATCTTCGCGCTCACCTCTTGCTGCATTCTCCTCCCACCTGTGACGTTCCCCGCCTGGCTTCGTTGTAACAATGTACATACGGGCGATGTTTTGGTTTAAATCTCGCTTTATTGTTGCACAATATATCAAGGTGCTGTTGAATTTGATATTTCGCCATTGGACAGACTGGTATACAGTTTTTGTTTATTTGGTTTGCTTTAGAAATCGGTTTCTTTTAAACAAAGTCATTGATCATATTGTTTTAAAAAAACATATATCTACCATGAAGTTACAGTGTGTCAGTATTTGACAAATGCTTAAACTCGCAGTGGAGTTTGGACATGTTTTGTCCACACTTGTCTTGGGCACGTTGAACCGCTTTGTTGTCGTTACATGCACTGTAACGTTGGACTACTTTTTAGCCATTAAGATGTTTTTATGACGTTGAACCCCGGTGTTGTCTTTCACATGTTCTTTCATGTTGAACACCGAGGATGTCTTTGAAATGTCCCATGACGTTGAATCCCATTGTTGCATGTAACATAATCTATCACGTTGTCTTTGAGGTGTTCTATGACCCTTCCTGGTTTTTTTTTTTTTAATTTTGTTTTTGTTTTTGTTTTTGTTGTTGTTGAGATCGCGTTAATTGCCTTTACTGTCATTAAGGTTTTTTATCACATTGATCCAGATTATAAACCGTGTAACGTCATACTGAAACGCGAGGACGAATCGAAGTCATTATTTCATGAATACGCATCGAACATTCAAAGTTGACACAATCCCACCTACTTACAGCAATACAATCTGTACTTTCGGTATTTTTTTTTTTTCAACTGTACAATTATGCACGAATTGACCTCTATCGATATAACTTATAAAATCCCCAAGGCCTAACAAACTAAACAAACAAGGGAATATTGTTTGAGAGAATATCTACAATGATCGTTTCGTATAAACCGCCATTGTGTCGTTTACACGGATCTGGAGGCAATGACTGCCGAACACAGTCGGGTTGCACTGAGACCGAGGTCATACAAAGATGGAGACTGACGTGAATAACTGCACATTTCGTTTGTTTTAAAAACAATACATCGTATCATAAATGACCTTAAGTATTATAAGTGTAAGAAAGTAATTAAAGTACTCCTCCGAGGTCAAAGAACATCGGCGATTACGAGCTAGAATTACTTACGGGACAACACTGACTCATCAATCGATATATCGTGCTGATTTGACGGGTTTATTGCTTCAGATTCCCTCTGATTCTATGAAATTATATATATATTCAAGCACAAATATGTTATCATCTTTGTTCTTTTATTTTGCAATTTATTTACCGTCAGTTACAGCTTGTATTGCTTTAACAGAAACTCAGCCCGGATGTATACCTCAAGACTGCCCATTCACTATTAGAGTGTGGTGATTTTACGCCCATATGTAATACAGTTTTTAATATTGATTGATTATTGTTGTTTTCCGCCACACTCTACAAATTTTTCAGTTATCTGATGGCGTTCAGTTTTTATTGGTGGAGGAGAGAGCCCAGATACAATGTACCCAGGAAGAGACCACCGACCTTCCGAAAGTAAACTGGCAAACCTTCTCACATATATCGGCGCGAGCGAGAATCGAAACCCAACCAAAAATTTCAATTAGTTAACCGTCATATAGTGGCTGAAATATTGTCAAAACGGGAAAAAAAAAAACCCCAAAACAATCAACCATTTATCCTATGACATGTTGTCACCTTGAACGTCTCTGCTGATTTGAGGTGTTCTGTCACGTTGAACGTCTCTGTTGATTTCAGGTGTTCTGTCACGTTGAACATCTCTGTTGATTTCAGGTGTTCTGGCACGTTGAACGTCTCTGTTGACTTGTAGTGTTCTGTCACATTGAATGTCTGTGTAGATTATTGACTTGTCCTATTTTATGTTGAACGTCCGTCCTGTCCATGTACTTATTGTACCTCACGCTAAATGTCTTTGGTGTGTATGGAAGTGTTCATATTTCGCTTTCAATATTTTCGGCTGTCTTGTTATATGTCACGTTGAATATTATTATTGTCAGCTGAACTGATCGTTTTCACACTGAAGACTTTTGTTGACTTCTACTGTCCTTTGAATGCTTTGAATTGATCAACCTTTCACGCCTTTGTTGTCTGTTGTCTTGTCTCTCTTACAAATTCATTATACATTGATTGATTTCATTATCTAACGTATTCATTGAACGTTTTCGTTGTCTTTAGCTATCTTAAATTAAACACATTTGTGGTCTCTTAACTTTCTATCACTCAGTGTTATTTTACACTGGATATATAATAATGATTGGTTTTTATATAGCGCTTTTTCCAGCATATGCTGTCCAAAGCGCTTCACAATACATTATTACCCCAGCAGACCTTATAACACTCCAGAGCTTTATCAGTGCAATCCATCGTTAAGGTGCTAGAGCACTAACATTCTAACAATATCTTTCGCTGTCTATACCCAGGTACCCCTTTTACACTTGGGTGGGGTGAGAAAATTCGTTTACAGTGCCTTTTCCAAGGACAGAACTTCGGCTCTGCCGCGGCCAGAACCCTAACCCACAACCTTTCGGTGGGGAGTTTAAAAGCCTAACCACTTGGCCACCGACGCCATATTTGTTGTCTAGTGACCTGTTCTAGTTTACACTGGGTATATTTGTTGTCTAGTGACCCGTTCTGTTTTACACTGGGTATATTTGTTGTCAAGTGACCCGTTCAATTTTACACTGGATATATTTGTTGTCTAGTGACCCGTTCTGTTTTACACTGGATATATTTGTTGTCTAGTGACCTGTTCTAGTTTACACTGGGTATATTTGTTGTCAAGTGACCCGTTCTATTTTACACTGGATATATTTGTTGTCTAGTGACCCGTTCTGTTTTACACTGGATATATTTGTTGTCTAGTGACCTGTTCTAGTTTACACTGGATATATTTGTTGTCTAGTGACCTGTTCTAGTTTACACTGGATATATTTGTTGTCAAGTGACCCGTTCTGTTTTACACTGGATATATTTGTTGTCTAGTGACCTGTTCTAGTTTACACTGGATATATTTGTTGTCAAGTGACCCGTTCTGTTTTACACTGGGTATATTTGTTGTCAAGTGACCCGTTCTGTTTTACACTGGGTATATTTGTTGTCAAGTGACCCGTTCTATTTTACACTGGATATATTTGTTGTCTAGTGACCCGTTCTGTTTTACACTGGATATATTTGTTGTCTAGTGACCTGTTCTAGTTTACACTGGGTATATTTATTGTCAAGTGACCCGTTCTATTTTACACTGGATATATTTGTTGTCTAGTGACCCGTTCTGTTTTACACTGGATATATTTGTTGTCTAGTGACCTGTTCTAGTTTACACTGGATATATTTGTTGTCTAGTGACCTGTTCTAGTTTACACTGGATATATTTGTTGTCAAGTGACCCGTTCTGTTTTACACTGAATATATTTGTTGTCTAGTGACTTGTTCTAGTTTACACTGGATATATTTGTTGTCTAGTGACCCGTTCTAGTTTACACTGGGTATATTTGTTGTCAAGTGACCCGTTCTATTTTACACTGGATATATTTGTTGTCTAGTGACCCGTTCTGTTTTACACTGGATATATTTGTTGTCTAGTGACCTGTTCTAGTTTACACTAGGTATATTTGTTGTCAAGTGACCCGTTCTATTTTGTACTGGATATATTTGTTGTCTAGTGACCCGTTCTGTTTTACACTGGATATATTTGTTGTCTAGTGACAGTTCTAGTTTACACTGGATATATTTGTTGTCTAGTGACCTGTTCTAGTTTACACTGGATATATTTGTTGTCAAGTGACCCGTTCTGTTTTACACTGGATATATTTGTTGTCAAGTGACCTTTTCTATTTTACACTGAGTACATTTGTTGTCTAGTGACCTGTTCTATTTTACACTGGGTATATTTGTTGTCTCGTGACCTGTTCTATTTTACACTGGGTATATTTGTTGTCTAGTGACCTGTTCTAGTTTACACTGGATATATTTGTTGTCAAGTGACCCGTTCTATTTTGCACTGGATATATTTGTTGTCTAGTGACCCGTTCTATTTTGCACTGGATATATTTGTTGTCTAGTGACCCGTTCTATTTTACACTGGGTATATTTGTTGTCTAGTAACCTGTTCTATTTTACACTGGGTATATTTGTTGTCAAGTGACCCGTTCTATTTTACACTGGATATATTTGTTGTCAAGTGACCCGTTCTGTTTTACACTGGATATATTTGTTGTCTAGTGACCTGTTCTAGTTTACACTGGGTATATTTGTTGTCAAGTGACCCGTTCTATTTTACACTGGGTTTATTTGTTGTCTAGTAACCCGCTCTATTTTACACTGAATATATTTGTTGTCTAGTGACCCGTTCTGTTTTACACTGGATATATTTGTTGTCTAGTGACAGTTCTAGTTTACACTGGGTATATTTGTTGTCAAGTGACCTGTTCTATTTTACACTGGATATATTTGTTGTCTAGTAACCCGTTCTAGTTTACACTGGATATATTTGTTGTCTAGTGACCTGTTCTATTTTACACTGGGTATATTTGTTGTCTAGTGACCCGTTCTATTTTACACTGGGTATATTTGTTGTCTAGTGACCTGTTCTATTTTACACTGGGTATATTTGTTGTCTAGTGACCTGTTCTATTTTACACTGGATATATTTGTTGTCAAGTGACCCGTTCTATTTTACACTGGGTATATTTGTTGTCTAGTGACCCGTTCTATTTTACACTGGGTATATTTGTTGTCTAGTGACCCGTTCTATTTTACACTGGGTATATTTGTTGTCTAGTGACCCGTTCTATTTTACACTGGGTATATTTGTTGTCTAGTGACCTGTTCTATTTTACACTGAGTATATTTGTTGTCTAGTGACCTGCTCTATTTTACACTGGGTATATTTGTTGTCTAGTGACCTGCTCTATTTTACACTGAGTATATTTGTTGTCTAGTGACCCGTTCTATTTAACACTGGATATATTTGTTGTCTAGTGACACGTTCTATTTTACACTGGGTATATTTGTTGTCTAGTGACCTGCTCTATTTTACACTGGGTATATTTGT